>OX371210.1:12990000-13615000 GCA_947310845.1 Yponomeuta plumbellus
TGAAAAAGCCACTAGATAAGAAAAATACGAAAAATTAAAATGATGAAGAAAAACATGTCGTCAATACAAAACTAAAAGCTGTAAAGCCAAAGAGAGGGAGCTGTTTTTAGTTGATTAGCCAAGTGGATTCTACGTCTCATACGTCATTAGATTCACTAGCTGTTAACTAAATTCATTGCTGTTAAGTTTATGAAGGAAGCTCATTAAGTAATTTGTGATGAGGTACCCATGACAAAGTTATGATAAGTATCCGATTTTCGCCTTGCATTCCTTCGTGAGTAGCCAGAACATGTCCAAAAGAGCAAGATTGGCTATCCGTAATAGTGTGCTGGTTCCAATACTGATGACAGAATACGCAATAGTGATCAGAGACCGAGGATGTAGAGAAAGAGGATGTAGTGAGTGACTAGAATTGAAAAAAGGAATGTTGCGCTGGTTTGGAGATGTGGAGAGGATGAACGAAGAAAGGATATCGGGCGAATGTGAGTGGAAGGGCCGGTAAGGGACGCCCCAGTTGGACATACTTCGAGCAAAGGGCAAGATTAAAGGTACCCGAAACCGATGTGGGTACATGCAACGACTAATGGATGTCGATGAAGCGAAAGTGATTTGTCAGGATAGTGGCAGGTGACAGTCCGTGTTCTCTGCCTACCCCTCTGGGATACAGGTGTGAGCTTATGTATCTGAATGTATTAAGAGATTTATATCTACTGGTGGTTGATAAATACAGTCACCATATAAAAAAAACATAGTGGAATATTATTTTGCGTCTACATTTTACCCGAGCGAAGCCGGGTTTTCGTCTAGTAATAAAATAATCCCAGTGCCGGGTTTCATAATACAATTACCTAGTGCGTTAACTTTGCAAACAACCATATTGTAGTTTTATGACACAGGCTCCAGGTGTGAATAAACAAGAATTTTCTAGAAAACTATAAGAATGTTTTCTTGACCTTCTCTAGTTCTGACGTTAACCGATGATGACGGTCCAATGTGTAAAATAAGCTCAATGAATCGTTGCCCTTTCGATGGATTAGCTTGATGTTATTTTTGTCGGACACACCTCCGCGTCTATCTTACCTGATTCAGATTCAATGACTATTCTTTCTTTGGGCGGGCGGAATCATCAGCAGGGTGGCCATGATTAAATTTTATGAGAGACTGGCACTGAGTGAACTGTGACTGACTGAAATGAGTGCAACTTGTAAAGTACCTAATATTTTCTAAAGTATAGCAGGCAGGGCTTGTATTAAGTCTGTGAATACAGCTTTAAAACACGACGTAGGTACAGTTAATACGACATCATTTAGATACCATGTGTTTTAAATTCTGCACTCTACACACGTTACTGGCGAATTTGTAACTGAAATGATAAGATCAACCTGCTACCGAATGTTCCGGCTATTTACGTATAAAAAAACCAAATATTCTACACATAATTTCATACTTACTAGTTAAAAAAATGAGGAGTTACAAAAAGCTGTGCCCCGCGGTGTTACCCGCGGTTCATCGATTTTCCTGTAGGAATAAGATATTTCCCCGCGGTAAAACGTAGCCTATGTTTTAATCCAGGGTATCGGCTAACTCCATACCAAATTTTATTAAAATCCGTCCAGCCGTTTCAGCGCTAAAGACTGACAAACATATAAACACACACACAAACTTTCACGTTTATAATATTAGTGTGATTTAATGTAAACAAGCAATATCAGCACCGAATATAATGTTTTTAAATAAAATGCTGTCGCTGGTTCATTTGTTACGCACTTCAGACTACAGTCTCTTCAACATTTAAAAAACTAAAAACAATTTTCAACGTTACGATACTTTTTATCACTCCAAATTGAGATTATTTTACACTTTCGAACGGGATTTCTTTCAAAAATTTACAGTAACGGTCTTATTGCGACCCAATCTTTTTACACCTATTTTGCCCTCGTAAGGAAGAACGCAGTAATCGTAAAAACGAAGTTTTGAGTAAATAGCTATTTATTTCTTAGGATTAGAAGGATAAACGTAAAAACGCAGTAATGGCTATTACTGCGTTCTTCCTTACGAGGGCAGTATTGCAAAATTGCAATGGTGGGTAAACTCCGTAAACTCAATGCATTGAGACCGAAAAATTTTAACCAAGCGTCACCCTACTCTTTCTATCACCCAAGTTCAAGGTGGCTCCATTTCATGAGTCAGCGGCGGCGCGTGGGCAGCTTTCAGCGCGCTATTTAAAACTGCCGGCTGAAACGGCTGGCACCCATACCACAGTCCCTCTGAAACCGCGACGCAGCGCGCCTGCAACGACCCCGATTGTTATTGAAAGGTATTGTTTGTTTGTTTTTTATTGCATCGACACTTCATGACGTCACACAAAGTGCTAACGGCCTTATTTATAATAAAACACGATTCTGCTTAAACACTTCTTCTTTTTTTTAGTCTGTGATAAGTTTTGTGGTCTTTTCTTTGTAAAATCTCACCAGACTATTTTAATCGGCATTTATCGACCGTTTTAAGAAATCGTGTTTTATTTATTATGAGACCGTAATAGGTATTTATTTTTAACACAATTTGAACGAAATGGGTACCTACGAGGTAGGGAATTAAAAACTTTTAGGTAGGCACATAGTTTTCATTTTCGTTTTCTTTATTGGGGACAACAAACAGAGGTACAATGTATTTTGAACACATAACTTAGTTTCAAAGATTAGGTTTTCTGATTATGAGTTAATTTATACAACCTTCATTATGTTTTATTATTATTATTAAGATTAGGTAGGAACTTTAAAATAATTAACAACTTTTTTTATTATTTTCTTTATTCCCGCTATTATTAGTCATTAATGAATAATTTTTTTTGTAGTTAATTGACATTCTAATTTATGATCTAATTGACTAATAATTAGGTACTCGTTAGGAATCGCTCGTAGCCGGGGCTGCCTGAGTGATCTTGAACGATCACTAAGGTTAAGCAACATACGGCGCGTTCAGTCCATGGATGGGTCACCGTCTATGACTAACGCTAGTGGCATTTTTTCCGAGCGATTCCGTGCTTCGCAAGGTACGTTAAGCAGTTGGTGCCGGCTGCCGTCGATAGATGGCAGTCGTTAAGCCAAGTCAGAGGCCTTTAGGGGCGGCTTGAAAACTTCTGACAGTAAGACCAGCCACTAGTCTTACAAGCCTCCACCAATCCGGACTTGGCCCCCGTGGTGGAGTATGGCCTATACCTTCCTCAGGGAAGAGACCCGTGCCCCTCGGTGGGGATATAATGGGTTGGTGATGATAGGTACTCGTACCTATATATGAATTTAATAGATACATAGTAGGTATCTGTGCCACGTATATTATGAAACTATTTATTCTATTCAGTATGTACTATTATTCAAGAAACTATGGATCTCGGTCTGAAATAAATTTGTTTTCATTATCAGGCTGCATTTTCAATGTAAATCTTGATGTGCTCTCGACTGTGCGGCGGTCCTTACGCGGCGTTGTTGTTCAATAGTCGCACTTATGCTAAGTGCTCTAAAGAATCAAGCCGTGGTGAGGCACCATAGATATCTGAATAGTAAAGAGATTGCACAGGGTGCAAACACTAACTTCATTTGAGACATCTAAGCGAGCGCGTCAGACGTGTCAGAAACAATTTCGTTTTGTTAGAAATGTCGACCTTTGCGATCGTTTTTTGCAAAAGACGCAGTGAAAAAAACAACATCAAGACCGATGAAACTTCATTTCACAGGTAAATGCTTAAAACACCACTTATTTCTAATAAAATAATATTTTTATCGTAATAATCCAACAACGGATAGATAGCGTAACCATGGAGATACGTCTTTGTTCCTTTCTCATTCTATAGGCATGAGCGTGAAAAAGACAGAATTAATTTGTGGCGGAACTAGTGGTGAGATATTTAGGACGTCAATATCGATAATATTATGTATTTCCGCCGCCGTATCCAGATTTATTGTGTATGATTTTTTTTTTTATTTAAGCTGTTTCTTTAATAATTACTGTTTAGATTTCCAAGCGATCCAAAAGTTAAGGAAAATTAATGACATTAACGGGTCGAGGACCATGTTGGTGGCCAGTGAAAAAAAGCACGGTATGCTTTGTCCATTTTAAGGAAAACGATTTTAGAGTTTTGCTAAATATTCGTTGACTTTTTGATTGGGCAGTATCATCACTGAAATTGCCTGATTTCCCGGTAACGGTGAGTAATTTTCAAGTATTTTATTATTCTGTCGAGTTAAGTTTATAGGGTTTATACCAGACATTTTATTCCACTTTGACTTAATTAAACACACACCAATATTTATTTTCAGGCGTCTCCAAGACAGGATTTGGTGTCCATCGATATTGACATGGAAGTCTGTGAAAGGCCTGCAGGATGAAGTGCAGCTGGTGTCGACAGTAGCCGATTTTCACCAATATGAACAGGCACCGCTATCAGCTATCTATAATCACCTAGCGATTTTAATCAAAGCGGTAATGGAAAAATATATAAATATCCGGCTCCATTACCTGACAAAAATGCCGTACCTGTATTATCCGGACGACAAGTCCTCAGTAAATACTTACATTTTGCTGGAGAGTGACTTTGTTTTTTTTTTTACCTTTTCTTTAAAAATTAATAAAAATACCAAAAATAGACGTGTTATTTAATTTCAACCTTTTGCCACATACTTTTCGGTAATAAAACAGGTGCCACGCACTGATTTTATGTTTGCACAAACAATTAAATTTCTCGTGACTTCAGGCACACACAAATTAGCTACTCGATGAACCTAATTATCGATAACTTATCGACTAAAATCTGTCCCAGCTAGAGTGTGGTTGTGTGGGTGGGTACCATGAAGTGCGCCTTGTGTGCACACACTAGTCGTGCGTTGTGTGAGTAACTCGGGCTTGCGACACCCGGTTCTCATACAAATTCGGCGATAGGTCCGGTCTCCTTTACTTCAGATGTCTGTGTGAGGCACATTATGATCTGTATCAGTGTCTTAATCCAATTATTAGTTGACTCGATTGTTTATGGCAGACGAATATGAGCTTTAACTACTACGATGCATGAGCTCATCCATAGAGCTAGTTGACATTGAAAATACTCATCCTAGCCGAATCTAATTCGCCTCGTTAATGTAAGCATTGTAAAACTACTTTTCCCACCTAGCAAATACAGATCACATTAGCTTGTTATTTAGGTAACTAACTGCTCCATTTTCAGTTGCATCACATCTAAAACCGTCTCCACTTCAGGTGAATCACTCGTGGATTCGTTCCAGAACAATATTTCGTTCTATCATCCGACACGAAAATCCAGAAGTTTCTGCCGTAAAGAAAGCAAATTAATACGTTAGATGAAACACTGATAATATCCCACTGTCGCACAAAATATTATACAAGGTAGGTACCTAACCTAGACCAACGAATCAGCATGCTGAAGTGGCAGTGGGCCGGCCATATCACCCGAAGAACTGATAACCGATGTGGTAGAGGAGTTCTTGAGTGGAGACCCCGGATCGGTAAACGTAGTGTAGGACGTCCTAACTCGGTGGAGCGATGATCTTCGTAAGGCGGCTGGCAAGAGCTGGATGAGAGTAGCCGAGGACCGTGCTCAGTGGCGTGGAATAGGAGAGGCCTATGTCCAGTAGTGGACAAGCGCAGGCCGATGATGATGATGATTCATGAGGTACCTAACAAGATTCCCTTATTGATCTAAATCCATACTCGTCAAACATATGTTACACATCAAAAACTTACACCTGTGTCTCGGAGGGGTAGGTAGAGGTAGTGCCACAGCAAGCACATTTACCTAAGTAGGTACCTACATACTATAATGAAAACTTCAAACTATCGCAGGAAATTGTTCTTTTTGTATTCAATTCCTCCAGTTCGAAACTCGAACAATAACAATGCATGATGTTAATCTAGGTACTGTTGACTGTGACTTTCAGTTGTTTTTTGTATTTACTTTGGCCTGTTTATATTATTATCTAATAGGTGTTAATAGTAAATTTACATATTATCCGTGTACGAGAAACCGCGGCTTAGTCTAAAAATATAATTAAAATTCTACTTTGCACCTTCCGTTTTTCCCTAGTTTGTGCATCTATTCAGCTGTGAAACAGCACATTCTGGTCTGTTTACAAAGCGTCGTAGTCCCAAAATAAAGTGTTTACCAAATATTCTTTACTATCTTTGCGGTGCGGTATTTTTGGGTTATTTTTGGACGACTGGAGAATATTATTTGGAATCAAGTTCGTACGCGCGCTTGACATACCTACTATTACTTTCATACTAGTAGGTATATCTAAATATCCAAAGACCGGTCACCTTATTTATTGCTCATTAATTACATTTAAGTAAATCATAATTTGGATTACGATCTGCCTACCGCTGCAAACTGGTATTGTAAAAATAAAATAGTGTCGGAAATATTTTTTTAGGGTCCGTACTTAAAGAGTAGGTAATGGACTCTATTACTAAAATTTCAATGCCATCTGTCAGTCTGTCTATCTGTAACTAGGCTGTATCCTATGAACCATGATAGCTAGACAGTTGAAATTTTCACAGATGTATTTCGGTTACTGCTATAACGAGACTGCTGACTCGAACTTGGGAGTTTTCTATGTAGCCTATAATATTATGTCCTGGTGCATTCTGTCAGAGAGAGAACACAGCGGTTGGCGATTTCAAACGCTGAGGTCATGTGAACAGAAACTCAGGTTACCAGCGAGGATTAGCAATATCAGGGTCAAAACGACTATTTCAAATTAAAATGAACAAAAATATTTATGTGTCTATTTTAAAATCTCAGTCGTTTTTAAAAAAAATGGACAATACCTTCAAATATATTTGGTCACTAATTAACTATTAGGTATCTAAAGTCCAGGCCAAATTACTAGAGTTATATCTTAACTATAACCTAAACCTACTGTTCCCCGTCTTTTCCAGATATGTCCATAGTGCCAATGATGTTTCGCGACTGGTGGGATGACTGGGAGAGGCCCTCACGGCTGCTGGACCAGCACTTCGGCATGGGGCTCCGACGGGACGACCTCCTGTCCTCGCTCTCGACCCTGCCCCACACCGCGGCCTACCCGACCAGCTCGCTTCTGAGGAACAGCTACTTCCGGCCTTGGAGGACAAACTTGGCCCGCCAGGAGTCCTCCTCCACTATCAACATGACCAAGGACAAGTTTGAAGTGAGTATCACCGGGCATTGGATGATGATGATTTTGTTGCTGTGGAACTCTTACTTTAAAACTAAGGACGCGTGCTTAGTCCGGCTGACCTCATTGAGTGAGTAGGTATTGCTTATCGACTGTTAGTGTGGAGACGGGTAGAACAAAAGACTAATGGGTGTCGTTGTGCTGAATTAGGCAATAAAATACCGCGTTAGGGGACTCCAGAGGAACTAAATCCTATCATCTCTTTCGACCCTGCCCCACACCGCGACTTAAGAAAAAAAAGAAGAAGAACACTGATATCAGCCTAGCTGATGATACTGAGGTGGAACCCCCTCTTCAGATCTTGATGGATGGGCTTAGCACGGTTTCTGGACAATCAACCTGATCAAGGAGATTATTCGAAGTGAGTATCTATTATTAGGTTAGCTTTGTTCTTCAGCGGTTGGGCTAGCAGACCGATGGTTAAACGATGTTCACCGTATCATGATGGGTTTGTCGGGTCAGTAAACCAACATTATCTGTTAATCCAAAGCGGAAATTCTCAAAGGAACGGAGACCTCTATACTAAAATAAAATACCTTCAACTTAATCAGTTGCGTTATGTATGACCTTGAAAAGAACAATTAAAAACCATTGTTCTGGCGGGCCGATCGGGTTACCAAAAATTCTACAGGTTAAAAAGAAATAAAGTTGTCCTCAGGATACCTCTGACCTCCAAAATCGAGTTATAAACCAAGAGTTTATTCTCGTTCCTACCAAAACCTTTTCAAAGACTGACCTTACCCATTTTCTGTTTCCAGGTCATCCTTGACGTCCAACAGTTCGCCCCCGAGGAGATCACAGTGAAGGCCTCGAACAACAGCGTCGTGGTCGAGGGCAAGCACGAGGAGAAGCAAGACGAGCATGGCTACATCTCCAGGCAGTTCACGAGGCGATACATCCTTCCCCAGGGCTACGAAATCGCTGACCTCGCCAGCTCACTGTCCTCCGATGGAGTCCTGACTATCACAGCCCCCAAAAGGCCACCGCCGAACAATGGGGAAAGAATTGTGCCGATAACAAAGACAGGACCAGCGAAGCCAGCCCAGCCTGAACAGCAGCCTCAGGTCCAAAAGAATGAGCAGACTGTCCCCATTGTTACGTCTCCATAAGCGAGGATTACTATCGACGGAGAGTGCTCGCCGTTTTTGAAGAGGAAATGTCAGGTTTTCCTTTTGCAGCGGGCAGTAACAGAAACACTCTTTCGCGTTGCGAAAGAGCTGAAGTGGTTACAGTGTTTGGTAGGCCTGAAAACGATCATGCAAGTTATAGCCTTACTGGGATAAAACAGTATTAAGTTGTTAATTAAGTAAAAGTAAGTACTTCAATAGCGGCGGGCACTCTAAAAAACGAGCATTTAATTTTGTAAGATTGTGTTGCTGGCCGGCAACAGGCGATTCGAACTTCGAACTGAGAACAAAAGAAGAAAATTACATTATTAGACACTCATTGAAATAAAGCACCATTTATTTTTGTTTTCCTTGATTTTTATTGTTACGTGGACTGGACAGGCCAATCATGTAAACGATGATGAAATAACAATTATTATCTCCAATAACTCCAAGTTAATTTTCAATCTTCATCTCGATAGTAAATAAGCTTGCAGTTGAAACCGCGTTATTGTGGGTCATGTACTTGAGGTTGCTTTGTTCGGAGGGCCCATCCGCAGAACTAGTTAAATATGCGCGCGCAAATAAAAAAGATAAATACGAGAACTTGCGAATACCACAGGGCGATAGTCTGGCCGACATGGAACACAGAAGATCGCGACTCAAAAACTCAATATGGGGTTTTGATGTCTACCTGGAACCAATTTTTCAATGGGCGCTTCACGTCATACATCTTTTTGCCAAGCATGAAAATAGATGACATGAAACAGGATTTTGGAGAGTGAAAATGAGAGTGACCACCAATACAAGCGATTCTCACTGGTCATATTAGTATGACATGCCAGTATGACCACCAATAAACGTCGGTAGAAAGTGAGTAACGAACGACAAACGTTATTTAGCCATAATAATTAGCGTACCAAATATACACAAAAAAAACATAAAAATCTGTAACGCCGTTTCGGAGGAGTTCGATAAATACTGCGACACGAGATTTTTTATAAATCGAAGTACAATTGGCGGCCTTTCGGCGGTAAGCAATTTCTTCTAACTAGATTTTTTATACATTGTAATAATAATTATATTAGAACATGTAGGATCTCAGCAAAAAGTTAAGTAACTGATTTTTATCAAGGCTTTTCGCTCTTTGTATCCATACTCGTACTATGTGGATATAGTTAGGACCAAAACACAGTGCCTTTTCCGTACTGTTTATCAGTCAATCGGAATACAAAACTTTTTAAATACAAAAATAACAACAGCACTAAAAACCAAAAAATAATTTAAATGAATAACTATGACCTTTATTGCAGAAACATAGTTTGGAGCACATCATATTTTGGAATCTGATTCCAGAATATATTTCTATATTATCGACATCGAATATAAGGTAGTCATTTCTCGATTTGTAGTGCTGAGTGCTTTCAAGTGGGTTTTCATTTTTTATTTAAAAAAACATATAAGTAGGTAAGTAGGTACTTCACTTTGCTACAACTCCGCCAAATTGTGTTATCCGAAAGCAAATGCATTACTCACTATGAAAATACAAATCCCACAAATCGCTTCAAGCGTGCCTTTACGTGCCATTACGGAATCGCTCGTAGCCTGGGCTGCCTGAGTGATCTTAAACGATCACTAAGGTTAAGCAACATACGGCGCGTTCAGTCCATGGATGGGTCACCGTCAATGACTAACGCTAGTGGCATTTTTTCGAGCGGGTCCGTGCTTCGCAAGGCACGTTAAGCGGTTGGTGCCGGCTGCCGTCGATAGATGGCAGTCGTGAAGCCAAGTCAGAGGCCTTAGGGCGGCTTGAAAACTTCATACAGTAAGACCAGCCAATAGTCTTACAAGCCTCCACCAATCCGGACTTGGCCCCCGTGGTGGAGTATGGCCTATACCTTCCTCAGGGAAGAGACCCGTGCCCCTCAGTGGGGACATGATGGGTTGATGATGATGATGATGATGTGCCTTTACGAAGAGTTCCATAGTGTTGGCTATGGCACCACCTGTGAAGTATATCTTCACCTAAAAAAAAATATTTGCGAATCAAGTAAACGGGAAACATACATACAAAAACGCTCGTAGCCCCGGCCCACATAGGGCGCGTTCAGTGCATGGATGGGTGACCGTTCTGTGACTAACGCTAGTGGCATTTTTCTGAGCAGTTCCGTGCTTCGCAAGGCACGTTAAGCAGTTGGTGCCAGCTGTCGTCGATAGATAGCAGTCGTTAAGCCAAGTCAGAGGACTTAGGGCGGCTTGAAAACTTCTGACAGTAGGTAAGACCAGCCACTATAGTCTTACAAGTCTCCACCAACCCGGACTTGGCCCCCGTTGTGGAGTATGTCCTATACCTTCCTCAGGGAAGAGACCCGTGCCCTCGGTGGGGACATAATGGGTGGATGATGATGATGATACATAAAAAAAGATCCCAACGAACTGATAACCTCCTCCTTTTTTGAAGTCGGTTAAAAAGACTTCTGCACGGGAGCCAAGCTTTTGTCGCTGCTTACTCCACGGGAGAGCTTCGCTAAAAGCAAATAATTTGCGCCTAGTTAATTTAAAAACCCTTTAAACTGCGGTGTGGAGCGACACGTCGCTGACAAACTTTCTATAATTCAAAGTTGCAAATTGTGCTAGTCGGCGATAAAGGTTGCGTCCGTAATTTAATTTGCTCGCGGTGTTGACCGAGGCAGGAGCAGGTACTACAGAAGAAGAGCTTTCGTTCTTAATTAAGTGAGGCATTTCTGAGGATTTTGACCCTCCCTCCTCTTCCACCCCTTGGAGAGATGTCGTAAGATTTTTCTTGACCCCACCCCCCCTTCCCTAATCTCACGTACGATTTTTCAAAACTTGAACGTTGGGTGTATTGGATTTATTAAAAAAAAACTAATTTTGTTCAATTACTTTTATTTAACAATCAAAGAGCTACTGTGCTGCTCTGCGGCGTTCGGACAAATATTATTTTGCCATTCAAGACACGTTTTTTACTTTCATTCAACTTTAATTATGTGCCTTAACTTTCACGCAATTTCACACCATTTTCTGCTAAAAAAAATTACGTGATATTTGCCATTATCCTCCTCTCCCCCAAGGGAGATTTAGTAAAATTCGGCTCGATGCCCTCCTCCCCCACTTCCTATTCAGGAATTATGTAAGGTATTCACCTAATAAATAATTAATGGACGCCCTTAAGGAGCTACCCCATTCGTGACTTTTGTTATGATGTTGTTACTGCGTGACTCTCTAGTGGTCCCAAGCGAGTAGCGTTACGGCGGTTGTAGGGCTAGGCAGCGATTAGTAGGTACATACCTAACTAGGTACACCCACAGACACACGCCCAAGAAATTCGTCATAATCCGGCGTGTTGTCCAGTGACACCATACCTAACAAACAAGCACGTGAACTTCGGCACAATTTACCATCATCTAGGACAGAGGCAAAATCCATCATTGCAAAAAAGAGGATCTTAACCTCTTCAGTCCTGACCTTGAAAATAACAATAATTTTTCTACTAGACGAAAACCCGGCTTCGCTCGGGTAAAATGTAGACGCAAAATTATATTCCACTATGTTTTTTTATATGGTGACGCCTCTGTATTTATCAACCACCAGTAGATATAAATCTCTTAATACATTCAGATACATAAGCTCACACCTGTATCCCAGAGGGGTAGGCAGAGACCACGGACTGTCACCTGCCACTATCCTGACAAATCACTTTCGCTTCGTCGACATCCATTAGTCGTTGCATGTACCCACATAGGTTTCGGGTACTTTTAATCTTGCCCTTTGCTAATACATCCCCTATTTGGTCGAAGTAGGTCCAACTGGGGCGTCCCTTACCGGCCCTTCCACTCACATTCGCCCGATATATTTGCTTTGTCAGTCTTTCTTCGTTCATCCTCTCCACATCTCCAAACCAACGCAACATTCCTTTTTTCAATTCTAGTCATTCACTACATCCTCTTTCTCTACATCCTCGGTCTCTGATCACACTATTGCGTATTCTGTCATCCAAAGTATCACCACACATATTTCTTAAGGATCTCATTATCTCTCATGTACTGCACTAATCCTACTGTCATGATTCTTCTGCCATACCCAAATCTCGCTATCATGCTTACATCAGTATTGGAACCAGCACACTATTACGGATAGCCAATCTTGCTCCTTTGGACATGTTCTGGCTACTCACGAAGGAATGCAAGGCGAAAATCGGATACTTATCATAACTTTGTCATGGGTACCTCATCACAAATTACTTAATGAGCTTCCTTCATAAACTTAACAGCATTGAATTTAGTTAACAGCTAGTGAATCTAATGACGTATGAGACGTAGAATCCACTTGGCTAATCAACTAAAAACAGATCCCTCTCTTTGGCTTTACAGCTTTTAGTTTTGTATTGACCACATGTTTTTCTTCATCATTTTAATTTTTGGTATTTTTCTTATCTAGTGGCTTTTTCATTTCAATAAGTTTATTGGTACCTAACTAAGCAAAACAATAAAGATCAATTTATGACTTTGATTTCCTTTTTCAATTATTTTTCAGACCCTTCCAAAACTCAATGTCAATTATGGTCTTCCCGCCAATGAAAAACACCAGATTACTTACTACACCTTCTCAGTTGGCACAGATTATAATAACCTTCTTGGATGCCACGGTATTCCACACACCATGGAGTTAACAAATTAGATCAAAGGGCCGGCCGGTTTAGATTATCTTAGTGTTTAGAAGAGTGCTTTACTTTACACTCTGTTGCAACATTATGCTGAATCGGGCCCATTTTGGGGGCTCAACCTTTAATGTATTTTATTATTATTTTCATGTTGTACAGTTTATTTATTTTTACGCGTTTTGTGCTTTCTGCGTTATTTTTTTTATTATTGTACGCATTCTGTGTGTTGTGTTTGTTTTTTTTTGTTTTGTTTCAAATAAATAAATTTTCTTGCTTTATTTCTTTCTTTCTTTCTTTCTCTCTTAAGGAGAGTGCTTTTGTAGAAACGTGTAAGCGCCACTTGCTTTAGTACGTGTTACGGTATAGTACGGTTCTAGTTGCCTTTCAATTAGAATCAAAATAAAATTGGTTTCTATTGTTCTATCCAGTGACACCTGAGCGCGTTACTATCCTCGTTACTTATCTGTGTATAAACTAAAAATTTGGTGAGAACTTTAGGAGAGTGCGCAAGTGACCCGTGACGGGTGCGTGTTGTTTTCATTAACTCGAATTATCAAACTTACTTATGTGTTCCATTAAAACTCACAGTATTTTGAGTAGGATAGCGCATATTTCGCGACGTCGACGAAGTGACACTCTACTGGAAGAAATATAAACGTTCACTCGAACGTCTAGTAATGTACTAATGCACTTGCCTCTCTAATTGTATCATAGCACTCCCCTAAACACTAAAATAATGTAAACCGGCCATAACAGTTCACAATGAAAACTTGTGACACTCAACAATGATGACATTGACATGTTTACTTAGCAACGCCATTATTGAATTTAATAATTTTTATATTTGATGCTGCTCGATAATACGAATTTTCTGCCCATATATTGTCGACTCAGATCAACTATTTTTTTACGCTCTTTCATTTGGTGTGCATATCGTTCGAGTCTACCGTAGACCCGAACGAAATTATTAATATAGAGATTGTTATTTTGTCGACACGGGACTGATAAACTTACGGGTATTAAGATGTTTCGATAGTTAGATCGATTTTGTTAAGCTTGTTGATGATGGTAGGGCGTAGAGTGTTGGTCATAGGCATGGACAACACAGGAAGGACTTGGAAGTGGGACTAGGACGGGGGGCGGACGCGGCGTCCTTTTAATTCACTTTCATACAAAATGTACTGAAGCAATGGATCATTGACATATCTACAGATAGTTAAGATAGAGGAGGATGCTAACTCTATACAAAGCATGCCACCACGTCCTCCCTGTGTGCCCCAAACTATCTGGATCTTGACATAACTTGGCAAAAACTGCCTAAAAATTGTTCTGGTGCCCTTTCGGTTCGCAGCTTTGGATACAACATACGATATACCTAATGCTTTCAGTTTGCAGCTTCATAGTACTTCTGCGTTATTGATTTAGCGGCGCTCCCAATAAGACTGTTAATTTATCACAGCTGCAGGCGGGGATAATGTTTAACAGCCAAGAAATTCCAATAGAACACTAATCTTTTTAACTTTATGGTGATTGTTTTTCTTTTTCAATTTATTTATTTTCTCTGTGGTGGGGTGCGGAGAGTTGAGCGCGGTCCAGAGAGAGATCCTGTGATTAGCCACATTTTTACATGCCATTATAACACGACTTGCACCACTTCCTAAATGTCAGTTGAGTCGTCATTTAATTAATAAACTTTTGTAAAGGAGCCGGGGATCTCTGGGCCCAATTGTAATAAGCTGAAATATGGTTTAAAAAAAGCGGTATTTTTTTCTGTTTCAAAATATAAAAAAATCTGCTCAATTCACAATCTGGGAGACGAGAAATCTTAAAAACAAGTTTATTGCACTGATGAAATAGCGTTTCGATTACTATAATCGATTACTGTGAATGATTTCAAGAATTATTATTGAACATAAAATCACTCTCATCGAATGATGGATTCAATCAAAGTGAACAAAATCTACGGAATAAGTTATTATATTGTCAATAGTTTACAATAAAACAGAATATTAACTTTAAAATTGATTCTCGTAGATTCTCGTTTACATATCGATTTATTACCTTTTATGTTTTTATTTTAATTATATTCCTCGACCAGTGCTTTCGCTATACGGACTTCTAGTATATTGTTTAACTTGTACGACTGTGGCATACCGACTTATCGATGTAATACAATGGGCCGACGAGTTTTAGAGGATGAAATGACACAAATCCTTGTCTTCCCTGTCTTTTAATCTATTTGTGAGTTTCGTTACATTTTCCCACTCAATACAATAAGAACTACAATTACCTAATGTAATAAATAACTGTCTATCATATGATCATAGTTATAAAATCAGCTGTTAAGTACCTATAGGTTATTGTCAAATTGTTGTATAGCCTCACTTTTACTAAATCTCTTTTAACTTTGCTCTCAGATTGCTAAAATCCGCAAAATTTTCAAAGATGGCTTGACAATTTATAAGCCGTTTATTGACACCACTCTCGTCTTTTTACATCTGGACCCAAGAATGTATGGAAGCGTTTCCGTCTCCTTTGCCACCTTTAAGAAAGTAGTACAACCTAGGTACCTAAGTCGGCCAGAAAAAACATCATTATCTGTATTTATCAGGCGCCATCTAGCATCATCTATTAGAACTATCAAGCTGCTTGATCTAAATCGAAGCCATATTTTTCTTTTAACGACATCTAGCGGATATTTTCATCCATACTTTGCTATATTTCTACAGCGTAGTTAGGTAGCCAAATTATTGGCGTTATTTACTTTTTCTTCGGCACATGTAAATGTTTGCGAAGCACCAGAACCTAGATTCTGTTAATGCATTGTAGTACAGTCGACAGCAAATCATCGTATACACCCATGCACTCTACCCCGTTGCATTACGGGCGAATTTGCAACTAAAATGTGAAGGTTGACGTGCTCTCGACTGTACAATGACAACTGCATGATCATGGTGATTTAGTTTCATTGCCGCTTCAAGTCTACGCGAGCACGTATATGTATATCAACCCTTCTAGATGCTCTGTGCTTCTAGGCTTCAATGGTATGAAAAAACCTGCCACGTGACCCAACCGTGTAATAATATTGTCATCGTACTATAATGCACTAACAGAATCGAGGCCCTGGTCACAGTCGCCGATTTGATTTTATCTTCTACCTATGATGCTTGGGGTTGGCATATCCTCCAAGAGTTCCAACCGTTTTTGGATTTGTATCTAACATTTTTTTAAAGTTTTTACAGGTGTGATTGGAAAATTAATTGTTAATCAGTTTCAACTTCACAAATACCTACCTACTTAAAGGTGTATTTAATACTAATTTTATAGGTATTAGTAGGTATTAGCTGACCCGACAAACGTTGTTTTGTCGAAGGAATTAATTACAATAGCCTACGACACTTTCTCAGACGTACCAAATACCTATACCTACGGTCACACTGAAATTCATAGAAATATGGTGATGTTTTGGAGCAGGTCGATAACAAACACTGTCACACACGAGATTTTTGTATGGATGAAACCCCCAACCCCTTCACCTATTTATTTCCTACCTAAGCACCACAACCTATACACAATGAGTTCTAAGCGGCTGTTCACTCCGGACGAGACAAGTGAGGTATGGGGCGAGAGAGGGGAGGAACATCAATCAGCTAGGGGCGATTACTCAGGATGACGCGGTATCGGGCGTAAGCTGAGAGCGGGCTATAGCAGGCATTGGCGCCCGCAGATGGAATATTGAATAGTATAGGTCTATGCCCGGCAATCACAGATATTGCCGGGAATATTGACAAAAATAAATGCTGGAGCACCAATGTTATGTAACATGTCATGTAACAAGGTATTCTATTTTGATCCAACTGCGGCGGAGCCTGAAACGAGGGTAATGTGTTTTTAATGCGAGGGTAATGCGTACGTCTGTAGAGCCGGTTTTTTTATCCGTAGTTAAATACACTTTAACCTTTTGTTATCTCAACTATTAGTTACAGGCTAACTAATGGTTAAATCGAAATTGCATTTTTTTATTCATATCCTAACCATAGTCAATGGTAACCATTAGTTATTTTGTTGCCAGTGAAATTATGACCCAGATTTCCGAATTCAGCGTGGGTAATTTTTTTTCGAGTAGCAACACCATGAATGTTACGTTAAATTTCGCATGACATTGACATCTTGTTGTTGTTTGTTTACTTGGTTTACTCTCTCATGACCAAGGACCTTCATGACTCTCTCTGATCAGTTGTGCCAGATTAGGCGATTTATCGCCATTTGGGCTATCTCTGAGGGTAAAATGGCGACCTGAAATGGCAATCGGCGACCAGTCGCCCTTTAAGCTATAATGTAATTTTTTTTGGCGACTTTTGGGCTACTTTGAAACCGTGATGCGTTCAGACTAGCCATCTTTTACTGCAGTAAAGCCAGTAAAGGCCGGGCTCACTACGAAAGTATATTACAAAAGCCATGATCGAGCTACACAATTAAAAAACGATCTATAAATGTACTCCAGAAGGTGCTGGACCCTCTAGTGCACCTCAGGCTGATTATGAGGAAGGCTTGAAAGGCTTGATTGTATTAACAGCTGAAAGGTAGAGTCGCTTGCTCGTAGCCCCGGCCACCTGAATGATCTTAAGCGATCACGAAGGTTAAGCAACATAAGGCGCGTTCAGTGCATGGATGGGCGGAAGGCACGTTTAGCAGCTGGTGTCGGCTGCCGCGATATATTGCAGTCGTTGAGCCAAGTCAAAGGCCTTAGGGTTAGGGAGGCGTGAAAACTTCTGACAGTAAGACGAACACTAGTCTCACTACAAGCATCCACCAATCCGGACTTGGCCCCCGTGGAGGAGTATGGCCTATACCTTCCTCAGGGAAGAGACCCGTGCTCCTCGGTGGGAATATAATGCGTTGATGATGATGAGGCGGAGTAATTTTTGATTGTGGTTGACAGCGATGGCGTGTTATCTAATAATTTCTACGAATAAAGTATAGTTTTGGTTGAACGGAAGTTTATTTGCCGTGTTTTTCATCTCAATAGTTAGATTTTGAAATGGCGCCTTAATACTTAACATTAATTACATCGTGCCTGCGCCTTATTACTGTCTTCCCGGTGATTATAAAGGCTTGCGTTAATAAGTTAGCGATTTGCGTTAATAAGACGATAGAGTTGGCAAAAGTCTTCATCATCCCATATTTCTAGGGTTGGGTTGCGTGATCTGAATGTTTTCGGTCTTCTCATCAGCACGTACTGGATCACAACATCTTCATCTGACGAACTTTCTCACTCGTTAAAGTGTCTTGCCACGTTTAAATCCATATTTATTTTGAAAATTATAGCCACAACGAAATTATTTTGCAATATCAACTGACAGGACTCACCGGTTAACTATCCGCCATATTGTTTAGCCGCGGTGGTTAGATATTTCAACGAATGGTTACGAATCTAACTATTGGTCTTGTTGACCATTTGTCAAAAAACACGTTTTGCTGATATTTAACCATTGGTAGCATTTTTTAACCATTAGTTGCGTTAACTACGGATCAAAAAACCAGGCCTAAGTATGTCCGAGTCTATTGTTCCATCATAACACATCAACCAATGGTCAGATTTAACACTCCTCAAATGCAAAATAGTCTTTGGCGAAGATTTTTCTTTTTACACTATTTGAAATGCCTTTATAGGAGTCGTGGTTAATAAATAAGACATACATAAGCTCACGCCCGTATTCCAGAGCGGTAGGCAGAGACCAGGGGCTGCCACCGGCCACGATCCTGACAAATCATTTTCGCCTCATCGGCATTCATTAGTCGTTGCATGCACGTACGTCGTCGGTTTCGGGTACAATCTATCTATCTATATAAATAAAATTCAAAGTCCTGACTGATTCACTCACTCATCAACGCCTTTTTTTTTTTTTTTTTTGACCCAGAAGAAACCACTTTACGGGTACCGCCGGCTCGGGGGAGCACGGCGGTTATGTCAGACTCCCCGCCCTGAAAAGGGCAGTATACCGACTAAAACTCCTGGGGTGTTCCATCCCACTCGCAAGGGACGGGGCCACGGGAACGCTTGCGCACACTACCGCAACCCCGTCAGCGGGCGCCCTCGCGGGCACTTCTTCAGGGGGGAAGTGTTTTCTCCCCCCACTCCGCTAAAGGCACTCCGGAACACATGGAGCGCCTTCCAGCACGGGACCTCTGAATCGAGCGGTGAGTCCCCCGACCCACCGCCCGAAGGCCCCCGTTAAGGCGGCAGACGGTCGGCATACGCCCGCCGTCTGCGGCCGGTCCTCCGACGGCGAAGAGGGAGCGAAAGGGGATCATTCTCTCGCGCCCTCTCCGCCGCCTCTTTCTCCACCATGACGGCCTCGCTGAAGGCGAGGACCGCCGACCAAGCCTCTTCGCTGCCGACCATCGCACTGACGATGGCCGGCAGCGAGAGGTCCGCCCCAATAGCCGCGGCCAATTCGGCACGCGGCTCCGCCCACGCGAGGCATACGGTGCGCGTGTGCTGCGCCGTGTCCTCCGTCGCGTCGCAGTGGTGGCACGCCGTCGACGGCTCCCGACCCACAATCCGGCACAGGTACACACCGAAGCAGCCGTGCCCGGTGAGGACCTGCGCCAGGCGATAGGTCAGTGCGCCGTGCCTGCGTTCGGCCCACTCTCGAAGAACGGGTCGAACGGCGGCCACCACCTCGAGGCCGGCGGTAGGTTGCGCCAGCCTCTCCCACCAGTCCCGGAAGAGATCGTCGCGGGCTCCCTCTCTCCACCGCACGATCTCCTCCGGAAGCGGCATCCCGCCATTGGCCACTCATCAACGCCTAGCCCAAGCCGTTGGACCTAGGAAGCTGAAATTTTGCACAGATGGTCTATATATAATGTAGGCAAGGAATAAGACCTGATTTTTTTTAAATTTAACCCCTAAGGGGGTGAATAGGGTTGCCAAAATTTGTATGGGAGGTATAAAGAATATTGTCTAATTTTCTTGAGACTTAAAATAAATACTCTTCAACACAATTGATTGAACACGTGTTTCACCGTTTTTCTAAATTTTACCCTTAAACCCCTTATTTAAACCTAAAGTCCACGCGGACGGAGTCGCGGGCAAAAGCTAGTTAAGAAATACTCTTAACCTTTAACTGTGGACGTCAACTTTCCTTTACACTACTATGGACGTGGGGTCTCTGAGACCCCTGAACTTCATGGTTGAATAATACACGATTTTTTAGTAAAAGAATAAAATTAATATCTTTATATAAGAAAGCTTACATAAAACCAAATCCGTACACATTAAGTGAGTTTTTATTAAATTTTGCTCGTTATATCAAATTAAGTACATCTTGGGCACATTTCAGTCTTTGGCGACATGATATCACTTAAATCAATGTAATATTTTTTATAAAGCCTAAAAAAGGAAACATCATTTTTTTCTCAAATTATAAACCATAACAAGTAAAGTAACAAAAAATTTACGTCTCACATAAAAAAATAAAAATTCTGACATTACCTAAACATAGGGTACTTATTGGCAATCACTACACAGTGGCTTTGAACATTGCAAGCAAATTGGTTGATTGCAGCCCATACATTATGTATGTATTGTCTTCTTATGTAGTTTCCGATGAATGACATAATCATCATTCATCGGAAGCTTCAAGAAGAGCAAAAATATTATGTTCAAATGAAGGGTCTTCTAACAGCAAAACTTTCCTTCCAGACGGATTTTGAGAAGATGTGCTCGACCTTTTAATTACCGACGTACCAGCCTGGGTACCGGGGGAAGGTAGAAGCGACTTTTTCGTAAGATCCTCAGAAAGGCCGGGGCCTCTGAGACCCCACGTCCACAGTTAAAGGTTAATCGTCGGCGAGATGCGGCTGTTGGGATGAATCCTACTTAGTTGGTTTTCCTGCTTTTGTTGATTTCCTCATCTTTAGCAGCATCATAGGCTCCATCTCTATGACCACAGATGGTTACAGATTGGTTTTTTGCCGATCACGCTGAAGAAATATCGACATCAAGCAAAGCGAAGGAATCGCTAAAAGCTCGTAACTTGACCAGTCATTATCTTACAGGCATCGTTTCGACAGCCGACTGATCTGCTAGCTACGCGTATTAATAATTGCTTTCTCTTAAGCCGGGCATAATGTGGGTGTATAATTTTGTTGTTCTAATCCGTTGTAATTAAAAAGCTTTGCCATGTATCGGTAATCACTTGTAGTAAGAAGTAATTGTTTTGTTTAATCATGTAATCAAGAATCGTTAGCAAATCAATCGATGAAAGCCTGTTTTATGGAGATGTGCACCCCTTCACCAAATGCGAAACTTAAAGTGTAAGTGTAAAGTGGATACGTGGTATAATTAGATATAGTTGACGGTCAATCTTACATTTTTATTGCAATGTAACTTATAAAGGTTGTGCTACCGACCAATGTATCTATATTAATAATTTCGTTCGGTTCTACGGTAGACTCGAACGATATGCACACCAAATGAAAGAGCGTAAAAAAATAGTAGATCTGAGTCGACAACATATGGGCGGAAAATTCGTATTATCGAGCAGCATCAATATAAAAATTATTAAATTCAACAATGGCGTTGCTAAGTAAACATGTCAATGTCATCATTGTTGTGTTAGTGTCACAAGTTTTCATTGTGAACTGTTATGGCCGGTTTACATTATTTTAGTGTTTAGGAGAGTGCTATAATACGTTTATATTTCTTCCAGTAGAGTGTCACTTCGTCGACGTCGCGAAATATGCGCTATCCTACTCAAAATACTATGAGTTTTAATGGAACACATAAGTAGGTAAGTTTGATAATTCGAGTTATTGAAAACAACACGAACCCGTCACGGGTCACTTGCGCACTCTCCTAAAGTTCTCACTAAATTTTTAGTTTATACACAGATAAGTAACGAGGATAGTAACGCGCTCAGGTGTTAATGGATAGAACAATAGAAACCAATTCTATTTTGATTCTAATTGAAAGGCAACTAGAACCGTACTATACCGTAAAACGTACTAAAGCAAGTGGCGCTTACACGTTTCTACAAAAGCAATCTCCTAAAGAAAGAAAGAAATTCAGAAAGAAAGAAAGAAAAAAAGAAAATTTATTTATTTGTTACTCAAAACAAAACAAAAAAATACACACACAGAGTGCGTACAATAATAAAAAAATAACACAGAAAGCATAAAAAACGTAAAAATAAATAAACTGTACAACATGAAAATAATAATAAAATACATTAAAGGTTGAGCCCCCAAAATGGGCCCGATTCAGCATAATGTTGCAACAGAGTGCAAAGTAAAGCACTCTCCTAAACACTAAGATAATCTAAACCGGCCCATTGATCTAATTTGTTAACTCCATGGTGTGTGGAATACCGTGGCATCCAAGAAGGTTATTATAATCTGTGCCAACTGAGAAGGTGTAGTAAGTAATCTGTGGTGTTTTTCATTGGCGGGAAGACAATAATTGACATTAGGCGGGTCCAGACCAAGCGAGCAGCCTCGCGCGAGGCCCGCCGCGCGCGGCAAACGTTCTGCCTCGCGCTGCGGCTCGCTCAGTGTGGACGTGCCTCGCCCGAGGCAAGCGCACGCTCTGCCTCGGGCGAGCGCGTACGTGACCGAGCCGAGCGGTGTCGGCTTTTTGGGTTTGCTCAAAGGTGCCTCAGTCGTTTGCCGCGCGCAGTGTGGACGCCACGTGTGTTACATGCCGCGCTCGTTCGAAAAAATGGATAAAAATGAGTGTCGCCGTTTAATAAGTTTGTATGGTGCAAATAGATGGCTTTGGGATGCTAGAGATCCCAATTATACCAACAGGGGAATGAGAGATGATTCCTGGTTACATATAAGCCGTGAAATGAATATTTCCGTTACTGATTTGAAGAAAAAAATGGAGTCATTTTTGGGATCATATAGACGCGAAAAGTCTCGAGAGAAGAAGAGCAGAGTTACTGGATCAGGTAAGAAAGCCTTCTACTTATAACCTGTTCCTACGTATATTAGGTATAATGCTTGAGATTAAAACTTACGCGTTCTGCTAATTTTGCAATAGAATAGAATTTGTGTAAAATAAACGATTTGTTTGGTGCCTAAAAGAAGGCATCGGCCCCTACTGAAACGTATGTCTCAAGTTTCCAATAAAAGATTTTTATTTAATTTTTATTATTATTTTGACCAATGATTCTCGGTATTGTGTTGGTAGGTAATTGAGCATTTAATGAAAAATATAATCAGTTGTTCTTTTTTATAATGTTATCTGTTTATTAATTTGTTTCTTATTCTATTGATCTTTATAGGTACCTAATACTTTTATTTTTCAGGACGTGATGAAGTGTACAAATCTACTTGGTATGCCTATGATTGCTTTTCATTCATGGTGGATAGACATGACCCAGGAATCACCCGAGAAACTTTGGATATCGTGAGTAATATGAATAAAAGATTATATCAATAATTTACAAGCAGTTTCAAATTAAACATTTTTAAAGATTTGTTATTTATTTTTATTTTTTATGTAAGTAAGTACATGTTTGTAGGACATCTAGGGAAAAAAAATATACAATATTTTTATTGATAGTTATTATGCCACGCAATAACTCCATTTGTGATAAAATGCCTTGCTAGATGGTCACGAACTTCTTTAGCATTGATTGTTGCCCTTCGTGGTATAGCTGCAAGTGGTAATAATGATGTCGGTGCCGGTTCACTTCGCCAACTTCCTTCGACTATCTCTCCATTATTTCTCACCGCGTCAAAAGTGCCAGGTGGTGCAAAGCGATGACTGTTTATAGGACTACTCCGTAAAAAGTTGTATAAATAAATTGTTGCCAAAACAACTTTGGTTGCTTGCTCTGGTTCCAATAGCATTGGTTTTCGCAAAACTCTATAAACAGAACTTAACACTCCGAAAGCGTTTTCAACAGCTCTTCGTGCTCTTGAAAGTCTATAATTAAAAATTCTTTCCATTGAACCTCTTTCTGGAGTACCCTCATAAGGTTTCATCGTGTATTCATTTAACTGAAAAGCTTTATCACCTAATATAAAATACGGCACTTCTCTCTTGTAAGGCATTTGCAATATTGTCGGTGACGGAATACTGAGTTCTCTTTTTTCAAGTTTTTCATATAATTTTGTGTTTTTGAACACACCTCCATCAGAAATTCGTCCCTTACTTCCAACATTCACGTATAGGAATTTGTAGTTTTCATCAACTAATGCGAACAAAACAATACTCGAAAATTGTTTATAGTTATCATAATCGTTACCACTATTAATGGGAGATTGTAAAACGACGTGTTTCCCATCCATCGCTCCAATAGAATGTGGAAAATTCCATCTGTTTTCGAAACCATATGAAATTGCAAGCCACTCTTCTTCACTTTCCGGCATCTGAAAATTACATAAGTATATTTTTTAATTTTACAGGATGAAACTAATACTAATGAGAATATGGTGCGTGCCCAAGGCTCAACACCTCCGGCTGACATCGATAATGTGCAAGTACTAAATCAAGACCCTACACCGACTGACGGCAATGATGTGCAAATAGTAGATCACGCTATTCAATACGAACATGCAACACAGCAAATCCAACAACACGATACACAAACTGACAATGGATTACAAAACTCCCAAACATCTAACAATAAAACACAAAACCCCCAAACATCTAGAAAAAGAAGTAAGAAAAGGACTACCAAACAAATAGATGATATAACGGAAGATACTATAAATGAAGCTTATAAACTCCTACAGCAATGTGCAGCCAGCGAATCACAGCCAGCAACAACCATACAGTCGGATGCATATTCTGTATTTGGGCAATATATAGCAAACGAATTAAGAAAATACGACCCAATTACGTTGGCACATGTCAAAAATTACATTTGTGGAATCATATTTCAAGCTGATACTGGAGCATATAGACAATATGGATATTATACTGAAAGTTATGATTATGCACGTCCTAGCAGTTCCTCCTATTCTTATGTTTCGCTTTCGACTCCTTCACCTCAATCACCACTGCCTCCTCAATCACCACTGCCTCCTCAATCACCACTGCTGCCTCCTCAATCACCATTGCTTCCTCAACCACCTTTACTTCCTCCCCCTCCCCCTCCCCCTCGTCCTCCAATGACTATGCCTCCTCCCCCTACTCTCCCTAGCACTTCCCCTCCGATAGACTATCCTCCAGTACCCGAGTCAAAATAATAATGATTCTGATCACCAAGATTAATGGTTTTGTTTTTGATGATTAAAGACTGATTAATAATTACTTGTTTTTGTTTTTGATGATTATAGACTGATTAATAATTATTATTTGTTTCACTTACCTTAACATAATCCTTTAAATGTTGAATGATGGCATCACAAACTTCGGGGACAATTTTTGATATAGATTGCTTTGATATGCGAAATAGATACTGCAAACTAGTATAAGAATCTCCAGTTGCTAAAAATCGCAATGTTAAAAGTAACTTTTCCCTCACAGTGATTGCTTGACGATAATTTGTATCACTTTTTCGTAGTTTCGTTTGCAACTGGGAACATAAAACATCAAAGTCTTCTACATCAATACGTCCAAAATTGTTTTCATCTTCATCGTCGCACAATTCTTGATAAAGTCGATTTCCGTAACAAAATCTGTTTTTGTAAATTGTCTTGATCCAAAATCTTTTCCTTATAATAGTATGTAGCGTAATAAAAGCGAAAGCTGCCACGGCCGTGCGCACGTACGGTGCCATCTTGTCTTGGCTGTCGACTGAGCAAATATTGCTCGGGCTGCTCGGGCGAGGCAGCCTCGCCGTGTAAATTTATCCGACCGAGCTTGCCTCGCGCGAGGCAGAACGTTTGCCGCGCGCGGCGGGCCTCGCGCGAGGCTGCTCGCTTGGTCTGGACCCGCCTATTGAGTTTTGGAAGGGTCTGAAAAATAATTGAAAAAGGAAATCAAAGTCATAAATTGATCTTTATTGTTTTGCTTAGTTATAGGTACCAATAAACTTATTGAAATGAAAAGGCCACTGGATAAGAAAAATACCAAAAATTAAAATGATGAAGAAAAACATGTGGTCAATACAAAACTAAAAGCTGTAAAGCCAAAGAGAGGGAGCTGCTTTTAGTTGATTAGCCAAGTGGATTCTACGTCTCATTGAATACGTCATTAGATTCACTAGCTGTTAAGTTTATGAAGGAAGCTCATTTAGTTAGTAATTTGTGATGAGGTACCCATGACAAAGTTATGATAAGTATCCGATTTTCGCCTTGCATTCCTTCGTGAGTAGCCAGAACATGTCCAAAAGAGCAAGATTGGCTATCCGTAATAGTGTGCTGGTTCCAATACTGATGTAAGCATGGTAGCGAGATTTGGGTATGGCAGAAGAATCATGAAGGTAGGATTAGTGCAGTACAAATGAGATCCTTAAGAAATATGTGTGGTGTTACTTTGAATGACAGAATACGCAATAGTGATCAGAGACCGAGGATAAAGAGAAAGAGTGTGTAGTGAGTGACTAGAATTGAAAAAAGGAATGTTGCGTTGGTTTGGAGATGTGGAGAGGATGAACGAAGAAAGACTGACAAAGCAAATATATCGGACGAATGTGAGTGGAAGGGCCGGTAAGGGACGCCCCAGTTGGACATACTTCGACCAAATAGGGGATGTATTAGCAAAGGGCAAGATTAAAAGTACCCGAAACCGATGTGGGTACATGCAACGACTAATGGATGTCGATGAAGCGAAAGTGATTTGTCAGGATAGTGGCAGGTGACAGTCCGTGGTCTCTGCCTACCCCTCTGGGATACAGGTGTGAGCTTATGTATCTGAATGTATTAAGAGATTTATATCTACTGGTGGTTGATAAATACAGAGGCGTCACCATATAAAAAAAACATAGTGGAATATAATTTTGCGTCTACATTTTACCCGAGCGAAGCCGGGTTTTCGTCTAGTAAATAAAAAAAGAGTAGGTACCTGTACTCTTGTGGACCTTTCCGTCACAAGGTTGTATGGAAGAAATTGCTGTTAGCAAGATGGCCGCTTATTATAGTTTCTTAAATCATGACTTTTATTTCTAAATACATATCTCTTTTTTCTTGTGTTAATTCCTACCTTCATTTCCCGTTACCTTCCCAAAATGTACATGGCGATTACTGAGCATTTTATTACTGGCAATTTCTCCGTACTTGGCCCCCGTGGTGGAGTATGGCCTATACCTTCCTCAGGGAAGAGACCCGTGCCCCTCAGTGGGGACATGATGGGTTGATGATGATGATGATGATGAAGGACAGCAAATCCTAGGTTGTTGGCTCTGGGCTGTATAGGCTCCAAAATCACCATCATCATCATCAACCCATTATGTCCCCACCGAGGGGCTGTCGCCGATGGAAAATGATGTAGGGGGAAACGTATTCTATACTGTTGTATATATGTCTATATGTCTATATGTTGTATATATGTATATGAGCCTACTGTATATATTTTTGTAAATAGACTGTTGTCTATTTACAAAAATATATACAGTAGGCTCGGTAAAAGAAATGGGTCGGTAACAAGGATTGGGTTCGTGCCCTACACCATGTTAGGTTGGTTCAGTCCGGGATTGCTGCCAAAAGGTACTCCCCTAGATTGGGCAGGATGGCGCGCCGTGTCGTCTCGGTTAGGACGCTGAGGGCCGGCGAGGATCCTTCCAGGAAGCCCGTGGATAGAGGGTGACGGAGGAAAATGTAGAGCCGGTCTCATCCGGACTAGAAATGTCTAGTCTGGACCTAGGAATGCCCAAAAGTCTTTGAAGTCTTCAAATCTGGATCTAGAAGTCTTCATTCTGGACGTAAAAACGTCCAGTCTGGACCTAGAGGTGTCCAATCTGGATCTTGAAGTCTTCAAATCTGGATCTAGAAGCCTGGAAACCGTGTCCAGCATTAAAATTCAGCCAAAAGACGCCTGCTGTGCATCGCCACCCAAGCCGGAAAGCACCAGAAGGGAGTTTGTAGGTGGCGGTACACTAAAATAGGCAGAACGGTGGAAAATAGTGGAAATAGGAATATAAAAACATGCAGAGCCCATTCACCAATAGATATTTACACAAATAATTACAAGAAATAAAAGATGTAGCCAACAGTACAATTTGCAGTAATAAAAACTAAATATTTGTTCACACTCACCCAAAAGCAGGGGCATAGGTCGCAGATTACATGTTAACAGTTCTTTTAGGAAGAACTGGACATGAAAATATGGCCGTTAGAGCAGTTGGAGAGAGGCGGCGTAATAGAGCGCACACCCATCTCCTTCCGTGGTCACATTTTCAGTGATCTGCGAGAGCCGAGATGAGTGAATGGAAGAACATTTGAATGAACCTATTGAATGAGCGATTACCATAGGCAATCACTCATCCACAGAGCGTCAAAATAATGGCCAAGAACAAGTAGGTACAATTTAGAAATGAGGTTAAAATAAATAACGTTACAGGGCACGAGTCTATTCCCTGAGGAAGGCACAGACCTACTAAATATATGGACCGGTTGTACCTACAGAAAACGGGTGCCAAAAAGTTGTCGCAATAAATGGCCGCCTTCTAGTGCCTCGCCAGAGCCATCGAAAATATCGATATCGATATTAGCGGCTGCATCATCAGCAGTGCTCAAGCAGCACTGTCACGAGTAGGAAATTAATGTTTACAGATTATTAGCCACGAAATATACCATTGTGGTGTTAGTGTTATACAGGGTTACAGGTTAAGTCGACCTATTCCCGTTAAGGGCGTGTAGTTTACATCGTTTCTGACCAATTTGACTATGAAACACCCTATCGGTTGGACCGTTTTTGAGATATTTCAATTTAATTGTTTTCTATGAAAAAATCCCGATTTTTGGCTGTCAGCTTAGATATTTTGAAATGTTGACGTCCTATTATTACTATTATTGAATTTTTACCTTTCAAATAAGATGCTTTAGGATCTCAGTAATCAATATTGTACGTTAATAAAATAAATAAGTTGCCATAGACGATTAAAACTGAAAAAAAAAATTAACATTTAGAAAGTTTATTTTTCTTTCAAGAATATAAAGAAAAAAACTATGGAGCCTGATTTGCGGATGTGCTTAATAATATCTACGTTTCATCAGCTGTCCAACGAGGTATAACAATCTAGGGTTTTAATAAAAAAAACATGTAAAAACTTAGTTGAGATCCCCCAGGTAGCATTTCTAACTGTCCCTCGCCATTGTCCTTGAAGGACAATGTGGTGCGTGCGAGCGAGACACCTAACGATTTATGCAGGTGTGAGTGAGAAAAATAATGTGCGGACGCCGGTTTAGGAATACCACACGTTTTGTGTTTAGCTTGTTATTGTTAGTTTGCTTACGTGATTCGTCCGTGGTAGATGCGATATTATTTTATTCTCAGTTCCCTACTCGACTTGGCTATGTTTCTGGACTGTTTCTTCTGATTCGTAACTGCTGTGCTGTGAAAACTGGACTCTGATTTGTGCTGTTCCCCACTCGACTTGGCTGTGTTCTTGGACTGTTTCTTCTGATCCCGTAACTGCTGTGCTGTGCCAACTGGACTCTGATTTGTGCTTGTGATAACGAACTATTCAATATGTCAACCTACACGAATGAGGAATATGCGGACATGTTAATTTGCTACGGATACTGCAATTGTGTATCCACACATGCTCGCAATGAGTACATAACACGGTATCCCGGCCGTCGAGTGCCGGATGTCAGCGTGTTCGACGGAGTTTACAGAAGATTTCGAGAAACTGGCTCCGTTTCAAGACGACGTACAGACATGGGAAGACCACGTGTATCTGATGATGACGAAGAACAGAACAATGAGATAGTGGAACGATTTCGATTGGATCCAACCACTTCCACTAATATTGTTGCCCGTGAACTAGGACTCACGCAATGGAAAGTATGGTTCACCATTCATACGGAAGGCCTATACCCATACCATTACACGCCGGTACACGTTATGGCAGAGGGAGATCCTGCGAGGAGATTAGATTTCTGCAGATTTATGCTAAACGCTGATGCCGAAGACCCGACTTTCCTTAAAAAAATCTTGTGGACAGATGAGTCAAAATTTGATAAAGACGGGATCACCAACTACCATAACGCTCATTATTGGGCCCCTAAAGAATTAGGAAATCCTAACAAGAAAAGAGTAAAGGGGTCACAACGAAGATTTAGTGTGAATGTGTGGATGGGCATTATTTGTAATCACTTGATTGGACCTTACTTTCTCCCCGACAATTTAAATGGGGAACACTATGAAAATTTCCTGAGACGAGACCTCAGTGACCTCTTAGATGATTTGCCGCTCAATCTGGTCCAAGACATGTGGTTTCAGCATGATGGCTGCCCTGCACATTTCAGAAGAAGCGTCCGAGAATGGCTGGACACAAATTATCCGAACAAATGGATTGGGCGAGGTGGGCCTTTACCCTGGCCAGCCAGGAGTCCGGACATCACCCCAATGGATTTTATATATGGGGGCACATGAAAAGTATTGTGATATTGAAATCAATAGAAATATTGAAAAACAGAATAATTTATGCGGCGAAATAAGAAGGACTCTAACTACTGGTGTAGTAAAAAGTGGACTTCGTACAAGGATGCGAAAATGTGTACAAAATGGTGGCGGACATGTTGAACATGAACTTTAGATTTTAAGATGTTTTGTTGGAACATGAAAGTTTAGTAAATTTGGTATCTTTTACTCGCCTATTGTTTTATTTAGCTTTTTTTGAATCCCCTGTAGCCTATGAAAGTATTTTCTACAATTTTATTAATAAAACCCTAGATTGTTATACCTCGTTGGACAGCTGATGAAACGTAGATATTATTAAGAACATCCGCAAATCAGGCCCCATAGTATTTTTTTTATATCCTTGAAAGAAAAATAAACTTTCTAAATGTTAATTTTTTTTTCACTTTTAATCGTCTATGGCGATTTATTTATTTTATTAACGTACAATATTGATCACTGAGATCCTAAAGCATCTTATTTGAAAGGTTAAAATTCAATAATAGTAATAATAGGACGTAAACATTTCAAAATATCTAAGCTGACAGCCGAAAATCGGGATTTTTTCATAAAAAACATTTAAATTGAAATATCTCAAAAACGGTTAGATTTAGGATAGGGTGTGTCATAGTCAAATTAGTCAGAAACGATGTAAAGGTCGACTTAACCTGTCGAATTCGGGTTGTAAGAATTACTATTTTGTGGTTTTGTCACAGGTGATAATTCGTAAAGTAGATCGTCGCAGTCGAACAAACACCGTTGAAACTCACAGATACTTCTATATTTTAAAAAAAAGTACGCCCATGGATTGAAGAAATAATTTAAAATAAGAAAGGCGCTTTATACTTTGTAAATTAACTTTTACATTTACATACCGGCACACACATTATAAGAGAATATTCTTTATTGTACCCGGAAAATAACATACAAATCATTTGCATTTAATTATTCTGAATATTTATTTTTATCATTGGAAACCAAAGATTTCGATTACCAGAAGGACTTATTAATGCAGGTACTCCACACAAAACACTACAAAATCACTTCAAGAGTCAAAGCCAAATAAAAAAACAGTGCCAGAACAGATTTTATTTCCTTTCTTTTAATCTCCATTATCATGTAAAAGTGCAAACTTCCTATTTCTTTTGCACACTTTATCATTGAAACGTTTGATTTTGTTGCGCTGCTTCTTGCACGTTGAGTTAGTCGCTTATTTTTTCTTCATTACGACACATCTGGAATGAGAGTAATTAATGTGAATATTGATCTAAATCAAATAAAGATAGCGCTGACAATAAAACAAAAATAAGTCTTTATAAAATACGTCAAAAATACCTCTTCACTGGGGTTGTCAGGGTTCAAATCGATTGACTGTGATAGGGCACGGCAGAGCTAAGTGATTCCTGCAAATTCCCTTGTGGAATTAAAATTTCCCGCAAGTGTCCCTGCAGAGCTGAGTGGATATTGTACATTGTGTCGATCAAATAAAACGGCCCTTTTCTTTACTGTAGTCCTCTGCGAAAAATTGGTGCAATGTCGTTATTATTTCAGTTTTAAAAATTTAAGTTTTAGGCAATAAGTACATATAATACCTATAATATTAAACAGAAACACTTATTTGTAACATTATGTTTTTAAGCTCTCACTATGTGAAGCAGATCACGTAACGAGACTCACCACAAGAAAATGGAGGGAACAGCATTATCACGCAATCTCACCACATCAAGTGTTCTGTTGAAGCTGTCCGCGTTAAAGTGCAGCGAGCAGACATATTATTGCTTGTGTCGTGAATTTAAGGATCTTAAGGCTTCACTACTGGGAAACCTAGAGAATGGTAATAATATGGTTATTTAGTAACTGAATTATTTTAGCTCTACTGTTATAACTATTATCGACGCTTTATGTTCCATCCAATGACTTTGTCCCCGCACTACGGTTTGATAACAAATCTTAGCAAATTAAATATTGCTTTACCTACGAAAATATCGGGTTAATGAGCAGTAAGAAACTAAAATTTGTCTTAGAGGTTTAAGTTGAGACTTGAGGGCCCCTTTACAGAAATGTCGTACAACGACCAGGTTGTACGACATTTCTGTAAAAACCAGCTACTAACCTATGAAGAGTCAACTCCGGTCGATTTTTGTTCTTTCGCGAATTACACTGCACAATAGCACATACAGGCATATTATTTATTAATGCCGGAACAATCCCACATCTTAAATAACTGCCAATTAGTAGTATTGACTTCACAAATTGCAAATAACTCTCGACAACAAAGCAATTTGACAGCTACAATACCAGTAAACTCACAGATTACTAGAGAAAACTTGTCGCAAAACATGGCGATTATGGCACCCGGCAATGGTATGCATATAGACGAATAGGGCCTCTCCATAGGTTTCCTTGTAACGAGGTGCATTTGCCTCGTTGCCTTTTTATTTTTTTATTATTTTCGGCCACCTACTATTCCAAATTTAATTAGTATTTGACTTTTGCTGCAGTGTTTGGACGTATCTGGCTCAGATTATCCTCAGATTCCATCCAAGCTGCACCTAAACGTCATTCTTTTTCTGTTTTTCACGACCCGGAGTATGTTATTCTCAATGTTATTATATAAATCATCATAAAATATTTTAAACAGGCACATATTTATTATGTAAGTGTTCTTTTTATATTTCTACTGTATTTTTATATTTATCTTTTATACCTTAGCTAAGACCTTTATTTTTGTATTGTTCCCAGGTGCCTTTCCTTTATATTTTAAATCAAATATAATTATTCTACCGTGCCCTTGGATACCCCTCTTTCATTCAACGGATCGCACCCCTAACTTAACCCTCGTGCGACACTGGCGCCCAACATTAAGAACCCCACCCACGCTCCCGAACTTGACGCTGCCTACTGCTGCTTGCTGCTGCTTCAAGACAGCCACCCGGTTCCTCAAGATTTTACTAATTTTATCTAATTTAGTTTAATCCTTTTTCATAATTCTAAAAGATTTCATCATCGCCGTCGTAACTTTCGATCTTCTTTCGGCCTAGATTCTTTGACTTTTTATACTTATTTACCTTACAACTCATAACTTCATCCATACCCACCCAATCTTTCTACCTAAAACAATCTTACCATCTTTGATAAAATTTACTTTTTCTTTGTTATAATTAATATACAGGCACTTGCGGTTTCAGAAATCATTTAATAACTTTATTTACACTTGTTATATTTTACCACATTTAAACTTAACTATTTCACTGTTCACGATGAATTGACATTATGAGCTTCATTCGACTATCTTGATTTCCAACTTCTGCAACAGCTGATGACTTGCGCCAATTATTGCGTCCTCTTGTGGACACTCCTTGTACCGTGGAATCTAGCCCTTATTCGTCTGAGCAACACATTGAGGAGGTTGAGAAATGCCCCACAATGGTTTCAGCACATATTCTTCTTGAATTTCTTTTAGCTTTTTAATCCGCACATATTTAATTCACAAAAAAATTTGAAAAAAATACGGAACCTTGGTGCAGCGTATTTTATGCACGAACATTAAATATTGATTCCTTTTTTATCTAACACTAGCTGACCCCGCGAACTTTGTTCCGCCTTAGACGCCATAAATGAGCAGATTTTTTATTTTATTATATTGTTTATCAATAAAATAAGATTGACAGAAGAATCCGTTTTAAACGTCTTTTTTTTCCATCCTCTTTGACTATATTTGCAGCACGCATTCAGTCAATTCTATGTCAAATGTCTTAAGGTTACATTAAAAAAGTTTAATAATTTTATATGGTGGTTAAGTAATTTTAAATTTTATAATTTTCCGCGCAATTTCCTTAATTTTTTCTTTCATAAGAACCTTCTCCTGATAATAACGAACAGAACAAAAAAAGAATTAGCGAAATCGGTCCAGCCGTTCAGGCGTGATGCCGTGACCAACGGAAATAGGGATTCATTTTTATATATATAGATTTAATCACCACGCAAAATATAATATTGGTTGTAAGTTTACATAATGGTATAGTTTCAATCATAATTATGAGCTAACAGAACAAATAGACCTTAAAAATATTTTAATCGAAAATTCAACGCCACTTCAAAGTTGTGCGTCGTCCATTCTATCGCAACCTGTCAGGATCGTATTCTCCCAGCGGCCGGACTTTAGTAGGTAATAAATAAAATTTAACACCACAGATTAAGTATAATAACCTGAGAATAAAATAGACCATCTTAGGATGTATACAGGGTGTCCCAAAAATGACACGTCACAGTGACAACGGGAGGTAGACAAGCTCAATAGGCATCGAACCAACCTAACAAGACCTCAGTTAACCCTTAACCACTGACGTACGTATATGGTACGTCACTCAAACCGTCATCCGTTCAAAATTTCTTTTTTCGCGGGAATTTCTGCGCGTCCTTTTTGGTAGTTTCCTAGACACCAGAGACGCGTGTGTGACGGTGGGGAGCGGACGTTTTTCACGTTCCTAGGCAGGTGAGTTTGACTACCCGACGTATGTGGTACGTAGCGTCAGTGTTAGTGTGACTTTTTAAATATATTTTTTTACGCTTTTCGGCAGATAAAATGAACTGTAAGCGGCTAAATTCTTATTCTATGCCATCTACATCTAATATAGCACGTGTCCAAGTGAAAAATATCAACAACGAAGAAATAACAGAATCTTGGCTTAAGGAATTTGACGAATCATCGGCGGACGAAAATGACTACTTACAATCGGATGGCGTTGTGTCTTTCGAGGACAAATATTATGGTGGGTTGATGATGAAGAGGCTCTTGCTTGTGATTTGGATTCTGCATCTTCTGAAGACGATATTCTATTGTCACCACAATGGAATGTCGTCTTCAGAAGATGCAGAATCGACACAATGACGGTGATTTGAAGACTTGTAAAATGATCTGTAATATTTGTTGTTAAAAAGTGCTTTAAACTGTAAATTATGACAATTGTATTTTTTTTCTAGTTAGAACCGTCCTTAGTATTAATTAAAACCAATAAAAGAAGTTCCTATTGATAAAGAATATTTTTGTGTTAATTTTTTAAAAATGTATATGTAATTTTGATTACCTTTATAGTGATTGCTTAATAAATCTTTTTCTATGATTATTACTACATTTTTTTTTATTATTCCTATTTCATTTGAATGTGTGTAAATTAATGGATTGCAGTAATCATCCAATTTACACTTTATTGATACATCAGAAGGTCTTCAAAATAATGTACGTATACAATACGTACGTCAGTGGTAGTGTAACAAAATGACACGTCAGTGGTTGAGGGTTAGAGTTGCTCGGTTTTCGAAATATTGCCAATTATTTTTTTTCTAAATTTCTACAATTTTTAACAAGTTGAATGATATAAATGTCTTATCGTAGCGTGAGGCAATGATTTTTACCTCTTACCGGTGGCTTTCTGAGTTCCTAGTTTTAATCGAGCATTAAATATTCGTACATTACTGAATTAAGATGCATGTGTATGGTGATAGATGATCAAGGGTAGGGTTCGGACCTTTGTATATATCAATCTTAATAAAAAAAATATGTGAGTCTCTATAAAAAATATAGGTAAGTAGGTACATGATAGGTACCTAGGTAACTGTTTCAACCCTATCCAAATTAAAATAAATTGTGTAAGAAGCCTGTATACGTCCCACTATAGGGCACAGTCCTTGACAGTGTGAGAGTATGGGCTTAATCACCACGCGTGCCCACCGCGATTGAAAATTTCAAGTGCTGGGTACGTGAATAGCTCAGGCACTCGGGTTTCCTCACGATGTTTTCCGCAAGTAGTAGGTATTGCTACTATACATAACTTAGAAAACAAAGTCACGGTACGCACTGGGAAACTACTGGGCTACCGCGTCAATTTAATATAAATGAAATGAATATGAATAAAGGAAATTAATTTATTATGAAATTAAAGGATGATGGGCAAAAATGTATGAAGCGTGGGCCCACTCCAATAAACATGGCTTGTTTATTAAATGAAAGGTCTACATACATACGTTCATTATCAGGCAGGCGCATGCCAGAATTCGCTGTGTGTCTGGAGTTTTTTTTATTTAGAAAAAGTTGATGTTTTTGGTTGTAAATAGAAGTTTTTGGTTTATAAAACCATTTTTTGCTTATTATGTAAACCACCTAATGTTACATTCTGTATAACATAATAAGTTGAGATTTTTAGGGCAGGAAAATAAAAGTTTTTAGTTTATGGAATGAAAATAATATAATTATAATAGACCAATAATTATCGGTATCCGTGGCATGGGTGGCGGAGAGGTCTCCACAGTAGCATCGCCTCATGCGCACTCATCTAACACGCTTCACGAGAATTAAAATTAATGATCGGTTTAGGGCCGATCTGCAAGTACCTAACGCAATTATCAGATTTTTCTTAACGTCATCATCCTAGCGTTATCCCAATTTCCTAGTGCGCTAACTACACTAAGTTTTATGGCGCAAATACTAATTTTTAAATCATCATCAACCCATCAAGCGACGGCAGTCGGCATCCACTGCTTAACATGCCTTGCGAAGCATGGAATCGCTCGGAAAAATGCCACTAGCGTTAGTCATAGACGGTGACCCATCCATGGACTGAACGCGCCGTATGTTGCTTAACCTTAGTGATCGTTTAAGATCACTCAGGCAGCCCAGGCTACGAGCGATTCCAATTTTTACATGGTCTAATGGATATGCTGGAAGAGGAAGACCGAGGAAAAGGTGGTTGGATCGTGTGCGTGATGTTAGTAAGAATGTGAATGCAGAGATGGCGAGTGATAGGGACGCATGGAAGAGAGTGACATACTGCGCCGACCCCAAATAATGGGAACAGGGCAAGAATATGATGATTGCTTTTTTACATGATGCGATTGCTAGACAACCCAGAAGCAGATGTGTCTTAGGTCAAGTATGCAATGTAGTCTGCGCTGAGGTCTAAATGGCCGTAAGTCACCTCTTACGACATCCATAGGCTGAAATGGGTTGGGCATTTACTATTATAGTAAATGATGTAGCATTAAGTGGTTTACATATAAGAAAAAAAATGGTTTTATAAGCCAAAAACTTCTATTTATAACCAAAAATATCAACTTTTTCTAAATCAAATAACTCCAGCCACACAGCAAATTCTGGTATGCACCTACCTGATAATGAACGTATGTATCTAGACCTTTAATCTAATAAACAAGCCATTTTTATTGGAGGTGGGCCCATTTTGCACATCATCCTTTACAGATACTTGGCATGTTCTCACTATAGAATTTTTCCAATCTTCCAATAACTTGCTAATTTTGGCTTCTATTCCAGTTACGCTAGGAACATCTGTTCCTGTACCTATGTATGCTACAAAAATATAGAGGTCCTTCTATCGATTTTAAATTTAAAAGCGAAACAACATTTTTCCGTCTTTAGGCAAGGAACTTGGCAGAGCTCCTACATATGTAGGTACCTAATAAAAATTAAGTATCATGTTTTTATTTTGAAGACTAGAGAAGTTGGCCTGTTTTTTCCCAATCATGTTTCGATGACACCAAATCAACCTAAACAGCAAAGAATCCAACAATTACCACGCTCCCCGACCCCAGCATACATGTATAACGGCCACAAAACAAATATCAATTTGATATCGCCTGAATAAAACCGCTACGGAGCGGGCGGGGCGGTTTAGAGCTTATTGCTTATCAGATTGATATCGTGCGGTTTGATTCGCCGCGAGCCGCGACGCCCTGGGGGCGGGGCCTCTGAGCCGGAGGGGGGCGCCGGCGTGTTCAGCCGCCATACCGCTCCGAACGAGCTCCCGCGCCGCGCGTCTACGCCACACGCTGCGTTGAACCTCCGGACATACCAAGTGCATGTTTTGAAGTGTGAACTTGACTGTGAGTGCACGTGTGTTGTGGAGGCCCTTGTCCGCTCGTGTCGCTTCAGCCGCCAAGATTCGGGTGAAGAATCGTGAACCGGTGCCGGCGTATGCCATGGCCGACGCCGACCGAGACTCCGATCTGGGCGATGACAGTCCAGTGGTAAGTTGCGACTGCTTTTTGGTGAGGTCCGGACCAGCTGGTTCCCACAGGGATAGGCAGGGAGAAAAGGTATTTATCTCGTGTGAGGTGTCAACTACGTTTTACAACCCATAAGCACCACTTGGAACGTAGTATTTCGATCTTCAACCACATATTCTAGCTCTTAAAATCGCGCAAGAAGTTTACTCGACAAAAAAGCGTGTATTTGAATCCGGAATTAAGTTATTAATGTGCCAAACGAACGTTTTAGTTCAAGAAAAAAAAATTAGAAGCTTTGGATTGAGATTGGTTTGTTTATATCATTTGTCAACAAACAGGTCCCTTACTGAAAAGCCAAAAAGTGTATCTAACTAAGACCCAAAATCATGAAAGCAAAAACTGCTAACTTATATTATCATAGACAAGTAGAAGATCAAAGCATAATTTTTGCAACGACACGTCTCCTCCAGCATGCACATTTTGTTAATGCAAAACACATGTCAGATTCTTGGTGGAGCGACGGTGTTTTTAGGGTACCGTACCCAAAGGGTAAGGGAGGGTCCCTTACCCCTGGTTCCTTCAAGGATATTGTGGGTATAATAAGACCATTTTTAGGATTCCCTACCCAAAGGGTAAGAGACAATAGGGCCCCTTACCCTTCTCCACTGTCCGTCTTCCTGTCTGTCACCAGGCTGTACCTCGTGAACCGTGATAGCTAGACAGTTGAAAATTTTACAATGATGTATTTTCTGTTGCCGATATAAAATAACAAACACACAAACAGAATAAATAAAATATTTAAGGGGGGCAAAGTAGAACGTGATTTTTTTGAAATCATTATCATGTAAATATTCATTATTTTAAGATGTTAATATTTGTACGCCTTTACGCCCAAATATGCTGAAATTTATTTTATCATAGGAACTTTTATGTACAATTGTACACGCATGTTTCACAAATAAATGAATTTGATTTGATTTAATTTGCCGTTTTTGACAGCAACACCTGTTGCTGTCAAAACCTGCAAGCCTCTACCTAGAGGCTTGAGATATTAAATGTATGGATAATCGTACGGAACCCTCCGTGCGCGAGTCCGACTGGCACTTGACCTGTTGTTTTTTTGTCTACCCTCTTGTGTTTATTAATCTAAACATTCGGCGATAGCTTTGAGGCTTATCAATAGCTTATGATAATATATTATGTCTTCAATAACACTAAATAACTGTTGAAGTGGGGTTCCTATACAGCAGACGTGATTTTTTTTTCCTGCGTAGAATTAGGAACTGTTGTTGTTATTATTATTATTATAGTATATTTACATAATAATAACAATAGTTCCTCAACGCTAAAATAGACGGCACTGTTTAATTCCAGTAGGAACGGCCTATGGATAAAACTATACCAGGGTACACCGTGGTATAGTTTTACCCATAGGCCGTTGATATATTGAGCTATATCATAGATACTATCGTACCTACGGAACCCGTCGTAGGCAAGTCCGACTCGCACGTGGGCGTTTTTTGAAATGATATTAATTTATTATTTTTACACTGGTGCGCATAATTAGGCCACAGTTATGGGTCTCGATTCTGTTAGTGCATTAAAGTTCAATTACAGTTACATGGTCGGGTCATGTGACATGTTTTTTTATTCCATTGACGCCTACAATTATTGAAACGCGTGCTTGCGTTGACTTGAAGCGGCAATGAAATTATATCGACTCGTCCATGCAACTATCATTGTACTACAATGCATTAGCAGAATCTAGACCCTGTTTTAATTTCACCAAGGCGGTTGCTGACGCTATCGCGAATTCGGCACATCACCGAAGTACATAGTTCCGTTGTACACTTATGGAAAAAAAACGTATGATATGGGCCTCAACACAGAACTGTTTTGGCTTTAGATTTAGGATTGATCTGTATCCAGAAGGACCAACTCGTACCTATGTCAAGAGCTATCAGTGAATTAAGCAAATGCATGAAATCCGATGTCTAGTCTATCACTATCCATAATAGGTACAAATTCTAACGCCGGCAACATGCTAGTGGTTAATAGTGCGGCTATTAACCACTAGCATGTTTTCCGTATTTGGCATGGCAAAAATAATCCCTCATTGGTTTTTGTGTCTTTTGACGAATCTTTAGCACTGGTTTTGTAACATCTGCATTGTTTTTATTATAATCGCAGGAAATTACGCGAATAAAGATAGGCATTTGAAGCACCAGTATAAAAGAATCTAAAAGCGCTATCAGCAGCGGCTCCCTGCAACTCACTCGGCGGGCGATCATAGTAGATACGATAAGGTCAGCGATACCTAATAGATCTTCTCAGGCAAGGATCGTCTCAACCTCATCGAGGAGACTTGACTATCGACATGCTGAGTCAGCTAGAGGGTCGGCTAAATATACAGAGTGTTTGGAAGGTGGGTGCAAAGCCTTAAGGGGGGTGTTAGTAGGTACATACCATCTAGAACATTAGAGCCATATTTGTCCTAGCCAAAGTCCGATTGTTTTTTATGGAACTTTAACGATGTTAATACCAAAATCCCGAAATTTTTCAATTAATTAAGTGCTAAAAACGCAAAATATAAGTGGAAATATTTTTCTTTCTTGTGTTTTATTACTGATATTAATGTCATTAAGTCATTTTAAAGCACTGTTCTTGCTGAAAAAAATATTTTGGACCTACATTTAAAGTTTCCTAAGAAAACAATCGTAGTTTGGTTAGGACAAATATGACTCACAATCTTTTAGATGGTCTACAGTCTACACTAACACCCCGTTAAGGCTTTGCACCCAGCTTCTAAAGACCTTGTATAAAGTAGATAGTACCTGGGTGACCGAGCTTTGCTCGGTACTTTTTTTGTAACATAAAATATGTAATATTAAATTAAAATAATCCTTTTCCAACAAAAAAGTAACTTGGAAAAAAACATCATGTCTCGAACCGGGTCTCTTGAAATCGGCCCGAAACGGGTCGCCCGTTTTCCCGTCAGGACTATCCCAACCTTGCAGATAGATGCGAAATTTACCTCTGTATGTTATTATAGCAAATTTCAATTGCCTTAAAACACGGATAAAACAACGTTTTCTAAAAATGTAACCTAGTTAGATCAATTAAACGCCTCCGAAAGCATCTGCCTACAAAATTTCGTGAAAATCGTTGGAGCCGTTTCCGAGATTCTGATTATATATAAATATATATACAAGAATTGCTCGTTTAAAGAGATTAGATTATGTAAATACACGACAGTAAGTTGTAGAAATAAAGGAGCATTGAGCAGGTACTCCGTCGGCAAAAAATGTTATAGGTAGGAACAGCCTGTAGATGACTATAAATGTAGTTTCTTTTGTTCGATACTGACCCTTATGCCGCATGTGAAAAGAGTTCCCATGAGCTGGCTAAGAGGCTGACTGTACAGCCGAAAAACCAACAAGACTACAACGGTACAGTCGACAGCACGTCAATCTTCCCATTTTAGTTGCAAAGTCGCCCGTAATGCAACGGAGCAGAGTGCATGGGTGTATACCATGATGTGCTGTCGACTGTACAAGACTGTGATGTGGTGTTAGAAGGCGAACGTCACATCCGACATCAGCGAGATCCTGACAAACATTTCTTCCAATGAAGCCATAGGTACCTAAAAAATCAATTTGTTTAGGTAGTACACGGACAGTAAAAATAAAAAGTAACGCAAAAGCAAAAAGGAACTACAAATCAATTTAAAAGTAACATAGTGCAGTCGACAGCACGTCAATCTTCACATTTTAGTTGAAAAGTCGCCCGTAATGCAACGGAGTAGAGTGCATGGGTGTATACCATCATGTGCTGTCGACTGTACCATGTGGTAATTTCATAAACTCTTAATAACTTGTCAGTCAGGTAGTGAAGTGAGTGTAAGCCTTGCTATCAGGTAGATGAGATAAGGTTTCGGTTTTACTGCAGGCCGCCGGCCGTCTTGCCGGCTTTTGTTTCATTGTAATCCATTGTTGTTATTGTCTAGCAAGCCATACTATTTTTATGTTGAGGTGGATCCGTAATAAAACCAACTTTAGGTGCCTACCAGGTAGTTAGGCTCCAATATCAGTACACGCGCAGAGAAAGCGGCTTCAGCAGCGAATTCAAATTGACTGTAGAATTTAAAATTTAAATTGACATCAACCGTGTGCAGTGATCACAGAAAAAATATGCCTCTATGCACAAAACCGGTTTTTTTTTCAGAAGGAAATTAAATAATTATGGTGATGCGCTTGCCAACCAACACATGTGGTGTTGCCAGTGCGGCGGCGGCTTTTACAAAATGGCGCCGATATGATTATTAATAACAAATTCGACCCTCGCTGTCGCGATTTGGTTTCAAGTTTATATTGCCTTCCAAAAGCCCGACCCTTTTACCATCTGTGTCGTGTCTAGCCGACGAAACTCAACGCCAGTCTTAAAGCCCGCTACCTACCTGCAATGCAAGATGTCCTCTGAAAATTATAACTGACCGAGCCACTGTTGGAAAGCCACTTCATTAACTCCGTAAATTGGATCACAACAACCCTTTCGGATGACATCGTTAGCGTTTATTTTGGTCTAGACTTCAGAGGCTTAGGTAATATTTGTAGTCTCAATCATTTATTCAGCGGTGCGTCTGTGTTACCTCGGCGACGTCTCACGGGAGGTTGTCTCGCACGCACGATTTATTATTCCTCCTTAGCGAATAGAGGGCCACGAATTAATTAATCAAACGCAGCCGTCACTCACTGCACAATCATTATCCTAAACTTAGCTCAGATTTCGAACGCACGTTGGCGGGCGCGGTTTCCTTTTCCTGTCGCCATCGCCACCGCGTCTTTTGACATTTCATTAATTGAAATAATTGGCGCGTCTCTTAATTTATTTTTTCGCGTTGACAACGTTATTTCATCATCGGAACTCGGCCGGATTAGAACAGTCAACTTGCGTCGAAAACTCAGCTAGCTAGCCAATCTAGCGCTGCACTCACTCATTGCATGTTTTCAAAAGTTTATTTATACCGGGAAATAAGCATTTAATGACTGGGTTTACCATTGCCCACACAACATTTCGTATGCCGTCGTCCACCTACCATGAATTTGTTTTTTTCTTGTTAGGCAGGGGCTTTACCCCTCGCATACAATTTCTACCTGGTCGCGTGCTGTTTGTAAGATATACCTGTGCTTCGTATTACACCGCCTATTAAAAAAATCGGACCCACATACGTTATAATGCAGTAGTTTTGTTGCCGGGGGTTTCCGAATTCACACGTTTTTCTGCAGGTTACTTATTGTGGTTTTCGCTCGTGGTATTTTGTGTCGGAGAACTATACATTAAGAATTAGGGTTGATGAGGATTCCTCTTCCTCAAAATGAGGAATTTCCTCATATTTTTGAGGTTCCTCATCCTCTTCCTCTTCCTCTTCCTCAAAACTGATTTTAAAAAATCCTCTTCCTCTTCCTCATGAGGAATTTAAGAGGAATGAGAGTTATAAGTTTTGTTGAAACGAAATATGTTTGTGAGAGAAAGAGAAGTCTCGCCATATTAAAAAGTTAAAGGAAGACAGAGATGGAAACGTAGGTAAAGAAGTTCAACACTAGCGTAATCTACGTAATGTTATTTTGTTCTTCGTCTTTAGCATCCTCATCCTCATCCTCTTCCTCAAAATCGACTTTAAAAAATTCCTCTTCCTCATCCTCTTCCTCATAACAAGTTCCTCAACAACCCTATTAAGAATGACAGACACGCGTCATCTTCCGCAGTAGCTTTCGATAATCTGGTCTTTACATCATTGTTAGATCTTACCATTAATTTCTTGACGTCACGTCTACCTAGGACATTGACGTATTTTTTGTAACACCAACGGACGAATTATAGTTGATGCGAATGCCTTTGTTAGGTAAGTATATTGTATTTGCATACAAATAATATGGCTGACTCGACAAAGAACCTTTGTCACAGATCTTTACTGGGGAATCAACCGATGGTTTATCTCTCATTTATATTCAATATCTTCGTCATAAATAATCGTATTGACATTCAATATTTATAAAGGAAAGGTTGCGTGGGTTATGCGGCTTGTTATGGTGTGACAATGGTCTGGTATAATATTCTATTAATAAATGGTTCCCGGACGGACTTCTCTATCTGATACGGCTATTGGTATGATGTAGTTGGCAAGATTTGCGTCGTCTCCTTGATCTTTTGTTGACGTTATGCTAAGAGGGAAGATGTTGATATATCTTATGAACTGCATATTATTGGTTCTGAATGAATTCACAGGTAAAAAAAAGTATTTTTATTTTATTTTACACTTAATCTAACATTACAAACGCCCGCATCAAATACCAATTAGTTCTTATCGACTTATTAATCCTTCCACTGAGAAAAATCGCCTGGAAAACTTGAACTTTATTATTAAAGAATAAAGTTTTCTGTCGTAATAATATATAATTGTACTTACGCTTGTTTGGAATTTCAACTCTGACGTAAAATGTACGTTGTGTGCGCGGGCACCCGCATCCTGCCTCTGTACAATAATTACAGAATAATACCTTTGCTATTGGTTAATATCGCATTCCAATTTTAAATTACAACTGCCGATTAATTAACTTCATGATGGTTAACGGTCTCTAGGTCGATCGACGGGAGTTAAATAGTTAACGTTTTTGTTGAGATCATTCTATTGGTTTATTTATTACCAGCACATTCACAATAAATTTGTTGAGCTATTTAGTGCATGACAAACATCATCACCCCATTATGTCTCCACCGAGGGGCACGGGTCTCTTCCCTGAGGAAGGTATAGGCCATACTCCACCACGGGGGCAAAGTCCGGATTGGTGGAGTCTTGTAAGAGTGGCTGGTCTTACTGTCAGAAGTTTTCAAGCCGCCCTAAGGCCTCTGACTTGGCTTAACGACTGCCATCTGTCGACGGTAACCGCCACTAACTGCTTAACGTGCCTTGCGAAGAAAAATGCCACTATCGTTAGTCATAGAACGGTCACCCATCCATGCACTGAACGCGCCACTATGTTAACATTCGTGATCGTTTAAGATCATTCGGGCAGCCGGGGCTACGAGCGATTCTTGCATGACAAACACAGGTCCCAAAACATAATCTTGCAGTACGTATCTAGAATGTTAGAAGGCGGTTAATTCAAATGCTAAATGTTCGCGTCGTTAGAAAGAATGTTTCATTAGAAAGGTGTCCCATGGTACGAGTATAATCACCATTTAAGTCGGCTAGTGCTCTGTCATTTCGAATGCAGAAGACAAATAACTACATAGGCGGCGAACTCTCTTGAGACATTTTATTCAAATTGCAACATTGAACGGTAAGGAAATTATAATTTATCGTATTATTAAATAGGAATAACTTAAGCCGCAGAGTATGCTGAACCCGTTAGGAAAGGCGGAATTTTCATATGAAAAGGTACTTTCTAGTCCGGTCAGTTACATTGATTTTATTGTTTGCTATGTTGATTTCCACTTGACATATATTTGAACAAAGTTTGCTAGTGCATTGGCTCATACCTAACAACTTAAAGCGATTCAGTGAATCATTATCATTACAATCTCTATTAAAATCGTGACTTAGATAAAGATATTGTCAGACGAAATTGAGTCATACATGATTACAAATCTTAGTTTAATTAGCACAAATGTATACTTTGATAGTCTTTTGTTCTATCTGATGATTCAGTGGTTAATCAATGAGTAATTAAGGCACTTAGCACCATCCACTATATTTAAAACCAGAGTAATAGAATTTCTTCCTCTAGCAAGTTATCTTGCTGCAGTATTCATCACTTCTCATAATAATATGTAGGTAGATATATCACATTTTTGTTGTCCAAATCTCACTTTGTGCTTATCAAAATAAGACGAAGTTTTACAAAAAATATATATATTTAACTCACCAAATACGACGTAAATTGCGTAGCAGAGTCTACATGTTAATCTGTGGTTTAATTAACTTTGCATCGTACATCGAATATCGAATTGTTATAGTTAAGTATGAATCGTCAATGAACTCTTTGATCTATTCAATACTGGTTTGAGTGGGTCGACTCAATTGCTAAGATAAAACTGTCATGCATAATTTGATTTTATGATCATTATGTTTACTTACTTAATAAATCTGTGAATTGAATGCGAATACTTAATTTTATTAGTCATTATTTATTTTTTAAACCTTATAACTAGCTTTTTGTCTTTTACTAAATTCTTCATTATAAACACATAAACATTCATATACAGGCACATACATTGCTTCTGGCCCCACACTAGGATACCCTGTGTCGTGGGAACCAGAAACAGCGACGTGACAAACATGTAAACATCCAAGACCTGGGTTTCTTTTTTTTTGTCCCCACCCGGGAATGGAGTCAGAGTCCTCTCGCTTAGTAGGCAGATGCGTTAACCGCTGCGCCACACATCGTCGAGGTTATGTTAAGTTTAGTTGTAAGTTTTCCTTAAGATTAAATTGGGATACCCTGTGCTATGGTTACTACGGCCACGTCATCACAAACACGGAACTACACTCAAAATAAGGCCATTATACAAATCGAGTACAGCGTGCCCCGACTAGGGTTACCAGATGAAAAAATCAAAAGACCGGTGCAAAGGCCTGATTTCCATGGAAAAGTCCTGAGATTTCATATACTTAAAGAATTTTCTGTCTAAAACGTATTACCTGTTATCGTTTTATACACTGTGGATTTAGCTCACGCTTTGCAACTTGGACGTCGCACTCAAAGCGGTGGGGCGGGGGTGGCACCGGCATACAGCCCGTCGCCCCGCAGTGACGTTCAATTGTTACCATAGGAAGATTATTTTTAGTTGGTTTAGCTTTCAATTAAAAAGAGATCCTTAAAATGTAACCTGTGTTTTGTTGAAAATCCTGAGATATCACGAGATTTGCAAAAGGAAGTCCAATTGAAGTGCAATTCCTGAGAAAAGTCGAAAAATCCGGAAATCTCAGGACAAATCCTGAGATATGGTAAGCCTAGCCCCGACCTCTGTCGCCGCAAGACTCCTTGTTGACCACAACCGCATTTTCTTCAGATCGTGAATGATGCCTCATACAATAAACACAACTAAACTAATGAGTGACGTAAACAGACACCCCGGTATCACGGCAGCGCTCCTAGGTCTTCGCGAAGTCATATATGAACATTATAATCGCGTTCCGATATGACGATCGCTGCACCACAACTGTCCCTAATTAAACTTACGGCTGGCTTGTTCAGTCTAAAGAATAAAACGTTTATTAGTGTGGTGGAAATCTCGAACTCGCTGTCAAAAATAATAGTTCATATCTAAGGTACTTAAGCAACTCCTGAAAACTGTAATGTTGTTTGTTAGTGTTTTAGGGTTCCGTACCCTAAGGGTAAAACGGACCCTATTACTGACACTCCGCTGTTCGTCCGTCCGTCCGACACTAAAATTTTCACAGATGATGTATTTATGTTGCCGCTATAACAACAAATACTAAAAAACAATAAAATAAATATTTAAAGGGGCTGCCATACAACAAACGTGATTTTGTTGCTCGTTTTTGCTCGATATTAATATTCACAGAATATTTAACTAGTTATTTATTCACTTTAAAAATTCATGAATAAATTAAAATAAAACAAATATTTAAGGGGGGCTCCCACACAACAGACATGATTTTTTTGCCGTTTTTATAGATAATTGTACGGAATCCTTCGTGCGCGAGTCTGACTCGCACTTGGCCGGTTTTTTTTAATTGTGAACTAATTTCTGCGTTGGAATAATATATTACTTTTTCTTTTGTTTGCTTAGATTACTTAAATCTTATTTGTAATCCACAGTCCATCACACTGCATCGTTTGCCGGGCTAATTAAAGCACACAACTTTTGCTTAAATTTTTTTTATTCACACGGACGTTATGCTACCTTGCCCTAATGCAGTTTATAGGTATAGTACGGAGAGTGGTAAATCTTTTCTCACATGTAATCATTACTTACGGCTAATTATATGTATTTACTGTTACCATGCAAATGCTGAACAAATGAACAAAAGAAAAAAATAAATTTAATAATAAGCAGATTTTAATCAAGCGAAGGTTTAAATGGATAGGTTAAGATATTTGTCTATCTTTAATTATCTATAATATCTAAGCTGTGTTAGAAAATGTTAAGAATTGAAGTTCAAAGGAGCGTTGAGCATTGATAGTATTTTCAGTAACTCGATCCGCGTAAGACGGTCGCCCTTTATCGATTTAAGGGGAACACGATATGTTTTGAGTTACATTGATATGAGGGTTGGATTAAAAGCGTCTAATATCCTTGAGCCTGTTTTGGTGAGGATGATCCGCTGAACATTGTGGTTTCTTGAGAAATCGGAACGAGGACTTACGAGGGTGCTTTCCTTGGCACCACAGACATAGATCAAGATAGACGGCATAAGTTTACCTACCTTGCGTGGAAATAGTGTGATCTATGATCACACTCTTGCTCGGCCTAAGTCAGTCAGCTTGAGACCACTGGCATGTAAACACGCGACCATCGTGCGTAACGTAAGAACGAAAATGGTTAATTGTGCAGTGCTCTCGTGCAGAAACGCGTCGAAAGCAGTTGGCCGAGAAAATAACGGTATTTCTTTTCACAGGTAAGTACTTTTGAACACTGATAACCCCGGATTTAATATGTAAAACCATTATTAAGAATTAATTTTTGATCAGCATCACTGGTACAAAGATAATTACGGAGCTCGGACGCAGTGAACATATCGCTACGCGTATACTTCCATTGCGGGTTTTACTTGACGTGATGCCTTATGGTATGCATTCTCAGCACGCAGTGAAAATCGCAGCAAACGATACTGTTATGTGAACCGAACGTCATGGTATGAGTCTTTCCTCATTCCTCTGTCTGATTTTAAGAATAGTGCTGTGTATGTTCCGATCTTTTGAATCGATAAGACAGCGGAATGAGAATCGATTTTTTTGAGACAGCGGAATGAGTTTGTTTGGCGAGATAGCGAAATGAGATATTTGATCTTCTACCACGAGGTCGATTAAGTGTTCAAGAAACACATTTTTCATTGCATCCAAAGTTCAAAAGACGAGACAGCTTAAACCTACTTTTTTTGTTATCAGTAGAATCTACTTTCAGCTTTCCACAGGATCCGAAAATTAAGGAAAAATGGATTGATGCGACAGGAAATGGAAAATGGTTTCCAAACAAACACAGCAGGATTTGTTCAGTTCATTTTGATCAAACCTGCTTCGACAATACCAAGAAATTGCGACGGTTGTTCAAAACCGCTTATCCGACTATAGGTGTATTGAAGTTGGTAAGACATAGGTACAATGTGTGTGTGTGTGTGTGTGTGTGTGTGTGTGTGTGTGTGTGTGTGTGTGTATTTGTGTGTGTGTGTGTGTGTGTGTGTGTGTGTGTGCGTGTGTGTGTTTATTTGTAATTAATACGACGCATCGTATGCCACAGATACACAGTCAACCTTCTTCGGAGAAAGACGATACTAACAACACACCAAGGAAGAGAAAAATGGAAAAAGTTAGTACCTACTTACTTCTATTTTTTTCTTCATTATCGTACCTAAGCTGTCGTTTTGTATTAGATTGTAATTTTTTTAACATGTATCTATTACAGGACGCCGATGAACCATCCACATCAGAAGAGATCCCATTATATACGCCAAAGAAGAAAAAAATTCTAAACCAACTGAACAGAGCTAAGCGAACGATAATAATGTTCAATGTACAGACACGCAGGTTTTATTTCATAGGTATAGAGTGTGGTCAGGTGACCAACATTTTTAAAGGGAGATCGGAATTTTTTTGACGTAATTTCAAAGTAATTCTAACCACCAACATCTATTTAGCTAACAAACAACCATGAGCATTCTCTGTTAAATCTGACTGACACTACTTCCGTTACACTCTTTATTGTCCCATAGCATACCTACTCTTTAATAATTTAAAATCGATTCTCATTCCTCTGTCGATTTTGACAGAGGAATGAGTATCGACTCGGACAAATGGAATAAGGTTTTGAATGTTGTGCTGATCGTATTCCAGAAGCTTCTAGAACCGTCGTCATCCAGCAGGCTTCGGTTCCGACACCATACCTTTCACGCGTTGAATTCTAGAAGCTTCTGTGATGACTTAAATCACAAATAATTTGCAAAATACCTACCTTCCTATAAGAACGCGTCACGGAAGAAGTAAATTTTGACAGCTAAAAATGGTTCCATTTTCAAACCTAACAGGTTAACAGGTTTGAAAATCGAACTAGGTATTTCTAGCTGTCAAGACTTACTTCTTACGTGACGCGGTTAAATATTTACCTACCCGTTTTAGGCATACCGCATAGTAGAACAAGCCGGATTTATAAAACGTAAGTATATTTTATTAAATGACGTTAAATACTTACGAACTTGCGAGTAGGTACAATTGCCGCTGACGAAAATGTTGCAACTGATGCACTGGTAACACGTTCTTCCACTTCAAATCCTGGCAACCTACTGCATGAAAATAAACTAGGAAGTTGGAGTGGGGAGGCGCGAGGGGTGGCGCGGAGGGAGACACGAGCAGCGACGCGGACGGCGGCGCGGCGAAAAGACAGCGCGGTGGCTTTGAATCGGTGGCGGCACTCCTTTGAATCGGTGGCGGTATCGATTTCGCGCACCTTGTTTTCCCATCACTAAATCTCGCTCGTGACGTCACCGTAGGTACGAAAAATTCGACACGCTCGGTTCTCATACAGTTTGGAGCGCACCTTTGGTCTATCTTGATCTATGTCTGTGCTTGGCACCCTTCTCTCTTCATCATTATTTGTTTTGTAAACTTTTAGTCCGGATCTACTTACGGGTGTTGTTACATCGGAAGAGTCCGACCAGGTTTCGCTCCGATTCGCAGTGTGAGACGAGCAACCGACGACGCGACGAAAGTAGATCCGGACTAAAAGTTTACAATGTGTTGTGCTTACGAAAGTTTTAGTTCAAAAATTATTTATTTTTTAAACATTGTCGAAGAATGTGTATGTTTTTTTTTAAATCGTCGCTTTTATTTATCAAGTTTATTTGGGGAAAATTATATTAATTTTGTATTAATCATATTTATTATGAATTATACTAAGCCCAGAGTGGGTGAATAGCTATCTATTCACCAATAATAAATTCCCTTTTATATAGTTTTTTAATTTTAATATAGTTTTAATTTTAGTATAGTTTTAATTTTAGTATAGTTTTAATTTTTAGTATAGTTTTCCTAAGCCCAGTGTGCGGACACGGTCATCAATACATAATGTTATAAAATGTTAATTTTAATTTCGTTGCAAAACTAAGATTAATAATAAACTAAGATGACCTCTGTGGCGCAGCGGTTAGCGCATTTGCCTACCATGCGAGCGGTCCCAGGTTGAACCCCGGCTGGAAAAAAAAACCAGGTCTTGGATGTTTACTATTAAGACTCATTTAGCAATAAACAATTTTTACTTAATTTACTTCAATTTTCATCCTGATAGATCCGGATTGGTGGAGGCTTCTAAGGCTAGTGGCTGGTCTTGCTGTCAGAAGTTTTCAAGCCGCCCTAAGACCTCTGACTTGGCTTAACGACTGCCATCTATCGACGGAAGCCGGCACCATCTGCTAAACGTGCCTTGCGAAGCACGGAACCGCTCGGAAAAATACCATTAGCGTTAGTAATAGTCGGTGACCCATCCATGGACTGAACGCACCGTATGTTGCTTAACCTTGGTGATCGTTTAAGATCACTCAGGCAGCCCAGGCTACGAGCGATTCAAGTGTTCTTTTTAATATCTAAAAAAAAAGATCTAAGTAAAGTGTTTTAGGTACTTAGATCTTTTTTTACGAGTAATATATTAAAAAGTACCCGAAACCGGCAGCATGCGTGCATGCAATAATTAATGAATGTCGATGAAGCGAAAGTGATATATCGTCTATCGGAGAACTGGAACATTTCAAAATTTACTATACTCGAGTAATTGGCAATCAAAGTTTTGATCTTTTAGGACTAAAGACTAAACGAAAAATAAATAAAAGGAGTGTTCGAGATATTCGTATACTGCACTAGATAGTAAAAAATAAAATAGACTGTATTGATAAAATAACTGTTTGAAACCTTTGGTGTAAAAAACTGGAATTTCAAACTTTTGGATATGTTCCAGTACTGTCTCCGATAGACGATATCTTCGGTCGGAATCATTACCGGAACATTTCCAAAAACGCGAATTTTGAGTTAGGTATGCAAAAAGGTGGAAATTTTGAAGGAATTTCCGAATCACTAACGGTAAAAATCAAATTATTTTTTTATCCGTCACAAAAATACTAATTCCAGTAGAGAAACAATGATTTTACTATAACATATGACAATTTTTGAAATCTTAAAACTTCAATTACTCGAAACAGAATATTTTGAAATGTTCCGGTAATGATTCTGACCGACGATATCAGGATCAAAAGTGAAGCAAATTAAGTAAAAATTGTCTATTGCTAAATGAGTCTTAGTAAGTCAGTGGTTTACAGCTACACTTCTATAGTGCTAGGCAGACATAGAACTACGTAATTAAATATGCGTCTTCAATATCGACCAATATTCATCCACTGAAGTATCAACTGTCTCAAGAGGGTACGGAAGCCAACAAAATGCTAATGCGATTTAATCATTAGCATGGTATCAAACCAAACGTCGAGCGATCATGCATAGATAATGTCACTGTGTTTCTTACTAATTAAATTAAGAATATGAATCAATAGTATACAAACTCCGTGTATTCTAATTTATTGGACGATATGTGACGTCAATAAAAAAAAAACCTTAAACAATGTCATCCCTTCTAAGAATAATTCCAACGTTGGGAAGATTTTTAATTTAGAATTATTTTGATATCAAATAGCGATTCAATCAAGTATCTTTAATACCTACAGACGTTTAATAGAATTTTAAATGAAGTGTTCTTTCATCATCAACCCATTATGTCCCCACCGAGGGGCACGGGTTTCTTCCCTGAGGAAGGCATAGGCCATACTCCACCACGGGGGCAAGTCCGGATTGGTGGAGGCTTGTTAGACTATGGTGGCTGGTCTTATTGTCAGAAGTGTTCAAGCCGCCTTAAGGCCTCTGGGTTGGCTTAACGACTGCCATCTATAGGCGGCAGCGGGCACCATCTGCTTAACGTGCCTTGCGCGGAACCGCTCGGAAAAATGCCACTAGCATAAGTCATAGACGGTCACCCATCCAGGGACTGAACGCACCCTATGTTGCTTAACCTTCATGATCGTTTAAGTAAGATCACACAGGCAGCCCCCGGCTGCGAGCGATTCTGTACCTTAACAAGAAAACGTTTACAATTCAATGAAAAAACTAAATGTAATATTTTTTTATTATTGTATTATTTAACAAGTTATTGTTACATTTTTAGTGAAACCGCTAAAATATTTTGTTTTTTTCGTTATTGCTCTGCACGGTTTGTGCCTACGCCAGTGTCAAGTTCGTTATTGTCCAAACTGTAAAGTTTGGACTTGGGGTTAAAGGTAAGGAACCGGAACAGATTTTATGCAAGGAAAAATAAAACGGATTTTGGAAAAAGGTATTTTAAAATAAGGTGTTAATAAAAAAAAAATTCCTGGTTTAATATTTTCTTTTTTTTTCTTTCTAACATTTTTTTTAGACCATTTGACAGCTACTAATTAAAAGAAATTGTTTCTAAAATGCCGTCTCCATGGCAAACTCAAAGCGCGGACTTTCGTCCGACGTATTTTCCGGGCATTATACCATTACGCCGCCGTCATCCATCCAATCGAGGCGCGAACGTAAACCACACACAAAAACGGCGCTACAGCGCATCAAATTAGGCGCTTTAATTATTTACTAGCACTAAAACGCACTCCTTACCACCACCAAGTAATTGGACCTCCTTGGGGCACCAAAATGAGGGTGGCACGGGGCTCTCACTGGAATGGTCTATCCCGGGTAGTAAAGTGCCCGGGAAATAATGTGATGCGAGGAAAAGAATCGCCGTGTAGGACAGGTGTTGGTGTTTCGGGTGAAATTACTTACTTACTCCTTGGACGGACTTGTTTATTGTGTTGTGTGTGCAAACTAACATCTGCAAATTCACCTTGGATTCACAAAGGAAATAAGTACAATGACCTGGAAAAATAAAATCCACCACTTTGGTGTCTGTGGTGTTTCTGGCAAAGTGAAACTAATAGTTTGACAAGTTGAGCCTCTCTAATCTCTCTCTCATCATCATCTTTTGCGTCCGGACGATTCAAGCAGTGCCTAAGATTTGACACTTTCGAGTGACTAAAAAATCCGATTCGAGAGCGGCCGGCCCTATTGCATGTATCACACTAATATTATAAAGGCGAAAGTTTGTGAGTGTGTATGTTTGTTACTTCTTCACACCTAAACGGCTGGAGCGATTTTAATAAAATTTGATACGGTAGCTGACACCCTGGATTAACACATGGGCTACGTTTTACTGCGGAAAATATCTTATTCCCGTGGGAAAATCCCTAAAATGTGTCATTATTTTTACTGTTAATACACTATTTATGTTCCCTAATAAACCGCGGGTAACACCGCGGGGCACAGCTAGTAGGACATATAAAGGAAAAGTCCGGAGTCGGGTCAGTCTATATCTATCTCTATTTATTTAATAATGTAGTCAAAAATGTGCTTTCTGACCCAGGCACGAAGGGTTCCGTACCATTAGCTATGGGACATTACACTATATTAATATGGAGCAAAGGATGGCAAAATAAATGTTTGTTGCGTGTTAGTTTTAATATTTATTTATTTTATTTGAATTTAATTATAATAAGACTTGTGACAGACAGTTGTCTTAGTAATAGGGTACCGTTTTTACCCGTTGGGACCCTACAAGAGATTAAATGTAAGAAAAAACACAAAAAATGCATGGACATTTCTCCTTTTTAATAAAAACTGAAGTTCATACATTTTATTTTTGCATTACAGATTCTTAAAAAAAGGTAGTTTGATACCATAGCCTCTCAAAATTATTGAAATCATATTGATGATCCAACTAATGTAATAACCTGTGCAATTTCCTTTTTTATGTACAACAAAGTGATCTCTATCTATCTATCTATAAGCTTTAAAGATTTGCGTTTTCCAACTCACATTTTATTTAAAACAAAATAATTATGTAATTAAAAAACGCAAGAAAACCACTAAAATGGCTGTGACTACGGCCAAATTAAACGAATTCTCTTTCACATCTGGCGCTTGCACTAAGAATAGTCCAAAATTAATTTCAATAGTGTACCAAACACTCGCCCGTATCACGGTAACCGAAAATAAGATCACAAAGTGACGTCTAAATTAATTCCCTTCATCGCAGTGGCATCCCTCCGTGTGGATGTTTATAAACATATCACGATGCGCGTGCGCCGCCACTTTGATCGCCCTTGCACCCGCGCTTGATATCACACTTGACGTCACGATTATTAATTACTTACATCTTGTAGGATAGAAGTCTATTTTGTATTCAGATACACTCGACAATTGGACGTAGGCAAAAAGGTTCCAACCCAGACAAAGTAAGGTTTTTTTAGGTTTTAACTGATTTACGCTCTCCATACATGTGGGTTTGACTACCATGTGTCTTAACTTTGCACATACTCATCGGATAGCTGTGGAAGTAACTATTTCATTCTTAAAATATAGAGCATAGTGATCATTTTGGTATATGTGATCATGTCGGTTGGAACCTTTTTGCTAAAACATCCCACTGTAGGGCACAGGCCTTCTCCCACAGAAAGAGTTTGGGCTTAATTACCACGCGTGTCCATCGCGGACAATATCAAGAAGTTCCAAGTGCTAATAAGGTATGTGAACACCTTATACAGTCAGGTTTCCTCACGATATTTTCCTTTGCAGTTAGCTAGTGGAATTTAATTAATTAATTTAATTTGTTTATTGGTATGTAAAACAGGTAACAAACAATCTTTAGAATATACAGAGAGAGCTTAGTAGAGTAGATCTAGAATGTCACCCAAAGTATACCTACACACACGTGAGATCAGGAAAATGTAAACAGGGTTACATAACAATTCCACGTTTTAAAATAATCTTTAGTGAAGATATTGTGAAGTTACAGCTTCACAAATGTAGTAGGTGTATCTACATTTGCGAAGATATGGTAACCGTTGAAAACAAAGTCATTGGTACCTACATGCCGGGATTAGAACCCACGACCTCGCGAATGAGAATCCGCCGCTCTATTACTCCATACATTAGTCTAATATAAAGTTTAAATTAAAGTTTAAAGAAAGTTAATTTTATTTAGGCAAAAATGGTCTCAGGCAGTTTTTGTTCGAAATTGCTGCCGAGGTAATATAATTTCCGACTTCACTTGCAATTTCACTAAAGTCATTGAAAATGTAACCGTTTCTTCCACAACCGTTAAAACGTTATTTAAAAAAAAAACAAAAAATACAGAATATACGTCTGGCATAAACACAGTGACAAAAAAGGCCCCATCACATTGGATATAATTAATTAAGTCCACATAATACAGCGCATTAGGAAAACCCCACAAAAGCGTCATGAATAGCCGAATCTGTCTCTTTTCAAGTAGCTGTCTCTATAAAGCGGCGCCAGTGAAGTCTCCGCGGCATAATCGGCGTGATTAATCGTCCAATCAACGTGCACCGTTATATTAATTAACTCTTCTTTTGTGTGGATTTTAAAATAAAAATATTTGGTTATGGCAGTTTGAGCTTTCATTATTTAATTTTGTCAACTTTGCTTTCATCCACATCAGTTTAGGTTATAATATTATGTTACTTCGTAACGTATTTTGATTAGTTTATATACACTTTAATGTGTATATAAACTATATATGTTTAAAAATCTATTAAAGAAACACTACCATAACAAGGTATAGGCCGTTCGTACGGAAATATAAGCTAAGTTAGCGTTATTTTTAATTTAAAGTAAGAGAGCAAGCAACGTACCAAACTGTCAATACAGTACAGTCGACAGCACGTCAACTTTCACATTTTAGGTGCAAATCGCCCGTAATGCACGATTGCATTGGTGTATAGGATGATGTGCCGTCGACTGTACTATCAAATTGTAAAAATTGTTTTATTAATGTGAAAAAAAAAACTTGGCAATGTAATGACAACGGGATTGGCAATGTAATTTATCTGGAAGAAAATACTATGTAGTATTAAGCTCGCTTTGAACAAAATTGTTTCTTGAGTGAAAGAAAGAAGTTTTTAATTTCATTACTGATTTAAGAGACTCGGTGGTCTAGCGGTATAAAAGTAAAAGTAAAAAAGATTTTATTGCCACCAACAATACATTATAGGTTATTTTTACAAGCTAATCTTAGCGAGGTATCTTGTCCGATTAACATGCGTGGCTTCGATTCCCACTGTAGGCTTCAACCTGGATGTTGTATATTTCCATGTTTGTGATGTTCTAACCTTCTTACCATATCAAAGGGTATCCTATAGTTTGTGATCAGCTCCTGATATTAGTTGATAGATTCCAAATTAGTATGAAATTTTACAGATAGAAGTTTGGAATTATGTACTAAGGTTTTAGTGCGCATTTTTTTTTAATAATTGTAATAATAACAACCACAACACAACCACTTGACCTGGTCCCAAACTAGGAAACCCTGTGCAATGGTAACCAGGCAAGGACATTACAAACATGGAACAAAACCTAGACTGAGGCCATTATGATTAGGCCCCAGAACAAGTGATAGCATTAAATTTACATTTACTACATTACATTTACATACAGGCATATGAGTGGAAGTTATTATAATATCAATTCCTTCAATCAGTCATATACATACAAATCTTCAATGATTTGCTACTTGCTTTTGTCATTAGATGTTGCCAGTATTTTATCAGGCATTGTTTTCATTCTTCACGGGCATAAAATGACTATCGACGTCAATAAACATTAATATACAGGCACATACATTGCTTCTGGCCCCACACTAGGATACCCTGTGTCGTGGGAACCAGAAACAGCGAAATAACAAACACATAAACATCAAAGACCTGGGGTTTTTATTTGTCCCCAGCCGGGGTTTGAACCCGGGATCTCTCGCATGGTAGGCAGGTGCGCTAACCGCTGCGCCAAAGAGGTCGTCAATGGCTTTTCAATAACCCCTGCGACGAAATTTTCTTTGATAAATACGCAATTTCTAAATTTTAATTACGTTATGACAATCAACATTTTATTAGCGTCAATTTCCGTAGCAGCTGATGGTATGTCGTGATCAACGGCTAAACGGGCAGGTCTAATTGCAACCTTTCCCGCCATCTTTACCAAGATGGCGGCGTAAACTAATAACTGCAGAAGTTCTCAAAACTACCCACGGCCCTGAAGGGCCCGAACGTACTGATAGGTATGTTATGTATATTTTTGATGGGATATTTTTGCTTTGACAGTTCGATATAGAAAATGTGACGATTGTTCCGTTACTTCATGCTAAATTTTTGATCAGGAACGGAAATCTCAAAACCAATTCGAGAATTATGCTTTCAGACAATTTCTATTTATTAGATTTGTAAATAAGTCTTTATTTTTTTAAGATATGCAATAAAAAGCCTTGACATTAAATGACTTTACTATAACATCAGAATTGCAAAAAAATATTAAAAATGGCATTTGTTTTTTTTTTATGTAGGCAAAGGATATCTCTTTTATTATGGTCTAACGACGTAACAAACACCATCATTTTAGAAAAATATTAAAAAAAAGGCCTAATAAATAAAACCCAAAAATACCGAAATGAGTTTCTTTCTGGTCAATATTTTCAAAATAAACAATCATAATTAAATAAACAATAATAAACAATCATAATTGCTTATTATTTGTTGTTTATTCGGCATTCATATGAATTAATAATTATGAATAATTTCAACTGCCTGACGATTGGGCTACTATGCAAGTCTGAATTCTGCCAATAAGTTTCACCCAATATTTTGCCTTGTGGGGGGACTCCCTTTCTTTGGCCTGAAGGTAAACTTCTGCAGTGTAATAATTTGTGATGGCGGCGCAGTGTGATTTCACATCATTAACACTAGTTATCGCGCGACCAGGCCAGCGATCCTCTAATTATACGTAACTTCTAGCTTATGCAGTAGCTGGATTTAATATCGGAGATTAAACTGGAAATAGAACTGCAGCAGGACTAGATTCAAAGGCGTTATGTTGCAAGTTGCAAAATCCAATGTAATAACCGGAAGCGAATTTTATAAAACTATTGGAAACCCAAAGATAGAATACCTACAGTAGTTAAGACAAACAAAGAAGGTAGAAAAGTAATTAAAACAAGTAACATGGAGTTCATTAAACATGAAAGCTGAAAATGGTTCAGCTTATAATATATCGAAAAATAATCTTAACATTATGTTTAATTTGTTACTTAAAAAAAAATTGATCCATTCTGAATGCCATGAAGAACTTTTATAATGTTATCATAAAGTAGACCTCAATGTACCTAATGTAGGTATCGATAACTTAGTAGGATAAAATGACGCCAAATGAACAACAAACAAAAAAATCTTTATTAGTAAAATTGCCGGTACGATATGTTTGCGTGATCTCAGTTCCATGTAGCGTGCCCCAACTGAGAGAACCAATTATTGTTACTTATAATCAAATCGACCGCTATTAAACGGAAGCCGATCGTTTGCTTTTAAACACTGATACGATAATGCTGAGCGTGACAAACAAACAACTTTAAGATTTTGATGCGGGCAGTAATACGGCAGTCGAAATTAAAATCTGATAGTGAAATAACGGCATTGGCATTACATGATAAAACACAAGTAGCAGTTGAAGATTAGCATAGAATTGTTGCAACGATAAAGCTTGATAATGAGTGGTTAGATGAGAAACTATTTAATAAAAAGAAAGAAGAAATGAAACAAGAAACCGGAGGAAAAGATTAGTATTCGTGCCAGTAGAGAATCAAACGCTTAAGTCTCATCATTATCTCCTCGATACAGATGATTGCGGTGAATTTCCAAGTATTAAGATAGTTTACGTAGAACCGCTGTCGTGGCATGCAAAGGGGCGTGGGAGCATAGCTCTGGTGCGATATTTCGAACCTTTTCTGATTGACATTTGATTGTTTTTGTGCGTAAAACATCTTCAATCAACATTAATCGGTGGATAAAAATATTATTGGTGTAACATACCTTGATTTCTCGGCAGTATTTTTTTCCTTTTCTTTTGCAAATTAATTTAAAGTTACATTTACTTCTAGTATTCTTATTAATTCTTGAGCACACGTCCTCTAATTTTTACGACTAAAACTATGCTTGCTGGAAAAAATAAACTAACAATTAAATGTATGGTCGACAAATTAATTCGATTTCAATAACCGATTCTCACGACGTCAGGCCAACCAGCCGGATCAGGTGCAATCGGGCAGGCATTTTGATTGCCAGGGAGGATTGACAGGAGGCAATTTGAAAGCGAGATCACGGCTACTGTACGCATAGCCTGAGGCTCAAGTTTGGACATGCGAATAGTTACGAAACAACATTTTTATCAACATTTAGTTTTGTATTATAGCTTAGAGTCGTTTGGTATTACGCCTGTTTATGCTGCTTCCTTTATATGAGCGTTTTAATTTCTCATATAGATATGAAATAAAAATTCATACATAAACTTATATTTCAATGATTTCATGAAGTCTTTCTTTTTTTGAAAAAAATCTTTTTGAAAACACGACGACGGTTAATGGGCAGACCTGTGGCCCGATGGTCGGACGATGTCGATGTCGGAAGGTCCGTGGAGGCGAACCGCGAGAGACCGTGTGTGGTGGCATTTGGGGGAATTTATAGAAGAGTCATGACGATGATGATGGATCTTTTTGTTACCACAGTAGAGTACTTTAAAATAAAATAAAACATACACTTGTTCTATTTTACCTTTTATGAATTGGTCATATTTTTACCAAATTTTGGTCATGCTTAGATTTGAATAAGGAACGTAACATATTTTGCTAATTTCATTTCAAGTTCTCACGACTCAGAAATCCATCACTATTATCCAAATTGCTGGATGATTCTAATTTTTATTAAACAAAAGAAATGATGATTCATTTAGGCACTGATCTGGCTACCGTTCGGCCCCGGGCGCTCGTGACTGCACGCCATTTTTAATATAACTCGGTGATCCTGCGCAACTCTATTCGATCATCCTTCAACGGGCGTTTTTGTCTGTTAGACGGAATTCCTCAGGAATTATAATAATCAAAATATACCTAACGATTATTTTAATGGTGATCTACCTTAATTTGGTTCTCCCTAGGGTTCTAAATTAGTAGGCACGCTTAAGACGCAAGGCAGATGATATTATATGACTTACCTACTCGAATTAACTAAATATACAGTCTCATCACCTCAACAAAGAGATGAAGTACGTGGTAATGATATTATTTGTCTAAAAGGTTCAAAATCTGATACAATAACATTTATGTCAGAGCTTAGTAATACAAATATAGACTTAGCAGACTATGTGAGGCCTCCCTATAATAGCTCGGCAAGGCAATGGTATAAATTATACACTATCCGGTAGCAAGGGGCCACGTAAGCTGTTATTACTTAAGATTTATACTACACCTCCAGAAAGCGGATGCTATCTCTTAATGAACTTAAATACGAGATTTAACACTGAATACAAATATTGATGATCTGATTAGAAACAAAATTGATGATATTTCACTTAAAATTTACATTAATTTTGTTCTTTACAATGGTAAAGAACATGTTAACCTGTCATTGAAGTCAACGAGAGGCATTGGTCGCAAAGGTACTGAACCCCCGATTTATTAAATACAATGGATTTCACTTCTTCAAATTCTTCCAATGATTGTCAAAACAATAATTATGAGAATGATTCAGGTGACTTTTGCTCACATAAATTAGTCTTCTCCTCTGTGCTTATACATTCTACATTGTTTTAAAACGACAAAGAAAGCTGGCACAAAATGACAACCTCCTTGCATGTAGAAAAAGATCCCATAATGACTCGGATCGGGAGAAACGTGCCGGCTGAACTCACGTCGTGATATTTTAAATTTAGAACGGCGAAGGGATGGGACATGTGCTTCGTAACGCATTTGGCGAAATGTGATTACACTCACTAAATTAACGAGCTACTATTTATGGCTCTGACATGCAACAATTTTTGAGGGTATCTCCAGGATCGTCCCATCTCATTTCGTGTGTAAGACTTTTAATTTATTTACCGTGTTTGTTCTAGTCACTAGCTGCCAAAAGGTTTGCGTCGTTTCTTTTGTGAGGATCATTATTGTGCTTGTGAAAGTGGCTAACCGTTGGGCAACCGTGGCGTGTCCGTTTGTCCGGCCTCTTGAAATAAAGCACGCTTTCAATTGCAGACTAATTATTCCAACACGAGAAACTCATTCGGTCACTTCGGTTTTTCGTGTTAAAGAGAGATTAGTTGGCTTAACGACAGTGAGTCAAAGGGGCATTGTGAGGACCGATAATGATGATACGTTAAGAAAAGTATTACATTCTGACCATAACGTCGGGCTCAAAAGGACTGTTTCTTATAAAATTTCATTTGGATTCAAGTCTCGTCGCGAGCGTCGCTCTCTATGTCCCCGGTTATGAATAAATTATGTCTGTACATTAATTTATTGATTGTTATTCAAATTTTCGTTTCTCAATCGGAGGTTGGATGTTGCTGGAGTCGCCGCACTCCTTTTTCATTGTCTTCTCTGATCCTCACGAATGAAGTTTTTGATTTGACTACTGACTTACTCTCATCTATGACGGAAAAATAATTTTCCAAATACCCACTTAATTCCACTTGCGTCGTGTGAATAATTTTATTGTATTCGTCAAGGACGTCATTCGACTGTGATTTGTCTTGCCACTTTTATATTATGCTCGTTCAAGCGCGACAATAGAGACAAATGAATCATTTATTCGATATTTTTATGACTACGAGTCGCATATTTACATAAAGGCGTTAGATTAGATCCGCCATCTTGTCGATTTGCGCGCGCCCGCCTATTGGTTCCTGAAAACTAACATCGGCTGGTATATGTAACTAAGTTGGATTTATTATTATTCGTGACGTTATGGTGTTTCTAAGAACACGCTCGCCGCCGAGCTGTTTGTAATGACAAAAGCAGTTTTTATTATTTGATCGCTCGCTCGTTGCCGTTAATTGTTCTGTGGACGTGATTTTAATATATCATGCATGTTGAATGTTGGCTGGACTCTTTTATCGCGTATGCTAATCGGGTGGCTCGATTCAGATGAGCTTTCGGTGTGTACGCAACTCTGCGCATATTTGAGACGCGACAAGGTGCTTAAAAACTGTCGTTAAAGGTTTTGTTGCTCGTTTCGGAATTCAAGAAATGGCGTGGAGAGCAAAAAATATGAATATATTTTATACATTCTGACTAAGACTATTTCCTTATTATTAATAGGTATTTCTTAATTTAAGAGTATGAGTAAGTCCAATAAAAGAATCAATAAATAAATAAACGATAGAAGATTAATTGAATCCTACTTACAACCTCTGGGTCCGAAGTGGTCCACATTTACATGCCACATTTTACGCTGCACTTAATACGATTTATCGTGCGCTTAGCCTCAATTATCATTATGTGGCTGTATTTAATTCTTGAACTTGTAATAATATGCCATGATCAGTCTATAGCATTATGAAGTTTCAGTAGCTGCATCACTGCCGAGCACGTGCCCATCCATATAAAACGCGTCTTACGCTGCAAGCTATACAATACCACTTGTTGAAATGAATGTTGTTGAATAACATGATTCTGGTATCGAAACTATAGTCACGTTAAAGATTTTTTTGGGAACTATGTTGTAAACCTCTTTCGCATTCGGAACCTTTAGGGTTATTTTAAAAACTTATTTTAGGGTTATTTTAAAAACTTATTTTTTGTAAATAATTATTGACATATTTATTTAAAAAAAAATAACTTTTTTTGTTTTTTTTATAATCTTTATTTCAAAGGGTTTTGTACAGATACCTCTTGGTTGCATTTTGTTTTGCAAATATTCGTTAAGTTGCATAATTATTTGGAAACTTGTCCCGAGTCGGGAAACCTGAAAGATTATTCAAGGGTAAACAACCTAAAGTACCTATTAACGAATTAAGAAAAACAGTTTTCAGAAACTCCATCATTGTTTTTACAGCTTCCGTATCTCCCGCAGTGTAGCGCTTCCTCACATCAACCCGAAAATGACGCGGCACATCTCGGCCCATTAGACTTGCTGATGGTAACACCGGTGGTCTCACAGGACCCCGGGGTCTTCACGACCTCTTCTATTTGTTAATAAGCACCTACAACAATGAGACTGTTTTGTGCGCATCTCATTATGGTAATATTATCGTTAGATAGGCCTTTCGTGTGACAATAGATTCGATGAAATTATTGTTTGGCTTGTTCGTTTCCGTATGCTTTTTTTCGATTGCGAGTTTGGTTTATATTAATGTGTTGTCTTTGTTGCAGGTATGTATGCAGGTATAATGCAGTCAGTGCAAGTTTTTTTTTTCTATGTTAAGTATATTTTCTTAATCGTAATATTACACTGCCGCGCTAACAGTAAGAGCAGTAAGTCGGAAATTTCAAAGTTGAGAAAATCGGGTTGTAGTAGGTTCTGCTAAAACTTATAAGCTAAAGAAGTAGTAAGTAAGAATGTAATCCAAAACTTTGTCCCCAATTTTCTCAACTTTGAAATTTCGGACTTACTGCTCTTACTGTTGGCACAACAGTACATATGCCAGCTTTTGTCGAACCTTCGGTATTAGCTAAGGAAACTAAAACTATTTAAAAAAATCTTTTGACTGTATTATGATCTTGGTATTTCTCAAGAATCGGATTTCACCTAGTACTGTAATCACCATTTTTACTCCAGCACAACTGGTATAAAGCCTCGTCATCATTTGATAAGCCCTTCACCGTGCCATCTCGGTGGTCCTCTCCCATCAAGGGTCCTCAAGACCTCACTACCGTGTTACGGTGTACCATGTTACCACTCGCCCCCGCAATTGTCCGTGTTTGTCCACTTTTGTGTGATTTTGTTCTAAAACTCAGCCTCTGCATCACATGGGTTGAGTTGTGACTGTCACGTGTGGTCTACACGCGTAATATTGGTAGTCAAATTGAGTTAGTCTATTTGTGCAGGTTAATCATTCTGGTTGTTTGTCTACACGTGTTTTTCACTCCACTACAATATGTGTTGTACCCGAAACCAGCGTGCTTGCATGCAACGACTAATAGGTAAATGTCGATGAAGCGAAAGTGATCTGTTAGGATCGTGGCAAGTGGCAGTCTCTGGACTCTGCCTACCTCTCTCGGATACATGATGCTGGGGGAGCTTATGTATGTATGTGCAATGTTTTAGAAGGTGCAAAAACCACGGGAACAATATAAACATTTATTTGATTTCAACCTCTCATAATCAGTCATTAGTTTTCCACGTTTCTTTAAAGTGTGCAATCCAATCGACCACCATTAAGGCAGATGTCACGACGGTTTTCTGCGAATCTTCGCTATGCCGCAGCCCCATGCTCATGCCCCTTCCTCTCACCAGGCGTTGTTTGCATGCTCATGCAACGTTCTGTGGCTCCCTGTCGGAACACACCCCTGAGGGAATTATTTTGTTCTTGCCTGTTATCGATTCTCAGGCAAAGCTTGTAGTTTAAACTTGAAGGTATTGAGATAGGTGTAATCTATATAAATAAAATTCAAAGTCCTGACTGACTGATTCATTCACTCATCAACGCCCAGCCCAAGCCGTTGGACCTAGGAAGCTGAAATTTTGCACAGAGGGTCTATACACAATGTAGGCGTTGAAAGGACGACCAAAAGGGTTGCCAAAATTTGTATGGGAGGTATGAAGAATGTTGTCTAATTTTCTTGAAACTTAAAATAAATACTCTTCAACACAATTGATTGAACACGTGTTTCGCCGTTTTTCTAAATTTAACCCTTAAGGGAGTGAACGGGGTTGCCTAACTAAAATCCACGTGAACGGAGTCGCGGGCAAAAGCTAGTTACGAGTATATAATAAAATAGTAGTTTTGCTTTCGTTTTATGCTGAGCGCTTCAAATAGATATTGTATCATTGTTCTTGTATCATTATAGTACTCCAGCTTATTAAGACTTAGAAGTAGCCTACTACTTCTTTTGTGTATGCATTGTAACATCTGCAATTATCTGTGAGTCATCAAGGGCTATAATTATTAAGATTTGTTTCTGCACCGCCTTATCCGCCGTTTTCTCATATCCATCAGTATCATCTTCATCATCAGCCCTTGCAACCAAGTTTTATTTGCCTCGCAAATTCGTCGTTGTCTTCAGGTGTGTCGCCACAAAAGGATACTTTCCCGTATTACGCTATGTTTATTAGTGGTGGGCAGATGCAATAAAAATGTAAATCCTTGGTGACTTACGACATTTAGTTAACAAATTTTCAGAGTCCTCACGAGGCTCTTATCATAAGGCTGATAGAGTTTAGTTTGTATTGTTATGAGTCTTTCGTGAAGTGGTTTTGTATACTTCCAGTAGGAGATGGGAGGGTCAGGCTACCGGTTTGATTGTCTCAGATTGTAAGGGTCCTTATCCATAATCATAGGGATTACAATAATAACTTTGAAGTATTGTTTTCCCTGTATGAAAGATTAGACGATTTCATGATTATTTTTTATTTCATGATACATTAAAACGTTGTAACTTTAAAGTAGGTATTTTTCCTGCTTTTGTGTCATCCTTCTACGCCAATTGCTATGTAGTGCAGAGTTGATACATTTCACTTGAGTAAATCTGTGATTATTTTCAAGAGTAAATCTTTTTTTATCTTCAAAATAAATTCTTTTTGTCAGCTGAATAAATAAATCAGCTACACGTAGTCATAAAACAGATCGAACATGGTTAGCAAATAAATTAATTTCAAAACAAAAATGTAGAAGCCTGCTTTGGATTTTTCTGCTGATCAAGGTAATATCTTGTTATTAAAAAAAAAAAAAAAAAATTATTTGTTTTTCTAGCTATCTATTCTTCATAATATCACAATGAAGTCGATTGTCGCTGCCTTTTTGCGATTCAAATCGACCCTAATTCAGCAGCTAACGTTGTACAAGAAATAGAATGAAGTTCTTTACAATGAAAGAGATTTTTGATTTCTGATCAATTTTGTATTTTCTGCCGACCACTAATTGGTGCTCAAAGTAGTTATTGCTGATCAAATCAATAACCTTATTCAAATCAAATGTTCTCTCTTCTATCCAGGCCTGGCTGAAGTGTGTCGCTCTCGCTACTAGTTTACCTGCGAAGTAATACTAAGAGGTGTAGTGTTGTCTTACCGAGCCAATGTTGACGAGTGCGTGTGTGTGGTCCATTTGCCTCTGCCCGCATTTGGCCAGACGCCCTATGTCGATCAACATTTTCACGGAATCCAAACTGTAAGTTCGGGGCATTAGAGGTTAGATTACAATGGGAGGTGTTAAGGATTTAGGTGATCGGTGAAGAGAAGCTGTGGCTAAATAAGACAGTGTTGCATTGGAAGGAAAAATGAAGAGGATAATAGCGAAAGTGTTAGGTTGGGCTCGTCTGTTAACTTTTCGACGGTTAATTTAAATATTTTGATTGTCATAGATGTGATAGGTCCAGAGAGGAAATCATCGAGTGATACAGATTTGTTATGTCAAGTGATACTCGCACAGAAAGTCCAGTAAATGTGTATAGTACAAAACGTTTACGACCCATGGAATCGTATCACATAAAATTACAATTATAACGATAAGGTCCCCTAATTGTAATTACATATATCGTGTTTCTTTTTATTTTGGTGTTCAATCAAGATTACCTTGTCTTATCATTAAGTGTTTCTGGTTGGTTCAGACATTTAAGAGTTTCTGATTTTGAAGGTTTCTTCACAACACTTTCCTTCGCGGGCCCCGAGAATAGCACCAAGTGGGTGTCGCATGCTAATGTGTTCAGATCGCAGTAGGGGCAGACGGCTCGCCAGACAGTGCGTGGGCGTCCATTGTTTATCTAAACACATCTTCTGTTAGCGTGATTTGATTACAATGGCGTTTAAGTAGGTACAATCCAAAATGAACCCGAAATAATTGACCGGGATAGTGAATGAAAATTTGGTGCCGTCACCGATGTTAGAGGTAACTTTTTTTGCCTCATTGGTCTTGCAGTAAATGGTTGCTGGTTCGCTACCGTAGTGCTAATTATTGGTCCTTCCACTGTCTGTTCGTCCACTGTCTGTTCGTCTCATAACGGCTTGGCGATTGAGATTTCCTCACGAATTTGAGCTTTTTGGTTATTGAAGCGAGTTATTCCGGATCATGCGGAAAAACTCTCACAATACTCTGAGAGAAGGCGTGTGACCTACAGTGGGACGTATACAGGGTGTCCTAAAACTCAACGTCAAGCCGGAACCGGGTGAAAAGTCAAGTGGAAGAAAAGGAGACTAAAAAAAATAACTTTAAAAAATTGCCCATTTTTAATTTTAGTTTTCATTATATTTGTGAAATTTCTTGAAGAAATAATAATAAAAAAAATTATTGTACTTAAAATGAAAAAATCGTTTTTTTTTTTCTGATAACCAGTATGACTCGCCTTTTTACCTTGTTCCGGCTTGACGTTGAGTTTTGAGGCACCCTGTATAGGCACAAATGAAAAGTAATCGATTGTATTTTATACAGTCAACAGCAACGAACAAATGAGGGCGCTTGGAACGTTACAAAATAATAATCATAATTAATGATTAATTCCAAAGGAGACGACATGAAAGTAAGATCGGGTCTCTAGAATACCAAGCTCGCGTGCTTCGGATTATTGATAAATCAATTCACTGCAGCCAAGAGAGACGGCTTTAAATCAAAATCCGAGAAGTCAAGTACCCTATCATTTTGTTTAGATCCATAAGCATCAGAAGAACTGTTTGGTTAGTAACATTTGATCTGGTTGCTAAAGGCCTTGAGCCTTTAAAAATAAGTAATGATGATGACGAATGATTTCAATAAAATGTTTTCTTTCTTTGAAAGTAAGTATTGCTTACGACTAAGATTAACCTGTTTTTGCGGGAATTCACGTGGCTATCCGAAAATCTGAGACAAACGATTGATAAAAAATCAAATTCACTGCAGAGAAGAAACAGCTCACAATCACATCACATTATCATTAGTAGAATTAGCAAAACAGTTTGTTTAAGTAATGTTTGAATTGGTTGCTAAATGCTTAATGAAAAAGATGATGATTATTAAAAGCAAGTTATAGCCTACGATTAGGATGAGACTTTTCGTCTACTGGATCTATATTCTAAACATAATGATGTAGTGTATACTTGAATATGTTTCGTTTAAACGTACCTATATTACAATTATCTTACTATCACTTTGACCACCTACCGACTTTGGGTAACTAACTGTTTAGAGCTTTGTAGCTTTTGTAAGAAACAATAAGAAATAAGAAATTTCTTGTGTAAGTGTAACGAACGTCTGTACAAGTTTAAGAATCTAGCTAGACAAGACATGTCTGTATTGTAAAGGAGTCTGTCTGTCGGTCTGTACTGTAAAGGAGTTAATCCCAGTAATTAAGCAAGACTGATAGAGACTGCAGCTGATGTGTATGTAGGCAACGTTTCACTGCACACCCTTAAGCAAAATAGTTCTTCTGTCGCGATGTCCGACGCAACAGCGATCACCTATCACAAAGTTTTGACGTGCCCGATATTAAACTGTTGCCCGCTAGATGGCGCGATAAGCAGCCATCAAACTGTCATTAACTTATTAATGGCCGCCGTTGAGGATAGTGATAGATTAAACAGCACGGACGATCTTTCACGTGGTTACAGCTTCTTGATCCAGTTATGAGAATGGTGGACATTCAATATTGTGTCTGGTATGTGGACTGTTTATTTAAAAAGATAGCATAGTGCCTCGAGAAATGTACATACATACATACACTCATATTATAAATGTATCATGTAGGGGTAGAAAGAGACCTAGGTTTGTCACTTGCCACGATCGTGACAAAGATAGGATAGGATAGAGGACAAAATACATTCGCATGTAAAAACAACATTGAATAAATGCGAGACAGCAAAAGAATGTCCTATTTGTGCAAAGACTGGAGCCTAAATTTGATCAAAAGATCTGTAACTTAGGTTTCCTGGCCTACCTTCAAATATGATTGGTATCATAATATTTGAAGCGTCACCAACACAAATGTACACGGTATTATCCGTTACGTGTCATAAATGGCAGATGTTTGTGTTTAAAGCAAAGTTATTTCGCTTCGTCAACATTAATCAAACGCTCGTCGGTTTCGTAGTTATTTTTTTTAGTTTAGTTATTATCTTGACCTAAAGGATATGTAATGTACTTTATAAAATTACATAAAATAAGAGACATACGTGAAATTTAGGGGATTTTGGATTTCATTAATTGTAGAAAGGGTTTAAAGTCATTCATACAAATCATAACGTTCAGGATGCGAATACGGGTTTACATATCAAGCTATTGTATGCAAATGAGGGTACTCTCGCGGCGGGAGGCTGTTGAGTTTATCGCATCCAATTTGACGATTAATTCCCCGGAAGAATGACCGGAATGAGATGTTCTATTTCAAAAGTCCTACTTTATCACCATAAGCAAAAAACTGAGCGAAAGCCTACTTTTCTGCTGTACTACAAACAGCTTTAAGTTTTGCAAGAACTTGTTATTGAAACGATACAACGTGTTTCCGGCAAGAATGCGTTTGGTCGTGGTGCGAGGTGGCTGGACAGAAAGATGGAAAGCAGGAGGGGTGGCCTTTGCCCAGCAAAGACACAAAACGCTATGCTACAAAGCTATGTAAAAAAAAACAACGTCTTATTGAAAAAATGTAGAAATTGAAATCCGTTTCTATTATTATAAGAAAACAAAACATAATTTGTTGTGATGTTTAACATCAATTTTGCTTTGGCTAAACTCAAAGTGGTGGTATTTATTTATGACGTAAACGCAAATGTTGATGAACCATTATCACTGGCTCGAACGATACTTCAAATATTATTGAAGCATTCGATCGATAAGAAGTGATTTATTTAAATCGAGGTTGGATCAATGTGTCATTGAAATTATGGTCAACTCTTCAATTTTCGGTCACAGGGCAAATATGTTATACTAAACAACTTTTAAATAAATCTTAAATTGTTATTTTATTTTATTAGACCGTAAAAAATAAATATTTTTTTTTAAGGCTCAGGAAACTACAAAACTCCAATTATAAGATGTTCTGAAATGCCTTTGCCATGACGACACGAAGTTTGCAAACTAACACGTAAAAGCGTAATTGAATTTGCTTTTATAGGTATATACATTTTTTAATTGCATTTCTACAGCCATCTTCTACTTTGTATACGTATTGAAATCGATTTTGATGTGAATCATAACACTGACAAGATAAGACCAGACATTGTCATATTGTGTAATACTAGCGGTGCCCGCGACTACGATCGTGTTATCGGATTAACCTATGTAAACCCTTGAGGTCCATTTATAAATATTTTCAAATATGATAATTTCATTTGACTCTTAAATACAAACTTATATACAAAACTTTCCTCTTTACAATATCAGTTTATAGATGAACAGTAATGTCTCGAATGGGCGCAGATTTGACTGTGTCTTATTTAATTTTGTTGTAGGGCCGTAACCAGAGCGTCTACCCTATTGAAATGAAGGTTGGTTGACAGATCGGTCGCATTCGATTACGATTTCGATTTCCAACTGGTTTCGAATTTTCGATTCGTTTTATTTTCTCTAAGCCGCCGCTTTATTTGGACATTATCGGAAAGGGTTCATTATTGATTTTGGAGACGAATGTTTGACTTGATGGGTGCCATTTGGAATGTGACGTAAAAAAGTGACGCCTTTGCCCAACCGTCAGGTTGATTTGGGGTTTGATAGTCGCATAAATATTATTGCAACAACGTAAATAGCATCAGAATTATTTTATAGAAGCAAAAAGCCGGCAATTGTGAACCCACGAATCTATTTGTAATAGGTTTGATTAGGATTTGACGAAAATCAACTGTATAACAACGGCTCTCTTATTGATCAATTTAAATAGCTAATCTAAAAGTGTAACCTTTGACATTATTGTAAAGGTCATTAATCAACTTCCGACGTAACATTCGAATCAATAAATTAATGATGTTTCAGCTAAGTGAGGTTGCCAGCTCTCTTCATTGGCATTCGATTAATAACCCATAGATATGTTCGTGTCGATGTTAGATAGGTTGTACCTACAACCTTACTATACTTATTACATGATACAGATATGGACATAGGCGGTAGGCGCGCATATGTACACGTTAGAGGGGACTTTGCACAAACATGTATTGATTGATGTGCTGCTTCACTATAAATATATCAGCCGTATGTTACATTTTAACACCTCAAGTGGTAACTTTAGTCCATACTCAACAATTTCATACATATTTATCAAGTTTAAAAAAACATTAACATAAAAAATAATTAAATTGTTGCTTATTGGCAGCGGTTTAATTAGATATGAAATTCTCAACTCAGAATTTTCAGCCCTAAGAACTTTGATATTTAATAAATTTTATGTACTTTGTGTATGGTGGTTCATCATTCAGCCACAAGAAGTCCACTGCTGGACATAGGCCTCCTCCATGGATTTCCAAAAAGACCGGTCGGAAGCGGCTTGCATCCAGCGTCTTCCCGCCACTTGGATGAGATCGTCTGTCCATCTTGTGGCTGGTCGTCCTACGCTGCGCTTGCCGATATGTGGTCTCCATTCGAGAACTTTTCGGCCCCATCGGCCATCAGTTCTGCGTGCTATGTGCCCCGCCCACTGCCACTTCAACTTACTAATCCGCCGGGCTATGTCGACGACTTTCGTTCGTCTACGGACCTCATCATTTCTGACTCGGCCCGTAGAGAAATTCCGAGCATAGCCCTCTCCATAGCTCGTTGCGTGACCTTGAGCTTTCTTATGAGGCCCATGGTAAGAGACCACGTTTCAGTGCCATAAGTCATCACTGGTAACACACACTGGTTGTACAGTTTTGTTTTGAGGGATTGAGGTATATCGGAGGAAAAGACTTTTCTGAGTTTCCCGAACGCTGCCCAGCCGAGTTGGATTCGACGATTGACCTCTTTCACTAAGTTGGACCGGCCTAATTGGACTGTATGTCCTAAGTAGACGTATTCGTCTACAACTTCGAGAGTCGAGTTCCCCACTGTTATTGGGGTGGGCACAACACGGGCGTTGGACATGACCTTCGTTTTGTCCATGTTCATTTTAAGGCCCACCCGTTGGGAGACTCGACTGAGGTCTTCGAGCATTATGCCGAGGTCCTCCAGCGTCTCTGCCATGACTACAATATCGTCGGCAAATCGAAGGTGACTGATGTACTCGCCATTGATATTGATGCCGTGTTCCTGCCATTCCAGAAGCTTGAAGGCATCTTCCAGTCCGTTCGTGAACAGTTTCGGAGATATAACATCTCCCTGTCTCACGCCTCTTTTCAGTGGAATTGCCTCCGAATTCTGCTCCTGTACTCGGACCGACATGGTGGCGTTGTGGTACAAGCGCTTCAGCACCTCGATGTACCGATAGTCAATATGGCAACGCTGGAGAGACTCGAGCACCGCCCATGTCTCGATCGAATCGAAGGCTTTCTCATAGTCCACAAACGCTAAGCATAAAGGCAAATTATACTCCTCAGTCTTCTGTATAATTTGCCGCAGCGTGTGGATGTGATCTATGGTACTATAGCCCTTTCGGAAACCGGCTTGTTCGGGAGGCTGGAAGTCATCAAACCTGCGTTCGAGACGATTCGTCAGGACCCCTTGAGAAAAGCTTATAAACATGGCTCAGAAGCGAGATGGGTCGGTAGTTCTTCAATAGAGTGTTATCCCCTTTCTTGAAGAACAGCGTCACCACGCTTCTGTTCCATGCTTCTGGCGTTGTTCCTTCGAGCACGACGGAATTGAAGAGCCTCTGAAGGACTTTAGGTACCGGTGTTCCACCCGCTTTCAGAAGCTCTGAAGTAATTCCGTCCTCTCCTGGTGCCTTGTTATTCTTAAGCTGTTTCAGGGCCATCCTAATCTCGTACAGGCTGATGTCCGGGATATCTTTGGTATAATGTCGGGTCAGTTTGGCGCATGGGTCTTTGTGAAAACTGCTAACAGGTTTTGCGACTGCGGTGTATACCTGTCCGTAGAAGCCCTCAATCTCCCTCAGTACCTCTGACTTGGTCGACGCTATACTGCCGTCCTCTCTTTTCAGCTTCGTCAGCTGGCTTTGCCCAATAGACATGTCTCTTGCGAACACTTTAGAGCCTTTGTTCCGCTCTATAGTCTCTTTAATACGTTCGGTATTAAAGGAACGAATATCGTGCCGCATAGACTTTGATATGTGTCTATTGAGCTGCCTATATGACTCAGCATCTCTAGAGGACTGCAGTTGCAACGAGCGACGTTTAGCCATGAGGTCGAGAGTATAGTTTGAGAGCTTTTGTGGTCTGCTCGCTCGGTTGGGTTTATAGAACCTCGAGCCCACTGTACGAACAGTTTCTACAAACCTGTTATTGATGGATGGATTAATGGTGGTTTAGGTTAATTTAATCTATACCATAAGGGTAGGCAGAGACGGGGATCTAACAGTTACTCCTGTTGTACAAACCTATTTCGCTCCATCAGCATTCATTGGTTGCTGCATGCAAGCACGCCAGTTCCATCCTCTATGCAAAATAAACTTCTGAAATTTTAATAGCTAATGGAGGGAGGTATCTGTGGTGTTAACGGAGAGGCTTTTGCGGTTGTGTCTCAGTTTCCGCAACTTTAACAGTGTTCCGCAAAGTTTTATAATTGTTGTTGGTCAGAACGGTGTTTCGAAACCATTTTATGTGTGTTTGACCTCCGTTCGAGTACTTAAATTCCAGGCCATCTATTCTCATTAACATCGTGGCTACCACCAACTTCCACGGACTTTAATGTGTGGTTTTCAGTTTTCCTTAGCATCGAGCATTGACTGTAAAAAGCGTTCCCGCTGGTGGACAAGGAATAAACCAGAAAATCTGTTTGCGAACTGTAAACTTCAGTTAACAGCGAAGTGACATTTAAAACATCTTCAAATATTGTCAACACTTCTCAAATGTTGGAAAATTTCGCTTACGTTTGATTTCATTCAGTTTTTGCTGTGAACAACATTTTTTTTTATCAAATTAGGGGTTGATATTTTTTTGGGACAAGCAAACAACTCTATAGTGCGTTTCTTATTTTAACGATTTGTTAACTGTTTGTTCTACGGAAAGCTAAATGGGATGAAATACACTTATCTTTATTATTCGCACTTAATTATTAAGTCCGCACATTCAGTCTGTCATAGAATAAACAACACGCACGTACAGACAGGCAACTAGGCAGGTTATTGTTGACCGATGGCTTCGAGCCTTCATTGAGCGCGTGAGACGCTTTCCATAAAGGAAATGACACATTCAGCGGATCTTTTATTCAAATACCGAGAAAACCACATCCGTTTGACGTCTATTGATCGACGCTTAACAGTCAATAGCGAGGTATCCATAATTCGAACATCCATACTTGCAATCATGCTTCAGTAACTTTGAACCTTATCCAGTGTTACTTAGGGAGTTCTTGAAATGCAGAGCTCCCAATAAGTCACCTCTGAAGATGGTCATGGTCTCTTATTGATATTTAAGACCAGTTTATGTCAGTGACAAATCGTAAATGTTTAAGAAACCTTTATTGCCTCATTGGGAAATGTAACATGTGGTTATTGAACGGCTGTTTGGTCTTAAAAGCCTTCGTTTCAGAAAAGTGCTAAGACTGATGGACTAGCCGCGCCGGTCACACGATCAATCCGATGCCATCCAGGAGCTTACGACCGCACTACGTAAAGTCGTCAGCACATAAACTTTACATATGTAGGTACTCGAATCTTTTGCGTTACAGGCGACTTTGCAACTGAAATGCAAATTTTGAAGCGCTGTCGACTGTACAAGTCGAGGTCATGTATCTGCAGAAGCAACGTGTTACGAAAAGATGCTCGAGGGGTGGATAAGCCGACAGTTATAAGCAGAATGACGGTTGGATGAGGAGTAGGACAGAAGCTCGCTTTGTCCACTGTCCAGTGGCTCAACAGTAAATGTTTGGCGACCTTTATTAACAACCTCCATCCAAGAACCCTCTTTTTCTAAGAGAAAGAATATAATGCAAACGCAAAGCAAATTCAAGGAATCTAGTAAACGCCTTTCTCTATTTTGACCACAAAGGCAGATTAAGTTGAGGCGTGTCTGTCATCAAGTCAACAGAAGAAGAATTCGTTATAGCCACGCGCAATACGTAGTTTTTCTTTATGCGCCGACATTGTCAATGGTCTAGAAGTAATTTCGCTTGAGAGTTTAATACTTTAGCTCCTCGTGTCCATTATTCAGGTGGCTGCCTCTCATCGATATATGAGCGAATGATCCATTGGAGGGAATTATATTCTCCTTTGTTGAGCGCGAGCAGTGACCTGTGACATCTCTTCCGCGAACGTTTCCTTTCCCCATCGAAACAATGACTCAACTCTGCAAATATTAAACGCATCACAAAGGCTTTTATACACAATGATGGTTGTTTGCTGGCTTGCGAAATATGTAATGCAAATAAAGAGCTTTGAGTTTGCGCGTTGCGTTCACGCATCAGCCTTCGGGATGCATGCTGCGCCTGAGCTGAGTCCAGTTTGTCCAATCACTTAGCGGTCAGCCCGCGCTTCGATTCGTGTCCAGCACGTATATTTTAAAAGGTTCCTCGAAATATCACTCGGCCGGGCGCGCCTGTGGACACGCAACGCTATAAAAGCGATCGATTATTACCTATTTGTGTGAAAAGCGGAAGAAGTACAGCGACAAACGTTTCAGAGCACCGCCTGTGGTTGTCGTCGTGAGAAATGTCAATATTAGATCACGAGGAGCGTGGCGAGCTTGGAAATAATTGTCTCAACGATCTCGATATTTTCAAACGTCAAATATTATCCTGATAGATCCTGCAGCGCTCCAGTCGTGCGCGGTTAAATTGTGGGTCCAATTTGTATAGGCCTTGCATCACTCGTCCGCAAACATCGATTCATTATGGTCGTAACGTAAGGCTTAAGAACTCGTTTTTATTTGCGCTTTCACGTACATATAAATAAATACGTTAGTATATTGACCATGTGGAATCTGGCACGCGTCAATCAAACGCCCGTACTGTGGTCGGAGCTGACGATTTGTCACTCCCGCCATCTTGCCTCATTAACAATACCGACGCCATTTTGGTGACAATAATTAACAAATAGGCATCGCCGGCGACCGCTTTCTAGTTTTTGTTTTCTAAAATAATTATCATCACAATAACTGACACGATCTCTTTTTATTTACCGCTGTTGCGGTATTTTGAATAAAATTAAAACGACCAAATGATTTTGAATTCTGTTCGGTGCGATTCAATGGGTATCTTACGTGCTTTACAATTAGTTGTTATTGTGACACCGATTTTCACTTAGCATTTCTAACAGTTTCTGGCTGCCTTTGTTTTCTTCTAAATCCTCTTCGGTGTCTGTTGTAACATCGTGGCGTGCCGAAGAGCACTGCAGCCTATTTGAATCAATCCGTATTATCACGAGATTGAGCTTTTATTGAGGTTTTTCGGAGCTTTTTAACCCTTTTGTGCCTCAGAATCGATGTGAAGCTTTTTGAGGCAATATTTCGGATAGAACTGGAGATAACGCACCTATGTAAAGCTCTCAATTCATGATGAGCTACGCAGCCTGATGCTAGTAAAATTTCGCTTCATTACCGCGGCCGCGTCATGTGTCGTGCGCTCGCGCCGCTCACGCTGACAATCGAGGTTGTTTACCTCGCCTTATCGCCTTTTGTCTTTAGCTGAAGCATTCGCACTATGCCAGGCTACTATTGGATAGAAATATCAGGTTATGCACTGCTACTGTTCGATACCAACGTTGCCTTGGATACCGTTACACCCATAGTTGTTATTAGAAGTTCGTTGTCGAACAGCTTTCAGATGCCAACACTCAAATTGCTGAAACATGTCGGCTGCTGCAAGTTCCATCATATAATTAAGCTTGCAAGTCAGACAAGGACAACTTTTTCTTGAAAAAGTTGTTAAGACTTTTCTTGTTTGATTGATTTTGCTTTCAGCAGACCGGTATCTTTTTAAACATAACCTTTCGATTTGGGACGTAAATTATTTCTTTGATGGCCGGACGAATTGCTTGCACGTCGACCGGCGAGTGCAGTCGTGTACAACTATAAATGAACAAAGCTGAGCGCCCCACGCCATCACTCGCACATGTCACAAACATCACAAAGTTGCGACATTAAGAGCCGCAATAACATTAACACCGACGGACGTAAACCGACCGCCAATAACGCAGGCGAGGCATCAAACCTCCAGCAACAGGTTCTCTCTCTACAAACACGCGGTGTTTGCATTTGGATCCTGTGCCTTTAATAATTCTCGGGAACTAAAAGGCTTTGAACATTTCATCAGATGACCCTCGGCTGTTTGCACACACTCCTGCCTGCGAGATGCTGATGTGGACACAAGGGTCGATCTGCCTCCGATGGTTTTATTGTCGAGGCGACCACTCGATCGGGGTTCTTCGATTACATACGTGATACGCCGCTATAAGTTTACAAATACACGCTGAAATATGAGTGGCTTCTACTCGTTACGTTGCGGCAACGTATCTTTTATTTTGAGACTCAGAATAGTCCGTAGAATAGAATCGAAGATTAAACCTACCATTTCGGGGTGTCTTTAATTATAATTATTGTTTTTAGTAGAGTTTTCATCATTTCTTCATGAAGGTAAATTATCTATGATATTGATATTGGGATATTATATCTTATAGTTAAAAATATTTAACTATGTGTGATTTGGAGGCTGTCAATGCTATGTTCTTGTTGAATCTAATCTTCAATCTTGCTACGTTACAAATCATAAATGCCAACTAACCTTTCACAATTTTCCCTTTGCAAAACTGCGAAGGTATACAGTCTACCTAGGCAAATACCTCAGGCCTGCCTAGGCGGTGCTAATTCTGCTAATGCAGACACAAAGCCGGTCGTGACGCTGTCTGCTAATCACGTTCCGGGAACGCGCCGTGTTCGCGTCGTTTGTGCGAATATTTCTCTCACGGAAACCGATTGGACGTGGATTTAGCTAGGAATAGGATCGATCGGTATTCCAGAGCTATCTGATTTCTCTGACATTCCAAATCAAACTGCCCGAATTTCGTCTCGAAAACACATTGTGGGAACATAGGTAGGAACTTGGTGCGAAAAAAATATTCTGGGACCTTTAATTTTACGATGAAAAGTTGTGGCCTGTAAATTTGAGAGTCAGCCAATATATTTCCGCATTTATCCAACCACTGCATATACCAAAAGGCAGTAAGTTTGGCATATGTACATTCAGTTATGTAAAGGGCAATTTTACAGTGCCTGGTCTCTGCCTACCTCTCTGGAATACAGGCGTATGTAGGTAAAGTTGGATGTGCTGATGATTTTACAGCCCTTACGATATAATTAAAAGTAGTTATGTTTATTCATTCTAGAGACTTCGTCGAAGTCACGCATGGATTATAGGCTTACGACGAGAAAGTTTTATTGTGCGAGAATTGAGTGCGATTTTTTAACTGACCTTTGTGTATCTACAGATTTGCTTCTCAAAATAAAATTATTGGTCCGTCATGTCCAAATCCATCATTTCGCTATTCTAACACATCTTCTACAATTTCTCTTCACACCGAGAGTGATGTCTCAGCATCAGAATTTAACAGCTCGCTTATGTTCAATTCATAATTTTATTGCGTCTCTTATTTGCTTTGTGGCGTCTCAAACGAGTCGAACATCTTTCATTGCTCGTTTCTATTTGATTTCGCATTGCCTCATAAAATGTTATGCGGACCTTTCTTAGCTGTATCGCCCATTTATATTGTTCCTATCATAGCATGTGCTACATTGTATGCTGTTTCTTTGAAATAAACATTTAAGTCTTCATTCGCATGTGCCTTTGAAATTTCTTCATCAACATTACATTTTATACAACATTTCATTCTTCGTAAAAAGCTGGAACATCTTGACCACTCTTGCATTCATTAATAATTGGTTTGATTGTTAATATTATACTGTGTCTTGTGAGCATTTCAGGCTATTTTCCTTTGTTGTGTTCCGATGAAAGGCGTTAATCAATAGGCTGTCCCTCTGCGTATATTTGAACAGGCTTCGGGTAGTTTCTGAGAATGGCTTGTTGGATTCCCTGTTTATCCAAAAAATAAACGCTCGCCGCTTTAATGGGCCCCGCTCGATATAAGAACACTTTTCCTCTCTTTCGGGAACTCTTCCACGAACTCGTACTCAATTGAAGCCTTTATTACCGTATTCTTTAGAGGTGTCTGCGTAATTTTGTTTAATGATGTTGTTATCGTCTGTTCCGGCTTGTGTCCGTTAATTTAATTGATAAGTATCTCGGTCGATATTATTTACACGTCGCTTTACATATAAGGTTTCTCTCTCACCGTTAACATTTGATTATTAAATCACGCGACAGATTTCCACAAAAGCGGCGACTCTCAGATTCTGTTTGCTTTGGCATTAGCACTGCTTGTGCTAACGCTATCCTACTTATCGGTACGAGCACTTGTTGGTTTTTACAGTTCTTCACACGATAATGTAATAACATTTCAGTCGGTTTACCTATAGATGATAGACAGCTAAATATCAACTTGAAACATGTTTTGAATGCGGTGCTCTTTTGAAAGTGCTATACGAACCGGTGGCTGGTTCTAATAAAAGGAATTCAGTAGCAGGCAGGAACCATGAGAAAGTGAAGTTGAACAAAACAACAAAAAGCCCAAAGGAGCGACACGATCGAGGGTGGTTGCGTGTCGCGGAGCGTTTATCCGAAGGAAACATTTCACCGATAATAACTCGACACAATATAATAATGCGAATAATAAATAAAAATCGAAATAAAATAATAATTTTAATGTCGTAATTGTGGGCCGCGGGCGGCGCAGGCGCTGCCTCCGCGCAGAAAATGCACTCATTTTACAGAACGATTTGATTGCAGCCGTTCGCCTTCCCTTCCGATGTTCGCCTTTTGATTCATATGGATGGAACTTTAATATCGCGCGCCGAGGCTGATTCTTCGGCTCCTCTCTGCACTGCCGCACGAAGGCAGCATGAGACATGTCATTGTCTCGTTACTAATCCAGTTTTCTAAACATGTTCTGCAATTTACTTATGTACATAATATGATACAATTAAATAATTATTTCATTTACTCCCTTGCCACTTCACCTAATATCGTTTTATTTTCAACCTTAGTTTTGCGGCTGTTTTTATTTCTTTGGCTAGAAAAAGTGTTACACTTAATGTCCAAAGGTGTCGAAAAACGCCTCAGGCTTTCAATTCGATTCCAGAGCCTAGACTGGTTCCTCAGCTTCCATCTCCTAGAGCTAGATGTTGGCAGATGCTTTGTGACATGACTAAAATTACCTGTATAGTCGTATTTGCATTTAATTCTGTAGGTAGCTACAAATTGGTGAAACGCTTCAGGCTTTTGGTTTTTCAACCAATTTGCTTTATTGTGGTGTGTACTGCCAACTGTTGGGAACACAGTTCGGTAATAATTAATCGTTAATGAAGCTGGTTTCTTGGCCTAAAGCTTATCGCAGCTGCAATGTAGGTGCCTCTAGACACTTGTACACTTCCTATTGATTTTGTTTCTGCTCAATTGTATTTCAAATGAATCCTTTGTGTTGTTTTCGTCTAACAGAACGTAATAAATTGGTTTGCCTTTGCTTCTATTTCTGTTTATCAGTTCGCACAAGCGAATGTAAACAAGTCTAGATTGGGCACGATTTGGAACAGCGAGGTTAATTCGACTTCCTAGAGCTTATTTAACATTTCAATACATTGTAGCTGCTATTGAGTTATAAGGATTTGATTTCCGTAAACATTTCTCTCTATTGTTTGTGAACCGTAGACCAGGTGCTAAACCAACCAAATCGGTAATGGATGTTGATAATTCATCAAATATTATTTTCAATGAAATTAAAGCGTTAGTTGGCCGAGCTTTAAAATTTTACGTTTCACCATTCTTTGAGCGTGTCATGCTAGCCTAGTGTGAATTAATTGATCTGTGCCTCTTGCTCGTGCTAGCAAACGTTAACGTTTCCTGTTGTTTCCCGTAATATCACTTATATAATTTACTTACCTCCACTCCAACCGGCATTTATAAAGGCGGTCGACACCTCGGTGACATTTATACTGTAATTGCCCACATCGGTTCCACTTCCTTCACTCACGCAGTTTATTGGATGTACCTATCTACTTATATGACACAGACGATGACAGATAGGCTGCCACTGTTTTACCACCACTGTTTTATCATTGCCTACTTATTCAAGGCTGGGATGAATCGTATCCACCAAATGCTCATCAACATACTTATATGTATAAACCACATTTGACATTATTGCCTATCTGCTAAAAGCTTCACTAAATGAAAGAAAAAAGTAGGTATAATTTCATAAATCATTCCGTTGCTGTGTCAACTTGTTTTTGAATTTCGTTACTGATGACTCGATGGTTTGGTTTGGTCAGTCATGTGACTTTTTATGGCTACGTAATTTAGCAGTTCTTCTGCAGTACCTGTTTTGTTTTATTCTGTGTTACTCCTCACGCTATCACCTGCAGTAGCAACTTGGCATGACAAGATCTCGTTTCTGCATTACTTTCTGTATCTTTTTGTTGAATTCCTTATCCATTTAGGTACTTACTTTAATGGCACCCGATTAATGCCCCTATGTAATTTTTCCGTCACATTGATGTCTAGCTTCTGGGACATACAACCTATCCAAGTGTACTGCTGTTGTACAAAAAGGAATTCCCCCGTCTTACTTTATTATTATAATTAATTAGATACTTGGGCAGTCATTTGTCCAATGATTGACGTCACCTTTGCAAACAATTATGATCTGTCCCACTCCTCCATTTTCCACATCATCTGACAAGATTACAATTATCAAAACGTCAAAATCTCTTTCACTGATGGACATTCATCATCAACCCGTTACGGTTCCACGAAGGGCCAAGGGTCTCTTCCCTGAGGAAGGTATAGGCCATACTCCACCACGGGGCAGGGGCCTAATTCGGATTGGTGGAGGCTTGTAAGACTAGTGGTTGGTCTTACTGTCAGATACATACATTATTTGCACTAAATGAGTTGGCTGCAGTATTATGGAAATCAGGAGTTTTGTGAATACCTAATTAATTGAAGTGAAATATTTTTGTATCTCTAGCCGATGCAACAATTTGCAGGCTCATAATATGAACTAAGATTTATTACCTTCGCAGCTTGATCCTCTTCGATTGAGCAATGTGTGGGAGCTCAATTCTGTTAAATACAATGTCAGTTGCATGGTAGGATCAAGTTTTGTGTATTTTCTAACTTTTATAGAAGATTGATGCGTTTGATACTTCGGAATGAAATCGCCGTGTTCATGTTGTTGATATTATACTACAATGCTTTAAGAAAGTAAGAAATTACGTTTATTATAACATTAAAACAAATCACATAAATAAAGTAAACAGATAACAAGTAACTTAATATGAACAACAATCGAAGAACAGCGTAATACAAAACAGCCAAAAAACAAAGATGTCACCAGTGATGTCTCTAAATTGTCACTAAAGGCAGCTTACAGTGCTAAGAGCTGAGGGACTGTGCCCTTAGAGCTGAACAGAATCTAAGTCCACATTTTCTCGGCTTTAGGGCTCGGCCACAATGGCGTCAGCCAAGACCCACCGCCTCGCCTGTACGCGACCAATTCCCTTCACAATATAAAATAACGCAGTTGTAATTCCAGTCGGCGCGGTCCGAAGGCGAGTCCTCTGGCGAGCACTCGTGCGAAGACTCTGACGAGGGAGTCGGCCACAACTTGCGTCCGGTGCATCCGCTGCATCAGCCACGGGTGCGGGTCAACATGAACCACCTTCCCGGCAACCACCCGGCCATGAACCACCATGCCAACCACGGGAACCCGACTAGGAATTCTCCAAGGCCACATGAGCAGCTTAAAGTGAGTCTGATTGACCTAGTCGATTTCCTTTGAAAAGTCATAATGTTGCCGCTGGAAAAGCTAGGGAGAAACAGCAAATTCACTTAAGAAGGACGCTTCAACGCCCTACCGTGAATATACCCCGAGAATACTACACACGTGTGTTTCTTTAAAGGGTGCGACTGCACTTTCGAATCCTACTGCGTCTCAGTACATATCGTCGCGTCAACATTAAGTGTTTAGTAATAAACGAACCTTAGTTCTCTCCATGGCACCTACGATAACTGGAGCAGGGCTTTGTTGAGTCAAATTTATATTTTATCGACTGTGAAAAGCCCTATAGCCAGAAGGAAATAACCGTAGAGAACGGAATAGGCTCTGAATTAATGATAATGTGCCATTTTATTATTGTACACATGTGTAAGTTTTAGTCCAAAAACATGAAAAAAAAATATGTCGTATATTATATGTGGTTTACGTTGCATTTTTTATTAATTTATATAAATATAATAAAATAAATAAATAAACTCACGCCCGTTATCCCCGAGGGGGTAGGCAGAGGCACCAATCACTAGAACTGGGCCCACGTTTTGCCCAGTTTATTAGGTCCCAAACGTGACAAGTGGCAAGCCTGTCGCCGTTATCCGGGCACAATTTATCAGCGAATAGTGTTGCTGTACAAACAAACAAATGTACGTAACTAAAAGTCATTGGTACATGCGTGGTTCGAACCCAAACCCTCATGATCGAGAAGCAAGGGTCAACCCCACTACGCCACCACCGCTTTTAATTTAATTTACTAAATAAATACCACAAAATCATGCTTACGGGTAATAAGCAACATTAGCTGTTTTCCTCCTGTAATTTTACCAAACAACAGTGCGCTCTTCGCTATATTTTTGCACTTTTTTCTTGACGTTTGTCCTTGAAAACTGATGTCACACTGACTATAAAAATTCGTTGTGGTCATTTAACCAGAGCACGCGGGGATAGGAGAAAACGTCAACTTTGTCGCGTCCATTGAGTAAAACGTTCTTGGGAACGCCCCATAAAACCGAATATTTCGCAAACGGAACCCTAAATCAAATTGAAAGCGGAAGGGTACCGTACAACATTTATTTATCTACGACATTTAAAAATTTCAAGCATCTCCCTGTTCCTTAATATCGAGCATAAAGCAGCAAAAATATCACGTTTGTTGTGGGAGCCCAACTTGAATATTTATTTTATACTGTTGTTATAGCGGCACCAAAAATACATCATCTGTGAAAATTTTAACTGTCTAGCTATGACGGTTCATGAGAGAGAGATACAGCCTGGTGACAGACAGACGGACAGTGGAGTTTTGGTAATAGGGTACCCTTTGGGTACGGAACCTGAAAAATGGTCTTATTGCACCCACAATATTGAATCGCTCGTAGCCTGGGCTGCCTGAGTGATCTTAAACAATCACTAAGGTTAAGCAACATACGGCGCGTTCAGTCCATGGATGGGTATAGGACTAACGCTAGTGGCATTTTTTCCGAGCGGTTCCGTCCATGCTTCGCAAGGCACGTTAAGCAGTTGGTGCCGGCTGCCGTCGATAGATAGCAGTCGTTAAGCCAAGTCAGAGGCCTTAGCGCGGCTTGAAAACTTCTGACAGTAAGACAAGCCACTAGTCTTACAAGCCTCCACCAATCCGGACTTGGCCTCCGTGGTGGAGTATGGCCATTACCTTCCTCAGGGAAGAGACCAGTGCCCCTCGGTGGGGACATAATCGGTTGATAATGAACCCACAATATTTTTAAACGTCGTATCCACTGATACCCCATAATAAGGTATGGGATGGGAGTGAATATTATTGCAACCCTAATTTAGGTCTAGGCGGGTTACCTTATAACGAGGTGCAATTCGCCTCGTTGCTGATGGCAAATGTCAAAAAATGATCAAATTTAGAATAGTAGATGGCCAAAAATAATAAAAAGCAACGAGGCGAATTGCACCTCGTTACAACCTTAAAAAATGTTGTTAAAGATTTCTACCGTTTTATCGGCGTGAATAGTACGTAACTATGTCTCAGCAAAATTAATTTCAACTTATACTAATCGTCTCTGAGTTAGGCCGCGGTCAGATAGACAGTCAAAAAGACACGAACATAGCGAGGGCAAACCATAAGAACTCAAAAAAAAAAGTATAAGAAATACCCAAAATCGGAGTGCGTACATTGTGATGGCTAATTAGAGTGTCGATAAGCGAAAGTGACATGATCGTGACGAGTGGCTTCCTTGGTTTCTCCCTACCCCTCTGGGATACAAGAGTTAAGTTTATTATATTGAGCTCACTGTTAATTTCTATCTCCATAAGAAAAAGATAAAATTATTTTTTCTTTAATTTCATTTATTTATTCAGAAACAATTGAAAAATATTTGAAATGTATTTGATATATAACTTATAAGTTAGTTAACTAAAACTACATATTACAATCTACATATCACATGCTATTCGACCAAATTATTATTATACTGTAATTATTAAATTATTTTTCACAAAGCTCGTCAATTTTATACATATTTTTTTCTAACGATAATCTTCTCAATTACAGTTATTTTTATTCCAATTATTTTCTGTTCACCATTGTCATCAGTAAGAATATCAACTACTTCAGAGGAACTACCTAGCATAAATCCTTACAGCTTACGTGATCTTTCCAGTTCTAATCTATTAGCAGCAGTGACTATTAATCTATAAAAATCTCAGGCTCTCGTCTGACCAAATGACTGTGGCCTACTCCGGAATCCTCAACATTTACAAAAAATCCATCAGTCTATTTTATATTCGGTAACCGAATTACTCCAGAACCTTTTCCGAAACTAATTTTCCCAGACCTGGACCTAGATTATGTTAATGAATTGTAGTACAATAACAACTGCATGATCGTGGCGATTTACTTTCATTGCCGCTTCAAGCCTGCGCATCATACCTAATAGGCGTCAATGGTATGAAAAAACACGTCACGTGACCCGACCGTGTAGGTATCTGTCATCGTACTGTAATGCACTAACAGAATTGAGGCTCTGGGCCGAATTACCCAACTGACCACAAATTTCCTTCACAGGTCCGCGACGACTTCGAGTCCCTGAAATCCTCGCTGCACCCCCACCTGTCGTCGCTAGCGTCTCTGGCTCAGGGGGCGCCACTGTCGACCCCGAGCAGCGTTTTCGCGCTAGCCAGCGGTGGGGCGCCCGGGGGCTTCCCCTACGCGCCGCCGGCGTTCCTTGCGCCCGCGCCGCCGCCGCCTGCGCAGCCCGCGGGCTCCGCCTCTTCCTCGTCTTCGGAAGGCAGCGCGGCTGGTTGGAGCTTCGAGGAACAGTACAAGCAGGTCCGCCAGGTGAGTCGTGCCTCTGATTCTTTGGATTGTTTAGTCTAGTTAGTTTCATATGAAGGTAGATGGATAGAGATTTCTTTGCCTTTTGTGGCAACTTAGACATGATACCACAGAATGGTTTTGTTTCAAGTTATTTGTGGTTTTTTTTTCTGTAGCGTTACATATTATATTAGGTAGGTACTCGTCTGTTTATTTTTTTTCTGTGATGTGTTTTGTTGGTATAATAAACGTTTTTCTTCTTCTGTTGTACAGCAAACACCAGTTGATACGAAAATCCTTTTCTATTTGTGCTTGGTTTGTGTGCGTCCGATACAGCACACGCTGCACACGCTAGACACGTATTCAAGATTTTATGCTGACTTTTTATTCTGGCCATCTTTATAGGCGTTGTAAGTCTCAACAGTAGTTATCGAAACTAAAAAGTTTATTAGAATGGAAGTCCAAATTGAAGCTAATATAGGTATTTGTGTTTGTGTGGAAGCAGAGAAATTGCAAGCTACTATCAAATTGTAATTTGACATAGATTTTTTTGATAAATGGACATAAAAGCTGTACTATCATACATTTTATATCGAATGTTACAATGTTTAATTCAACAGAACTGCGAACAACAACACAATAAACCTTTATACCCTTGGTAATGTTCCCTGACATGGCTGTTACAAGGCGAAACCGCATCAAATTGTATCACCGATTCACCGCGAATTATCGTAGCGCCTTTGTCTGAAACAAAGTTGAGAATTATTATCGCCAGTTATATTATTTCATCACTTGATATTCACGGTCTATTGAGCTAGCTTTACATTACGCCCACCACAATTGAAGTGGAGAGGGAAGTGTTCGGAGGTAATTACGTACAGATGATACACTTTGGCAAACTTACAACTGAGTACGAAAAACACGAGGGTATGAATATGATGTATTTGTAAATTTTTTAAGGACTTTCTACGATTTAACTCTTTATTTTGTGGATCCGTTAAAGAATGCGACGTTTCTATCAGTTGTTCTCTACGTAAATTCAATATTAAGGAAAATGTGCTGTACTCTCTGTCTGAGAGAAGAGAGAGAGTACACGCGGTTTATTACCACTCGCGCCCAACACGAATTCGCTATTATTATCCGAATATTGAGATCAACGGATCAGAGAAATGCAATAGTGAATCGTTTATTTTTTTACGAGACAGTCAATCTGTAATATAATTTAACAGCCTTAGGTGCAGCACGCAGGGATGGGATGTAAACGGGTCAGATCCACGTGTCTTTTGTATAGCGCATTGAATGGTGATGTTTACAGCAGGTGATGCGATGTGCGACTGGCTCAATTCGAAGGTAGTATCATTCCAAATTGGCACGAGACTCCAAGATGGTGTTAAATTAGCACTGCAGTTAAGTACGAAAGGCCTTTTAATAGCTGTTTCTCTGATATTGCCGCGATATATTGCGTCAATTATGTGCTTAATAATTTTGCACATTTGCTTAATACAGCAATGTAAACACTACGCTTATAGGATTTATTTCGTGAGTAAATAAACGAGGAACTGTAATTTCTAGGCGTGTAGTATCCTGCTATCTATGGCATTCTTTCTATGGTGACGTTCTATGCGATTGTCTTATTTCTTAGACCTTCTTTTTTTAATTTTAACCTCGGGACACCCTTTTGGGCTTCTATGAAGTACAGTTATGTACAGTGTACGGGACTATCTTTGGCCTTTGCATCTACGAAATGAGATGATTTATGCAGCTTCCAGTGGCACATTCATTCACACTATTCAATATAATTCGGTATTTAAAGCCTCATAACTGTTTTAGTTATTTTTGTTATGTTACAAGTATCTACTATTTTATTTTTTATTTTGCGGTCCATGCGCCGAACACCTGTATAGGTGAACCCCCGCAATAAATATATTCTGAATAAGAGTCTTAGAATGTTGTTGTAAATTTCAAATACTAATTGATTGTAGAAATTTAGGTACGCCTGTATACAGCGGACAGCTGATCAACCTTCACGTTTTTGTTGCAATAAGATTAAAACCCGAACTGATTCATTGTGTGACGGACCTTACCCTACCATACATTATCACGCGCAGCGTAAGCGAGCAACTGCTTTATACCCAAGGTGTCCGTGTGGCCCACTTTTCTTATTTCAGTATTTCACGATACTCAGACAGTCGATCCGACAGACTGCGCTAATTCGATTGTTAGTAATCATCCAATTATCAACCAATGGAATTGCCGCATTCATGTCGCAAACACCCTGGCATTACACAGCTGCTGTTAACGGCAATGATGTAAAGAATGGACATTGTTGAATTCAGTTGCGTTGCCCAATGTGGATCTGTACTCCAGGGCAACAATATGGCAATGTTGCCAACATAGTACCTTTTAACTACAATTAAGGGCTTTACACACAGCAGCTATAATAAATATAAACATTTACATACAAGCAGTACATTGCTTCTAGCCCCCTACACTAGGATACCCTGTGTCAAAGCTAGATAGATTTATTTACCTATTGGTAAATTTAAAGCACGACACATCTGATTAAATCTTTCCATAGAAATCGTCAGGAGACCACACTTGTGTGCGCTATAATGTATATTTTTACATCTTCCTATCTTAAGATACAGAGCAATACGAGAGCAAGCTGGAGGTGAGATGAATGTCAATGGAATTAAGGGAAAGATACATTACATTACCTGTGGTGTGTGTAAAACATTAAAATAATTTAAAGCTATATATCCTGAATTTAAGGTACATTAATCTATATTAATAATTTCGTACCGGTCTACAGTAAACTCGAACGAAATGCACATCAAATTGAAGAGCGTAAAAAATTGTCGATCCGAGTAGACAAATTACAGACGGAAAATTCGGACTATCGAGTTTTTTCAATGTAAAAATGATCTTTCTAATAATGGCGTCTAGTAATTTCTAATAATACCTAATTTAATTCATGCTTTTAGGTTGTCACAGGCCGGTAAGTCATATAAAAATGACAATTTTATTTAACACATATGAAATACGGTTTTCAGCATGGCTTGCAAAACTGCGCCCTTCCAAGCAGAAAAACCGTAAAATAACAGAATAAAATTCAATAAAATTTCGAAAAATCTTGAAACCAAGCTTGTAAATGCGAGCTCTAATTACCTGGCTCAGGCATTGTGCATTTTTGACATAACACCCTATACAGTTCCAGACAGCGTCCTAATTTGGAAGCCACTTATGGTGGGCCTTCTTTGGCGCCTTGTTCCGGGGCAAACCAACCAATCAATAAGCAATAAGCCTTTGAACGTTTCTATACCATCTCGTTAACGAGTGAGCACGCAACGCGCGGTATAAAGGCCTTCGACTACCGATAATTTGCGCAAATTTTAATGCGCCACGGTGTTGATTCGTGGTGGTAGACTCGCAGCGTCTGGTCTGATAAATGGCGCAAATATTGAGCAGAATCTCGTTTTAAAGACTTTCCACTATATAAGGGGCCCACGACGTACGGGCGCAACTGTACAAACTAAAATAAACCTTAAGTACTCCCAAGCAAAGGAGACCGGTTACGGGCGGCCGACGGGCACCGTATTTTTTTGGCGGGCTGTATCGTTTCTGACGTGATCCAGCAAAAATACGCCAAGCATGTTTGTCTCATAGCACACTAAATGACTTTGAATCATGTGGAATTGTGGTGAGTTCTGAAAATTGGAAATATGAAGTCATGGGGACAGTCGACAAAGCAATGAAAAACCAGAAAATTACGATAGACAATGTAAAAATTTGCATGAAGAGAGTTAGAGACGAGCTACTGACGTCGCGAGCTCCGTCTCGATGACATGACGAATCAGAGCGGAACATGGTCGGAGTCTTCCGACAAAGTCAAGTAAGTGTATCCGGAAAAGTTAATAACGAATATACCATAAAAGGCCGAAAGTTCTCGAATGGAGACCACATATCGGCAAGCGCAGCGTAGGACGACCAGCCACAAGATGAACAGAAGATCTCATCCAAGTGGCGGGAAGACGCTGGTTGCAAGCCGCTTCCGACCGGTCTTTTTGGAAATCCATCGAGGAGGCCTATGTCCAGCAGTGGACTTCTTGTGGCTGAATGATGATACCGTAAAATGCAAATAATGAATTGAGATACTTTATTACTCGTGGAGATAGAAACATTGAAAACACTCTGTTCGACAGTATGATTAGTTACTATATGAAGTGTAGAAGCCTCCATATAACATGTCATATTCTAAAAGCAACGCGTCACTAATAGCGACCGCCGTAAACAAGCGCATTAATAATAATAAAGCCACGTCCGACAATCTGTCCGTTTGTGGAACACCAGTGACACCGCATTGTTATTCCACTCAACCTTTCAATCGAGGGGTCGCTGAGACCCCCCGGTTGTTGTGACATCAGCCCCAACCCTTTAAAAAGGGGGCGCAACGCGCAATTTCTTTTGCGGCTAATACCGGTTTGATAGACATGTTATGTACGGATTATGTGCTTATAAATTGGACAGCATGTGTGTTTAAAATAATCGCTATAACTTCGCGACTCACGATTGCGCGATTTATACAGTACTCGTAGTCTAGTTAGATAAATATAAGATAAGATAAGAATAAGAATTTATTGTACCAGGAAAAACAAATACAAAACAATAAAAAAAACATAATAATATACAAATATAATGCATATAAAAAACAATAAAAAAATTAAAAATATACAAATATAATGAATATACAAAAAAAAAAAAAAACATATTATAATGAATCACTTCCACATAGCACAATCACTGGCCCAAGTCCTAGGCCAAAACCAGGTTACAGAGTCTACTGCTATGGTAACCGGGCAAGGACATCAAAAACATCAAAACTACCCGACCATTTGTACAAAAATTACGGAAGGCTCTAGAAGGAATCTAATCCATGACCTCTGTGTTAGTATTGTATATATTTTTTTAATTGTAACTTTTATTTGTCTCTTGTTTCTGGTGTACAATAATGAATATTCTTCGTCATCGTCATCAACCCATTATGTCCCCACCGAGGGGCACGGGTCTCTTCCCTGAGGAAGGTATAGGCCATACTCCACACGGGGGCCAAGTCCGGATTGGTGGAGGCTTGTAAGACTAGTGGCTGGTCTTACTGTCAGAAGTTTTCAAGCCGCCCCTAAAGGCCTCTGACTTGGCTTAACGACTGCCATCTATCGAATATTCTTATCTTATCTTATGTTGGTAGTCAAGCGTGTTAACTGCTAGACCAACGACTGATTCGCTTGAGGCAGTTCTCTATCCATTTCAGTTGTCATGTTCGGACGATCCCCTTAGGCTAGACGAAAACAGTTTATACTAAATCGATTGACAAATTTATAGGGGGCACTCTAACCATGATTTAAAATTCATAACAGATTCAATACATGTATGTTTTTAGATTTATTCAATTGCTTTTGCACACCTACCAATCTTTCCTTTTACCTCCTGCGGTTGACTGGTAGAAAATGCTTATGGCATTAAGTCCGCCGCATTGTACTATATGTTTGCTTTAAATGTAAGTGCAAAGTATGAGTATATAAATAAATAAAAACACGGCGATTGTAAAATTTCCGTAAAATTACGGATTGAGTCACACTAGAAAGATTTCTAATGTTTGTTGCAGAGATTTGTCCCTTAAATCTTGTGTGTTGTAATTGAAGATGTGAGTGGATGAAGGTGATATATCGTATTTTCGGTTTTGTGTGGAAAAAAATGTAGAAAATTATAGTAAAACTTCAGACTTAAATTTACTTACAATCTAAAAAATTGCACTTATCACCTTCATCCACTCACGTCTTCAATAGGGTAGTTTCCAGGGTCAAAATAATTAAATTCTATTAAGTCCGTATTTTAGATTATAAAAAAATATTGGACACGTATTTTTTCTTTTTTCGAGTAAACAAAAAATAACAAAGATATACCCAATTAAAGTTACGTGTGACGTCACTCCGTGCTAAAAAATGCAGCACGGCGTGACGTCACACGTAACTTTAATGGGCTATATCTTGGTCTTTTCTTGTCTAATTTACAATTAAAAAAAAACGTGTCCCTTATTTTTGAATAATCTAAAAGACGGACTAATTAAAGTTTTTAGGGCAACTAGCCCATTGAAGAGATCCTCAAAACCCTTGTGAATGACTCGGTGACCAAAGAGATTCGCGGAGCCCCACTGACTTTTCCGAAAACTCCACTTTACGAATCCTTGGCGTAGACTGAACTCAGCGCTTGTAGCGGACCGCAGCGGTGGACACGTCAATCCGCTGCACACAACACAATTGGTCCGAGTCGCCACTGAAGGATTTCATTGTCATCGTGAATGATTCATCGGTTCGAGTCGGGGAAAATAGAGTCTTTATATTGAAACGCCTATTTGCTATCGAGCTACTACTCATGCCCACTTGTACCTAAGTGTCGTAACCGTAAAAAAAAGTAATAAGTACTAACAAAACCCTGTATTCTGGAGGTATTCCACCTATTATTTTATTTGTACCTGCATTCTGGAGGAAGACCAATTAGAAATACCAACTCTCACCTTCTAAAAATACCAGCTCACAACACTGGAGCTTACGGTGACTCATTCACAGTCCATTCGGTGAGGCTGTGGAATGCTCTGCCACAGAAAATATGCGCTAGCCCCACAATTGATACATTTAAAAAGCAACTGAAAGAGCATTATCTATCTCTATCGTAAATTCGAGCTATATATTTATTTATGTATAGTTTATTATGTATTTTATTAATTTCTACGGGTATTCAGTCTATGTAGTGTATTTATTTTCTGCATTAAGTAGGTAATTGTTTAGGATTTCTGTAGTTTATTTAGTCTATTTTGTACACGTATACATACCCGTGTTTTACTTCTGCTCCGACTCGCTAAGGTTTGCTGGAAGAAATCTCTTACAGAGATAAGCTCGCCTTTGTACATGTTGTTTTTAATGTAATGTTCGATGTACTGTTTCGTGTGCAATAAAGTATAAAGTATAAAACCAAACTTGTAGGCCACCTATACAGTGGCAAATGATATAGGACAAATTTCGACTATGACTTAGCTTTTAGAATATATGTACCTCGGCTCCTATCGGATAGAATCGGATATAGGTATTCATGTAATAGAAATATCGGAACTAATATGACACTTAATTTCTTAATTACAGAGCAGGAAGTAAGTATTAAACTCGTGTGCTTTCGGCGAAAACCGAAGCCTACTCTAGAGCCCGAGGTAATTCTAAACGCTAACAGACTGTAACATCTTATTCAAAAACGAATCGGTCGTAGCCCCGGCTGCCTGAGCGATCTTAAACGATCACGAAAGTTAAGCAACATAGGACGCGTTCAGTGCGTGGATTGGTGACTGTGTATGACAAACGCTAGTGGCATTTTCCCGAGCGGTTCCGTGTTTCGCAAGGCACGTTAATCAGTTGGTGCCGTCGATAGATGGCAGTCGTTAAGCCAAGTCTTAGAGGACTTAGGGCGGCTTGAAAACTTCTGACAGCAAGACTTACAAGCCTCCACCAATCCGGACTTGGCCCCCGTGGTGGAGTATGGCCTATACCATACTCCACCTCAGGGAGGAGACCCTATCCCCTCGGTGGGGACATAATGAGTTGATGATGATGATGATGATCGCATAACTTCGTCAAATGATAACCGCTTTTGACAATTCTTTTTTATTTGATTCGATAGCGTCGATAGCGTAAATAGCGTCCCATTTCACTTAGGAGATAGAGAACGGAACTTTTATTGAAGATTTTCGTCTATTTTCCATTTTTCCCTTCTAAATTCAGCTGTCTATTGAGACAATAAAGTCTATTGGGGGCAATCCTTTGTAATTATTCAGAGAAAACGTGGAGTAAACATTTTTAAATAAAAAATCATAAAAACCAACTAAAAAACTTCCAGACCAGAACATACATTTTGAGCAATGAGTCCAAAATATAATACCTACTTCTGTAGTCTGAAGTCATTATTTTTTTATTTAAAAAAAATATTATTATATCATGCAAATGAAAGTGAGTTATCACGCAACGATCACGACGACGCATTTTCAACAGATGACCTTTTTTTAAGGAACGTTGTCAAAGAATGACGTCCCAATTTCAAGTGCATAAAACATTTTAACCCCGCGATAACCGTATCGAAAGCATCCTACCGATAACGCGTCTAGACGGCATAAATATGCCTCTCGAATGCCACATCCATGCCTCACTTGGCTAATCGTTAAAAAAAAACTAAAAAAATGTTAAAAACTCCTAACACGCCTACAAGGACTACTCGGACTACCACTTTAGAAAGGTTGACGGCGAATAATCTAATAGGACATGTGCATTTAAAAAACTACCATGTTTCGAGATTACACCGTCGCTCTAGTGGCAATAGCTGGTTATTGACAGCGAGTCGGGCTCGCCTACCGAGGCTGGGTCCCGTACCTACTCGCAGTTTTTTCCTAATTTTTCCCGAACTTCAAAGAGTTTTATTTTTATTTTAATAATAATAAATTTTAGTTTGGAGATTTTTCGCTGTATTTGTAGTATAAGACTTAGTTCTAGGTCAACGGTACCCTATGAATTTTGATTCCCGTGAGTGTCGAAATATACCTACGCAGTTTTGCTGCATAACCGGCAGTTTTTTTAAAATGTAACATAACATTTAGATACTGGGACGTACATTGCTTCTGGCCCCACACTAGGATACCCTGTGTCGTGGGAATCAGAAACAGCGACGTCACAATCATGTAAATATCCAAGACCTGGGTTTCTTTTCATTTGTCCCCAGCCGGCATTCGAACCCGGGACCTCTCGCATGGTAGGCAGATGCGCTAACCGCTGTGCCACAGAGATCGTAAACTAAGAAGTTTAATTTTTTTTACAGTTTCAAGGTACTGTAGATCTGTAGATTCTATATTCTTTAGATCTGAGTATAAATGGCTTTTGAGGTACGCAACCCTAAAAAACAAAATTTCAAATTGAGATAAAATTTTTATTGTTTTCGAACGAGACATTAAAAAGTTTGTTTTGTTTTTAATTTATTATGTGATTGATTAAAAAACGTCCAGCCTATAAAGTACGTTCTCTATGGAGCCTGCGCTAACGCAAGAAGATAAATGCGCGATCGACGTGCGTGAGATTGCGATCTGTAGCGAGAACGTGACGCGATCATTCTTCGCGCTTTTGATATGTAAAATGTTACATTCCAATCAATATCCCCATGAAGTTTGCATAACAATTTCGTATCGAGATCATAAAATAAAATAAATAAATAAACTCACGCCCGTTATCTCCGAGGGGGTAGGCAGAGGCACCAATCACTAGAACTGGGCCCACATTTCGCCGAGTTTATTAGGTCCCAAACGTGACAAAAGGCAAGCCTGTCGCCGTTATCCGGGCACAATTTATCAGCGAATAGTGTTGCTGTAAAAACAAACAAATGTACGTAACTAAAAGTCATTAGTACATGCGTGGTTCGAACCCAGACCCTCATGATCGAGAAGCAAGGGTCAACCCCACTACGCCACCACCACATGTTCGTCATGTCGAGAACACTATTGGTTTAAATGAATGAATTGGTTTGCCCAGAAGTGGTTTTTATCATTGTGTTGGTAGCTCGCACAGGAGTAGTGCTTACGCACACAGTGGCAATGTACTTGTTCACTCCTCAGCGAACACACCTGAGGCTACCTATTTCTTTATTGCGTCAGATTACTAAAGTGTGGTTCTCGACATCGGTTTATCTTTCGATGACAATGTTACAAGGCACTAAAAGCTGCGCAGTAAAACCCACTATCAGACGGCAGTGGCAACACAGTAATGGAAACTAATAAAAGGAACCAACAGCAGTGATTTGCCACGATAATTTGAAGGAAAGTGGCAAAATTTCAAGATGGCCGCCGGTTTACGGCATTTTGCTACCTACGGTTCAAAGGCTACTTCAAATAGAATCAACAGGATTAGTTAACAATTAAGTCACTGGAAAAAAAATATTTAATGTTTATTTATTGTAGGTAGTCCTTTTTGGCGCAGTCTATTATAATGAGTGTGCCGTTGAGAATCGATAACCTGGAAACAGATTCTTCAGTATGGATAATTAATTTTTGCACTTCCAATAAGTTCATCATCATCATCATCAGCCCACTGTTGCCCACTGCTGAGTATAGGCCTTTTCCCCCAAATGCCATTTCGCAGGGTCTCTCGCCATTCGCATCCACGAAATAAATTAAAGTATAACATTTTGAATATTTTTTTATGTCTTCTTTTGACCGCGCATAAAAAAATATAGCAATTTTTTTTTCTTGTCGGTAGTGATATATTTTATCGATACTGAAACTACAGTTTTCTTTTTATTACTCTGGGCTAGTGAGCACAAGTGGGCCTGAGCCCACTAGCCGGGCACTGGCCTTCTCTCAGAGAAAGCGTGCCCACCGCGGATTCACGGATTGGCTATTTGAAGCGCTGACGTATCATCATCAACCCATTATGTCCCCACCGAGGAGCACGGGTCTCTTCCTTGAGGAAGGCATAGGCCATACTCCACCACGGGGGCCAAGTCCAGATTGGTGGAGGCTTGTATATGTCGTAGGACGATTTGATAAATCAAATTTTCGCAAAAATTCTAGGGCTATCGCAAAAACACGGATAATTAGATAATGGCTTTGATATTTCTCAATGTTACTGAAAAAACATAGGGCTTTTGCAGAAACGCGTGTTCCTTTAGAAATATTGCGAAAAGAGTTGTTGAATTTTATGACCTAAGCACACTGATTGGTCGATCGCATCGCTCAAAACAACATCTTTTCTGATTGGCTGACGAGTTGACGCTTCACCTGTTATTTTATTCTGTCCCGGGCTTTACTTTGCGATGTTTTTGCATTCGCTGTTTTTTGATAACTAAATAGTATGCCAAGTAATATAAGGTGTGTTTGTGAGTGCAAAATGACAGATACAAGTGAAATTAATGCCGAATGGGAAAGCAATTTTGAATTTATGTCTGATAAGGAAAGATTCAACATAGAATTAAGAAAGTTTTACGCTAATAGACAGGTCGGAACAACTAAACCAGAACGGACTAAAGAACGGATAAATAGTGTGATTGCTTCAACAGAAGGATTATTTAGCAATCGAAAACACAACAGAAGTATAGAAATGAAAAAAAATACGACGTGATAAGTATTGGTGAGGGAAAATTCAGATTTCACCTCACCTGTTATTCAAGTACCTCCAACTAATGAGTACAGTCGACAGCACGTCAACCTACACATTTTAGTTGCAATGTCGCCCATAATACAACGGAATAGAGTACATGGGTGTATAGGATCATGTGCTGTCGACTGTACTATGATATTATTCTGCAAGCACATAGATATATCGACTGGACATGGGGGTCGAGATAAAATTAATATAAAATATAAGTAATAAAATATAAAGAGATAAACATATTTGATACCAGTACCAATTATAACAATGTTTCTTAACTTGTGCAAGACCGTTAAAGTTATTTCAATAAAATGTATTTGGGTTATAAGTTCCTAATAATGAATATTGCCGATACCCCTTTTTATGAATTCAATCACTAAGGGAGTAAGAGAGGGGTGCGAAGTTAGTATGAAAGTTCTCTGATTTTCAAAGTTATTTCAATAAAAAGCTTATTATTCAATGAATGCTAGGCAAAATAAGAATGTATGTAAATGAACACACATATCTTATTTGCAAACCCTTTTCTCAACGAAAGCCCACGTGGACGAAGTCGCCGGCAACAGCTAGTGTTCAATAAGAAGTAGAGATACTATAGTTTTGATTGTCTTTTCTTAGTCTTTATAACTCTATGACAAAATAGCTGAAACCAACAAGGAAAACTAGGGACCAATCACAACAAGTGTTGTCCTGTTAACCAAAATCAAACCAATCAGGGTTCACGATATTCAATCTTACTAAAAGAACTCGCGTTTTTGCAAAAGCCCTATCTTTTTTTAGTAAGGTTGAGAAATGTCAAAGCCTTTATCCAATAATCCGTGTTTTCGCGATACACCTAGGATTTTTGCGAAAATCCAATTTATCAAATCGTCCTACGACATATATAAGACTAGGGGCTGGTCTTACTGTCAGAAGTTTTCAAGCCGCCCTAAGGCCTCTGACTTGGATTAACGACTGCCATCTATCGACGGCAGCCGGCACCAACTGCTTAACGTGCCTTGCGAGGCTTGCGAAGCACGGACCGCTCTGAAAAATGCCACTAGCCTTAGTCATAGACGGTGACCCACCCATGGACTGAACGTGCCGTATGTTGCTTAACCTTAGTGATCGTTTAAGATCACTCAGGTAGCCCAGGCTACGAGCGATTCTTCAATTCTCAAATATAGGTACCTACTGTACTTGGAAAACAAGGACATGGTACATGCTGATATAATAATATAACTTTTTGAATGAGAGCCCAATTTTTTCTTTACCGTCTTATGGGTAGTAGGGAAGTACCGGATAATATTTCGTCATTTTGTTTGTCACAAATAAGATACGTTTAGTTCTTCTACTATATCGCCAAATTACTCGATTAGTAGAATCAATTAGCATTTCAAAAGCTTAACTGTTTTGTATTGAAGCTGTCGTCTTACCAAATTATATTAATCAGCGGAACAAAAACTGGTGGCCATCTCGAAAGGTCATTCAATGTTAGAATGACTTTGGAGACGTCATCATGCCGTATTCCGACTACATTATGATTCCAATGTGTTTACTAAAATTGAAGAAAACAAACTAAAATAATACACATCTAACTTCACACAACATGATGACTTGTCCCGGACCTCGATTCTGTTAGCGCATTGTAGTCCAATTACAGTTATATGGTCGGGTCATGTGACATGTTTTTTTAATTCCATTGACGCCTACAATTATTGATACGCGGGCTCGCGTTGACTAGAAGCGGCAATGAACTAAAATCGACACGTTCATGCAACTGTCATTTTACTACAATGCATTAGCTGAATCTAGACCCTGGTCCCAAACTCCCTCTCTAATCACCGTCCCTTTTGTAATCCGACAAGGACGTAACAAACATGGATATTTTTGCGGATATTTTCATAAAGTTATCACTGTTAGTGCCAAAATTGAAAGTATTTTAGTCAAGGTAATCAGACTTCGGAGGTTAACATTTTTTTTTTTTGTTCGATATTAATAACTGCAACAGGTAAAAGCTTGAAATATTCAAATGTTGTATAGATAATGTTACGGAACCCTCCGTGCGCGAGTCATAATCACACTTTTGTTTTTTTTGTTTTTTCTGCTGGAGCTATAAAGTATTCTCTAGCTTTCTATCTTAGAATCTCGAAGTGGTAATAAAGGCTTTTTATTATTTCATTATATTTCTATCTTAGGGACACCAAACGATTTTCAATGTCGCATATGAAAATGATTCACTTCATTTTACTTCTGTGACCTTTTTGTCTAAATCTAACATCTCACTACAGTGATAAATATTTAAATTACTATTGACTTTACTCGTAGGCGTTGATTTTGGTGGACTTAACAGATTTTCTAATCCGCTATTTGTGATAAATTGTTGAAATTCTGTTTACATTACGACTTGTTACCTTGACGAGTATAAATATTATAATAAGTTTTATAGTACACAATCCTAGGTAGTTATTGCTTCATGTGTAAATTTACAAAAACGGCTGCGTTAAAACACACATGAAATAACGCGTCACCTGAAAAACGTTTTTTTAAGTATCGGTAATTAAACCATTTACAAGAAGCAACAATTGATAATCGATTAAAAAAACCGTGTAAGTGCAAGTAGGACCTCCAGGGTTCCGTACAAATATGTAGGTAGGTTTTCTCGGAGATCTTCAAAGACTAATTTTTCTATGATTTAATTACAAAATATTTGTATTTTTCAATTTTATTTCCTGTACCTGAAGTAGGTACCTATATCACGATATTACCTACTTGCCAATTTTCATAAGTTCTAGGTCAACGGAAAATAACATAAAAGTATCGGAAATAACGTTTTTTTTTTACGTAAACCGCCAAATTTTTTTTTTACCTTAACTTAAAAGTTTTTTTTTCTCAGCTTCAAGGGAATGTAGACAATTCTAAGGTTCCATAAAAAATAAATATTAAAGATTTAGGTAAAGATTTTCTTATTGAATGGTTTTCAGGTAGTAGGTACGTTATTTTAATAACACGTTTTGAAGCCCTCAGTTTCTCGTTTTCGTTAACTATATGAGCTCACATAGGCTTTGTTTTTGTCCTTGTAAACTTTTTAAAAGTCGGGTTTTTGTACTCAATAAGTGTTTTCCTTCACTGAGCTGACTTCATTCCTTGAGTTGCTGAAAATATTCCCTTGGCTTTAGGGCAATATTTTCAGCAACTCAAGGAAACAATATTTAAAAAAAAATAGAATATACAAAGGACAGAGAATATATGGAGACCACCAAAAAGTTTATGGTCAAACCAAACTCTTCCAAGCCATTTTTTTATTTATAAATTTATGGGATAACGGGCGTGAGTTTATTTATTTTATTTTTATTTTTAATTTATGGAAAAGTTGACAATGTGTCCTCAACACTAAGTCTTTCGCCAAACCGCATAACAGTTTGTGTCAATTTATAGCAAACTTCATATTTTAATAATTACGTAACAATGAAATAATTATTTTCAAATTGCGTTAAGTTCCTATCTCGATCCTCCCTGGTGTCTGCCATAAATAGCCAGTCAGCTGGGGTGCGTCAGCGCAGCGTCGCGATATCGCGCGCGTGAGCTGCTTGTACAAACATACAAATGCATTAGGTTGGTAGGGAACCTGAATCTGAATCCAATACAATCTATCAACTGTCCGAATTCAAGGACACAGGTACGCTAGGTTTTTATGCACGGCTTTTATGCGTTTATAGACGTTATACCGAAGTACGTGTTCTGTTCGGGACCAGGATAGCGTGTATAATCAAGCGGAAATGTAAAAACGCTTAGTTATGTGGATCTTGGATTTATTAGAACAAAGCCGAATAAGAAGATTTCCTCCAATACACAATGCTGTCAACATACTTTTTATTTTATATGCATAATTATCTAAGCAGCCTATATAAGTACCTACGTCCTACTATATAATGCCGCACAGCACAGGCCTTCGAATATAAATGATACTTTCTATTTAATTTAATGTAATACATATTCTGTGCCGAAGTATTATCATTTGGCAAAGACCATTTAAACTGCCTTTTAGAAGTGTTTCAAGGAATCGTGTTCGTGTGAGCATAATTATAACAATGAATCTAGCGAAATCAATCGGCGCGCTGGGCGTCCATCGTCCATCAGACCGCCAGATGTATCAGCTCCGAGCGGCCGCATTAACGTCTCGGATGACCTGTCACTGCGCAGCGCCCCACTCTGCCTCAATGCAACAGTATTAATAGATAACGACTAGGCGTTTCATTTGTTAAGGTCTCCATTGTAAATTTGTGAGCCAATCATAGATATTTTTTGCCAAACCTCCAGAAGTAGATGATGGCATGAGTCACGCGTCTTGTGGATCTGAAATGTCAATTTGACAATGACATTTAAAACGCGCGACTGGCGTCGTCGTATTACCCGTGGTGGTTTACTAAAACTAGAATGGGTAATACCTACGGTTAATGTGAAAGAGAAGAGGCCTATGCCCAGCAGTGGGCTCTGTTTATGGGCTTATTAGATGGATATTCTTTAAACGTTTATTTTGACTGCCGCGTTGCTTTAGCGGTAAGACCATTGACTATCAAAACAGAGGTACCTATGTTCAACGCCCGCTGGAGGCCGTTGTAGTACTTGATCTGTACAAATTGTCACAGTCTGGGTATTCCATGTGTGTAATGTCCTTGCCTGTTCCGTGCAGATTACAGATTGAAACAGTTAGCGGCTCAGAGAAACCTGTCCCGTATTGTTTTTCTGAATTCCTTGCTCATTGCTTAGCCCATAGGTTCCCAAAATGGTCCAGGTGGACCCCCAGGGGTCCATGGGAAACCACACGGGGGTCCACGTAGACGTAAAAAGAAAACAAGGGTTCATAAGTTGTAAGTGGGGGTCCACGAAAAATTTTCTGGTTTTCATAATAAAGAACAAAAATGTCGACTTGGATTTACCTACCTATCAACGACAATTGTTGATTGTTTGTAATAATAAATGTTTATAATTTTGTATAACCACAAGTTTAATTTTAATAAATAGGACACAAGAAAATGTGCTTCATTTTTTTCTTCTTAACAACCCCAATTTAGGGTGATATTTTTTAGGACTTTACGTTAGAAATTTACCAGCAGGGGCATACCGAAAATAGTAAAACTTTAAAAGTGGTCCACGAGAAAGGTCTTGGATTTTTACATATTTGTGATGTCGCTGTTTCTGGTTTCAACGTCACACGGTATCCTACTGTGGGGCCAGAAGCAATGTATGTGCCTGTATGTATTTTATGTTTATTTGTATTTCTTATGGTATATCTTCATCCAAGCCTCCTCCTCCGAGCCTCTTCCTCGCCTCCTGGCACCTGACCTTTGACACGTGCTCAAAAGACGCCCTCGATTGCACCTCGAGTTACCAGCTCTTCGGCTCACGTGCCGAGGGGTGCCCTCCCGAAGGGGGCTGGAAATAGCCCTAGCACGGGGCACAGCATCTGTCTGGGTATAAATAGCGCCCTTAATGTAGTATCAAGGACGTTGGGTCGTGTTTATAATGTGCAGCTTCTTCTTTGATAGCGAGCTTGATGTGTTGGGTTGGGTGGTTTTGAAAGAAAGGATAAAAAAGATTTATTCACATTGTCACAGCAATACAGAGCAGACAAGTAAGTGAACTAGCCAAATACACAAGACAACAAAAAAGAAACAATGGTGAAGAGATCATGTGAGGCATATAATTATAGAATCAAAGTGAGCCAGTTTGCGAAGTCATATGGTTTAATGCTGACGGCTCCACTAAACGTTAAAAACGTTCGTAAAGCAGATGGCAAATAGCCCATAAGATAAGATAAGAATATTATTTAATGTAGTAAAAAACTAACAAACATTTATAAAGATACAGAACAATTGGGTATTTGACAAAATGTCAAATGAGTTACTTTTAAAACGGAATTTTGTATGAAAATACTTGCTTATGACATCAAATTTCAGAGCACACTTTTTATATTTCGTCTATTTAAAACTTGTAATAACTAGTAAATGATTAAAAGAAATACATTTTCCGAAACATTTTGTAATTTTTGTTTTAATCGAGCATATCAAATAATTTATTGTTAATAGTGGCAAATACCGTATTGTACGCAGTACTTAGGGGCAGGGATCAATTGACTATCACTCAAGAACTTAATTACGATAGAACAAGGGTGCAATTTTGCCCAAGAACATCTGCAAAATTTACAAGCCGATCTGTTAAAAAACGTGTGATGGGCTATGCTATGGTAGATCGTTTTACGTAACGGAAGTCTGCAACTCGGATGCTACAACAAACTCATTCGCGCCGAAGCAAACGCCAACCTTCAGTCACCCCACAGCGCGAACAAAAAATTGTACAGTTGTAAATTTAAAATGAGAACAGGAAATGATAACCCGCAGGCGTCTGTGCAGTGCTCACCCCCGCCCTTGCACACATGCAAATCGCACGAACACATACTTACACGGGTGGTAATTAAATTACCCACACATGGCAACTCTATCTTGGATTTGGGATCGAAGCTATTACTTACACGTTGGTACTTAAAATGTAAACGTCCTCTTTTGCCTTTCAGGAAAGTGGGGGGATAGAGGAGGATGCAAGACCCGTAGATAACTGTAAATCGGCTTTCAAGACGGGGTTTTAATCGCCGTTCAAGGAGGCCTGAAGTTTTTGTGCCGGTGTTTGGATTTATTTATTTTTTGCCGGGGTGGCAATCTGGTTATTTCGGCATAATCCCGGAGAGGGGCTGGCTGGCACATGTGCTAGCGGCGATAAACATTTTATAGAGGAATGTTTGAGGGCAAAAAATTACAGACAAAATTCTCGACGATTTAGGGGATATCGAGACAGAGGAAGTTGAGTTTAATCATGCATAGATTGGTTCAGACTCTTGGTATTCTTACATTAGTTGTTTATTTTTATATCCCCGAATATTATATCCATTTGCAGCAAAGATTCTCATTAAGTTAGAATAAATAACCCTTGATTTGTACTATATTTGATAGGATGTTGATTACCTTGTTTTGTCTAGGGGTGACAGGCGGCTTTATACCAAGAGATCGTGGTGCGGTTCCCACTGAGGTTAGCTGTACTTTGAGCTGTACATAATGACTTCAGTCTGAGTGTACTTTGCTATTTGTGATGTCCTTGCATAGGGAATCGCTCATAGCCTGGGCTGCCTGAGTGATCTTGAACGATCACTAAGGTTAAGCAACATACGGCGCGTTCAGTCCATGGATGGGTCACCGTCTATTACTAACGCTAGTGGCATTTTTCCGAGCGATTCCGTGCTTCGCAAGGTACGCTAAGCAGTTGGTGCCGGGTGCCGTCGATAGATGGCAGTCGTTAAGCCAAGTCAGAGGCCTTTAGGGTCGGCTTGAAAACTTCTGACAGTAAGACCAGCGACTAGTCTTACAAGCCTCCACCAATCCGGACTTGGCCCCCGTGGTGGAGTATGCCCTATACTTTCCTCAGGGAAGAGACCCGTGCCCCTCGGTGGGGACATAATGGGTTGATGATGATTGCATAGGGTACCTATTTTAGTTAGTGACAGGGCTACGTAATGAAACGATTTATACAGCGTGCTGGTCCACTTTCACTCACACAAGATGGGTGAAGTGACCACTCGGACGGCGGCGCAGTGCTTGGGACATTATTTAAATACCGGACCAGTGAAGTTATTTGTTTATCATTGTTTAGCTAAGCTTATCATTTATCAATAACGCTGCAGGGGTTTATTTTATGGTAATAGTTCACAGTTCGCAGCCGTAAGTATTTCTAAATGCATAAGTGCACACATGCTGTGCACTCTCATCAGTTATTTTAAAGGTGATTTTTGAACAAAAATGTAAGGGCTGCCGACTACTGTACCAATACAGGCATTAATCCAATCCCATATCATATTAACACCGCAGCCGCCTCGCTCGATAAACCGCTGGGCATTTTATATTGTTTATAAGGGCTAATTGTTTATTGAAAGCCTGTGTTCCAGGCACGGTTAGTGCAAGCCGGCCCTTTGTCGGCCTGCGACAATATTGCCACAGTATTAGCTCGCATTCGATACAGCTTTGCCTATACGGTTTATCGGGCGTAAAGTCGACCTAATCGTGAAACTGCTTGTAGGTTTCTCGTGATGCGAGGGTAACAGGTCCCAGTGAGTACCTTTGGGTGTTGCAGAGTATACTAGCTATTGGGTCATGACATTGGACACCGCTGCTAATTTGCTTAGTGTTATGGCATAGAATATTGTAAGGAGTTGAACCGCAGTTTGAGCGTTCGAAGTGGGGCAAAAAATAATAGCCGAAATGGCATGTGTGGCGTAGACGGTTGCACTGTTAATGCGAATGTTTATGTGCGTAAATATGTGCGTATTGCTTCATATTTGAGCGGAATTTTGTTCGACACACTGAATTTGCATAGGGCCATACTACACTATTTCATAGGTAGGATCCTAGGCAATATCCATTGCTGATGCTGAAGTGTCTTGATCCTTATTGTGTTATATAAACCAGCAATTTACATCATCATCAAAGTTCCGTGATAATGTAATATGGGCCTTATAATGTCTGTGGTTTATAGAATTTAGCCTATAGACGGGGATGTGTAGCGCGGACGAAAGGAACGTAAATAAATAGTTTCGAACTCGTCCATATTTTGGAAAGTAGCGTTTGCATAGAACTTAGTAGTAGACCGAATGGAAACAATAGACCGTTTAATCTGAAAGTTCCTCCGAAATCAAACAAAGTCAAGATTGATCCCCGCGGGGATTACAAGGAATCCTTTCTGGCAACGTCAAAACAATTAGAATCCTTTGATCAACTCCTTAATTACGAACATTCGGGGAAACCACTTAATGCATTGAACAAATAATCAGACGTTAAACTTCAAGCGCACCCCTGGAATGACTGGAATCATCCAAATTAGACAATACCATAAAATCCAGATGTTTAGTTCCATGTTAACGTCGTGTATCCTTACTTCTTTGTTTTAGACTTAAGTCTCTTTATTACGTTATAATTTCATTTTACTTTCTAGCTTTGTTTCTTTTTTGTGGGCTCTCCTAATAAAAGAAAGTGTTTTGCTAAATAGTGCTTGTTAATTCTTTTGTATTAAATAATAGAACTGATGGCTGATGGGGCCGAAAAGTTCTCGAATGGAGACCACATATCGGCAAGCGCAGCGTAGGACGACCAGCCACAAGATGGACAGAAGATCTCATCCAAGTGGCAGGAAGACGCTGGATGCAAGCCGCTTCTAACCGGTCTTTTTGGAAATCCATGGAGGAGGCCTATGTCCAGCAGTGGACTTCGTGTGGCTGAATGATGATGATGATGATGAGTGCTTAAGTTCTCTGATTCTCTGTCAACAATAATAATAATACTTTATTCAGAAAAAAAGGTTTACATGTAAGTTGGCTTACGCTAATGGTATAAGAGTAAGTTGTTTTTTACAATTAATGAGCGACTGCTGCTGAACTAGACGAATAGTCTGTATTTCAGCATTCAGTTTCCCTTTTATCGTGTCTAAAGATTTTTGCCATAACAAGCATAGTAAAGCTCTTTTAAAAAAACCTCCAATCATCAACGGATTTCGAATTTTCGTAGGGATAAGCGGCACCAACACATCTATATCTTTTTTTTTTAAACTAAAATCAATTTATTTCAAAGAAAATAATGAAATGTCACATTATATTATAACTAATTACACACACACACACAGACACACAAAAAAAAAAAACAGTCAATCAAACCGCCCCGTGACATATCCGACCCAAAGGTTCCCATAACGCTGTGGCAGCATTACCGCGCTGCACTGCCAGTAAGATCCGTTGCATCAAATATATGTCTAGTTTTACTCCTAGGAGTCTTTCTTCTCGACAGAGAGAGTGAGTTTGAGAGAGTATCTTTCACACAACCTTTTACATCTTGCCTCTGGTTCTGACTGAGGATTTCCTCATTCCACGATTCTTTGATTAATGATCTGATTTCCACGAAGTCCGAACCTGGAACCTTAATCGGATGACCCCTCGGTCGATCACGCGCTAGCTCATCTGAACGAGGTGCGTTTGATTTGTTTGGACGGCGCGATCACAGAGCGCCGCCCGCGTGCAACGCTTCCTCTTTACGACCGGACCAACTGTCCGGAGGAACACTTCGCTCGTGATTCTCAACTCTCCTGGTTTCCAAAGCGTTTTTTCGAAACCTGTAGTCCATCGCTGGAGTTGGTGTTTAAAATGTAGGTATTATAGACGGATGCCGTTGAAGACGTTTTTCGCTTGGCAAGTAAGTAGAATGTAAAGAGCTGACGGCGAACCTCCATTAGTGGGAAGGCTTGTGCCTGAAGAAGAAACAGTCAAAGTTTGATTTCGTCATTTCGTAATACGCTTGACTAAGCAGACGCAGGTTGTGAGTTCGATTCCCGCTGGTGGCCGCCGTACTTGATTTGCCGTACGTGGAAGTTTTTTCATATTATTGTGTCCTGACCTGGGCTAGGAGTACCACACCCATTATGTCCCCACCGAGGGTCACGGGTCTCTTCCCTGAGGAAGTTATAGGCCATACTCTACCAGTGGGGCCTAGTTCAAATTGGTGGAGCCTTGTAAGACTAGTGGCTGGTCTTACTGTTAGAAGTTTCCAAGCCGCCCTAATGCCTCTGACTTGGCTTAACGACTGCCATCTATCGACGGCAGCCGGCACTAACCTGCCTTGCGAAGCACGGAACCGCTCGGAAAATGTCACTAGCGTTAGTCATAGGCGGTCGCCCATCCAGGCCCTGAACGCGTCTTATGTTGCTTAACCTTCGTGATCGCTTAAGCTCACTCAGGCAGCCGGGGCTACGAGCGATACTTTAGGCCCATATTACATTATTATAGAGCTTTGATCATAGGCGATGTACATTGCTGGCTTATAACACAATAAGGGTCAAGACACGTGTCGACACCAGCAATGGATATCGCCTAGGATCCTAACTATGAACTAGTGTAATATGGCCCTTAGAATCATTATGTTATCCCGAGAAGAGCTGCAACGCGGAGAATGCTCATCGAGAACATTCTCGAGAGACCTTGAGACCAAGTGAAAGTTTTTTTTCTTTTTCTCGATGTTCATTGCAAAGTTGATTAAACCGCAGATTAACAAGTAGACTATGCTACGCAATGTACGTCGTATGGTAATAATAAACTACGAATTGTATTTTTATGAAACGCGACTCATTGTCTGCTGTGATCCGTCAATACAATTAGTTAATTATACCAACTAAATTATAAAATGAATAAATGTTATTGACAATTTTTTTTGTCAGAACATTAGATAAGAACGTTCCGCGTAGGTAATACGACCCTATGTACAGTCGACAGCACGTCAACATTCACATTTTAGTTGCAAATTCGCCCGTAATGCAACGGAGTAGAGTGCATGGGTGTATAGGTTGGTAGTGTTTTCTTAGGGCCGTCGCCCACGGCGGCTTTTTGTAGCGCTGCCGTCGCGCGTTTCGTAACCGCGCGACGGCATCGCTACTAACGCGCGTAGGTCTCTTTTGCAACGCGCCACCGTCGCGCGGCCGCCCGGCCGTAGCGCTACAAAAAGCCGCCGTGGGCGAGGGCCCTTAGGATTACTCAGGCAGCCGGGGCTACGTGACGTCGCTGTCGTTGTCGGCGCTTCGGCTGCTTACGTAAAAGCAGCACCAAAGACAACGTGACTAATGTTGCCTCAGTGGAGTCCATCTTGCAACTGTGGCGATTGGAAGCGCGACGGTAGCGCGTTTGCATCGCGACAGAAGCGCTACGGCCGCGCGACGGTGGCGCGTTCGAAGCGGTACGGCCGCGCGACGGTGGCGCGTTCGAAGCGCTACGGCCGCGCGACGTGTTACGCGAAGCGTGGTTACGTGGGCGAGGGCACACAGCTAGCGACCGCATCGCGGCTGTAGCGCGGCGAACGCGCCACCGTCGCGCGGCCGTAGCGCTACAAAAAGCCGCCGTGGGCGAGGGCCCTTAGGGTTCCGTACCCAAAAGGTAAAGGACCTTATTACTAAGGGCCGATTTCTGAATTGAGAATTTACACTAAGTAAATACTCAAGTAACGTTCTGTCACGCTCTTTTCTGAGAAATTTGACGAGACAGCACTACAGTTAAGTAATTACTTAGCGAAAATTCTCAATTCAGAAATCGGCTCAAAGACTCCAACTGTTCGTCCGTCTGTCACCTGTATCACATAAATCGTCATAGGTAGGCAGTTGAAATTTTCACATACTATGTATTTCTGTTGCTGCTATAACAAGAAATACTAAAAACAGAATCAAATAAATATTTAAGTGGGGCTCCCATACGACAAACATGTTTTGTGCCGTTTTTTTTGCTCAATGTTAATAACAGCAATAGATTTACGCTTGAAATATTCACAGTCATTTAGTTGTATTAAAAAAAAAATACATATATTCAAGGGGGCTCCTATGTACCAAACGTATTTTTTTCGTTTTTTGCTCGATATGATTAAGGCACAGTTAAATGTTTGAAATATTCAAATGTTGTATAGATAGATAGATAGAATATTCATTATTGCAAGAAGAAAAAAAAAACAATATTTACCAAGGTTCATGGTACAATTGGCGGCCTTATTACTAAAAGCAATTTCTTCCAGACAACCTGTTAATAATGTTACGAAACCCTTCGACCACCAGTCCGACTCGCACTTGGCCGGTTTTGGTTTAATAATAATGTTTAGATAATTTGTCGTCTATCGATCGCCGCTGTTTCAAGCACTGTTCAGCTTCAGTGTTGTAAAAAGCGAGCTTTGTATCACGCAATGCATTGTTTTATCAATTCCAATAATTTATATCTCCGCGGCGAGAACGGAACGCGTCGCTCGGCACATAAATCGCGTGATTTCTCTGATGTTGTTAAGAAAACCTGATGATAGATTGTAAATATCACTTTTGGCTTCGCAGAAGCGTGGGAGATTGAATGGGAGTCTTGTAAGATTTATGGGGTTAGGGATTCTACAAATTGAAGTCGTTTTTTGCTCGTGGATGAGATAGGAGAAATGTATGTGGTCTGGAGCTGACGGATCCATATAAATTATACTGATATTTTGGCGTAGTTAGCCTTAAAAATGTTACATAGGTGCCAATTAAGCACGAACATAATGTTCTTAAATGGCACCTACGTAACATTTTCTTAGGCTAACTTACGCCAAAATTTCAGTATAACAATATAACTGCACTGGAACATTCCAGTGCAAGTTCACATTATTCCAGTAGCATTCCAGCGCTGTACTGGAATGCTGGACTGGAATGCTACTGGAATAATCTGAACAGGGCATTATGACCTTGAAAATAGAAATTAATAACCATTGTTATGGTCGGCGCACCAAAAATTAGACATATCGGCAATCTTGTATAAAATTTAGTTTTATTTCTTTTATGAAGTGAGACGATTGGCCCACCAAATGGCTGGTTATAATGGCATATGTAACATTAATTGCTTAGGGTATCTTAAGCCAATTTCTTAATTCTTGCTTGAAATTGCCGTAATAGATACTCTAATTCTCTCTGAGAGAAGCTCTGAGGTTGCTGATGGTGGGTGGGATCGATGGCGAATAATTGGGGTAAGACAAAATATGAATATTCTTTATTTCACTCCGGAAAAAACAAGACACAAAATATTTACAAAGGTTTTTAGTACAATTGGCTATGCTACTTATTTTTGATATATTAGGTTTTTTATAATTTATTTTGAAAATATTTACCATTTTAAGAAACCAATGTCATTATTATTGAGTGGTATTCATTATGTCTATTTTTTATATTTTTCTGAAGTGTTGGTGTTACAAATCTGATGAATAGAAATTGAACTGAAAGCATAATTCTCCAAATGGTTTGGAGATTTCCGTTCATGTTCAAAAATGTAGCATGGCCAATTGGCGGCTTATTGCTAAAAGCAATTTCTTCCAGATAATCTTACGATGAAAAATATGGGTAATGGGGGGTTTTTCTAAAATTCAGTCCTACAGTCCACAAAGTCGACAGTCCGTCCACCTTTAGACGGGTGCACTCTACTCTCTTAGGTTACGGGCGAATATGCAATAAACATTTAAAGGTATTACAGACAGCCGATCAACCTTTCATTTGTCCTTAAGACAGCTCTTATTTAGAACTTCATAGGGTTGATTTCCGACTGCGAATGTGAAAATCGATGCGCTGTAGTGTGCACGCATCATAGGCGTGGCATCCTTAATGGAGGCAGTCCATTTGGCGAATGTAGCGGTTTATAGGTGTTTAACCGAGGCCGGCGGCGGCCCGGTTTAATTATTGTAAAACGTGCATTATAAACACTCCCCGTAGTGAATGCATTAATGTTTTACCGGACCCGGGCCTAGAGTCTACTAAATGGTTGTTCAATAGTGTACCAGTTGCAAGTCACTGAACAACCAGTGGAATCGTGGAATGAAGGGATTTTTCTGTTCTTATTCGAGACTAGGTTTCGCCCGCGACTCCGTCCGCGTGGACTTTAGTTCAAAATTTTGCAACCCCGTCCACTCCCTTAAGGGTGAAATTTAGAAAAACGGCGAAACACGTGTTTAATCAATTGTGTTGAAGAGTATTTATTTTAAGTTTCAAGAAAATTAGACAACATTCTTTATACCATACAAATAACCTCCCATATAAATTTTGGCAAAATATATGAAAATCAAATGTTTTTAATGATATAATCAACACAATTCTGATAACAATCTTATACAGTCATTTTCTTCTACCTCTAATGATATAAGTCAACACAATTTTACTAACAATCCTAAACAGTCTTTTACTTTTCACTTAATTATTATTATTGTACAAGTAACACGTGATCATCATTTGTATTACTAAGTTAATTGAAATTTGGTCAGTTTTTTGGTAATCAACTACTTTTAAGTAGTTGATTACTGTTCTGTGTTATTCTACGATTGATTATATTACCAAGAAACTGACCAAATTTTCTTTTTTCATAATTTAACAAGATTCTCTTAGATAATCATCACATTGGTTTGTTGTGGTCATCGGTGGTTTTTGTTCCATTTTTTGTAATCAAAGAGGTAACTATCTACTTATTAATTTTTTTTTCCTCATCATCATCATCAGGCTATATTAGTCCACTGCTGGACATAGCCTTCCCCTAATGAGCGCCGTAGCGCCCTGTCGTCAGCTTGCCGCATCCAGCATCTGCCTGCAGTCTTTCGCAGATCGTCATCCCATCTGGTTGGAGGGCGTCATACACTACGTTTGCCAAGTCACGGTCTCCACTCAAGAACACGTTTACCCCAACGGTTGTCGGTTCTGCCACTTCAGCGTGCTAAATTCTCTGAGCTATATCGATAACTTTGCTTCTCTGTCGGAGGTATTCATTACGAATTCTATTCTTCAGAGAAACTCCGAGCATAGCTCTCTCCATAGCTCGCTGAGCGACTTTGAACTGGTGAACCAGCCGTATCGTGAGTGTCCACGTCTCGGCTCCGTAGGTTATTACAGGTATGGCACACTGATTGCAAACTTTCGTTCTCAAGCATTGAGGTATGGATGACGAGAAGACTCGGCGTAGTTTCCTATACGCTGCCCAAACCAGTTGGATCCTCCTCTTGGCTTCCTTCTCGAAATTGTTTTCACTTAACTGCAGAATCTGCCCGAGGTAATATTCGGAAACGATTTCTTGTTCTACGACAATCTGTGTAGGATCTATGTGGCCATTGATCATGACTTTGGTTTTATCCAAATTCGTGCCAAGACCGATACGTCACGAGGCTGAAGCTAGGCTGGCCGGCCTAGCATCTGGTTCAGCTCCACTAGCGACTTCGCCATGCGAATTGTAGGTGCGAGATGTAGTCGCCGTTTATGTTAATGCCCTTTCCTTTCCAGTCCAGCGTCTTAAACATGTCTTCCAACGCGCTCGTGAACAGTTTCGGGGATATAACATTCCCCCGTCTTACTCTTCTGGGCAGTTGGATAGGTTTAGACTGCTGGCCCTGTACTTGGACACTCATGGTACCGGCTTCGTATAGACATCTCAACACATCGATATAACGATAGTCTACTTGGCATCGCTGTAAGGATTCCAGAGCTACCCAGGTTTCGACAGAGTCAAAGTCCTTCTCATAGTCCACAAAGTCAGTGATTGGATCCGGCATTGAACCTGTTGATCACTGAGACATCTCTGAACATGTGCTTGCTATCCGTCATGATGAAGTCGATCTCATTTTAAGTCACAGTGTCGGGGCTTTGCCATGTCCACCTCCCTTGATGAGGCTGTTTCTTGAAGAAACAGTTCATTAAGAATCACTCCTCTTTCTCAAGGAAGTTGACAAGCATTTGCCGCCTGTGATTCCTGACTCCATAACCATGTGGGCCTATTCGGGACTTGTTGCCACTCTGGGTTCCTACCTTGCCGTTAAAGTCCCCCATAACAACGTTGAGGGAGCCTTCGTGGTGTTATGTAAGGCTTTGGATATGTCTTCGTACATATCCTCCACTTCATTATCCTAGTGTGTTGAGGTCGGTGCGTAAACCTGAATGACCTTCATGCTGTAACGCTTGGACAGCCGAAGGATAAGGTACGCTACTCTGGTCGACACACTAGAGATTTCTTCAACGTTGTTAGAGATGGCCTTATTGACGAGGAAACCTACGCCACCCTGGGATGTTTTATCACCCTCGAGAAAGTAGAGAATGAAAGTTGAATGAAAGTAGAGGCCCGAGTCTAGGGTTACGGTGTCCTCCCCCTCTCTACGGACTTCACATAACCCCAGAACATGCCATTTAATGTTCTCTAACTCCACTTCCAACTGCTCTAGATGATGGTCAATTGTGGCAGCCTGAGGTAGCCCGGTGATTTTTAGAAGGCCCTGCTATGCAATAGCGAGGCGGTTGGGAACTGGGGGCCATTTCCTTGGTCGTGCCATCATTGGGGGTAATCCATAATCCCATAATCCCCACGCTGGGCATGCGGGTTGGGGATCCGCACATCATTTGTAAACGGTGATGATGCGTATGGTGATGACGATTCAAACATTACGTAATTTTTTCTAGAAAAGTAATATCAATAATAAGATACCGCTATTTTCTTTAGCATCTTCACTTACATCAAGATCTTATTGAAATTAATGGTAATGCTATTTTATGTACTTACCTTGAACCACAGTCTGACGGTAGTGACGGCAACTTTGTCTAATCATCTTTTTTGGACACTCGCAACAAAATCTTTGCTCTCGGAGAGCGTGTTATGCACGTGCGACTCGCTTCGGAGTTTGCTATTGAACTGAGGAAGCAGATCAGGGTATCGCTGGCCGCGTAAATGCAACGCATACAGAACTACCTTCACTTTGATGTTGCCGTGACGGTGTTGACGAATATCGATGCTAAAATTTTGTTAATTAATTAATCATTTATCTTACGAAGAAATTATTATTTTCTTTTCTATAAAGTTATATAATAATTAATTGAAATCTAGTTCCTACGTCGGGTATTCGACTTTTTGCCAAACGTCAAGAGTAGCAATTTTTTTCACAGACGGTGATGATTTTGATAGCAGTATTCATTTTATTACTAAAAATCTATTGATTTTGAGTATGTTTGGGTTAAAGCGCATTATAAAACAGGTATATTTAAAGCATGTAAATGTAAAAAAGTTACGATTCTCGAGCAATATTTATTTTTTTATCCCCTCAACGTGAATTTTCGACAGGATTGTAAATCCACCCCAGGACTTTTAATTTTATTTATATAGATAGATAGATAAACTGCAGCATCACAAAAAAATACTTCCCAAATAAAAAGAATCGCCATTGTCTATTTTCCTTTAAATTTACGCCCTGCAGCTAAATACTAGCTACTGGCACAAAGTGGACTAACATCAACGTCCTGGCTCAGAAGAGACGGTTGGATGATTGTATGATGATTGGATGTATGGAAAAAAACCAGGTCTTGGATGTTTACATGTTTGTGATGTCGCTGTTTCTGGTTCCCACGGCACAGGGTATCCTAGTGTGGGGCCAGAAGTAATGTATGTGCCCGTATGTAAATGTTTATGTTTATAGCGTGCCAGTTGCCAGTCACTGGCACAAAGTGGACGTCCGTGAACGTCCTGGCTCAGAACAGAGACGGACGGATCATTTTTGTTTTGGCCTCAAACTCCTCGGAGAAGTAGATAATGGATTTCAAAATAAAGAAGTTGGGTTGAAAAAGATGGTTACTTTTAACAGTATTTTGTACACAGTCCACTAAACAATGGTTTTAACAAAAAACCAAAAGACGCTTCTGTCCGTGATGCACTCAAAAGTAGAAAATAATGTCTTAGGCTGACATTCAGAGACGAATCCTAAGTTCACGCTTAGATCAGTCTTAGCAAAGTAAACTAAAGTCGTACTTAGTAAATCGCCGTAATTTTCGTATTCACAGTACTTAAGAAAGTCATTTATATTGTCTATCATTTTTTAGTGATGTAGTTCTTACCGGTTTTTTAAATTTGACATTGCTACACGAGAGCAGGACAACATCATACAATTTTATATATGTCAGAGTGAATAAAAAAATCCCACAGATAATGCTCGTAGAACATCAGTGAAATGACGTTTGGAGTAGTCTGTGAACAAAAGGCTTAGAAGTGACAGTTCTAAGTTCACGTAAAGTCACCGATATTGACTACTTACACTTAGCTAAGCACCATTTCATAATGATTTCATACTAAACTTGCTAAGATTCGATTCTGAATACGAAATGTTTCTAAGTACGTGATTTTGACATTTCTGAGACCAGTCTTTGCTTAGTTTTCGTCTCTGAATGTCAGCCCTAGTCACGTACAGTGGCTTAGCTAAGAACTTGGAAATATCGAGCGAAAGTGGATGGAGGGGCCGATAAGGGACGTCCCAGGCGGACCTACTTCGACTAAATAGTGTTTTAACAAAGGGCGAGATAAAAAATATCCGAAAACGGCGTGCGTGGATGCAACGACTAATGAATGTTGAACACTTTTTGAGAACAAATGAAACGATTGACAAGTGACGTAAACGATCCATTTATCTATACTTGGCATTTTTTTCAGACATTAAACGACACTAAATCAAAAACCTTTAGCGGTGGAAAACTCGAAACAGTTTACAAATTTTGTGCTAGCTAGTAGTGAATTTGCAAATTGTTTCGAGTTTTCTACCGCTAAAGATTTTTGATTTAGTGTCGTTTAAAGTCTGAAAAAAATGTCAAGTATAGATAAATGGATAGTAATTTTGGAAATGCAGTAGTAGAATTACGACGTTAATTTATTACCATGACTCTAAAAAGGCTTAAATCATAATGCAACGTTAAACCCATTCTTGGGAAAAAATCGACATCAATATTAATTCCAACCAGCTTCAATTGAGTAGGTAACTGAGTTTGAAAAGATTCGAGGAACGAAGGGTTTTTCTGTTCTTATCCGAGATAAACTGCAGCATCACAAAAAATACTTACAAGTAAACAAAATAGCCGTGGTTAATTTTACTTTAAATTTAGGCACTGTAGCTAAATAAGAAAACTCAACATATTAAATATATAGTAGATGTGGTGTGTAGCGAAGGGCAGATTCCGTTAATTACAGTAATATTGCAACTGTGTTTCGAGTGTCAATAGTTATTGATGTTCTAAATCCACAACGTGTTGCTTTTCACACGGGGAGAGGAGATTTATCGCTCGACGATTTAATTATCTATCCAACACTATGGTGAATTGGTTTTGAGGTCTCACTCAATAGTTGGGTAATTATACGATGTTGATGAGTCACGTACACATCGCACACCCCTAAACGCGAGGTGTGATTGTATAACTACCTATTTTTATTTGTTGGGGTAGATTACAAACGAGATTAGTTGAAATTGTATCATATGTGCGAAAAAGAAGAATTTGATGACAACACGTTTAGATATAGAATCGCTCGTAGCACCGGCTGCCTGAGTGATCATAAACGATCACAAAGGTTAAGCAACATAGGGCGCGTTTAGACCATGGATGGGTCACCATCTATGACTAACGCTAGTGGCATTTTTTCGAGCGGTTCCGTGCTTCGCAAGGCACGTTAGGCCAAGTAAGAGGCCTTAGGGCTGCTTGAAAACTTCTGACAGGACCAACCACTAGTCTAACAAGCCTCCACCAATCCGGACTTGGCCCCCGTGGTGGAGTATGGCCTATACCTTCATTAGGGAAGAGACCCGTGCCCCTCGATGGGGACATAATGGGTTGATGATGACGTTGAGATATAAAAGTAAAAAGCGCTGGAGAATAAAATAATAAAATATGTTCATAGTCGAAGTTTCAATTGTAAATCGCAAATAAATCATTTCACAAAAGTAGATAAAACCAGTTACAAAGCCAAAGAATCATTCTAGTTGGGTATGACCACCTTGAGACACCATTTACAATTTACCTGAAGTTTTTACCTGTTTCGCTTGCCTAAGTGAAACGGAAATTGACCAATAATATCTATGATAACAGCCGAAGTTCTGCGAACCTAAAATATACCCTGTAAAGATTGATTGTTGATACGACTTAGGGTGATAAGGAAGTATTTACTTACTATTTGTGGATATTACATAGCCTCAATGCATTATGGAAGCTTTTACTTGATTATTTTCCTCGAGTCCTTATTGCTCCATCGACTATAAGAATGTTAATTACGAAAGCCATTACTTTCATAGACGCTGTATGATAAACGCTTCCTGTTGCAGTGTTTTTAGTTTGAAATTTGTCTTTAACGGATTATTGTATGTATGTATTGTTAAAATTATCTTTACAAGCATTGAACACTTGGGCTTTGTATGTACCACCTCGGCTTTCGGTTATACCTGTGGTTATACGATTATATAATAATGGATAAAGGATATGGATACCTAACAAATGTACCCAAAAATATGTACGAAATGTATAAAATAGTTACTTTCAGAACTTAGGGATATTTTGCACGTTCGTAATTTTTTGTGTAGTTAGATTTTTAGATTAGATAAACAATTTTTTTTGTCGAAAACTAAGTAAACATATTGAATTTTAAATGCGTCTAGAAGGTTCATCATCAACCCATTATGTCCCCACCGAGGGGCAAGGGTCTCTTCCCTGAGGAAGGTATAGGTGATACTCCACCACGGGGGCAAAGTCCGGATTGGTGAAGTAGAATGTTATAAAATAAATTTTCTAGGTAAGATATTTTATTTACTTTTCGAGAAGTCACATTTTTAGGTGAAACATATCCTGTTCTTGGTAATCAATGGTTATTGATTAATACATTTTTATGCAATCATACAATATTAGAATTTTCGAAAGAACGAGGTAGCACTGACGCTCGTAAACACCACGCTGACTCTCAATACCTCCATCGCTAGTGTATTAAATTCGATTTAATAACAATACAATATTAAAATTGCCTGGACGTCTCAAGTTCGGGACTATTACCTGACCAGTGACTTTGAATCTGAAAATATTTCCTTTACTTTATTACCGTTATTGTGCACGTGGGCCGACTCAGAAAGGTCTTTTGTTCCTTCGGGGGCATTGTTTCAAAATAAATTCACAGGCTCACATTCCCGGAACAGGGTACAATATCTATTGACTTCCTTTCCGATAGTAAAAATAAAGATACTATACCCGAGCTCCATTGTTTGGAATATTTCGACATTATAATCGTCTTTAAAGTACATAAATAGTTTTATGCTTAAATACAGTAGATATGCAAAAAAAGTAGACGTTTGGATTTCGGTCATTGTTATCTTTATTCTGTATGTCTATCTACATTATATTGTGTGTGTGATTCCTGCTCGAGGCGTAGGTACTTGGATTTTTACGAATAGACACAGCCTGGGCAAATTTCCAGGTTTGTAACTTCCTTGCCCTGTTGCCAGAATGTCCTGGGGGAATAGTCTGGGCCAGATGAAGTGATTGAGTTGCGTGAAAGTTATTAATATGTATTATTAATATTCCTACTCGTAATAATTGAAACAAGGTGCAAAGGTCGTGCACTGCTTTTTAGACAAACGATCTTATAAAACTTGAGTTCTTAAATCACTGGTCAGGTCCAGTTGAAATAGTCTGTAAAGGCAAAAAAGTAACCACAGATTGTTTAAACTGCCTCTGAAGTGTGTGTTAGAGGAATCGTGTTTATAATATGACAATTAGGGTTTTTTTTCCTATTGTAAGTATTCCCTGGTTTTATATTAGCGACAGTAGTCTTTGTGCGTTTATCATTTTTAGCTCACAAAAGAATGAAGATGACGTCATCTCTAACTTAGATCTGTTCTTGTTTGGTCTCTGCTCGGGTTTTGTTCACACGTATTTCCCCAAAGACGAAAATCTTCTATGTCAGCTCAGTCGTTAGTTTGCTACAAACTTGCTTGGTATTAAAAAATATAGAATATGATAGGTAGTATTCAGTCATGTCATGAGTGTTCTCGCAAAATTCAACCCTTGCAATGGGTTCAGGGAGACTTGTCACAACAACTAAACAGATTCTTAATTCGCCCGTATCAATTCACATTGCGCCCGTATGGCGAATTTTACCCACTTTACCCAGAATTATAAAGATATCAATAACTAGATAGGCTCACCCCAATTGTTACGGCTACATTCTCAATAGGCAATTTTAATTGATTATTTGTGAAAAGAAATAATTTTCTGCTAATCCATAAATTGTTGCACGGTTGCACCCTTCATTTTGATGGCGTTCTGGGGTTACAGATTAGCCAGTTGGGAAATTTTGAGTTACAGCAGTTTATGCTAGATGTCTTCTAAAACAACAATGAATACAGTTTGTAAAAATACTGCGACCTACTGGATGCAATGTTCGCAAATTTTCAACGCCGTCTCTATGAATAGTCGCATATATTTTTCGAAGCTCATTTAAAACGGTGTCTTTCAATCATCAAAGTGTATTTAAAAACAAGCCGATTTCTTAGAATAGTATGCTCATTGTATCCACGCATTTGCTATTTATAATTATAACTTAAAAATAAAGCTTTTCGAAAAAGTTTCATCTCGCCCTAATGAACTGTCAACATTGTGATTTAACTTGTTAACAATAAGGTTTAAAGTTGTGTGGTTGTATCCTTGTGATATAATCCCGTTGGAGGAGCAGGTAGGAATTTTAAATTTCGAAGTGATCTCGTCTGGCGACAACCCCTGCGCGCCGCTGCCGATAGGGTGGAGCTGTCTAGCGTTCGCCCTGTCTTGTTTCCTCCTCCCGAGGTTGTATAGCTCTGTCTCCGGCATTATTGTCATATCAAGATTCGAACATCGCATTTTGTTTCCAATTTTCAATTTAGTTTATATCGGATGTTGGCAGGGGCAAGACGTCTGGCGTCTCGCCATCTCTCTCTGTACACGTGATCGCTCCGGTCACCGCGCGAACTTGATTTATTGGTGTTCCGTTACTGATTAGTGTTTTTTTTTTCGTTTTCGAGTGTGATTGTGGATTGTTTAAATGGAATTCGTGAATTTCCTGAATTCTCTACTGGAGGAGCAGCCCTCGATGACGAGTGATCCACCGAAAATGCCGAACTTTTTTGAGGTGGATAAGAAAAAGGTACGATTTTTTTTTAATAATAATGTTCTTGTTTAATTCACTTATGAGTGAGTTATGAGTTTACACAAAACTTGCTTTGAGTTCTTTTTTAATACCTATCTTCTAATCATGATGAAATAGGTTCTATTACATTTGTGCCTTCCTATTGAAGATTTTTTGTAATCTACCCTTGTAAATCAATTTACAATGCGTGTTTCCCTATAAGCAATCAATAAATTGATTCGCGATAAATCGTCTGGCCAATCTGAAACTGAAACAGACTCGTCTGAAAATTATTTGATAACCCGGCTGGTTTTTTCCAGTTACTTTTTTACCAAACTTTTTTGTTTGGTAAAAAAGTGTTGTACCCTTCTACGCTTTGATATTCTTCACTTTTATTTCGTTTAGATATCAGTGACAACAAAATAGATGTACTTAAGTCGTTAGTAATTTATAATTAGATACCTACTTAGCTAATAAATCATTGTTTGTTATTCGAAAGCGATTTAATGTTTATGGTACAACTAGGTGCTTAATGCGAGTGTCAACATAATAACTAATTAAATTTGACCAATCACTGATAAAAAAAGTTTTCCAGAAGTTATGGCTCATTGAATCATTTAGCAATAAGTAGGTACAAATACTTGAGTAAACTAATGCGTATCTTATTATAATTAGCCTGATCAAATAATAGTAAACAAATTTTACGCACAAAATCTATAATAAAATGAGGAAGATCCTGGTGATGTTTGGTGAAGGAGTTTCCCTGTAAGCATTTGTTTTTATACTGAGACTGACCTTTATGCCACATCCATCCATGGAAATGGCGAGAAGTGTAATGAGGAAAAGGGCTATACCCACCAGTGGGCAGAGGTGGGTTGATGATGATGATGATGATGATGAAAGCTTTATATGACTTTCAACTTTTTTTATTGAAACGGAAGCCGGTAATTTCCTTGGCAACTCGTTTCGGATGGTCCCAAAGTTAATCATCAAAAACAATAAAAAACGAAATGAAGTAGACGAATGATCCGAAAAAGATTTATGATGAATATTAAATCGTTCGATAAAAGGTTCCGCTGTTTTTGAGTTTTTTTTTTCTCGTCGGGAAATATAATTATAAGTTAAGCGATATTAAATTAATATCGTAAAGGGTACGGATTCGAATTTATTCATTATAAATTCGTGTAATTTATGGCGTATCCAATAGCTTACGTGCCATAGTTTATAATTGGGGCTGTAGGCGATTTAAGCATGGCAATTTGAGTTATCACTGTGAAATATTTTTTTTTTTAAACATTTACGTACAGGCACATACATTGCTTCCGGCCCCACACTAGGATACCCTGTGTCGTGGGAACCAGAAACGGCGACGTCACAAACATGTAAACATCCAAGACCTGGGGTTTTTTTTTCTCCCCAGCCGGGGATCGAACCCGGGACCTCTCGCATGGTAAGCAAAGATGCGCTAACCACTACGCCACAGAGGTCGTCATATCATTGCTATGATTTGATTAAAAACTACCCGGAACCGGCGTGCAACGACAAATGAATGTCGACGAAGCGAAAGTGATCTGTCAGGGTCGTGGCAAGTGGCAGTCCCCGGGCCTCGACTCTGTTAGTGCATTGTAGTACGATGACAGATAAATGGCCCGACCACGTGACGCATTTTTTCATGCCATAGACGCCTAGAATTATTGATACACGTGGTCGCGTTGTCTTAAAGCAGCAATCAAACCGAATCGCCATGTCATGCAGTTATCATTAAACTACAATGCATTAGCAGAATCTTGGGCCTGGTCTTTGCCTACTCCTCTGGGACACAGGTGTGAGCTTCTACTTGTATGTATATAATCGTATGATTTGATTAATAAATAGAGGCAATGCCGAGTTTCTTCAATTTGTTTCTACCATTGTAAATAATAATAAAATAAATAAAATTAGCCTTTCATTGCCAATTTAAAGGCAAATTTACATTTACAATTTATAGTTACCTTATGTTAATAAATTGTACGTTTCATGCTACATGCTTATTTTGGTTATGATTTTATTGTTCATTAATAATATTTTACAATAGTAGTAGTAACGCAATAATAAAGCGGTGGTGGTACAGGTCAGTTTAGTAAAGCTGGCACGTTCAACACATTTACACGTTGCGCTTGTGTAGTGTCTGTGAATAAGCGCGCGGCGTGACGTGTACTGCATGCGCGTCATGAAAAGTCTGCCCGTCTCTCTTGCGCGCGGTCTAGCTTATGAGTGTGAAGGGGACAGTTATAGTTTTACTTTTGCTACTGTTTATAAATACAGCGTGATCTTTTTGGTATTCAACCGTATGTGCGTTTCAATGAGGGATTTTTCTGACAGCTAAGAAAAGTAGTTCCAAATGAGCCGTTTTCAGAAGAACTAAAAAAAAACGAATGGCTGTCAAAGGAATGCAATTTTTGACCTCAGCCCAATAGCAATGTGTGATACATCATCGGATAAGTCTCAGCGAGCTGAATAAAAGTTACTATGAAGTCAACAGCCAAATGTTTATCCTTTCGGAGTTATATTGTATTGAAAAAAAAACTAACATTTTCAATACAATATAACTCCGAAAGAAAGGAATGCAGTTTTGGACCTCAGCCCAATAGCCATGTGCGATACATCATAAAATAGCTCTCAGTGAGTTGAACAAAAGTTACTATGCCGCCAACAGCCAAATGTTAGTTTTTTTTTTCAATACAATATAACTCCGAAAGGACAAACATTTGGCTGTTGGCGTCATAGTAACTTTGGTTCAGCTTGCTGAGACCTATTCGATGATGTATCACACATGGCTATTGGGCTGAGGTCCAAAATTGCATTCCTTTGACAGCCATTACATTTTTTTTTTTAGTTCATCTCAAATCGGCTCATTCATCCAGTAACTGACCACTGATCGTCCGTGACCCTTTGTTACATAATTCAATTATAATTTAAATTGTTGAGGATTTCTGGGATAATAGGGAATGGATGAAAATATCAGAAGTGCTTGATATTTTTTTCGGTGATAGGAATAACCTTCCTCAACGCGAGAAAAAAGTTAAAAATTTTTTGGCTTCGTAGTTAATTTTTAAATAATCTTAATATTTTTCCATTCGTAGTTCTGGGCTCAGTACAGCTTAACAGACATATTCCTTGGTCCGCTACGTATTAAAAAAAAATCTGTGGTGACATTGACAGCTTTTCAAGGTGGATTTTTTTTTCATACGTAGCGGCTAAGGAATATGTCTGATATGCCGTACTAAGCCCAGAACGACGAATGGAAAAATATTAAGTATATTTAAAAATTAACTACGGGGCCAAAAAAATTTAAACTTTTTTCCCGCGTTAAGGAAGGTTATTCCTATCACCAAAAAAAATATCAAGCACTTCTGATATTTTCATCCATTCCCTATTATTTCTGTTTTGGTAAAGATTTTCTTAGGTGAAATTATTTTTGTTCATGTGAAAATTTATTGAAAATTAAAACTATTTTGTGACCATTGATTCCACCTTATTTTTAATACTTTTCGCTCGAATTTGCTAAAAATATATTATAACAAGTAACACATATATTTGTATTTATTTATCTACAACGCACCCATCTTACTAAAACCTAACTGTAGTCTACACTTAAACTAGAGTCGCATTTTGAATCAAAATCATTTATTTTTAAACATACTGTATAGTGAAATTACATAAGTGTGAGTACTGTGAACGTGCCAGCTTTAGATAACTGACCTGTAGCCTAGTGGATACAACAATGGCCTCGGAAGCGGTAGACCCAGGTTCTATTGCCAGTGCGGGCATGCACCTATATGACTTTCTTGTTCTTTTTTTAATAAAAATGGCGGTTTGACAGCTTATGTATAGAAATTATGTCAAACCGCTATTTTTATTCCTCAGATAAAAGTTATTTGACTATTGAAAAATCAGCCATAAGTTACGTACATAAATATGTGAAGTAAAAATAGCCGGGGAAATCCGGATGGATGGCAGCCCTACCTGTGCCCAACAGTGTGACATATGTATGTATAGGGTGCTTACAGTGATATTATGTAGGTTTGTGCGACTACGCTTCTAACTGCATTACAAAATGGCTAATATACGTATTAGTTAGCTACACAAGTTCGAAAAGTTTTTATTTTATGTATATAAAAAAAACATCGATCTTGTATGGGTTAGCTAGGTTGGCCTCGTTGACAATTTTGGGGTTTTCATAAGTCGCTTTTAATTGCGCCCATAAACGTTTGATCGTAGCAATTTATATTTCGACCTCGAATAAGTGGTACATTTTTACTGTCCAGCTATTTATAGGCGGATAATGCGTGAAAAGGATGATTTTATAACGATACTTACGACGCGAATGATCGGATTTTAACCCTTTCAACCGTTTTGATTTATAAGGTAGGTCATGCATGTCAATAGCTTAAGTTATTTTTGTTACTTAAGTTTTATATTAGTTTACATCAACGTTTTTATTGTTGAAATGACGGATGGAGGGTATGTACAGACAGCAAATGTTATTTGGGTATGCTTTAAAAACATTATTCTTTCAAATCCTCCTTTTTTAAATTTGTTCAAGTGAAACTACGTTTTAGGTACCAATAAAAAGTTATCTTATTTATTATTATGTAAAAGCCTCTTTTAATTTTTGATAATCTATTTGCTAATTCGTCTAACAACTTCTACTCGAAAGACCTAAGTAAATGTTACTATATTATTATCAAGTTTCTTTTATTGGTCAGAATATGCGATGTCCTACCAACATTTCCGGGCTAGATTTAACGTATGGAGGCGTGTTTCTTTCAATACAATTCTGAGACGAGCAACCGACGACCGAGACTACTTTGCAGTTTGGCGAAATAGTGCAACTGAATAAGTTTTTTTTTTAACCGACGACGCAAAATCCGGTCTATACGCACCTCTGCGGATCAGAGCGAAACCTAGTCGAACACTTACGACAAAAAATCAAGTAAGTGTATTATCTGGTGAACAATTTACAACGCAATAATTATTATTTTTCCGTCAACCAATTGGTAATTCCTCTGTCGCGTCACAATGTCACCAGCCAGTAACTATTTATATTTTATCACAAAGCTGACTGTGTCGACTCGAGGCTCCGTGCGAACGAATTAGCGTGCGCCTGCGACTATGGTGGTGCGTGCATTTGTCTGTCTGTACGTGAAGGGTTGTTGTAGTGTTATGGAGGTGCAGAGAAATTCTCTTATTTCTTAAAATAATCAATTTTATTTATTCAACTAAAACTTTCGTAAGCACTACACAACACATTATCTCCGGATACACTTACTTACTTTATACTATTATTTATTGCAAACAGTAAATTGGAAAGATCATTACAAAAAAAATCTAAAAGAAAACTTATGTGTTCGTTTCTTCGACTATCTTACTTTTACAGGCTGCCAATGTAAACAAGGAACTAGTAATATAATTATTACTTTTACTATCAATAAAAAGTACGATATTTTTTTATTTCTTATAACAGGGTTTTTCCTTGTCACGTCCTAAAATATCGTATAAAATAGTACCTAGATTCCCCCTCATATTTTCCAGTTTGTTACATCCACCATATCACACTGACTCACATAATCAAAACATCAACCAGAAAACGGTAAGTTTCGGACTTACGTCGTTTTCCCTTTCCGCCGTCTCACTTACGTTCACGAGCGTCACATTACTGTACCTCCGTTACACTGCAGTGTACACAGAAAGATCGTGCGGGTGCGTTGACCGCGCATTCGTTACACCTGCAAATAAGCGCGCAAAATGCTCGGCCCGTACGATACGCGCGTTTACATTACGTTCGCTGCAGTCGAAGTACAGAAAAAAAAACAATTTGGGGTCATCGTGGACTCTATTCACAGTGGAAGCCGCCACGCTTGATCTGCTCCAACCGGGGTGTATTTCGTTGTTTTTTATGTCGTTGGTTACCATAGCACTGGGTATTCTATTTTGGGACTAGGACACTTATCTTGATTGTGTTGAGTGGCTATTTTTATTATTTAGATACCGAATAAGGGCTCCCGCACCTAAACACGATGCGACGTCACGTCGTACCACTATGCGGCGTCGTTTCACGATGCGATATCGCGGTCGTGGTAATCTACGCGACATCGCATCGTGGTATGACGCGAAGTCGTATCGTATTTATGTGTGGCAGCCCTAAATGGTTGGCTTCGAGAGTTTTCTGAGAATATAGTAATAATTGCTGATAATTGGGAAAGTAAAGTAAATGGCAAGAAAATATTTGGTGCCTCCTGAAACGGTTTCTGAAATAAGAATTTAAAATGAAATTCGCGTTCTTTTGCTAGAAGTTTGAAGAAACAGACTTATTTACTCAGTGATACTCTCGACTTAAAAAGTTTCGTTTATTTATTTATCATTTAGCAGTAGGTAATATTCGTTTCATTAATTGAACCAGCATATTTAGTTAAATACCTACAACCTTTAGGTAATTAAATTGATTTATGTATCTGAATCAAATACAAATCCTTGCTGATTGCCTCGAATTTTCCTTGTACCGGCGGCGGGCGTAGAAAGGCATAGATGTAAATGGGGATTGCTCTGTGTACTTCAACTATATGATTATCCAAAACTCATGTAAGGCCTTAGAATTAATGTATAATCTAAGTGTAAGTATAATTAGTTTGAATTAATTAATGTATAATCTAAGTATAAGCTTTATGACCTCAAAAATTACAATTAAAAAACCGTTGCGCTGATCGGCCCACTATATGGACATTATCGAAATTCTTGTATGACATATAAATTATATCTTCTCCACCAATCCGGACTTGGCCCCCGTGGTGGAGTATGGCCTATACCTTCCTCAGGGAAGAGACCCGTGCCCCTCAGTGGGGACTTGGTGGGTTGATGGTGATATAAATTATATCATTTTATTTCTCATATGAAGCTTCAAGCTTTCAGTTACAAGCTGTAATTTCTTGAGTGTCACTTAAAGTAGAGAAAATCCCATTTGTCACGTAGTTGTACTGTGCTAATAATCCATGAACTTCAGTGTTAATTTCACTACGCACACGTTCGAATATCCTGGCCTTTTTCTCCGTTTATTTATCGCCATTAGTGTGAGTGAAACAATAAGGCCTGCGCATACGCAGCTCGCACGCGTGTGAGTGTCACGAGCTCGCTAATGTTTCAACCACGCGTCGAGCGGTCAAACTTATACCAGACAACAAACTGGAGCTAAAACACATGGATAGTTTTTGGCGTCTAGCAGAAGAAAATTTTCAAGCGACAGGGTATTAGCGCTGCAATCAGCCGATGGCGCTGTGTCAGTATTGTTAAATAGCAATATGAATAAGCCTTCTTATATTGTATGGCTGTCTCTGTCGGACGTTAATTTGTACCTACCATTGAATAGGAAATGTACAGAACTACGAATGTTTTTCTGATAATTATGTTTTAACAAAATCATCCATCCGTACCTACTACACTACCTACAATACTTATAAAAGGGTAGGTACCCTTATCCCACGATTTAATATTATATGAAAAAAAAATATAGATCGAGATTATGGCAATGTGATAATAAGAAAAAAAAAGTTAAACACTGTTTTAAAATTAAAACGCTACGGGTACTTCTTATCTTGCTCCTCGCTTTTAAGTCGACTGTGGACGTATGCCCGCCTGGGACGTCCGTTACCGGCCTTACACACATTCGCTCGATATAATTTTTTTTTTTTTTTATTAAAAACTGACCAACGATTGACCCCGATCTCGACTTCGACGATTTCGACTTTCTTCCACAATCAATAATAATTGTCTATTTATTCACAGGAAACGTATCAATCTGAAAAAACTCTGAACAAAAGTTGTTGTATCTCAAACTCATTTACATGTTTCTGAAATTAAACATTTTCGAGGTAGTCCTGTAATGATTATTACGATACAGTTTATTCCCATCGGTCAATGAAAAAACTTCCCTTATACCACAGGGAAACTTCTGTAACTGGTTGTCCATTTCTGTGATTAGCAGCCATCTTTGATTTTAATACTAATCGCCGTGCGCATGAGTTTGCATGAGCGATCTGGGCGGGCGCGGATTTTTTACGTCTTTTTGAACGATTTCTTGGGTAAGGGAAAGTTTGAAATTATATATACTCGTAGTTCCAATTCATAATCATTTATTCCTCGTAATTGTCGGATTATCCCGATCGTCTACGAACGAGTTGAGCCATTTATTGGTATTAATAGCATTTAGGTCTTAACCATTTAACCATTCTAAAGTGCATTTAACCTTGTCATCGGGAATCCTAGTTTGGGAGCCAGTAACCATTTTTTGTAATTGTTTTACAATAAAGTTTTTTTCATTTCATTTCATCTCTAAGGCTGCTATTTTTTTTTAATTAGTTATAGTATTTAATAATAATAGTGACATCCATACAACACAATCACAAGTCCGGCCCTTTTAAAGGCGGTTAATGCGTCGTAGTAGCATCCTAAACTAGGATAGATACAGTCTACCAGGCGAAAATAAAAAAACATGGAAAATATACGTCGAAATACATGTCTAATATGCAGTGATAGTGATACCTTCTAAAATGTATTTTTAAAAAGAGTAACGCAAGCGATTTACTCATTTTAAGCCTGATTTGCATTTACTTTATTCTCATATTTCATCATCATCATCATCATCATAGGCTTTCGCGTCCGTTACGGACGATTCAAGCAGTGCCTAAGGCTTTGACCCTTTTCCGAGTGACTAAAAAGTCCGATTCGAGGGGGGCAGCCCCTACCGCATGTAGGACATATAAAGGAAATCATGCTTTATTTTTTGGTAAAATATAAAAGAGAGGCGAAAAACGTATGCCGCGGCATAGTTTTTATTGCGCACCATACGTTGTAAAAGAACTTGTAAGAAATCTTAACAACATAGTATACAACCAACCATCATTGATTTATTATTTGCAACTGATTTATTATTTGCTTATGTAGATACTTATAGAAGGAATTGGCGACTCTATTCTATTTTACCTCTAAGCACGCTTAAAAAGCATTAAAATAACATCATCATCAACCCTTATGTCCCCACCGAGGGGCACGGGCAACTTCCCTGAGGAAGGTATAGGCCATACTCCACCACGGGGGCCAAGTCCGGATTGGTGGAGGAAAATAACATAACATTTACATACAGGCACATACATTGCTTCTGGCCCCACACTAGGATACCCTGTGTGGTGGGAACCAGAAACAGCGACGTCACAAACGTGTAAACATCCAAGACCTGGGTTTTTAATAAAGTAAAATAAAGAAAATGTAAATCAGGCTTTGCTTAGGTTCGTTTTCATTGATTAATTGTAGAATATTTGATTTGAATTTTAGCGTTCACATTAACTTCGACAGTAGAGGCCCTTGTTTTAAGCCGTTTATTTGTGTTTTTACTTTCTCTGAAACCGTGTTGACAAAATCTACTATCCACGAAAACAGATAGATTTGGTAGGGTATGGCAGATTTGAGGATTTTCTTTTGAAATCTATTTCGATTTATCGCTTCAAAAGATTGAGTAAATTGGATTTTCACAAGCTTCTAAAGTGCCTTATAAGTACCTACTCAAGTACGACTAACTATGGACTGAACTTCAGCTTAGTATTGTAGCAGAAAGTAACAGTGTACGAGCGAGAGAGCTCTACACCATACTCGCACAACATAGTTCTAAGTGCGAACCTTACTTTCTGTACAATACATACTAGGAGCATTGTAAATAAAATAAATGCATGCTTTATTTCTTTGGCTATCTGAAATTGATATCACATCATCCAGCGATCTCTAACAAGCTTGACAGTATGATAAATAAAAAATTCACTCACACAATTCAAACATAAACACTTACAAAGATACTGAACAATTGGCGGCCTTATTGCGTAATCTCTCAAGCAATTTCTTCCAGGCAAACGACCATAGAGGTAGATAGACGATAGACCATAAACTAATTTGTTTGTTTTTAGTCATTGTGATAATTATATTTGTTTTTTAAGTGTGCTTTTGTGGCAATGTGAATAAATACTTTCTTTCTTCTTCTTCTTTCTAATTTACTTAGAAGTGGATTATGTGTGTCCAGCAGTAGATGAATGTTGTTCCGGTCATGTGCCACCTCTGACTCTTCGACAAGAACATGTAAAGATCATCTCGCCATCATCTTCAGAAAAACACATTAAAATCAACTGTCATACAGAAGCCAACTTTTCTTCTTCTTCGGTCCTTTAACTCCTAGGGGAGCATACGGCCTTAACCACATGATTTCCACTTCTGACGGTCGTTCGCGGCAGCTTCCAATTCAGGACAGCTAGTGCCGATCGACTACAGAAAGCCAACTCCCTACTTCAAAAATGAAAACAGTGCTGTATCCTTATTAGCTTGATTCCAGATTCACTCGCGAAATCCGTCTCTTGTTACGAATAAGCTCTGCGAATCGGAGCGAAACTAGGACGGAACCATGCGACAAAAATTCAATTGGCATACATACATAAGCTCACGCCTGTATCCCAGATAGGTAATCAGAGACCAGCGACTGCCACCGCTACGATCCTGATAAATCACATTCGCAAATCATAATCAATTAAATCCGGATTTAAGCTTACATGAGTAGTGCTTGCTTACAAATGTTTTAGTTCGAATATTGTATCCTATTCAAAGCTTTAGATTTCAGCGCTTAGGCGGGCCGCCCGCCCTCGACCGCGTTAGGGTCAGTGCGACAATTACGAGCCGAGATTAAGCCGTGCCACTCCGTCGCACACGTTACCGGGAATACCCGATATATAGCGGAAGTGGTCAGCTTTGTGTCGGGATTTCCGGAAGTGACTGATAGATAAATAAAAAATAAATGAAATTCTCGCTAAGAACTATAATGTCTTAATACCTTGAAAAATAATAATAAATAAACTCACGCCCGTTATCCCCGAGGAGGTAGGCAGAGGCACCAATCACTAGAACTGGGCCCACGTTTTGCCGGGCTTATTAGTTTTAATACCTTGACTACATTAAAAATCCACATACTCATATCCAAAAATGGGGCGTTCCATTTCCAATAAGTACAACCATTTGGTTTGTGGAAACTAGGCAATCGTGAAAAAAACAATAATAATGGACATGGTTTTGCGCCCGAACAATATTATTTTATATGTTTGTATATCAATCATTCCGAATGATTACAAAGAACTACTTAGTTTTTGTTAATAAAAGTCGTGCTTTCAGGCTTATTTAACCTAATTGTGGCGCAATCTGAACACAATAAGAAATATGTCACATAATGTACCTACTTATATATTTAAGAACTTTGTGAATAATATCCTTGGTTCGTAAATTGACCTATTGTTATTACATATTTCTTACTACTTAAATCTAGTTGTCATCAATAGGCAAACTACTGCCTCCCCACCAATATTCTCGAAACCTTCACGAAGCTCCCTATATGTCTTTGTAGTAGTCGAGAAGTCCAACACAAACATAATTATGTACCGTCCAACGGCGACACACAACATACATCCGGATAATCGCGTCCCCTCCAATGCGATCCAAGCGAGTACATCCTCGTAGATAATTGCTTGCCCCAAAATGTCCATCTAATTGGACATCAAAGGCCCCTCCCCGACCCTGGGTGGTTATTGTTTTTGCCGATTACGCGAGTATCTGGCCGGAATAATTCCCCTAGTGGGGGCCGTTTTGGCGCTGATCGTGGGGCTTTAGTGATTAATGGAGCCAGGGTAATGAAACTTATCTGCTAAACTTTAGCCATAGTACCTATATGTGGTAGAATTTTTGAACTAAAACATAACATAACATTTACATACAGGCACATACATTGCTTCTGGCCCCACACTAGGATACCATGTATCGTGGGAACCAGAAACAGCGACGTCACAAACATGTAAACATCCAAGACCTGGTTGTTTTGCCCCCAGCCGGGATTCGAACCCGGGACCTCTCACATGGCAAGCATTTGTAAAAACCACACATTGTAGATGGATTTACTGATTCACTTACCTTAATTTAGTCGTAAGAGTCCGACCAGGACCTAAATTCTGTTAATGCATTGTATTACAATGACAACTCCATGACTTGGCGATTTAGTTTCATTGCCGCGTCAAGTCTACGCGCGCACACATATTATCAAACTCTAGGCGTCAATGGTTTGATTAAACACGTCACGTGACCCAACCGTGTATTTGTCATCAAACTATAATGCATTAACAGAATCGAGGCCCAGGTTCAAGTAAGTGGATCCGTGAATCCATCTATAATATGCTACAATTAGTAAAAAAAGCAAACATGTAGCACAGGAAATGAACGTAACAAGATTAATAATATAGGTTTCAAATCTAGAAAACTAGTGGCGTCTATTTGTCGTAGGCAGCCAACTGGTTCACTCACCGTATCAATTAAACTGCTACACGTCGTAGTTATGCGCACCAAATCTTGAATTTGACAGACGATTGGAATTGCCATACACCATAAGGGCTGGTTGATTTATTAATATGACTGTGAGGGCCAGTGTAAACGCAAATGTTTACATAAGCAGCCTTCATAGTATAAATTCCACTGCAAGGCATGGAAAGGCTTTAACTCGGAGAGATGATTTTCAATATCTTCAAGGAAAGAAATGAAGGAAATATCTGCGAAGCACCGCCTCGCCGCCAACAAATCCAATCTAAATTACACACATTGAATTGAATTGGCCTGAGAAATAGGCAGCCTTGCGCAATGGGCGTGTGCTATAACCCAATGTAGTTTGCAATAAAATTCACAATAGTGTCAAACGGTGTACCGTTCTTTGTACCGTACAACCGCAGTTGCTTTCTATCAATATAACTTGGGTGTCCATCAAGCAACAATGTGCATATGAATATTTTATGCGGACGTTAAATTAAAATGAAATAAACTGCTGCTAGTACGTTATGGACGTAGCAGGACTGGTATAAAGTCGATGGGAAACTGTCAGACACTGTCCTGTTTTGCCCTATTAGAATGAGTGAGACAGCGCATTATCATACTTGTAAGTGCAAGTATAGTTACTCTAGTAGATAGAGAAAACAAAGCAGAAATCCCAATATTTAATTAAACTTCATTAACCATAACCTGCGGACCTGCGGCCGTCGGACGATGTCGTTGAGTCGGCGGAAGGTCCGTGGATGCGAATAGCGAGAGACCGTGTGAAATGGCATTTAGGGGAAAAGGCCTATACCCAGCACTGGGGAGCTGTGGGCTGTGGGATGATGATGATGATCAAACCTGAACTTACGGTCATATAAATTGTAAAAGTAGGTACCTATTTCGGGATAGACGTCATGTGGTTAGTAACTGAGTGCGAAGCTTTGAATTTGAATGAAAAGTCAACGCCTTTTCACGGAAAACACTTTAACTGTATTTTAATGTGTAGTTTAGAGTAAAGAATGTGTGAATCACACGGCGCATTGACCCGATTGCCACTATCAAGGAGAAAATGGGCGATTCTGACGTCCTTATGCGAGAAGTGACCAGTGAAACTAAACACGTCATCAAATAAATGTTACTTAACAATTGGAATTCAACGGGTACATCTTTATGTACTTATCGCCCGCCCGTTCATTGTTCTTGTCGTTGTACCAGGTGATTTCGAGCTAAATTGCTGGTTGTGACTTACATGGATAAGTCCTTCAGAATGTTTCTAACTAAAAGGGTTTTCTGCCCGCATATTCGCTAACAAAATTAATCACTATGGCAGGGATTCCCAAACTGTGCGTCGCGACGCCCTGGGGCCTTGCGGCTTTATCCCAAAAACGTAGCGAAGCGATCGATGCAGATTGGCAGTTGCATGCACCGCCAATAAATGTAAAGAAAGAGGTGAAAGTGGCAATTTGTAAACTTGAGCCTTGTTATGAGAAGCTATGCTCAGAAAGTTACAAAATAAATGTTACTTTATCACTTAGGCTAAAACTAAATACTCGTAGTCACTTTTTGGCAATTTAGATGGGGTGGAAGCGACGGAAAGAAATGGGAAACTCCCAAGGGTGTCAGTAAGTAAGTTTAAGAAGCCCTGCACTGCAGTTATCGGCTAACTAATATTCCATCCGCCTTTGCCCGAAACCAAATAAGGATTATTATGGGGAGCACTATTACCGAACGGTGTACGCGTGCGGCAGTTCAATTCTCATACAACACTACAGTCGATTTCTTCAATGAAAAGGGGCACTTCTCGGACTGCAAAACCCCAAAAACACCCAATCCTACTAAACATCAATGGCGCGAAGCGAACGCGCGTTTTACTAGGTGTAAACTGAAAATAGACGACGCTATACTAGAGTAGTTCCCTGTGGTCCAAAACCGTCCGCCATTAGCCGCAATATCGACCAGTTAGCACTTAGATTTCGACATTGTAGACTACAAGAACTATGATTACGTCTTTGTAGTTCTTAGTGTAGTGGGCACAAGGGCTAGAATGGAACTGGAATTAAGGTTCTGACCACAATACGTTGACGTCGAATCAATTGTGGCATTGTTTTAAGGAAGTCAAGCACTTTACAGCATTTCACATCTTGTTTGTTCATCGATTTACGGCACGGTATAAAATTGTGTTGTCTTCGTCTCTATTCGATGGCTTAGCTGAGTGGATGATTCTTTTGTAGCGACTTGTGATTCCAGTGATTTAATATGCAATTGTTAGTTTTGCCAAGTCGACTAAAATCGCTTTTCCACGAAAGTAGATTTTAACCTGTAACTATATTTTGTGAGGTTTGATTTTCGAGATTACAATTTATTGTTAACTAGCCACATCGTATTATGAATTTGTTAACAGTCCAATTTTGAATTCGAATCACCGCTAATCGTAAACCTAACGTAATATTATCAGCCAATAGTTTTCTTCTCAGTCCTATTCTCAATATTCGGTCTTCTACCGACCTTTTCCAAGCCAATTGCCTACTTATCGCGCAGGCCTGTACGCACCTTTATGTTATTCCTGTGGTCGATTGCGGTTTCGAGTCTCTCATATCGGTTGCGGATCGATCCATTGTTGTGATGAAACAGCATTGTGGAGGAAATGGTGGCTGACACACTTGGGGCGCGATTTGATTTGCAAATTGGTTGGGTCTGGCTGCTGTGGTGTTCGTGACTTCTACGGGAGACTACTGAAATAGCTGTGCGCTTTCGAGTTGATCGAAAAAGCAGAGTGCTATTATAATGTTACTACAGGGTGTCATGTCGCCTTTTCGCACTATCATCTTTATCATCAGCCCTGCACTGCTCACTGGCGGGTTCCTCGCCATCTGCATCGTTTGGCACTTCTCCTAAACTTTAATCTGTTCAAATTAGTAAGTGTGAACATAGTAAGTTCAGGAATATTACTCAAATTCATTCCGAATATCTGATTGTCTGGTATGAGATTTTTGATGCTATCATTATTGGATATAGCACCTGTTTTATGATAGATACCGCTTTGCACACAAGATTGTATACACCATATTATCATTTAAAAATTTTTTGGTTCTATGTATTTATTTATTATTATTTTTATATAAATTATAGCTTAGTGTAGGTATAAGTTATTAGTATATTTAATATTCTAAGTTGCACTACCTGTTAATGTTTTCCTCATAACTTAAGTTATGCTAAGTAGCATTAAGCTCACCTATGTCGCATTAAGTGAAATGTCCATAATTCGCGTCACATCTTCCTACACATATTCCACGATCCTAATTGATTACCTCGAACGACAAAAACAACTTGAAACTTTACGAAAGCAATCGAAAGACGCTCCAATTTACAGCAAGTGAAGTCGGTGCTTTAGACGAGTGGTCTTAACTTAACTCTGAAAAACTTGAATAGGCTGGTGTTAATACTAACATAATACGCGCGGGCTCCAGGCGCCGCGAGACAAACTCAAATTGCCAACTATAACTCTTGCCGACAATATAGGAGATGTACGGGTATAATGTACTGAGTGGATCGGACTTGAACCTGATTCAAGGACACCAAAGGGACTGACTTTACCAGTCAGTTACAACACTGCAGTTTGTCCTCAGCTGGTTTACATGAAAGAAATCGTGAAAATTGGTACACTATAGTGACGTTTTTGAACTCAAACTTTCGTAGATCCGTGTGCTTAGTGCGAGTTTTTTTAACTACTCGATCGCGTTAACGTTAACTCATATTCTATAGGAGTGACAAAGCGCGCCACCTAGTTCTCTCTCTGTCACTCCTATACAAATTGCAAACGCTCTCGCTATCGAAAGTGAATGAAAAAACTCGCACTAAGGGCCCAGGACTAAAAGTTTACAATATAGTGACGTTCATAGGTCAAAGTTACTTTAAAAACACTACGCGAGAGCAGACATACTGGCAGAAGTCCTTCTATAATTCCCAAGTCGAGTCGACGTTCCAAAGGAAATTGAATCGGGGACGAAAGATACGAGAAGATCCAGTAAATCGAAGTCGTTAGGAACACCTCGAAATAATACGCGCATACGTTATATTCAATGTCCAATTGCATTTATGTTTGCATAAGATTTATCTCTTGCCCTGAAATGGGTTTCCCCGACCTGGCTAGAGGCTTACACGGTTAGTATTGTTCTTATTCACATACATAAGCTGATATATATCTCGGAGAGATAGGCAGAGACCATGTTTTGCCGTTTGCCTTACTCTGACAGACCTTTTTATCCGGAAACTAATTAGGTATAATGTATAGTGCTTACGAAATGTTTAGTTCAAAAACCTCTTTCGTTTCTTAACAAATCAAGCAGTCAATGCATGCTCTTTCGATGGTTTCGAGTACTCGTAGTTCATCCTTTTCATGTGTCCGAACCAACGTAACATTCTTTCCTCGATTTTAGTCACTACATACGTTCTCTAATCAGTCACACTGTTGCGTATTCTGTCTCGAAAGACAGAAAAGTTACAAACACTTCTCAAAGACCTAAGTAGGTACACATCTGAATACAGATATTTATTTACCACTATTGGAACTGGCATTGGCGTCAAAATTACAGTATGCACCAGATATGAAACAAATGAAAAGCAATTAAAAGTGTTTTTATGACTTTCAGTCGTGTCGATTCGCGAGCACGACAACGGCATAGATAGCTTGACCTATTTACATGGCTACTATCAACATACATGCTGGCATTAAATAGCAATATGTACCGTGAAACAATGACAGTACTTTGTGTAGTTTACAAGGCATTCGATAGTAAGGCGATCAAAAAAATAATGGTTTGACTGACTGACAAACTAAAGGCCTACACTAAGTAAACCACTATTAGAAAACTGAACTTACTTGAGAATGAAGGTACTGGCTACGTTGATTAACAGATCGAAGAATGGACTGAACGTTATCCATTTAACAAGTCTAAGGGTCTGTTTCACAATCTGCAGATAAAGTTCCGGATAAGTTATCCGCAACCAGTGCTGGCGTTTGTTCTCAATTTGAAGCCATAACGGACACACGCAATATAGGAAAATTTATTTAAATTTAGAACAAACGGCAGCTCTGGTTGCGGATAGCTTATCAGGAACTTTATTGGAACATTGTGAAACAGGGGCTAAGTAAAATAATTTAATAAGTAACCTTAAAATTTAATTACTTATGGCAAGTACAGTCACAGAATAAAAAGATTATAAAATCAATCTGCAAAATAAAAAAAACTTGTATAAACTACAGTACAGTTGTAGTTTAAGTACCTAGTAGTTACTATAGAATATCGTTACGTCATGCCTCATCAACAACAGCAATAAAAGCCCATATGATTTGCTACGAAATCAAGGCCTGAAAAGTAATAAAATGCGCAGGCGCATGTAAAACGCAAATCAAACTAAATCATTTGACGAATAACAATACAATGGTCTATCGTGTTCGGTTCGGCCACATTTGACGCTGGCATCGCAAATGATGATACTTTTGGTCACCCACCCACGAATATCATTATATTAAACCGAAGACCACCAGAAAAGTTTCGATGGATCTTTCTGGACCTTGCCCTAAAAGTACTTGAAATATTACTGAGTGATGCATTAACGAAAAGTTATTAAAATTTAACATATTTAGCCTAAATTTTATTCATTCTATAGCGAGCGAGTTAACAACCCGAGTGAGTGATTCAGTTTGTAGTGTTTTTAATTTTGAAGGAAAAAATAAATAACATTTTATTTCATTTGTAGTTGCCTTGTTGCTGTAGCGGTATCACGTCTGATTACCATACCGAAGGCCGTGGGTTCGAATCCCACTAGGGGCCGTGGTTAATTTGTACACATGGTCCATTTGTACACATTATTAAAAATCAATTCTTCTAATACATTTCCGCTATTGAGGTGTCTTGGTTCCCTGTGAATCGCCACGTCTCATGCACGGAAAAACGTAGTTGATTAGATCGTACGAGCTGTCAGTTTCTAGTTATACCATGGCTCGATACAGAAACTGTTTAAATAAACGAAACTAAAAAGACTCCTAATTTTTGGAAACGTACAAATTTATTTTTAACGGAATACTCAAAAAAGTTAACGGTCGGAAGTTCGAGTTAGTACAATAACTGATTTTATTAATTTTAGCATTAGATTCACTAACCTTTGACTTTAACTACTGTCTTATACTATCTCTCATCGTGCCCTGCGTGTCCTAACACCTGCACTCAGGAGGACCTGATGATGGCAAGTGATGAAGCAGTTAGCGTCGCAAAGTTCTGGGCCGCAACTGTCTAGTAAAGACTGATGAAAATTGTTTTTCCATCGACTCGCTAAGAAGAACTATTGTCAAGGACAATACCCATTCATTTACAGTGTGTTTATGAACTCGATGAAAACATTACGATTATGATTATCAAATTGGGATTCCAATAAAAATTATGGCCAAGTCCGCCAGCGAGCGTCGATAAAGCCTGCATGCATGCATCGTCGCGTCGTCGTTCTAATGATTCATTCGCGAATTAGCGTTTATAAGTCGTAAAATAACTGATGCGACCATAAACTTGAGTATGAATTAAGGGGAGGACTGTTTAAAACCGGTCCGTAGGTGTTAGAAAGAGATGGAGCTAGAGGATTACAGAAATTTCTCGAAATATCGTCTGTTTCAATATTATATTTCGGCCCACACAAGGCCTATATTTTATTTGTGATTCTGACGATTTTTATGCGTTTTATGGGTAATTTCAAGCATATTAACTTAAGTGTTCTATATTTTCATCACTCTTTCACTTGTTCCCTGAAATATAATGAGATATTGGCCCGGTATGGCCAGAGTAGCAACAAAGATTCTCTCTATCAGCGTCTCTTCTTAAAATCATCTAGTTTATTTAGTCTGTTGTAAAGAGAAAGGCAGATTATATGATCTACCTCTGATGAGTGTTTCATAAATAAGGTCGTTAATTATTAACTTTATTCCGATTAGGTACACTTACTTGACTTTTAGCCTCGGAAGAGTCCGAACAGGATTCACTCTGATTCGCTGAGCTTAACCATGGTGAGCAGAGACGGAGCTCGTGTCGTTCGGTCGCTCGTCTCTGACAAAAAGTCAAGTAAGTGTATCCGGAATAAATTGTATAGTGTTTATGAAAGTTTTATCTAAAAAAAAAGGTCATCTACTACTACTTGTCGCTATTGCCGTCTCCTTCTCAATATCTAGATAGACATGTCCTTAACAAAACAACAATGTCCGCCGCGATAACCTTGGGATTGGGACCATCTTCAGCGATTCTCGTTATTTGTATAAAATGTAATCATCATTTCATGTCACTTTGTCAGAATAGCAATTTACGACTGTGTCATATTCAAGGGCATAACTACAATGTTGCTTATAAATAGTGTTCTACGATGTGGCTTGAAGTACTTAGTATTCAGCTGAATGTAAGCTTCAGTGACTAATAAAATAATAAATTATTATTTTATTAGTCACTGAAGCTTACATTTATGGAATAGAGGCTGAGGTAAACATCGCAAAACAATAAAAAAGGCGTTGAAACGTACACGAAGACGAAATATGCATGCAGTTAATTGTGACTAATCCTCTCATAATGAAAACATCGCATCCTTTGAAACGAGAGTCTAAGAAATTTCTCAGCTCTCGACTTTTGACCAGACAAGTACCTACCCTGTTTTATTATGCATTCCCATTGCAACAAAACAGTGGTTTTAAATCACTGAAGGAGAACCCAACGGCCACTCGATGTGAACTGTTCTTGGTCGAATTATTTGTATGAAATGACGAGAATATTATCATAACAGGCCTACGTATTGTCGCCCACCGCTCGGAGGCATTTGAATCACAAAACGCGGCGGTAAGCCTCATAATCTCCATTGTGGCGCGCCAATTACTGTCTCTCCCCTTCCGCTTGAATAAATAAATAAATATTGACGAAATATGCCGGGAATCAACACCTAGTGTGTCATAATAAAGCGCGGTTGCGTTTGCAGTGTAGAGTCGTTGGTCTGTGAAAAATTCGGGTTTTGTTGTCGTGTGTGAAGTTGGTTGGTTTGTGTACTGGAGCATTGTTGCAGGCTTTATTATTGTTATTCACCTAATCATATTACATATTATTATCCATTACATTTCAAGATTTCTTTGTTCCAACGAAGCTATTATGCAATGATTGCTCAAACCAATTATTTCATCAATTGATGACAATTCGGGGTCTTCATAAAAGTATCGCTTTGGACATACCTAGTTATGGCAAAATTGAGCGATCCAGTTCATTCCGCGGTCATCAACACATTTTCCAGGTGTTGTCACATTAGCTGAGCGGTGTCAATAGCCGGATCATAACCGAAGCTTGACTTCACAACGCGACCACATTCTGCTGACCTCTCATTTACAATCATCTCTGCTTTATGACAGGTCCTGGGCTTTTGGTAATCTGTGACTTGTCTTTGCTCGCTAGCCAAATTACATAGACGCGTGCGCCTTAGCTGCTTAGTCTTTACTAGGGAGCTTTTAACTCTGGTCGCTTCTAAGGTCGGTCCACATCAATCTTCGCGATCGTCACTGTCTGCTGGGACTCGCCCACTGCGATTAATCACACGAGCCAACGTTTCGATTAGCGCGGGAAAAAAGCGTTCCAATTACGACCGATCGAACGGGCGTACTTCATTTGTTTTCCGTTGAGTGGAACAGCTTAGTCTGTGATAGGGCCCCTTCAGCCCCCTTGGTCATTAAAGGGTTAATGCGTTTTCTGTGGCGTTCAGGTCTCTTTACACGGCCGATGAGAGGACAAAGGAAAGAGTCGGGCACTTGAGCTGTTTAACTTAAGAATAATTGTTTGATTCTGAGTATCTGAAACAATCTGCATAAGACGTACTACATCTAAAGGAGTGTCATCAAACAAAGAGTTTTTTACGCAGTTTCCTCGTTATTTCCTGCTAACAAGAAACTCATGACATGATTCAAAATAAATACATACGACGACATGCCGTTAAACAAACAAAAGCATTACGGATTTGGGATGTCCCAATCCCAATGTTGAAATTCACGAAGCTAAAAGCATGTTCCATTGAGCCAAATATGGGCCGTGCCAAGTACAATGTCAACTGCGCTTGCGCCGGTCAGGCGATCAAACAGACGAGTTCGAAGTATAGCCGACTGCGAAAGTTGATGGTATAGTTGACAGCAAAGCAAGGCAAAGTAAAACAATACATTACACGTACAATGAGCCGGTTTCAGAAGAACTAAAAAAATATAAAATATTACGGCTGTCAAAGGAATGCAATTTTGGACCTCAGCCCAATAGCCATGTGTGATACATCATAAAATAGGTCTCAGCGAGCTGAACAAAAGTTACAATGACGCCAACAGTCAAATTTTTGTCCTTTCGGAGTTATATTGTATTTAAAAAAACTAACATTTTCAATATAAAAATTGCATTCATTTGACAGCCTTATATTTTTTGTAGTTCTTCTGAAAACGGCTCATTAATTGCGAAGTCGTCCGTAAAGTATGTACGTTTTTGAGTTGTTGAGAAGAGTGCACGGAAGCAAGATGTGCAATCGGCAGTTGAAATTCAAAATTTACCACGATTTAATATCCGCCTGCAGAATGCCTAATGTTAATGCTAACTTTATTCCAAGTGCAATTATCGTGGCAGGCAAATTTCGCTATGCACGTTTACAAAGTCAAAACAGCAAAAGCATGGTTGTATAGTAGGCTGCATGTGGTAGGATTATCTACTGAACACTGCTCTAATATTCCGCATTTCAAACACATACAAATGCCCTAGAAGTAAGTGGACCTAGATACGACTTTTCAAGTTGATGGTACAGTAAGGGACGTGATATAGCGACCTCTATGCTAAAACTAATTGTTTAGAGCGAAAGCTAACCAATGACCGATGTGCATTGTAACAGCGGTATATTTGCATAGGTTGGACAATTACATCTAACCACTTAGCCCTGAGGTAACTGGGCCGAGACCGGACAACGAAAAGCTATTTGACACTTCCGGTTCTCGTTGTCTCTCTTTTAAATTATTTAGGAACTAGTGACCAACTCGATCGGAATGACTATCTAAAAGAAAAAAGAAAGCATTCAAGAATAAAACTTCTGAGACGATCTCTGGGGCACAGTTAGCGCATCTACCTACCATTTTAGAGGTCCCGGGTTTGAATCCCGGCTGGGGACTAAAAAAAAATCTCAGGTCTTGAATGTTTACATGTTTGTGATGTCGCTGTTTCTGGTTCCCACGACACAGGGTATCCTAGTGTGTGGCCAGAAGCAATGTATGTGCCTGTATATAAATGTAAACTTTTAAGACCATCGTTAGAAGCAGGACACGCTGCTAACTTTCCTGCGTACAGCAATAGTACAGTAGGCATAATCGGTGATTAAGAAGAAGAAGAATCTTTACACAATATAATATCTTTTACGTAGCAGGTGTTAAATGTGAAATTACAGATTTTTTAAAATAAATAAGAAAGCCTCTGTTACAAAGCAAATATTTCTAGACTTAAAATAATGATCGATCATGTCACGTGCGTGCCTACGCCTGTGGATTTTCTGCTAAGCAATACTTAATAATCTAGAATCACCAATACACTCTTGCAAAGGACAAAGAAGTTGTCATATTTCCAATAAGTCATACGACAGTTAGGAGACGCACTGGAGCGTGCCACCACGTGCGCCCGCATCGCCAGCCGAAGCATATACCTGTGTCAGCCAGCTATTAACGTACAGCGATGATATAAGGTGGTTCCCGTGTTTGTGAAGACGGTTAACGCATATTTAATTAGATTGACGCAGCGTGGGAATAACAGTTGTCAGCAGAACTGGCAGCCTTAACGACTGTGAAAATTAAAAATGAAATGAACACAGAAAATAAAGTTACAGTTGATAGTGACCCTTCCGAAAATAATATCGAACATATAGAACATAAATTTCAACAACACATTGCTGATGTATCTAAATACATCAACATACAATAGGTTTCTAAAAACCTTACTTTAGAAACTTTCCTTGAGCCAGGAGTCAATTTACTTGAAGATGAAACACCACACTAAAATGCCTGCTCAATATGTAAAATTCCACTGGTGAATTCATCCTAACTCACACAAACGATTCGTTCAAGAAGCGTAAGAAACATGGAGTTGAAATTGCAAATGTTTATGCACAGAGCTAGTTCGATTGCCGATCAACAGGCTGGTGATACACAAAGACCACACAATTACCCCCAACTGAAACGAAACAAAGATAAGTGTATACCGATGTAAGTTGCAAATGTGGCGACCCCCAAGTAGGGGCCGTGTCGTTGTAGTGTAGGTAATTATGTCTGCATCCGTCTGCACGCACCCTGCTATTCAAATTGTGGACGATAAAGTTTACACCTTGAACGGCGCAATGTGATGTTTCGCTTTGTTCTGTACGTATCAAAATCTTAAGAGAAGCAAAATATCCTATCGATATTTTCGATTCAAAGGTATTTTGTCTACTCTGTTTTTAAACTTGTGGTACATAAAATTAACCTCTTCAGGTTCATGATAATTTTGATTTAAAGACATTAACATAAAATGAAAGATAATTTTATTGAAATTAGATGTTTATGGATGATTGTCGAAGGTTTGCTTTAACAGAATGCTTCCTGTATTAAACATGCCCTTGTACACATATTGGTGCAATAAAGAATTTTAATAGTAATAATTGTATATTAGAGTAAATGACTGTATTTAGTAATCTTTCTTTAGTAATCTTACCTAACCAAGATGTCCAGGGTTCCCATTAATAATATTTTTGATCCTTCTAATTGGATATTCTCATGGCATGTGCAATTGCACATAAAATGTAGAGGCGTATTATATAGTGGTGTGGTTCTACGATATGCAGACCCATCTATAACGGTTTATTTTGTTTCAGCTGTACGAGATCAGCGATGACCCTCAAAGGAAGGAGTTCCTCGACGACCTTTTCTCCTTCATGCAAAAGAGAGGTAAGTTTAGTATTAAAAAAGTAGATTAACGTATCATTATATGTATTTTGGAATGGCCTATTTGGCCTGGAATGAAATTTTGTGCTAGGACTGGTTTCCGGCAATTTTACGAAGGGAATTTTAATTTGTTGCGTTACTATAAATGTTGAAGTTCTTTGTTCCGATTAGCATCCGTTACGCTGCGGCAAATGAGGAGGAAGTTAAACATTAATGCAAAATGGAAAAATTACAAAAAATTCGACATTGTACCAGTGTTTTATGGTCAGAAAGCCTCTTACGTTCCAGCCTGCCTAGCGCTGTTGGAGTCTCGGAGATTAGCAGATATGATTGATCCCTTTCGCTCTTCCAATACCATATCTGATTCCGAATGTACTTTTGATCGATACCAATCATAATAGATGATATTTCTTACAATTTATCATTGGGCTTAAATGTTCTATTCACGATTGAAAATATTGCCTCGTCTGCCAGCGAACCCCGATCTTTTATCAGTAACACCATTCAAGTTGTCCTAGCTCACTTCGCCTGGTTTTAAGATATGCGTTAGATATGGGTTTGGTAGATCGCCCGGTATAAATAAACGGTTTTATATTGTATAGATCGGTTGATCGGTGATAAAATCACTAATGATGGACGACTCGCGATCGGGATGTGAATGTATCAGGGTCTATTAGCGGAGAATCACACGTTTAGAATAATGTAGCTGTTTTAGAAGACTAGATGTGACCGGTCTTTCAATTTTAATGCACTCAAAGTAACGATTACTACAAGTCTTCAAGAGTGTTGACAAAGCAATCTTATTATAATCTAAAATCTCGTGTGGGTAGGTGCTGACCATATGTTGGTTTACAAAAACATAACAAGGTAATCACAGTAGGCAGTTAAGCGTTACAACTCCCAATGAACCATTTGATTCGACTAAAGAACATCCGACGACAATGATGGCGCCATTCACTCACTACTCAGATCAATTAATGCCAGAGGGAGATAATGTATACCGAACTGATGGAGAGTGAAAGAGACGGCTGTAGTTATCAATCATACTACTGATATTTAAAATATAATGATTATCTCCGCTGTTAAGGCCCATATGGCGAATTCCCACACTCGTTTGTAACACTTCTATAGCGTAACCTTAATTAATACGGACTGAAAATAATAAATGACCCGGCCGTGCAATATGATCGTAATAAATTCAAGTCGTTAAGTGCATTATAACGATTCCTGGGCGCGGATTCCACTCGTCTTGTTTCTGTTTTGGAGCGAGCGAGCGAAGGGTTAAAGGGTATGTCTGGATTACTTATTTGTTTATATTACTCTTGCGTATTTTGATTGCTAATAAGGAAATGGATCAACCAATTGATTTGTTCATTCATTTCCTTATTAGCAATGAAAATATGCAAGAGTAAGTGGCCTTACCTTTCTCGGGGTGCATTGCGCATCTAAGTAGCGGCCATCTATAAATTACGCCACACGTTAAGGGGACGGAGGGGGTCGAGAAAGTGTGATATTGTGTGACAAGGGGGCGGGAGGGGTCCTAAGTCTCATGACGTCACATTTCAAAATCTTTGAACTATTAACCAAAAACACATTTATCGCAACTCTATCTGTTCCTAACTCTCTTTGCAACTCTATCGGAAATAAAACTTATTTCGGAACTGGAATTTGAATTTAATAATTTCCAGATATATAAATTACAAATTATGTGACGTCACACTAGGGAGGGGGCGAGGCTCACAAATGCCCCTAAGGACGGGGGTGGTTTAAAAATCATGAAATTCGTGTGACGTAATTTATGGATGGCCGAACGACAAAATATAATCACGTAAATTTCTACCCAGTTTCATCCCTTCGCTTGCAATCAGCTTTAAATCGTCATCCCAGGAGTGGGCGATTTAGTTCATTTATTTGCCAGACCACATAATTTTCCTCGGATATATCTGAGTCAAGCAGTGTCGCTTCAGCTTGCCAATCAGATGATTCAATATCACTCCATGCTCTCACCATGATTAGAATAACACGATGTATAGCCTCTGTGTGCTGAATAGAAGACATTACGGACATTACGGAGGAAATAAAACCATCGAACAAGCCTTGTCGGTGTAGGCTGTCTTTGAACCCTGTGCCTTGTATTGGGCCCGTGGCGAGCTGCGGGTAACAACCAGAAGTTTATCACCTCTCTTCGGAAGTGATAAATTGAATGTGAAATTTATTCAGCGCGCGATAAGGAGCGATTGCGGGCGTCGATACACTCAGCGGTGCCGGCGCGGGCGGGACGCAATCCGTTTCAATTACTGGCTACGGTAAATGGCATTGTATATGGGTGATTCCGGATGAATTCAAGCTTCGGTGAACTGTGCAGAACAGCTCAATCGTGTGTGTAAGACGAAGAAGGAGCGCCGGTGCTAAGTTCGTACACTCATAGAAGAATGGATCCTTTATCTTTTGAAAGTTTTCGCGAGTCCATTACATTTCTGAGCTTTGATGTTAATATGTAAATTGTATAGTTACATAGACGGTTATTATGTGAAAAAAGTAGGTAAAATATCATATGCATGTACATCTCGACCGTATTCGGCCACAGCGACTGGGATCTGACTATTGAAAGTGACGCCCGATTATTCGGATTAGCCACGTGTGAGCACATGAGCCAATTTTGGCGGAGAATTATCCCATTCTTACATAGTTCCAGCCAACTTCATCAAATTCAATGTCCAAATTTCCAACTCGTGCGCAATTCAAGAATGTGACGAATGAGGCCAGCGGTAGAGTTAATAAAGTTACAAAAAACTGACGGAAAGGGAACAGCCCGCAGTCCTCGTCCCGCAGACGCACGCGCCGCCCCCGTAATTGGTCCAGCGTTATCACCCCTGCCCTGCCCTGATGAAGCTATTTGCTCGCTTTTTCTTTGTGGATTCGGCTACATACTGGAGTGGCCTATCACAGATTATTATAGAGCGATCTTTAGTAGAAAAATTGCGGAGGCGGTCGGTCGCTCTGACAAGTATCGATGTTTACTTAGGGTGGAACGCGCGTAGCGAGGTGATTTTTTGTAACGTTTTTATTTTGCGCATAATTTAGAAGACGAGCGTGAAGGTTTTGGAGCCCTTTTTATTTTTAAACGGGAAATCGAATTACGTATATGTGAATCAAATGGACCGGGAATCCTCGTAATCAAGACAAAAGTAAGCACCAAGTAGAGATTATTAACTTGGTCCGGATTTACTTAATCGATTTTTGTCGGACGACACTGATCAGGTGTATCCGCATTTAAGTTAATAATATGGTAAAACTAAATTATGTAAATTATTAGTTACTATTCGGCGCATTATTTTCGTGTGCCATTTTATATTGAGCCTGTATCCCTTTGTCAATAATCGCAATTTTTTTTAAATTATTTTACAAGATAAATTTTACACGATGCCAGCATCAATAAATCGTTATCTTTTCTCTAAATAACTTGCACATAGTGTACATATTATACAATATAATCTACCTATCTATCTACATACATTTGTCAGCCGTGGTTAATTCGTTCTCCTAATTCATAAATCCAGCTCCATTCTTTTGGCCGTATCCCAGAGCAAACACGAAACTTTTAATTAGTAGAATTAATTACTATCTCGGAGTGCAGGCCATCACATCACCGTGGCCGATAGCTACGGATTAATAATGTTTTATCATTTATTATACGCTTTGAGTAATGAAGCTTTTATGTCTGACACGCCCCGCCGTAGCAGTCTGTCTTCGTCTCTCATTGCTGATACGATTATCTTTTTGCCTTATTTTCTTCGTGTTCTTACAGTGGGATCTCGCGTTTTGGTCCAATTGTTGTGTCCAATTTTCAAACAGTCCTCAATGTGGATTGCTCAAAGGGTCTGCTAGCAAAGATAAAACAAAAACAACAAAACGTTTTACGAATTTAGTCAATGGAGATAGCTGCAAACTGCCACTCAGTGAGGGAATAGCCATGTTAAGAGAATGAGAAAGTCGTGGTTTTGAAACATTTCTAATGTTTAGCTATGCATTATCGATAACAGTTTCCCTTAGCAATCAATAAAGAGGAATGCTAGGAGGGGAGCTGGGGGTCATATGCAAAAGTATCTCATTAACGAATCGGAAAATTTTACTGAAATTGATAGACATTAGATATTTACTCTCCATCCAGAAAAGGTTGTATGGAGATCGCTCTAAGCCATAATACTGCCAAGTGCATACCATTACTTTGTTATAAGAAACAATGAATAATTGTTTCTCCCGGTTGTACTATCACTTAATTGTAGAGTTAATAAACTTATTATTTCGATTGATAATGTGGTAATATCAGGTAAGAACCTAAGATTAACAATTTTTCAATAGGAATTAATTACTTTGCTCTAGTAACTGATTAGAACAGCACACAAGATCAAAACATGGGATTAAGCTGTCACAACTCACAACACGTCTACATTTTTTTTGGGTGTCGATTCCGAACGTGTTTACGCGCGCGTCGCCCGCTCGATTATGATAATTCTAATCAAGTCGAATGGTTCATGGTGGGTGTTCCTCGATAATCGGCCGTTTTGTTGGTGCCATTTGGCGGGCTATTAATTTGTGATTGTGAATGTCAATTTTGAAATTAGAACGCCCGAGTAGAGCGAGTTTTCGCGGGTTGTTCCTGTTTCACTGGTAACTTGACATTAAGTAATTTTATTCATCATCAACCCATCATGTACCCACCAAGGGGCACGGGTCTCTTCCCTGAGGAAGGTATAGGCCATACTCCACCACGGGGGCCAATTCTTACACCTGTTTCCTTATATTCATTTTCGCGGACGTTAGCCAAATTAGGTACACCACACATCACACTATACTTGAAATAAATTCTCTGTCTAAACTGGAAAGTTTGATCTGCAGATGATGTCATAGGAACGATCAAGAGACATTTGACTTCCTCGAAATTGACTTATCTCGGAGCTCTCCATTTTTCATATTAGCATAGCGAAGGGTACACCGAGCTAACGGGACCGTGATCGTGTTGTGTGGATTTAACCTATCACTATTTACCCCTGTACTGTCCCATGTCCTAGTTTATTTTCCAAACGGCTCGATCACATCAATGCCCCAATTAATTAATGACGATCCCGCATTGAACCATGATAGTTTGGAGGAGCAACACGTCTTTAGCGCGTTGCTCATGCGCACCTCGTTAGCAGCTGATTGATCGGTCGTGCTGCAGGGATGGGGCTACAGGGTGCTGCGATTGCTTGCGCAGACGCCACTCTCTAAAACAAGTGTGTTCTTATTTTTTTGACAAATATTGACTGTCGGGTTTCCACATATCTAAGCGCTTGGAGCGATTGATAGCCCGCAGAGGGCACGCTGACCTTACTACCTCTCTGAGGGAAGGCACGTTCCTTGCGGCATGACGTTTGTACGCTGCCTGCCTAATGTTTCTTGAAAAGTAGACTGCAGTGGCAAAAGGTCCATATAAGCCGACTCCCCCCGGCTTCCCTTTTGAAATCCGACCCCAATCAAATCCCAACTATCCATTCAGCCCGTATAAAAGCTTCATTGACCTAAAAGGTATTAAAATTCCGTTAGACATTTTATTGCAAACCAAGACAGGTTTTATAGAATCCTTGGAGATCAGCCTGTATAGGAGCACATATTGTTTCACTTGTTAATAGCGAGTGTGGTATAACTAATAACAACTCATTCGGATTCATTTCCCGTGATTAATTATCTGTTTAATCGATATAAAATGTTGTGCCAACAGCCTGCTCATGTTACTATGGCCTTAAACCCTTCTTCACTCACTCAACTTTCGGCTTTATATCCGCTTTGTTAAGTTTATTTTACTGTAACGCTAACCTGATCATAGATTACGTTAAAGAGTTGATCTATCAAATCGGGGTTTTTGCTTCGGTTCATTGAAGATAGCTTTTGTTCGTGGTTTAATTGGTGTCTTAAACGGAGCTGTGTTTAATTTGATTCCTCTAAGCTTCGGCCATTTATTCTGGGCTCTTTTTCTGAGTGTTAATCATGCGTTGATTGATTAGGAGTGACCCCGATACTAGTGGGCGTGGATCTCAAATTACGCTTTTGAAAGTGGATTGTAGATTTAGACACAAAATGGAAACAATAGAAGAAAGACTTGCTTCGTCTCGATAGACCTTGTAAGCATTGGCAAATTGACAAACTATATACACTGCACTCGATACGTGTTCCTTTCGGCATACAAAAGCCTGCCTTTTTAGGGGATCTGTTGATACGGGTTAAAAGTGACATGCAAGAGACTTTGTCAGCGATAATAAGATAAATGATTAAGAAGAATTACAGGACTTGATTGTTTGCAGTCTCATCGTCATAATCAGCCCTCAGCCCAACTGCCCTAAGTCGTACTTTTGTTTGTATAGAGCTGCTGTGCTTCTGTATGTATTAAATTACTTTTGTGACTAGGAGACAGATTGTATAGAAACAAAATTGGTAATTTCCGCTCTGGGTCTGCAGGCTGGTTTAAATTAGATTGTAATTATATAAATAACTTGTTTACTTGTCAATGTTTCTCTGATTAGGCGGCGAAGCACATCCACACACAAAAAATCAATGGTTACCTACTTAAATTTTTGTGCAGATTCTGCAGAATATAACTTCACTTTTTTCTCCTCGCTTTTCTCTAATTTTCTTTTGTCTATGCAAACTTTATACAGGGTGTTTGGAAGGTGGGTGCAAAGCCTTAAGGGGGTATTAGTTCAGGTCATCTAGAATATTTTGAGCCATATTTGTCCTAACCAAAGTCTGTTTTTTTTTCAGTGAACTTTAACGATTTTAATACCAAAATCCCAAAAAATTAAGTGCTAATAACACAAAATTTAAGTGGAAATATTTTTCTTATTGTGTTTTATTATCATGAAATCATTTTAAAGCAATGTGGTTACAGAAAAAAAGTTTTGGACCTAAATTTAAAGTTCCCTAAAAAAACAATCAGACTAGTTAGGACAAATATGGCTCAAAATGTTCTAGATGGTCTATACTACGAGTAACACCCTCTTAAGGTTTTGCACCCAGCTTCCAAACACTCTGTATTACAGTTGACAGCATATCAACCTTTAGACGCGTGCACCCAATATGCAAAGACTTGCAACTAAGTGTAAAGTTTGTTATTCTATCTATCTACTGTTAGGACCGTTCCTTGTGTCAACTTGGTTTAAATAGCAATGTAAACAAATTGTAGAGTGTTATTACCTAGTTCCGTTATTATGATTTAATGTGCATTTAACCAACGGTTGACATATTATTGACACATATTTGCATCGAGTGCTTAGTGCTAGTATCACACTATAGCGACATTGACGCACATGAATCTTATTAATTTTACGTCAATAATTCTCTCTAGAGGAAATCTTTGTAAAACTCACAATCAACACACTTAGCACACCTACCCCCGGTTTCTTAAACGCTAAAAGTCTGTTTATCTATTGTTAACAGCTGTCAGTTGTCAAAAGTGCATAAAAAAACACAAAAAAACGGCGGTTAATTTTTCGTCTACCTAGCTTTTCTAAATGGCCAGTATGAAACGGTTAAAAAAATCACGAACGGAAAAATACTTATTTTTTAATACGATTTACATATTTATCTGAATAAAAATCTTCAATATGCAATCGAATGAATCGATTCGAATAAATTAACGATTACGGTTATCATTCTATTTATTAATAAATCGATTACCATTTACTGTGATCATAATGAACTAAATCTTTACTTTAACTAAAATAGTACTTTTTATTGCATGTCCAAATCCGGTGGCTAAGCTGGCACACGCCCTTTGCATACGTCACGGGGTTGTCACACGCACATTCGGAAATAGTCGCAAGATTGATGGTGTGAACATTCCACAGTGCCGATTAAAACAAGGGAGAAGATTAATGGTTGATGGCATAGTGGCAGCACTAGATGCCTGTCATTCGTGTTGTCTGCCCTCGCCTGTTGTAAGTGATTACAAGGAAGATTTTATTTATGGATTTTTGATGGCGTTTGTTTTTGAAGTACGGCCGATGACGTAGTATTCTTTTCACGCGTGCAAAAGCTATGTCACCTAACTTTGAGACAAAAATTTAAAGTTTATCAGTAGCCGACTCTACGGAGCAGACCTGTTTCTGCTTCCCTAAAATTTATCTTCTCAGTGGGTATCGTTATTATTGACTAGCTGCTACCACTGCGCGCTGACGCGATAACGTTTTACTTTCGTTCAATCGCTTTATTTTACTATTTTACGTAGTAAAAACAACGATTGTCGAAATAAAGCGCTGCTTGTTCTGAAAGGCACGAACGGTGGTAGTGCCAAATATAAGTTTTTTAAGGACCTATCATGTTGCTGTTCTCTGAAGTAAGTTCTATCGTAAATATGTAGTTGCACTTATTCAAAATGCCTAAAGGCATATAAAGTCAAGTACCACACCACCTAACACCTAATAGCGCATTCCTGGGCGCGTGTCAAGGCATGACTTGCTAAAAGTGCCGTTATATTGGCGCAGGGTGACCGACAAATCCGACACCCCTTTTGTTTTAGTCGACTGGTATTTGCAGAGCATTGGTTATATTGACAATAAGCTAAAAAAAATATGGAATTTATTCTTAATTATTTTGATTTCACGCAAAACTATTCGATTTAATTACATTTTATTCTTAAAAGCCTGCAACATAGGATGAAAATACGAACTAACAATAGAGAAAACATATATTTCTATGCAGGGCGCTTTCTTGAGATACACCAATTATGCAGTTTACACAAGATCGAAGTAGGTAGCAGTCAGCTACTGGTCTGTTTACTTATTCGTTTGTTTGTCGCATCGACCACGTTCCCACGGAGTCTATTGAGCAATCAAGTGTATCGAAAGTTCCTCATTCGAATTGAATTGTAGATACTGGCACATCTAGCCAGATAAAAGAAAGAAAAATAAAACATTTTATATTTTTTTTACAGGGAAGACAAAATCGATAGTAGCCAGTATGTAGGTATAATAAAACCACGAGAATTTCGGAATGATGATTGATTGTATAATTCCATGTTATTTTTCAGTGTGAAATGAAAATGTTTTGAATGAATGTGGGATTTTGTCGTCGTTTTAATCGGCGTATCGGGATCAAACGGTTTTACAGCTGCGCGATTCTTGAGCAAATAAAAGAAGAATTAATCAACGGAACACTTCTAGTGTTGGGATAAAGTTGTAGATTCTATTCTTCTATGAAATTCTATTATAGGAAAAAAAAGTAGAGTGAGACACAAATAATAGTAGGTAACATTATATAGCTAGAACAATAACCTTAGAAAGAAGAATATATAAACTTAGGAGTTTGAACCGCTGTTTTTATAGCCTTATTAGCAGTTATTTGTAAATCCTAATTTAAACGTATTAGTCACCACTATCGTACTTATCTCAATATGTTTCTATTATTCACCATCCCAACACTACATCTCCGGATAAACAAATGTCGCGTGACTTTCCTGTAGACACCCGCCGCAGATTCGATGCTAATCTCTTGCCGAAATGTAGATTATTAATATATCAAAGTCACAGACGGCGTAACGCGATTTTTTATTTAATTTTATCATAATAAAAACGTCTAGTTTTACAGCCTCTATTAATATTCTTAACGCGCTCTTAAGCTTCTTTTGTTTCTGTCCTCAATAAAATTATTAAGCTCTATGTACAAAGAGGCTCTTTGATCTCGAACGGTGCAATATATTTTGCTCTTTATTTCATTAGAAGCGAGATTCATCACGGATCTCACTTTGGCGCGGAGAAATTCGTAACAATTACTTTTTTGTTTTTTGACACAAATAAATCTAATTTGTACGGACTTGGGCGTGTTAGTGACCCCATATTGTATTGAGCTCCATAGACGTTTATTTGCTGTTCTGCAAAATACAATTTACCATCCGAATGAGAATTCTAATGTTCTAACACCAAACTCCGTGAACTTATCAAATATTAACTATCACATATTATACCGTAATGCCCTGAGGTGGCTGTTACTTTTCAAATCAACAAATGTTGTATATTATAGCTTTTAAAAGAGGATCCTTACCACGAAAAGGCGAAAAATTGATTTGGTATCCTGACACAGCGTAGCGTGGCGTTTTTAAAAGTATCAGATGATATATCACAAAATCAATTGTTATTTTCAAGGTCGGGCCTTACGAGGATATTTTAAATTTTCAAAGTTATTTGCTTTAGTTTTAGTTTTTAATTTTGCTTCTAGATTAGATTTTGTAACCATAGCATAATTTAAATGTCGACAAGAATACGCCACATTTATAGTTCAACAACTCTGAAACCGTCGCCCAAGATACAGACTATGCCTAGTGTGGGGACACTGTAACTTTACAATGTTATAATATTTTGTGCCACTATGTCTTAGTTCTAAATTCTTAATTCTATATCTATAGTACCATTGTCCGTGTCACACTTGTCGCACTAGATAGCTGAAATAACGACTAAACGAAAGGAATAGAGACAATCGGAATCGATCATTAAAAAGTTTTTATATCTAAAAAAAACTGGCTGGATAGAATCACCGGCTCTGGCAGAACCTATACTGAAACAAAAAAAAAAGAATATGGTGATTTCAACACTGCAACCACCAAGTGAGTTCGTCGTTGTGTAAAGCTATTGTTACAAGTCTTGTCCATCCGCATCAAATGTGGGCATAAATCATATTCGTCGTAAATTCAATACGAGAGCCCACAATGAGCACTCTGTCCCGATTTGAATGACCGAAAGTTTTCGGAGACGCGTTCTTTTTTGCCCCCAATATCTTGTGATTGTTCGTATAAAAAGCGTTGACGCGACATTTTTATGATGATTAATAAAAAGTGTGACACCTTCTACAGGATGTCAAAGAAAGTCTATGCCGTAGTCGAGGGTATCGTTTTAATTAATATAGAGGGTATCGTTTTAATTAATATAGAGGGTATCGTTTTAATTAATATAGAAAGAAAAAAAATCGGCCGTGCTTGGGATTCGAATCTTGGACCTCCGGCTTATGTGCCGGCAATTTGCCATGTTATGATAATAATTAGCTATTTTACTTAGCCCTGTCTGGTCCTAATCAGCTGAAATATTATTGTTAAACAAAGTTAAATATTGTATTCAATATTTCACTTTTCATAATAACACTTTCTTGGGCACTGAAAATTTTATGACGTTCAGAATAAGAATATTAACAAAAAGGATCATTTTATTTTTATGACACGAGATGCAATGCGTAGTAGCAACAATGATGATTAGATCCGTTAAATATAAAAATAGGGTAATTTTTGAACTAAAACTCTCGTAAGCACTAGACATTAACTTTATTGACAAAGTCAAGTCGAGTAAGTGAATACGGAGTAAAGTTAAAAGGGTAATTTTTTTTAACACTCTGTAGCTCTCTTCGTTCAATAAGTCCAATTCGTTTTAGTCTATCGTAAAAAGGCAACTCTTTATAAGATAAGCTTTTACACGCTCGCTATCGCCTTTGTCACATTGTAGCCAGATAAGACAGCTTATAAAATAGCAAAGTCCAAAGCCGCACAGGAGCTTTTCTTCGCAAGCTATAGGTCTTTCATCAAGAAATTTTCCCTATGCTTATGTAAGTTTATTATATTATCTCATATTTATTTATGTTTTCTTGCACTACCTGTCGCCAATCTCTTCAAAACAAAGGTTTGCTGGAAGAGAATGCTTCCTGCATTTAGCACGCCCTTGTACAGTCGACAGCACGTCAATCTTCACATTTTAGTTGCAAAGTAGCCCGTAACGCAACAGAGTACAGTGCGTGGGTGTATACCATGATGTGCTGTCGACTGTACACTTATTGGTGCAAATAAAGAATAATAATAGTTTGCGAAGGTATACAAACTAAAGACAAACAGGCCAGATAGCTTGCATGTCGATAAATATAGAAGCTGTATTCACGATACCGTAGACAGTACGTCAACCTTTACATTTTTATTGCAAAGTCGTCCGTAAGGTAGCGTAGTAGAGTGCACATATAAGCTGTAACTTTTTTCGTACACTGGTATGAGTAAACACTCGAACAGTCCACGGCTGATGAACGGGTATATTTTTGTTGGAAACTCCTCTTTAACTGTAGTAGGTACTGAGAATTGGTCTTTAGTATTTGACACATTCAGGATTAATAATTTTTAAATTTGTAGGTTTGTTACGTATGTTAAAACTGTTTTGAAAAGAATAAATGTGGAGTTTCGTTGATAGTTTCTTCTCCATGTAATCTATTAACTGTGAAACTAACAACTTGACGTTCCTAGTAAATACATAATTTGTTTTTATTGTGAATATATTTTTTTATTTCAATTTTGAATTAGTAGGTAGCTTCTGAATTTGTAGGTAGGTCTTGGGCCTCAAAATACAAATTCTCCTGTTAAGCGCAATTATCCCATGAACCTTACTAGTTACGGTCTTATTGTTACAATACAACGTGTCGAGGCCCGCACACGCAAAATGTTTACAAATGTTTACGCTCCGCGGCACGTCCCGGCAACTTTGTCGCGCGACAGTTGCGCCGGAGTCGCTTTATTAAACATAACATCGCATCTTTGCTTCGCGGGATTTTATTGGATCACACCATTCTAGCGACTCCCTAACGCAGTTGGTCTTAACATCATTCTTACAATGTAGGCAACATTGTAAGAATGATGTTAAGACCAACTGTTTTAGAGGGTCGCTTTCATGTGTGACTCTATAGATTTGTTCGCGTTCATAGATGACAATGATGATCATCATCTAGTAACCTATCAGTAATAAACGTTCAACCGACATAGATTCTCGTAAATAGAAAATCCTTATTGCACACAAATTATATCGAGGGTATTCTGGCAGAACCGAATAAGTACAAAATTTCAAACAAAATAATTTCTAATGCAGTTTTGACTGAGTATTGAAACTGAGTAACACACGCAACACTAATGCAGGTAGCATTAAAAACATATTTTTTTTCTTTTTGTACTTATTGGGTACGGCCAGATCACCCTCGATATATGAACAGAAATTTAGTAGATCGAATTTAAAATTATAGTAGAATTTTACGTTATATTACAGAGTCGAATAAATAGATTAGCTTAGCCTCAACGGGTGGCGGTCGTAACTTAGAAAATGGGCATTTTAAAAATACCAATAATCTCCATAAAACAGCGATGTCCTTCTCTTTGTGGAAGAAACAGGCAGTACCTAATATCGTAGTGTCAAAGCGTATCGGCGACGGCTTCATTGGGGGTGGCTAGATCTGACCAATTTGTTATCTAACAGAAACAAATACTGACCACCTACCTACGGAAGCCTTTGACTGAGCGAGCCGCTAGCTGAAATAGCCATTAATGGCTCCTAAATAAGGTTCGGATTGCGATATAGTGAGTCATTGTGTCGGGGCAAAAAAGTGATAAGTCGTGTTTAGGGTTCGCTTTCTGAATGAATGAGCCATTAATTTCGAACCTTAAAGCTTATGAAACTTTTAGCGTTTATTTTCCTCAATTATTTACTGAAATTCCTAGTTTTCTTTATTACTTCGATTATATTGTTTTAGTCTTATATTGGGCCCATTTCTAGTGATTGGTGCCTCTGCCCACCCCCTCGGGGATAACAAGCGGGAGTTTTTTTTGTCTTATATTGCAAAATGGTGTATATACTTTGTTTCCATTGATTTCTTATAGGATGTTTTAGTACATATTTTAGTTCAAGTTCAATCGTTTATTGCTTCATGTGGTACATATTTGGTCTTATAATAGTTAGTGAGTCCTCAACATGAGCCCTGTAAAGGCACTTCAATACTGTTTGTACGGAACCATCTCTCCCAAACCGCTTGGTAGCACCACCCATGGTCCGATCCTCTAATCTCCCTGACGCCACTACGGTTTACTCCGAGTTAATTGCTTTCAAAGTGTTTTTTTTTCACGTCCACGCCGCCGGGCTAAATGTTGTATTGCAATGTTATTGTACTGTCTACCTGAAGCAGACAGAAGGACGACTTCACCGGTCATGTTTAAACGTTATTATAGTTCATACTTTTAATTATGTTTAGTTGTAACAATATCCCATTCATTTGTTTGAATTCATAATTCAAAAATGACAAAACTGTTTTAAAGCTTCGTTTGAAACTTGAAAACGGCTGAGTTATACGTAACTTACACTATTTTAAGACGTGAAAATAAAGCTGAACATGGTTTCAAACAGGTTATTAAGCACCGTTACGAGTGCCGTTACTTTTCTAAAATAAAACCTTTTAAAACTAATCCACTGTTGTTTATTTCACATTTCTATGACACTAGGAAATGACATTAATTTGAAAGAATACAAATACTAAATCTAAAAATGACAATAATAAAAAACAATATCTATGAAAAAGAAAACTAAACATTAAAAAAGGTCTGCCGCCAAAACAATTCAAAGCGCGTATTTTGACGAGCTTTGTTTTGAATATGCTAACTGGTTTGCGATTTTCTGAGGCCCAATCATGCGCACCAAAATCCTGTCTGATTCCTGAAGTTTGGGATAACAATTAGTATGGAATTTGACAGTTACACCATTGGAATCGTCCAGGATTCGTTCCGCGTGATGAAGGAGCTGGTCTTCTGTTACGAGTGTTTTACTCATTTCATGTTGTCTACCTGCATTGAGGGTGACAATGAGGGTGTAAGCTGCAATAGATACGAGGCCCAAAAAAGGCACGATAAAACGGTGACTCAGGATTCAGCAATGTTACTCGATAGAACTATCGATTCGGAATGTTTTATCGACGTGTAAACGTTGGGATTGTTTGTTTTGAAGTTGAAAGTTATAATTTGGGTTATGTTAACACTTTTATATTGAGCTATCTGCGCTCGGTACCTTACCTATGTTTTTTTATTGGCTTTAATACCGATGAATGTATTAGCTAATTATTAGGCAGTTTGTAGGACTGGAAATTATTCATAGCGTTTGAAATCGGAAATAACAGTTAGGGGCACGCTTGCGGTTGAAGACCATAATTTCTACTCTGCCTGAGAGAAAGCCAACGTATGGTTTGAATTGCGACATTTATAGGTTACATATTTTTATCATGATTGTCACGAAACAATTGGTTTTTAATGTGAAAAATATTATTTTTATTTTGCTTTCACTATGTTTTGTGTAGACACTCGTTTGTCTTTTGAGAAATATTGAATTTTATACTTTTGGTATACCTAATGGACATTTCCAGTGGTTATTACCGAACTGTCATCACTACAATACACAATAGTCTTAATGTTTTCTACTTGCTTATATTAGCACCACAGCCAACCTTCTACTAAAGTCAATAAACCTCAAAGTCGGACCCTTCTATTGTCTGCCCAAAATGTGTTGTCCGACAGTGGCGCGGGCCATGTGCCCAGTCAGTGCAGCCTCACTGGGGATATTCCAAGCCGTCGAAGGCTTTCTTTATAATTTTATACCTTACACCGCCTCCTTTGTTTGCGTCACGTTTACAACAAATATTTTCAAATCTATTCTCTCCTTTGGATCTACCCTAATAAAGTGGGGTCTCACAGTTACGCTAGATTGACCGAAGTGAAGGGCGGAAAGTTTGTTCTTTGCATGATGGCTTATCATGACCATCTATGACTAACTCTAGTGGTTCCGTGCTTCGCAAGGTACGACAAGCTCTTGGTCCCGGCTGCCGTCGATAGATGGCAGTCGTTAAGCCAAGTCAGAGGCCTTAGGGCGACTTGAAAACTTCTGACAGTAACACCAGCCACTATAGTCTTACAAGCCTCCACCAATCCGGACTAGGACCCCGTGCCTTAGTATGGCCTATACCTTCCTCAGGGAAGAGATCCGTGCCCCTCGGTGGGGACATAATGGGTTGATGATGATGATTGTTTATTACAACACAACTTAGCAAATTAGCGGACTTGGTCTATGACAGAAAATCAGAAGTCCATACTCAAGTTTTGCCAGCGGGCAATGCACCGCAGTATTCTGGGTGTAAAAAGAATAGACCGTATGTTGTATTCGAGAGTAAAACGACCGAAAGCTTTTGATGGGTTTATTACACTGAAGGCCTAACTGAGACGCAGCTCAGGTAAATCCTTATGCGACTACCCAACATCCCTCCACCTTTAATTCTTAAAGTTAAGTAAGTATAAAATTGCTATAATTTAAATAGAATGGTTTATAATCAACCCTAGGAAGATCGCGAAGATTCAGGCGCCTTCTGGCCGAATCACAAGTTGGTTCTGTGCTTGCCCCGTCCAGTTACCAGTGTGCTTAGTGCGAGTTTTTTTAACTACTCGATCGCGTTAACGTAAACTCATATTCTATAGGAGCGACAAAGCGCGCCACCTATTTGTCTCTCTGTCACTCCTATACAAATTGCAAACGCTCTCGCTATCGAAAGTGAATGAAAAAACTCGCACTACGGGCCCAAGTCCAGGTTGCGAAGAACCATCGTTTATGGTTGTTTGTGACTCAGACGTAGAAGATGATGACTGTTCACTAACGTTTATTGACTCCTGTGTCTCTGGGGCTAAGGACCACTCCTCTTCTCCCTCATCCACTCTCCCTTGGGATGGGCCTGCTAGCGAAACGTCTAAATCGTTATCTGATGCCATGATGGACATATCTTCTTCGCCTTATAATTTTTCCTTGTATAGTTGATTTTTATGTTTCTTAATTATAGTGTTCGTTTCCTTCAATTGTACATTGTATAAACTTTCCCTAATTGTGACAATATAGTGGCTTTCATCCATTTGTTTTCGTTTGGAACTTTGACCCAAACCCTATCATTTGTTTTGAATTGTATTTTTCGGTTTCCTCCATAGTTTTTACCCTGCGAACACTGTTTGGTTTTAATAAGTTTTTTTAAGTCGGACGAATTTGACGGCGACTTATCTGAGTGGCATTTGCCTTAATAAATCGAACCTTGTACACAGCTGCCGACCGAACATCAGTTCTGCAGGCGAGGAATCGGTTGTCGAGTGTTTGGAGTTTCGGTACCTAAACAAAAATTCTAGTAAGCCAGCTTTTATACCGCTATTAGACGTTTTCCCGGAAAATAGCAACGTTTTAATATGCCTCTTCAATAACTTCACATAAATCTCTGCTTGTCCGTTACTCGCAGGCGAATATGTGGGTGACGTCAGATGAACAATTCCATTTAGTTTGCAGAAATCTTGGAACTCCCGTGACATAAAGGACGTTCCGTTATCTGATACCAACGTGTTCATAATACCAAAACGCGAAATCGGTTCTTGCAGTTTTTGAATAACGGATGCCGATGAGTAATTAATTATTGGTCATTTGAAAACATTCAACCCACTTGGAGAAAGCATCAACAACAATTAAAAACATCCTACCTTGCAGCGGTCCAAAAAAATCCAAATGTACTCTGTACCACGGTCGCGGCGGGAATGGCCACGGAGTGAGCGGGGCGCGCGGCGGAGCGGGTTTTAATTTAGTGCAAATGTTACACTAAGCCGCCCTACGTTCTATATCCTTATCTAAGTTAGGCCACCAAAACCTCGATCGAGCCTCCGCCTTGGTTTTTACTAGGCCTAAATGTGGCCTATGTAATTCTTCTAAAACCCTCGACCTCAAGTTTGCAGGAATAACGATTTTAATTCCTTAATATTAGTCGGCACCTTAGCGTCTAATATGGCCTTTACTGGCGTACCGTTAACTCCCACGGATAATTTCATAGCTTCACCCCGACAGCTGCGTACATTGCAAATTAAAACTCTCTTACCATCGTCATCGTCACTTCCCTCCGACACTGCATCCACATGCTTCAGCTTTTTATTCACTTTGTTGCTCGGACACATCCTTCTAAAATGGCCTCTTTTTCCGCACTTTTTACACTTATAGTTTTTGAAACGGCAATTAGCCTGACTATGACTACGATAACCGCATCCTTCACACTGTGGCCGATCCGAACGCTCGGCCACCCGGAACATGTCACCTTGCGCCTGCGCCATGACTCCCGATGCAACCGCCATCGAAACCGACTCCCGTGAAGCTTGTCTTGCGCTCTGCTCATTATTAGCAATCTCTAACGCTTTAGCCATAGTAAGACCCGGCGAGTCCTCTAGGAACAGTTTGTCCCTTTCCGCTCCAGCCCGCATTCCCAACACAAATCTGTCACGCAGTGTTTCGTCGAGCGATGTTGTAAATTGACAATCCGCCGCTAGGCTCCTGACTCGCGATGCCCATTCTCTGTGACTTTCCCCTATTCCTTGCGCGGCACTGTGAAAGCCATGTCTCTCGGCTAATATAAATTTCTTAGGCGAATAATGTTTATTGAATTCGCTAACGACATCTGTGTACGATAATGTGTCCAAAGTTTTGGGGTATATCAAATTGCGTACCAACTTATACGCCGAGGCGTCGAGATACTGAGTGCTCCCAACAAAATGGCGCGTCGTCTCTTGCCATCTTTGTCCGTTTCTGACGTAATTTCATTCGCCAAAAACCACTGATCCAAACGTTTCTTGAAAATATTCCAGTCTGCATCACTGTCGAAGACTGGCACGCTCCCGATACTCGACATTATTTCCGCGTGGATAATTTAGTCGATCTAGTCGCCACTGTTGTATTCGAGAGTAAAACGACCGAAAGCTTTTGATGGGTTTATTACACTGAACGCCTAACTGGGACGCAGCTCAGGTAAATCCTTATGCGACTACCCAACACCGTATTAGAAACACTACCTCTAAAACAAAAATTGCAGATGTTGCGATTACGACCGCTAGGTTAAAGTGGGACAGGTCTGGCCATGTCTGCTGTATGAGCATAGATAGGTGGGCCGAAATTGCGACCGACTGGGTTCCGCAAAATCCGACATCGACGTCGCGGCGGCATCGGCAGACCAAGGCGAAGATGGCGGGACGACCCAAATGCATTCTTGCCGGGATGGTGCGAGGTGGCTGGAGACAGAGGTTGACGAAAGGAGGGAGGCCTTTGCCCAGCATTGGGACACTAAAGAGGCTATGTAAGAATAAAAACTTAGCAAGTTGACTATCGTAGGTCGTGATCACACTAAATTCCAAATACCATTTCTCTGGATGATAAGACTGCTTTATAAGTTCCGTGCATTTGTGAAGTTGTAGTAGCATTTTACCTTTCGGCAACCGTGAAGGAAAACAACTTAAGGAGACCTGATTTTCTACGGTCTTCACATACCTTAGCTCTTAGAATTGCCTATCCGGGTTGGGTAAGTGTGGTTATGGTTATACTCTCTCACTCTGATAGAAGGCCTGAGCCCTGCAGTTAGACGTAATAGAATTAAAAAAATGCATCGGCGTACTTCCCTTCCAACAAATGGCGGATACGGCCTGATAACTTGGTTATTTGTTATTTTTAGGGTTCCGTACCTCAAAAGGAAAAACGGAACCCTCGTAAGATTACTTTGTTGTCAGTCTGTCGTGTCGGTCCGTCCATTTGTCTCTCTCTTCGGACGGGATCGGGAACGCGTATATTAGCCACACTAAGGCGAGCCGAAACGAAACTGTCCCGGTGGACGCCACGCGAATAATTAATTAAAACCTTGTAACAAAATAAACAAATTGAACATTATAAACATTGAAGATGAGGGAAGATGCGGACATTTAAACTGCCAATAAACGTTTATTTCGGCACTCAAGCGAATCAAAACTCGTAGCGTACTTTTCGTGGATCTAGAACTATTTCTGTGGCCTGGTGGTAAAAGGGCGAATGTCAAATTGCCCAAAATCCGTTTTTGATGCCAAAGTATTGAAAAATGTATTTATTTAATTGTGCTAAAAGAGAGTCAGTGTACAATGTATGACTTTTTACCGGTATAGTAAAACTTATTTAAAACGAAATGGGCTGTAGTGAGGATGGGGATTACTGAAATTAATCCTATTAGCACCGGGCCACAGATTTATTTTAGCAAGTAACAAAGTGATAGTTATACTAAAAATACAGTAAAAAAATCTGACATCTTTAATTAAATCATTGAATCAATTATTTTAAGGTTGAACAAAAATGCGAGTACGGGGCTCTCGGTGCATGAGCCCGACTCGATCATGTCCGGTTTTTTTTTTAGAAAGGCAGGATAGGCGTCCTATTCTCGGAAGGCAATAACGGTTCATTTCATTGTTACAAATCCATTACAAGGACCAAAGACGATTGCGATGGAGTATTTTGTCGAATAACTCGACTATTCCTTTTCTTAGTAAACTAATGATGTAAATATTAAGGCTCATTAAAAGCTCATTTAGACAAAAAAATATTCTCTTCCGAAAGTAGAATGAAATGGATTTTTTATGTAAATAGATTAAATAGAATCACCATATCTGAACAATGAGATAGGTAAATACTAAGTACTTTAACATTGTTATTTCTTACTTTATTTTCGCCTAGCTGGTGCCCGCGACTTCGCCTGCGCAAGATTACCGGGATATCAAGTATCCTGTATTTCAATTTTGATCTTTTTCTATCTGTACGCAAATTTTCATGTCAAAGTTTTAACAAACATCCAAATGTCTTCACAAACTTTCACATTTATAATCTTCTTCTTCTTCTAATATACAGAGTGGAATTTTGTAATGCCACCTGAAGGGGAAGTACTCTTAACACTGTAGATAGAAAATTTTACTCAAAGAAAACATTCCTTTATTTTTTAAAGTTTTTTTTTTAAAACTGCATTCAAAAATTTTGAAAAATTCGCCTGCCTCACCCGGTAATCGAACCGACTAAAATCTGTGAAAGTTGTACCCTGTACTTCTATTCCATCGATCGTTAGGGTCCATTATAAGGATGAAATCTCTTTAACCAACTTCATAAATTAAATGAAAGGAAAACAATGAAATCTTAAATTATTAATTGCAAGTTAAGGCACTTTTACTCAAAGATCCGTTTCTTTATGTTTACTTATGTATGTTATTTATCATTGACGTCATTTATCCATTAAAATGACGATTTACTATTTAGATAAGACGATTGCAATTTGCACGATCACCAGATCTCATCTCTTTAGATTTTTTTTTTTTGTGGGAATATGTAAAAAATCAAATTTACATTAAATCTTATGAGAATGTAAACGAGATGAGAGTTGAGGTTCAGAATACGATTTATAACATTCACCACAATACGTTATTAAAGGTTACTAGAAATGAATTCGTTAGAAGAATAAATTTGTGTATCCAAGAAAATGGAGCCCATTTCGAGCAATTAATTAGTTAGTTTACCATTTTTTGAAAATAATTATAATTATTTAAGATTTCATTGTTTTCCTTTCATTTAATTTATAAAGTTTGTTAGAGAGATTTCATCCTTATAATTGACCCTAACGATCGCTGCAATAAAAGTACAGGGTGCAACTTTCACAGATTTTAGTCGGTTCTGTTACCGGGTGCGGCAAGCGAATTTTCAAAAATCTTGGAATGCAGTTTTCTTCCTTTAAAAAATAAAGGAATGTTTTCTTTGAGTAAAATTTTCTATCTACAGTATTAAGAGTACTATCCCTTCAGGTGGCATTACAAAATTCCACCCTGTATAAAATTCTCGTGTCACAGTGTCAGTCCTCCTCAGTGATACTCCTCCGAAATGGCTTGAACTATTTTGACGAAACTTTAAATTATTTTCGCTAGGTTTGAGAATATATTGTTATGTATTTTTCTTAGCCCTAAGTGATGTGTGGTCCACCCCTATTTAAAAAATAATAATACAGCGTTTGCCGGGTCAGCTAGTATGATACAAAGGTACAATAGTAGGATTTAAGAACGTACAGTTGACGGCTAATTGACCTAAACAGTTCTACTGCAGTTTTGGGCGTTTTTTTTATAAATCAGTCTGTCCGTATTCTTCCACTGCTGGTCATGTGCCTACGACAAGGCACGCCATTTTATTTTTGTTATCTGTCATCTGCGTCTGATTGATCCAGCTCACTGATGGGCGTCCAACGATGCGTTTACAAGCCCGGTTACAAGCGGTCTCTGCTCTCTTTACACTTGCTTTTGTTAAAAAAATCTATTGATTAAATGCCGACTGTACAGTCGACAGCACGTCAATCTTCCCATTTTAGTTGCAAAGTCGCCCGTAATACAACGGAGCAGAGTGCATGGGTGTATACCATGATGTGCTGTCGACTGTACTACCTGGCTTGATAGTTTTATTAATAAACATATACATTTTCACACAGGCACATTGTATACATTGCTTCTGGCCTCACACTAGGATACTTTCTACGATCCTTTGATCTTTTAATTAATCCTTCAAAACTATATTTTATGTACAAAACATGAACAAGAATAGCGTAAGACTTTCGTATACCGGTATGAGACTCGTATAAAGTCTCCTCGTCTATAAATCCTTTCCCGGACGAACAAAGCCCTATTCTGAAAAGTCCGCACGCGCCGGTGGAAAGTCAACAACATGTGTAAGGAAATTATGGTCAATAAGGAACTGATGAAATTAGATTGTTACTTTGTCACGGTCCTACTTTATAAAGTTACGATTCAGCTACAATTCAACGTTAAATTTGTTGCAGTAGATGACATTCATTATTCCTTTGACATATTTATCCGTTTGTTGTTTGGTTAGACTTCGGGCGCGTTGAATAAAATTTTCATAGGTAACAGTTTCAATTTCAGTACCTACTTTCAGTAACACTCTTAAACAAGCTATTTACTGTATGTTAGACTTTGTAATTGAAAAAGGAGATTGTTTATTCAGATTCATACGTCATGCAACGTTACTGTTATGTTTCGTTACTTTTTTCCGTTTTCCCTTTTAATGATTCTCTACTTTTTGTACCACATTTCGATATTTAATAAATATTTTTAACTCTATATCTTTCAAATTCAATTTGATGATGTCATTTTTGTTTCACAATAGTTTGGGTATCCGAATTAAAAATTAAAAATATATTTATTGAATTACTAGCCGACCTGCCGAACGCTGTCTTTCCATACTAATTAGCTTATGATCTTTAGACCTATCGAATATTCACAAAAAAATCACAAAAATTATTGATGCCGTTTCCGTGGAGTTCGATAACAAACAATGTGACACGAGATCCTTATATTTTGGAAGATTTCAAAAATTATTTGCTATCCGGTAACGACTTTATACTATTGAGTAACGAATGTTTTATTCGGTTGGGCTATAGGATACATACCTAATAAGTTATAGTACAGGGTAGGCGAAAAAAACTTTGAAAGTTGTTTATTGATATTAGGATGACATAATATGTAAAGAAAATAGAAATGATTTTTTCTTTTCTTATAAGCCATGATTGTGTCTCGCTGCTGGACAAAGGCCACCGCTATAGATTTCTCCTTCCGGAAGAGAAATGTGTCTTAAGAAAATAAACTTTATGACTAATACGGTACTTGACATTCAATAAATTATTTGAGATGCTCGATTAAAACAAAAATTACAAAATTTTCGGAAAATGTATTCTTTCAATCATTTACTAGTTATTACAATTTTTAAATAGATGAAACATGAAAAGAGTGCTCTGAAATGTGACGTCACAAGCAAGTATTTTCATACAACATTCCGTTTTAAAAGTAACTCATTTGACATTTTGTCAAATACCCAATTGTCACTTTACGAAACAGTGCCCAGGGTGAAGTGTTCTCGTAGGATTACTTTGTAGACAGATTGGTGGGCTCAGCTAGGACCGCGTGATTTGACCCGCTAAGCCAGGGATCCCCAAACTATTTTGGACAAGTGACCCCTTTTCCAAAATGAACTGTACCTTAGACCCCCATGGCCAAATTACCTACTTTTAAGATCAAACCCCTTATTCATAATGGTCCGCTAACTTAAAACAGCTGCACCGGAGTGTTATTTTTCATTCTGACATAGGTCAATAGAAGAAGACGTAGTGAGAATACGGTATTTGACACTTTCAACAATAAATTATTTGAGATGCTCGATTAAAACAAAAATTACAAAATGTTTCGGAAAACGTCTTTTTTTTAATCATTTACTAGTTATTACAATTATTTTGAAATAGATGAAACATAAAAAGAGTGCTCTGAAATGTGACGTCACATTATTCTTAGTACACGTAACATAACATAAACAATACAGTACCTGCAGGCACCTATCTTGAAAGTTTTAAGAACTTGTGTTAATTTAATAGGGGTCGATTTTTAGACCTCGTCGACCCCCAAAATCAGTTTTCGTTTATGTCGACCACTTTGGGAATCCCTGCGCTAAGCAGTTCCAATTTGAGTAAACGGCCGCGACCCGCTGCCGTGCCGATATCGCTCGTGATCCGGCCGCCAATTGCCGCGATCGGTGGATGGGGTTCGCGGAAGCAGCGGTCGACATCACGCTCCGCCTAGACTCTAGACTGGCTAACCCCATGGAGTCTTCAGCGCTACATATCAATTCCTATTTCCAATGAACAAATAATTAGGTACCTATTATATAATCAGCTACAGTCTGTTTTTTAATTCTATGCAAAAAAAAATGACGCGGTGTTACCGTTATAAAATATATAGTTTTACTCGGTAGTTTTTTTTTTACCGTGAATAGAAGACCCGTGTGACCAAAATCCTTATCACATCTAAGACATTAAAGTTTAATCCTCATAAGAGCAAAGTCTAAAAAAAACACCTACGTAGCACAAACAATTATTACTTGGAAGTAAAATGGGGTAATTTGGTTTCTGCGTACTAGCAACATTCAGACATTGGATTGTATTGAGATGTCAGCGTGACTGTTTTATTTTTTTTGGATTGAACTAAAAAACAGACTGTAGTTTCACTCGTTTCACTACTAGTTGAAAAGTTTAGGAAGACATCACTATTAATTGTTGAGACAATATCTGTGGCTAACGAAATAAATTGTATGTAATTTCTACAGCTTTATTGGTTTTTCAGATATTTCCGGGCCTTTGTAAGATATTGGGATTAAATGGACGTTTACCTTTGAGATTTAAGTTTGATAAGTTTACTGTTTTCTTTCGAAAAACATCTTGAAGTGAAAATTTTAAGAGCGATTTCAGGGGTGACAGCACTGTATTAATCCGGCGCTAGCTAGACTAGTACACTTTCAGGTAAATTTCTCCCCATATTGTCAGTCAGGGTTGCCACTTTTGTGTTGCAGTGGCAACATCTTCCATTTATTTGTTTTTACATTTTTTTCCCTAACAGTGTTCTTCATCGTCTCTTCTGTTTGAGACAGCTTCTAGTTGGTTTCTCACACTCGGGGCGCTTAAAAACTAGCGCTTGCAACTGAAGTGCTACGTACAAGCCTGGCCTCTCTCCCCATATAATTTATTGCTTATTTCATAGTAATTGTACCCTCTACGCCCTCTCTATTTCCACGGCCGGGCCGTGCAACACTGTTGGATTTGAATTGCGTTTACTCGGAAAGGCATTAATTCTGTGCTTTTTCTGCCGCTTTGCCGGGGCTCTGTTCCATTCATGGAGGTTCCCTACTTGGAATCTAATGCACCCTACAGACTTTGGTCTTCAAGGGGAGGTGACTTCCGTAAATAGCACGGGCGTTTTGCGTACGTCAGCCGAGATTTTCTATCCCCATAAACATGGTGAATTTTTAAATTAATTACTTAGTATACATTTTTCACATTAAAATGTAGTAACTAATGAACTAAAAATTCATTTTTAAAGGTGGTAGTTTTATTTAACAAAAAATGGAGTACCCATTTTTTAATAGTTTATTCAATACGATCCCTTTGAACCAGAAAAAGTATCTATTCTATTTTTAAAATTTAGCTTTTTAATATTTTAACTAAGCCATAAATAACTTTTTTTTAATATGTTGATAAGGTACTATAATATCTTATAATTTTCTCGTTGACAATGGTTTTATTTGTGAATAATGAAGAACCGTTTTTTGTGGTTTAGCGTTATTTCAATGACACATTGTACAGTCGACAGCACGTCAATCTTCACATTTTAGTTGCAAAGTCGCCCCTAATGCAACGGAGTAGAGTGCATGGGTGTATACCATGATGTGCTGTCGACTGTACCTACATTCACGTGCAAAGAATAGTACCCCTACGTAAATAGGGCCGCAACACAGTAATTAATTGTTTCAAGAGAGAATGCTCGCCGTCAATTTTCTCTAAAGAATGCCCATCCCTAACGTAAGTTAAATGTAAATGTAAAAAAATATGTAGGTATATAAAATTATCGTAGCGATAACCAAAGCACAAAAAATTGTATTTTGGAAATATGTGCCAGCGATCTGCGGACTTCACCACGTAAGTCAAATTATTATCAAATTATTGGTTTTTAAACCATAAATAATTGAAATGCCAATTTACTTAATTTTTAGGGTTCCGTATTTTAAAAGGTAAAATGGAGCCCTTATAGGATCACTTTGTTGTCCGTCCGTCCGTCTGTCTGCCTAGCAAGAGCCTTTATCTTAGGGACGCATGGAGGTATCGAGTTAAAATTAAAATCGTGTATACATACACCGGTATTCTTTAAGATGGACAGACAGACTATCTCATCCAAGTGGCGGGAAGACGCTGGATGCAAGCCGCTACCGACCGGTCTTTTTGGAAATCCATGGAGGAGGCCTATGTCCAGCAGTGGATTTCTTTTGGCTGAATGATGATGATGATTCGCCGGTCTAGGGTCCTTTAAAAAACAGCGATTACGGAACCTCGGTGGGCGAGCCTGACTCGCTCTTGCACGTTAATTTTATCGATGCCTACTTTACATGTCAACATAAAACAGAACCTTCCGATCTGGTGTGCAATTACGTAAGACTCCACTGTATGGAGTTGTCTGATTTAGCCCTTTTGTTCCCGGTATGTCACACCACCTTATGTCACACTGTTACGTTCTGCTACTTTTTTCCCAGTAGGTATCTCATACCCCTTACTCCGAACTGTCGCATACATTCTTATTTTAACTCTTTCGAGTTGTCGACATGCTTAAAACGATAGAGTGGAAAGTTACGTAATAAGGGCAGGTCACCTCTGTTTCCATACTAACTCTGTAGGGCCAACAAAAAAATCTTCCATGGGCGATCACTATACTTGATGGCTAAGTAGCGTGACGGTGGTTTGTCGGTGGCTCTACACTGAGTCAACGTGTGTAATTCGAAGCTTGGTTTGCTTAATTCTTTCCTTTGGAACGGGAACACCTTAAGGCAAACAGAGGAAAAGTTGTTTGGTTAATTAGAGGTTTGAACAACTTTCAAATGATCAGTAAACATTAACCAATCGGCGATGAAAAGATTTAGGAATGGATACCGATAAAAAGGAAATTATGCAAACGAAGTTTTGCTGATATTTCAGGCAGTATTATGCATTGCGTCCTTTTTCAGAGATAGTTCAAAATCTAAAGCTTCTCGGAGGAAGGTATAGAGAGATATAAAGTGATTATAATAAGTACGTACTTAACGCCAGTGTCGATTGTCGCATCAAACACGCCACGAGTATGTGGGATAAAGAATGGCCGACTTCCTCATGATATTGCAATTTGCCACATTACGGCAGCTTAATTGTAATAATTAGTGCCACACTTGTGCCAGCGAGATTGCGCGGCGCTGCTTTGATAGCTGCGACGAATCGCTCCTTGACATCAAGATTATTGTATGGGAGAGGAAGTGTGGCGTGAGTTTTAAAACATTTTTTTAGTGAATTAAACATCAAAATGTTAAAAAGAAAAAAAAGGCGCAGAGTTTTTGAACCAGCCAGTATGACAGAAAAAGAAATAAACTTAGTTAGCAGCAATTGAATCGAGTTATTCGATTATAGCTCCCTAGCCAGGTGATTACACATTATATACATATATCTATGTATTTTACTATGTAGTAGAGGATAGAGAGTACTTTATTGTTATTAAAAAAAGAAATTAAACACGTAGGTATTTTTACGGCCTTGTCACAATAAATATGTACACTTTAGTGTGGAAATACAGTAAATTTTTCTATTGAAGTTTAAACAAAGCCAAATATGAGTAAACATAATTTATTTTCACAATTCTACATCAACAAAACATTTATACTGTTGTTAACACTATACGCAAACTATTTAGCATTCCGAGTCGTGTTATAAACTAAAATAGGTCCGTCAAATCGAAACAACCGAGTAGTGTTGTAATCGTCTAATTCCAGAGAAATAGAATAATACCCGCGGAGGTCGGTTGCCGTCAAAACATTTTATAAAGTTGAGTTAGGAAACCTGATATCGTGGAAAGCTCGTTCATTTAACCAATGACGTCCATAGATATGATTTAATCTGCCTGTCTTCTCTCCCCAATCACAGTTGTTATACATCGCCGTGACGGCATAATTAGTTATCAAAATAATTCACTGTTAAATTCGCGTTAGAGCTGGGGTCTTTCAAATCTTTCAAAAGATCCATTTGGTTTCATAATAACATCCACACAATATTATCACTTGTCTTGGTCACAAACTAGAATACTCTGTGCTACGGTAACAAGGCAAGGCGATCACAAGTATGGAAAAACACTTATACTGAGACCACGGAATTTGTTTTTACTCTTCTGTGACTGAGACCATAATTACGTACGGCGGCCGCGGGGCGGCTTCTGACAGTAAGACCAGCCACTAGTCTTACAAGCCTCCACCAATCCGGATTAGGCCCCTGTGGTGGAGTATGGCCTGTACCTTCCTAAGGGGAGAGACCCGCGGTGGGGACATAATGGGTTGATGATGATGATGATGATGATGATACGGCGGCCCCTTGTAGGTAGCGAAGCCACGACCTCTGTCAATACACTTACCATTTTGAAGAAATGTTCGATGTTTTTCAGATGCAAAACTGAATTATTGAAAAGAGTTAGGCGAACAGTCGGCATACCTACGTGAAGTGACTAATAATAGCAAGTCTCATCTGACAATGAAACACATTCATCAAACCCCCCCGGATTGAGAGATTCAGTTAACCAACTGGCCTATATTATTAGTGTCATCTTCCCAAGCCCAGATAAAAGTATAGAACTCTACTCGATTAGTGTTCGTGATCATAAATCACTCGGTCCGTAACCTCCAAAGTCGACGTGTCCACACTGTCAATGATGTAGAAAAACGGAAGAGCATAAAACGATTCTGAAGAGAAGTATGCCTAAAATGCTTTAGCGGTTGCTCAGCTGTTGCTTAGCCAGCGGTAAAATGCATTTGTGATATGTCTGAAAATTTACTGCACCTCCCGCAAGCTTTTCGTTTTCGCTGCTTTTGTATTGTATTTTAATACAGTACACACACACACTTTAGCGTGTGTGTACTGTATTAAAGGGTAGAAAAAAAATTCTAGAGCTACCAAAGAATTAATTATGCTTTTTAAGAGGCTTAAAAACCGGTCAAGTGAGTTAAGTTGGACTCATGTGTATTAAAAAACTCCGCTTGAACTAGGTCATAAGAGTGTTTTAGTGAGATGGACTTTTTACAAATATGACAATTATTTAGCGCAAAGTTCTGGCCGCACAAACGTTTACAGAAATACAGAAATGTTTTAAAATTTGTTTTGCCATCGACACGTTAACTAGACTAATAGTAATGATAGAATTGAACGTAAAGAAAAGTTTGATTAAAAATTTAGTTTAAATTTCGAATATTTAATTCTGTTTAAATTTTCCTTTGTTGTAGTTCGATGAGAAGGGTACATCTGAAAACAGTCACACTAATATTATAAACGTGAAAGTTTGTGTGTGTGTTTATATGTTTGTCAGTCTTTAGCGCTGAAACGGCTGGACGGATTTTAATAAAATTTGGTATGGAGTTAGCCGATACCCTGGATTAAAACATAGGCTACGTTTTACCGCGGGGAAATATCTTATTCCTACGGGAAAATCGATGAACCGCGGGTAACACCGCGGGGCACAGCTAGTTACACATAATATCTCGTGTCATTTTGAATTGGTGGCTCTTCTGTTACTCCTTACTCATTGTTATGATTACGTTTAGGCCTATTCATTTTTATACTTTCTCTCCAGAAGTCAGAAGTAAAGATTTCCGCTTTGTTTTGTCACTAGGTAATTGCTTTTAATTTTTCATTTTCTTAACCATGTTTGGTCGGTCATCAGCTCTAGTGTCTAGTTGGGTATTGTGTGTGATGTTATTGTGTTCACAAACCGTTCCTTTTGAAGATCAGGATGATAGGCTATAATAATCTTGATCCACTTTCCTCGCCCATTTCGTCCCGGATACATCTCGCCCGCTTCTCGCGTTACCAATCAGACGACTGTCTCTAGGAATACTAAACTCGATCGAATGTAATTGCAAACGCATTGGCCGATACCCAGACAGTAATCGGAATACGGCAGATCATTTCCGGCCTACCCTGTTTCCTCGGTGGAAACTTACTAGGGGCAATCCTCGGTTGTGAGAAGACTTGTATGTTCGTCCTTGTCGTTTGTAGGCGAGAAGGTGAGACGACAAACTTGCTAAGAAAGGGGTGTCGGTAAGGTAATCGGGTCGCGTCGGGTGGTACCCGGCACCTCGCTCCGCTTCCCACCATCGCATACGCGTATAAAATCTTTGATACGCAGCACCGATGGAATCGAAATCCGATATCCAACTCCCGTCGTTATTTATCGCGAAATACGATTTATTTTCGTCCGTCCATCACTCGGACAGTTCACAGAAGCGGCAAGATTAATTGTATTTCAGTTGAGTCATCAAAATAATTAGAATGACGTTATTTTCGTTGGCGAATGCTAATTTGACACGTCGCGGGAGATTTCGTCTTTGCTGTCGTTTTGTGTCTGAATTCTTTGATTGTTCGCTTCGTTTTTATTGTTTATTTTTAATTATCCGTTTCTTGAGTTATTTTTGTAGATCTGGCTTTGAGCCTAATGATTTCAGCGCCCCTTTTCGATGCGACGGGGTTGAAATACTCCGACGTCGTTTTGTAGATGAGAGTCAAAATAAATATACGGGTATTATCATCATTGTATTCAAAAGTTAGATATAAAATTCTACTATGGATAAAATTAATTCTATGCATCATATAACTAGACCACAATAAACGTTGGCGGTATTCCAGGACGAAATATGCGCAGTTATAATTGTATTCCGCGTCCCCAGATGGTACGGAGTCGAGGAAGCGTATAAATGCCCAAGTGCCCGTTGTGGCGGGATATTTGATTTGATTGTTCCTAAGTTCTCAGAAGCCCGTTTAATCTACGGCTGTTAATTTTGAATGTGCTCGCCGATAAAATGCATTTTGTTCGTCTGAAACTAGTTAACGAATCCGTCGTAAATCTTGGCGTGTGATGCAGGGTCCATAATTTATGATAATAAACAACATTTTACAGCCGCATTGATAGAGCTCCAGTTTCCTGTTGTAAGATATGTTGATGTAGTGTAGGTTCCATTATCTAATGTTCTGCACCATCTAGCCAGGGCGTCTTGCTCTTTGAAAGCCTATTCTACATAAACTAAACAATACATTTACCACTACTGCCTATCACTATCATACGGATTTCTACACATGCTTTAACAACGGTGACTAGACATATTACGTTATCTTATTTTACGCATGAATTACTGGGACTTCTATTAACATCGTAGTAGGAATAGGTACTAAGTAAAAATTGGACGTCGTTCAGCAAAAAGGTTCCAACCCAGAACATGGTTAGAAATTGATCACCATGTTCTGTATTTTAAGAATCAAAGATTTTCATAGCGATCCGATGAGTATGTGCAAAGTTATGGCACGGTAGACCAACCCACTTGTATGGAGAGCGTAAATCAGCTTAAACCTAAACAGTGAAATATCTCAATACTCAATTTGTGTGGGTTGTAACGTTTCTGCTAAACTACGTCCAATTGTACCTCTGCTATTATGTCACTGATTTCTACAGGTTTTCTTTTTGGAAGCCGATCGCAGATCGTAGAACTAAGTTGTATTTATTACATTGAAGACTTAATTTTCTAGCATTATCTGATGTCAACTAGGAAATCTTCCACTTTCCAAGACTATTTTCGAGCATCTCATGTCACCTAGGTAATCTTTCGCTTTCTAAGATTGTTCTCTACATACCTCCTGCTTGCTTGCTTCATCATCATCATCAGGATACATTAGCCCACTGCTGGACATAGCCCTCCCCTAATGAGCGCCATAGCGCCCTGTCTTCAGCTTGCTGCATCCAGCATCTGCCTGCAGTTTTTCGCAGATCGTCATCCCACCTGGTTAGAGGGCGTCCTACACTACGCTTGCTTACTTATTCTAAAATTGTCATCGTCTTACATTGATTAATGCTTTAACATCGAAGACTTAATTAATGGTCAGCCAACACGGCGTTGATAAAGACAGCATTATCCAGCGACACATTTTCGGAGGGCGCTGCCACGCTCCGTCTCGCCATCGTCTAGCAAGCCCGACGCTCATAAATTACCGGCAGTCCGAGAAATTGGAAACTCGCCGCTTAGCCACAATAAAAGGCTACTCAAATATAAATTCAGGATCTAAGTCGTGAAAAAAAGTGCTTCAGAAGGTTCATCAGAAGGTCACATTATTAGTATTAAATAAACTCTGTTAATTATGTAACATCAGTTTGAAACAACTAAGTTTGGAGTTTTTTGGTACGTTCTTTCTCCAAAACGATCTAGATTTTGTCACGGATATCTAGTTTGGCTTGTAATAACTCTAATATATAAAATAGAAACAAATTTAGGTTGCCCTAAACCTGCTTCATATTCTGCAACAATTTATGGTTTACTATGTCAACTTGGTTTGACAATCTGCAGTTTATACTACAGATTAATAAGCACAAAGATTCGGGTATAAGCCGAAGAATAAAACTCATAGCCCACTTACACGACTCTGCTACCACCCGGCAAAAATAATATCATTCAAATATGGGCTTTAAATATTCCTCTTTAGATATATTTTACATTGGCATCATAAATTAGCTGACAGCTGCCAGCGAGCTGTCTGCAAATTTAAAGCCCATATTTGAATGATATTATTTTTGCCGGGTCACCCGGCAATAATAATATCATTCAAATATGGGCTTGACACTGGACTTGGACTGGACAGACAGTAAGTGGGCTATGACCTTAAGCAGTGAATTGTGGTTTTAGAAACACTGATATATTTGTAATATCATAACTTGCTCCCGAGTTAGACAATTGTAATTTGATCTTCACGGCGTGATCTTCTCTGTGTTCCGAGCATCGCGACTTCTGTGCCAACCTCCCTGTGCCTAAACCCTATAAAAATATGATTCGTTTTTAATCCAGCCGCAGTTTTACGAGACGATAAAAGTTGATTAATAACTTGGTGCGGCGTGGATTTATATTGCTTATGTGGGCGCCGAAATTGTGCTTACATTGTTGCTCTTTTGACCCATATGCGTGTTCAGATCGTGTTCTGTGCCGTATTTTGACGGCTGCAGACAAAACATCGTCTTTTGCGGTTTGATTGACTGTTTTTTGCTAAACGACGCATTGATTTAAACGTTTGTATGTAAACTATATTGGTGTTACTTTATATAAACTTGATTTCATTTTAATACTACTCGATCCTTATTACCTATTATTTGAAATAATTTACTCGGGATAATATAGGTACATACATTTATAAGCAAATTGATTACAGTAATAGAGAACCAAATATGAAAAAACTAAGTTTGTGTATTGTTTCTACATACATAGATCTAGATCTTTCTTAAAATTATACCTTTAATTAAATTGAAACGTTGATTAAGAACAGTTTCTGCGCTACAATTTATAGAAAGTTTTCATCGCGATTTGATTTGGTTACCGTTATCGCGATCACGGTAACAGCTACGTTACAGAACTATCCGGAATTAAGTTTATCATTTATTTATAAAATTTCATTTAGTCTGGCTGGGTCTATTTCCATGTCCTTGTCTGGTTACCATGGTATCCTAGTTAAGGATTAGAACAAGTGATTGTCCGTCATCATAGGTAATACGGTATTTGACACTATCAACAATAAATTATTTGAGATGCTCGATTAAAACAAAAATTACAAAATGATTCGGAATATGTATTTCTTTTAATCATGTACTAGTTATTACAATTTTTAAATAGATGAAACATAAAAAGAGTGCTCTGAACTGTGACGTCACAAGCAAGTATTTTTATACAAAATTAAGTTTTAAAAGTAACTCATTTGACATCCTGTCAAATACCCAATTGCAGACAGTTGGGCATATTAGAGATAATCCTACATATGAAGTAGCTGAATGACGAAGAGTCGTTGGTCTTCATTGTCACAGTTCTATTGATAACTATCATTAATGGACGTTGTAGATTCAATGCAATGATTTTACTTCTGACGCAAGCAATGCACCGTGATGTACGTGAAGCCAATTTCATTCGCCGCTCGCTATGTTCTGGAATCAATAAACAAAACTTTGTAAATTTATTTCTATGATTACCACAACACAGTTATCTAATTTTATATTCATTGTTTTCTAATTTCGTTCCTCTGTGGTGTCATTAGCGATGAGTAGGACTGCGGACGTCAGTCAACCCGTCACCGGTCGTTTTATATATTCCGTTTTATTTCGTTCGAAATTAAAATATTTTTCAATTTTTTTCGGCGTTCTACGAGCAAATATCAGAGTAGAGTATTCGGTCACAAAATAAGTGGAAAAGAAGGACCCGCTCTCATATTACGCACACGTAGGTAATCCTGAACGATCCCAACGGTAAAATTATGGTTTATTTATAAGGCAAAAAAAGGCACCTGGGAACAATACAAAAATAAAGGTCTTAGCTAAGGTCTAAAAGATAAATATAAAAATACAATGTGGAGTATAAAAGAAAGAACACTTACATTAATTTTATTAATGTGCCTTTTAAATATTTGTGATTAAGTGATCGTTCTAGATAAATAATATAGGTACGGGGACTAGAGCAATCGTAATAATAAATTAGGTCGGTCGTAGTAAAATAGAAAGACGTCCACTCAGTTCGGAAGCTCAGGGATAGGAAGATGGTCAGAGTGGAGTTTTTTTCGCTGCCTTTTTCTCCACTACAGACGGCCCTAAGGCAGCGGCTAACATTATACATAACTATATGTACATCGACATTCAACAAGCAGAATGTAAATTCTTTACGTTGAAATAAATTTTTGAATTTGAATTTGAATATCTGAACCAAATACGTCCGAACGCTGTGGCGAATGTCAAAAACTAGTCAAATTTGGAATTGATAAAAGGCCGAAAATCATTAAAAAGCAACGAGGCGATCACCTCGTTACAATTCTTATCTTATCTAATTGCTTTCGCAAACGTCAAGATTTCGACAGAATATGATGCGCATAATTAGATTACAGTACTAATTTTCTCCAAATCAACTTCGACGATTCAATATACGACCATGTTTGACCGATCGAGGATGTTAAAATTAGATAAGTACATAAATACAATATTTTTGCACTTGGGCATTTAGGTACACACAGAGAGAAAGTTGAAGAAAGAAAAGTATTGTTGTAAAAGGTGTATTGCAAGTTACAGAATTAGCTCCACTTTTCATGAGAACTCTAACGTTTATTTGGGAAGGATAGGAGCGCATTTTGTGTACATGAATTACCAAGAGTCAGTTTTTTTATTTTAGTTTAATAATGTTAACCATTTTTGAGAAAATTTCTAGTAAACGTTAGATAAACATTATACAATACACATACACATTGGTGATGTTACAACATAGTGCGTTATTCTGGTGTAGTTGGTTCATTGCTATGAATCCATCGTTCCCGCGACGTCACGCGTCGCCGACGATCTGTCATGTGATTTGAGAGGTATCAGGTTTACAATGGGGATTGAAATAAAACTGATCTCGTGGTCCTTTTGTATGATTCTTGAAGGCAGCTTTCGGTTATTTTCATCTGGCGAGATTTATAAAGAATTTAGAACGTATCCCAAGTGAAATAAGGTGGTTTTTGTAGAGTTCCCAAAAGTGGGTCTAGGAATAGAACGCTTCTATTTCAAGTAAATTTGAGTGATTCGCGATGTTCACAAATTGGGTTTTAAGTGAAGCGTCCACCCTCATAATTTTATGAAATGTCCTTACTCTTAGCATCAACGTTCCTAAAGCATTTCCCTTCAACATAGTTGGGTGCCATTGCAACCAATAATTCCATTCCGTCGGAATGAAATTCTCGTTATGGATCGAATTTATTCATATTAGCGTTGGCGTAAACATCGCCCCAGCCATTTCTATTCCAATTATCACTCTTACAACCATCTCAATATGGTTCGAAATAAGTGGAGCTTTTAGGTGTCGATAATATATTATTTTAGTGTTGTGCCTGTACTGGAAGACCTAACCGGTCGGCTCTGCCTGGGGGCCCAATAAAATCACACGTATAAATAAATGTGCGATGGGGACGTAATTAAAAACATAACTTATTAATAAATCGTTTATTAATGCTGGCTGGTTTCACGCCTGTGAGTCCCTTTTTCGGACTGATCTAGTGTTTTGTATGATTTGGAGAGTACCAATTTGGTTCTTTGAGATTTACTGGCATTTGGGTTTTTAATCAAGGAGATGGGAATCAGGTCTCTATTGCCTTCTACTTTTACAAAAAACGTTGGGCTCAGAAATATACACACAATCATAACACAGGAATCGCGTTACCAGACATTTAGTTTTTTTTTTGAGGTTACGATCATTGGAACATTGACTTGGGTACCTTCAGGTTGTCATATCGACAATTAGTATTGTTAAAGACCATGTAAAGTTTCATATTAAAGTAATTTTATCATTGTACGTGCGGGAGAAAGGCACCGCCGCCGATGGGCGAATTCAAGCTCCAATGTATGTGGAAACTTCAAACCCTCAGGTTTCCTCGTAATGTTTTACTTTTCAGTTAGCAAGTACCTACTCAAGTACTACTCATTCATTTGACAATTTAATGTTTCATCGTCATCATCATCAACCCATTATGTCCCCTCCGAGGGGCACGGGTCTCTTCCCTGAGGAAGGTATAGGCCATACTCCACCACGGGGGCCAAGTCCGGATTGGTGGAGGCTTGTAAGACTAGTGGCTGGTCTTACTGTCAGAAGTTTTCAAGCCGCCCTAGGGCCTCTGACTTGGCTTAACGACTGCCATATATAGACGGCAGCCGGCACCAACTGTTAAACGTGCCTTGCGAAGCACGGAACCGCTCGGAAAAATGCCACTAGTCATAGACGGTGACCCATCCATGGACTTGGACATTTACCCCCTTATTCATAAAAAATTTTAAGCATTGGTTAAGTAAACAACTGATTAAATGTCATGCTGTCCTTTATATTTCAATGACATCTGTCAAGGACAGCATGACATTTAATCAGTTGTTTACTTAACCAATGCTTAAATTTTTTTATGAATAAGGGGGTTAATATTTAGCGTGGTTTTTCTATTTCAAGTTTTGAATGATTCGTGATGTTTTCGCGTGGCAAATTGAACATAATTTTATGAAATTTGGTAGTTACTCTTACTAATTTTGTTTTTTTTTTTTTCGTTTCAGGTAAGTGTCATCTAAGACTAGACATCTAACGCCAAGTCAGGTAACACAAAGACAGATCAAACAGACAGACGGTCACTTACAACTTACAATGCCGTTCGTATTTCGCGATGACAATGATAATGGTAAATAACGGTGACTGTTGAATAGAATTAAGAAAATAAAACATAACATTAATTAAATGTTCAAGTTGTATGTAATGAAATATACTAGTCAAAACAAAATAAGGGCCACTGACTCATTTCAACTATCGGGTCGTTTTTACCACTTGAAGGTGTTCGTAATTGGCTAATTATTTTATGTGGTTGTTACCCTGAGTGTTAACAAACATATCGAGAGTATTACAGCTGCATAATTTGTGAAATGGGTAAACTTTGACACTTTTTTGTAACCACTTAAATTTACCCACATTTGAAGCTGCATTTTAATGTCATTCAAAGTGTGGATTTCTTTGTGTACACATTAACTTTTGCTAAATTAGTGCCTGAATAAACATTGGCTTACAAAATGCCGATAATTCGAAGACATTATGGACCTGCAAACCACAACAAGAGCAATAACATTGATCCAAGAGGGCCATTCGCAGCGTTCTGTGGCTTTGCAGCTAGGATATTCTCGTCGAGCCATCCAGAATGCTTGGAACCATTTTCAAGAAACTGGCAGTGTATCCAGAAGACGGGGATCTAGCATCACAGGAAGACCGTTACATACGTTTGACTGCGCGCAGAGTGCGATTTGTTACTGAACGATCCCTACAAAACCGCTTGGGCCTGACCACTGGAACCCGCGTTAGTGACCAAACTATCAGAAATCGATTGCATGAAGACCAGCAGTTTTCTAGAAGATGTGTAGTGCGGATTCCATTAACAAGCGCGCATCGGGCAAACCGATTATCATTCGCAAGGCAGCACCAGGACTGGAACATAAATGATTGGAGCACTGTATTCTTTGCTGATGAGAGCAAAGTGAATTTATTTAGTGATGATCGTCGCATAAGGGTTTGGAGACGAGATGGTGAGCAATTTTTCGATGCCTGCATCCACGAAAGTGATAGATTTGGGGGTCCCAACGTAATGGTGTGGGGGGGAATTTCTCTAACTGGTCGAACGGAGCTCGCTATCATCAACGAAGGCACGATAACGCCTCAACGATATATTGAAGAGGTCATAGGACCCCATGTGATGCCGTATGCAAAAAGATTTCTTGCAAGTTTTAAGTTAATGCACGACAACGCCCGTGCCCATACAGCTAGAGCCACCAGAGACGTTCTATACGAGGCTGGTATACAGGTCTTGCCATGGTCTGCCAACAGTCCGGACCTCAACCCAATCGAGCACATGTGAAATTTGTTAAAGAGAAGCATCCGCGATACAAACCAACCGGTACATAATGAAAGACAGCTCATCAACGTGCTTAAATCAAGCTGGGGACAAATTCCACAAGAGACAGTGCGACACCTGGTGGAGAGTATGCGTTTCAGACTTCAAGAATGTGTTGGAAAACGGGGAGGACACACACGATACTGAAAAAAGGTAAAAACCAAAAAAAAATATCGTTTTATTTTTATTTTAACCTATCGTACCAATAACGATACTTTAACTAAAAATGAATATTTCGCAAAAAACATTAACAAATGTTATTTTTCCAATAAAATGTTCCTTAATTAGAGATTTTTAATTATCAATTGACCCTTAAAATAAATCATTCATCAACCATTACAAAAAAATACATCTTTTATAATACTAAAAATACATGGTGGCCCTTATTTTGTTTTGACTAGTATATATATCAAATAACTTAAAATTAGAGCTAAACTCCTCAGGGAAGAGACCCGTGCCCCTCGGCGGGGACATAATGGGTTGAAGATGATGATGATAGAGCTAACCAAAAAAGTGCGTAGAATTCTGCGCCGTTTTTCCATGCTAGTGCATAAAGTTCGAATTGGATCGACAGCGTAAACGTTGATATGTTGTCCACCAAATTTATTCAAAATCGAAGCGCGGGAATCGAAAACCAAATGAGCTATTTTATATGCCGTTTAATTCGAGATACGTCGAATAAATCAAAAAGTTGTTACAAACACGCGCCCGAAAACAAAGAAAAAACGACAGTCGATATAAATGGGAGAAACGGAACAATAAAACAGACTTGATTCATTTAATAAAGTAATTTATGGCCAGTTACAAATTGGCCTCGTGACGAAGCCGGGCTATCGATAACCGACAGTCGATAAAATCGACGTCGATATGTCGATAGCACACGATTAATGTTCGAGGCATTGTCGGTGCTAATGAGATTTAACAGTAACAGGCTGACTGACCATACCTGTGCGACTCGATTTATGAAGGCTGCAGTTCATTCAGTAAGACATGCGATGGACGAATACGATACGAATAGATTCGTTGACTGTCGATGAAGCCAAAGTGATCTGTCAGGATCGTCGGAAGTGGCAGTCCTTGATTTCTGTCTACCTCTCTGGGATAATGGCGTGAGTATACGATAGACGATCCACCAATCCGGATTTGGCCCCCGTGGTGGAGTATGGCCTATACCTTCCTCAGGGAAGAGACCCGTGCCCCTCGGTGGGGACATGATGGGTTTATGATGATACGATAGACGAATAGAGGGTTGAGCAAACTGGGCCTTGATTCCACTAGTTTATTGTAGCCCAATGACAATAGTGTTACTCCTATTGTTCCGGCTGGGGAAAAAAACCCCTTAGCTCTTGGATGTTTACATGTTTGTGATGTCGCTGTTTCTGGTTTCTACGACTCGGAGTATCCTAGTGTGGGGCCAGAAGCAACGTATGTAAATGTTTATGTTTACTATGAATGCGAAAGTTTTGGTGGAAGGATCTTTGCTACTCAATTAGGTAGTACCTGGGTGACCGGGTAGTAGCTTTGCTCGGTACTTTTTTTGTAATATAAAATATGTAATATAAAATTAAAATAATCCTTTTCCAACAAAAAAGAACTTGGGAAAAATCATCATGACTCGAACCGGGTCTCTTGAAATCGGCCCGAAACGGGTCGCCCGTTTTCCCGTGAGGACTATCCCAAACTTGCAAATAGACGCGAAAATTACCTCTGTATGTTAATATAGCAAATTTCAATTGCCTTAAAACACGGATAAAAGAACGTTTTCTAAAAATGTAACTTAGTTAGATAAATTAAACGCCCCCGAAAGCATCGCCTACAAAATTTCGTGAAAATCGTTGGAGCCGTTTCCGAGATTCTGATTATATATAAATATGTATACAAGAATTGCTCGTTTAAAGAGATTAGATATGCCGGAACGGCTGAGGGTATCTGTATGAAATGTTCGATAGAGCTAGAGTAAAATCTGGAATAGCAGATAGGCTACTGTTTGTCCCGGAAAAATACAGATCAAAATTTTCACGCCAACGAAGACCAGGGCAATAGCTGGTATTTTATATGATGCGTCATTGGAAAGAAAATATGAATGAGAGTTTGCTCTTATCTGAGACAAAAGGATTTATCGAAAAGAAGTCGTGCAAAATTCTCAAATTTGAGTGAGGTTTCATGGGATTATATACAAACATTATAATTCTGAAATTCGTTTCGTATGGTGGCTTGGCTAGGTTCACCTTCAAATAGTGCTTCTCTGTAAATAGCTATCTCTTTGTGAAAAGGTATGAAGCTTTGGATTCGGAGGTCTAGACGAGGATTTAGATTTTTTTAAATTTATTAGATGAGAAAGAAGTTTTCACTAATATCAAACTTCGATCAAACTTTTCACAAAAAAGTTCACATTCACATTCCGTAACATAACAAACACTTAATTGCGTTACAATGATTGCTGGTTTTGCAATCCCTGAATGTCAAGGTCCACCCGGTCAAAAGTTCTGAGGTAATAAACATAAAAAAATACAGTCTCATTGAGAACCTCCTCCTTTTTTGAAAAAAATAAATAAATAAACTCACGCCCGTTATCCCCGAGGGGGTAAGCGGAGGCACCAATCACTAGAACTGGGCCCACGTTTTGCAGAGTTTATTAATTCCTTTTTTGAAGTCTGTTAAGAAGCCGGATGGCTTCTAGTCCACTATAGAGTCCTTGAGTGGTCACTTCTCTAGCGTACATGTAAGTGTTAAGTACATTTAGTAGACTGGAGGCCCCGATGCCAAAACCCGCGGACCGCCGCGCAGCGAGAATACACCCATAAACCAATCCATTATTATTGGGGATGATCGCTTAAAGCTGATAACTCACCGGCGGCTCGTAAATCCCCACCATAACTCGTTGGCCAGTTAATTACGAATAAATAAATAAATAATTGAATGTGAGCGGCCGCGGGTTAAATCGATCTGGAGGTGTCGGAGGTGCTAACAAGGCTCTCGTAACTTCGCGCGATACATCGTGTTGTGAGGATAACCGCTACCGGTGGAAGGTTTTATTGGTCGTTGAATGACAGGAATGCGCCCGGCTTAGTTGGTGATGTGCTTCGCTCTCGCGGGAATCGGTAGCATTGGTTTAGCTGCGTGTTTCGCTGATATACTGTAAAATAACGCTTTTTTAGTGGAAGATGATAGGCAAGTATTTTTAACATTATATCGATCTAGCTCAATAATAGGGTAACGAATCTTTTGGGACTTCTGGCCATACGCTTCTTGCCACGCAAAATCTTTTCAATAAGCTTTTCTAGCGTTAGCAAAATAAATTTGTGTAATCTTGCATATTTTGACCGTGATGGTTTTGCACAGGTGATGATGAAGACGCAGAGAAAATATAGAATAGCATTGCGTTTCTGATAGAGAGCTTTGAAAATTTGACTTTCCGTCATTCTCACCTCGCCACTATTCACACCTACACTCGCGTCTCTCACCCCGCCGATCTAATTTCGCGATAGCCCACGCCCGACGCCACATCACAAACAGATTTGATGATCTGTTCTCTTCGGGGCTCTGCTTTTGCCCCCTTTTTGAGTCATCACCATTTTTCCGTCCACGTAAGTCCGGATTTGGAAAAAAATAACTATGACCGAAACAGAGAATACAAAATCATGCTGGCGGCCTCAAACGGGTTCAAATTTTTAAACAATGTCTGGAGCTCAAACCTACCTACCCATATAGGCAAATCATAGCTAAACCTACAAGGCAGTCATAATAACATAAACTTTTCCTAGTTATTGTCGTTTTTTTTTAATTAATATAAATGCCAGGTCTTGGATGATTGTGGTGTCGCTGTTTCTGGTTCCCATGACTTCTGGCCCCACACTAGGATACCCTTTGTCCTAGTGTGAGACCAGAAGCAATATATAACAATAATTTATTTCTTATTTCAGACACATATATATATATATATGGCTTCCAGTCATAGCCCTTTGGCGGAATTACTCAAAAACAATTTCAAATCGGATCGTACCGCTCGATGCAACGGCAGCAACTCAAATCGGATCCGAATGATTTTTCACTCTGGTATCTATTTAGAATAGAGGACAGCGTTGACTGATCGGCTGGCTAATTACCGTCCACTAATGACCGGTGATCTGTGACGCGGCGCGATGATCCCGCGATGGCCCCGAGTGAGTGACGGCCTTTATTTTATAGCTTCATAGTTTTTCAGCCCGGCTTCGGCCGCTGACGGAAACTGCATGATAGCTTTTGTACAGCTCGGATTCGAAATGGATCGCGCAATGAAGCTGAAATTTTCAAGTAATATTCCATCCAACCATTTCGTGTAACTGTAATTTCTGGACATGAGACTTCATCTTAATACTGAATAATAGAATGGCGACCATGAATCGGACGACGCAGCATGGGAAGGCCCCACGCTAGATGGTCTGAGGACCTGGTTACGGTGGCAGGGCCAAAATAGGCAGGCAGAAGACGGGAAACTTGGAAAACCACGAGAAAGGCCAACGTCACGCAATGGACGTCAAATGACTGATGATGATGACTCATGAAACTGAAACTTGCAAAGATGCATCCATCCATTTCGGCTATGTATATGTTTTGGACATAAGACTTCTTTTTAATAGATCTTACAATTCCCTGACTTTTACTTCTTACTAATTCTAAATACCTGTGTAATCTCCTTTTTTGTGTACAACAAAGTGTTCTCTATCTACTTGATTAAAACCCTAAACTATAGTTTGAATTGTTAAATACTAAAAAAAGACTGCATAGGTCTGTGGTCTGTACCCTTCAGTGGGACGTATACCTATGTAAAAGCCCTTTGCCTTTTTTCAGAGAGTGAGCTTCAACACCATGCGTGTTCAACACGCTTTGATAAATACAATAATTGATTTCAGATATTCTATAGAATCAGGCGTTACTTTGCGGAAATCCATAATAGCATTAAATTGCGCATTGTGAGACACACACAAGTATTGTTGTCGGTGGTGGTGTGTTCGTGTCTTGCTTCTGCTTGAAAAAGTGGGAGGGAGGGCGGTGCATTAACTAACCGCATGGTGCTTGTGGGATATTGGCGGAATTTAGCAATGTAATTTTCTCAATTTAATGCTAATAATTAATTTATTTAATATATCTTTTATTTATGTAATTTTCATTTTCATTTCTTAGCACCTGATGACTAATTACACTTATCCTATTTCACATTTAAGAAATTAAATGGCATAAATTTTTCTTATCTTTGACAAGCATACTGACAATCCACGTAGCATTATTAGTGAGCATATAGCCGAGAACATTAGTGGCGATGGCGAGGTTCACAGATTGGAAGCGACACTATTCTTGTCGAGAGGAAACTGAATACGCGTCAATCGGCGGGATTTGGCGGCAGACAATGCGTTTCCTTGTGATGGGCTATCTTTGGCTAACGATCTGGGGAAGATCGGTTACATACTTATGTTGGTTGGCTGGCTGACTGGCCAGTCCCAATATTCATCATCAACCCATTATGTCCCCACCGAGGGGCACGGGTAGGGTCCCTGAGGAAGGTATAGGCCATACTCCACCACGGGAGCCAAGTACCAATATTACGCGCATCTAATCCTAAAGGATTCCTGACGTCCAGCCGTCACATTCTATACTAATTGGTATCGCAAACGTCAGGACTCCGACAAGATTTGGGCGCTGGATGATAACATCCAGCAACTGCCTATATATTGATTACCTTATGTATTATTTAGTATTTATGTTAGACCTTGCATGCATCCGGTCTTAGAAATGTAGACACCTTTTTATTATTTTTCTCTTTATATTTTGCACAAAGACAGTAGAACCACTGGCTTCCATGATACAGGGCAACCTAGTTTGGTAGCCAGGGTAACAACTGAGTGGGCCCGGACGGACTGTTTTGCACCTTGCATTAAACTTTAAATATGTAGTTAGGTATCCCTGAGTTATTGGTTTGGTACTTGCGGTCGGCGGCGGGTCGATCCTTATAGCACGGCCACATGTACCGAAAATTAATTAATAGTGTAAGGTACATAATATTGAGGATCGAGTCGCTGTCGATTGTGTTGTATTGTATAGTAATACCTATAATTTATTTTCTGTCCGTGGCAAATTTAATTTTGGTTACTAAATAAATTCATTTTCATTTTCAAAGAGATAGGGTATCGTCTTATTAACCGTGGCTTGGACTACCGCTCTGGGGGATATTTGATGCAACGGATCTCCCTGGCAGTACAGCGCGGTAATGCTGCCATCGTTTAGGGAACCTTTGGGTCGGATATGTCACGGGGCGGTTTGATTGACTGATTTTTTTTTTAGTTATAATATAATTTGACATTTTATTAACATTTGGTAATTGGACAAAACGTTTTATTCATCAACAATGCTAAATAACAATAATATAAAATATTAATTAATCAACTACCTAACTTTAAATAAAAAAATATAAAACTATGCTAGAACCTAAATAAATATCTTAACTCAGAGGCACAATTAACCGCCCACTTTAATTTTCCGTCGTAACTTGAAATATTAATTAGGGAATGATTTCCACTCGCCTTTTAAGATTGTCCCAAACGTGTAAGCTAGGGTATACCCACGGCATCAAGGTACTACGTGAGTGGTCAAGGCGAGTGCGAATCATTCCCTAATGAATATTTCAAGTTACGTCGGAAAATTAAAGTGGGCGGTTAATTGTGCCTCTGAGTGTATTTACAAATAAAATACCTGCCCCAGGTCACTGTCCCGCGGCAATGAGCCCAGAATGCTGGCGACGTTGCCTCTTTGGATGGCCTGGCTTATCCTTTGGCCGAGGTACGCGCCAGCTCTCTGGTCTCCTGATGCGTCGATTAAGCGCGAATTATTAACATTTAATAAATTATTAACATTTTGTTTTTCCATTTTCCTCTTGATCAGGTTATTGGGGTGAAAAAATTGGTACTTCTAACTCCATGTTTCTTTAACTATTTAAGGCATTGATACCGATCGGTCGGCAATCTTACTAAGCGGCCGGAAGTGTTATCGCACATCCGCAGCAGGTCCGCCTGCGCCGGCGCAAGTGTGTGCGTTTCCCACGGAAACTGTGGAAAACCGCCGCTCTGGCCGTTCAAACATGGAATTGGCGTTTGGAAATCGCGTTCTGCGACCGGGCTCTAGAGTGTAATAGACACAGTTTTTCAATAGAATGGTATAGGCACGATGGTAACTTTTTTTTTTTTTTGTTTTATTTATTTTACAAAAACAAAAACCTTATTCAATTACACAATTACGCCAAACTGCAAAACTGCAAAACAAATTTGCTTCTATTTGGCTAAGCATGTCATTACAATGGTATGACCCGTGAAAATTAAATTGGAATCTCTCGCGAAGAAAGGGATGCGGGGTATAATACACTGACTCCGCCGTACACCGCGTGTCTTATGCGTAGGTAAAGGACGATCGACCTCGATCGAAATTACGAATTTACGAAATTCGAAACTATTTTCCTAAATCGAGTATACAAATGGACGACCTCTGTGGCGCAGCGGTTACCGCATCTGACTACCATGCGAGAGGTCCCGGGTTCGAATCCCGGCTGGGGGCAACAAAATAAACCCAGGTCTTGGATGTTTGCATGTTTGCGACGTCGCTGTTTCTGGTTTCCGCGACACGGGGTATCTTAGTGTGGGGCCAGAAGCAATGTATGTGCCTGTATGTAAATGTTATTGTTATGTTGCACAAAAACTAAGTGAAAAAGTTCGGCATTAACCATTTTCCGCGACGTACAGTCGACCGCAGTCGTAATGCAAGGGACTAGAGTGCATGAGTGTATAGGATACATCATCCTCCTCGACTGTACGGTCGACAGCAAAGTCGATATTTGCCGCAGGGCCGTCATACACCGCCACTCCTTGCGGAGAAGCGGATCAAACCGCTAGGTGACGCGAATTCGCGCCTCGGTTGCCGCGCGCGTTATTGGATGGCGATTGGTTATTAGGCTACCAATAGTGTCTATGAAACCACCATCACCGTTTTATAACAACTATGCATTATAGAGACTCGCTCAAAGAGCTCTATTTCATAAGACTGCTGGTTTACTGTGACAATTCGATGTAATGATGCGTGATTATCCTGCCAAGTTTCACCTAAACTATGCAACACTCTGAATAATGATTTGTGTCGGTCGGTTAAAACAAGTTTCCTACGTTCTTGACCAACGAATGACTCTCAATTTAAACCTGAGTGACTCACAATCTTAATTAAATATTCATCTTTTATACCCACAACTGGTTGCCAAGTAGGCTATGTCAATCTAGTCGCTCGTACAAAAAAGACTTTACCCCCGACTTCGTTTGCGTTTGCGTAGAACATGTGTTAATAAAGGTCTTATATTTTATTTATCGCATATATTTCAGAAATGTCTGTTGTCCGTCTCTTTATGTACATAATTATTACCTTTAAAATGCACTGTACCAGAAAGGAGTCAGTATATTTATTACAAACTCTATTTGTATGCTGCATTTGTATGTTTGTCCCATTGTTAATTTTTTAATGTCATTGTGTGACCTAATTAATTTTTATTTGTGCTTTTGTGGTAACGTAAATACATGCTTTCATCTTTCTAATTTTTAGCAACTTTTGCTACACGATAATATTGTGTTCGCAGATACTATCAGATAGGTAATGTTTTACACAATATGTGTTACATATAGTGTATAATATACACTATATTTAACACATATTATGTACTATACATTATATAGTATGTCTCTAATTTTAATGCCAATTTTTTTTTTATTATTCTCATTAATTTACAATACCTAATTAAGAATGTTAGACTGTGCATTGTGCAAGCGTTATTATTTCTGGGATAGGGGAAGCACCTAAACATTAAAACACTCACTTTTATAACACATAATATTGGTCCGATATCTTAATCGGCGTGGGCGGGGGCGGCCTCGATCAAGCGTCCCGCCCACCGGTGACCCGCCCGCCCTGCGTTGGGCGGACACTATGATTACATATACTTTTAGGGCCTTGGGGTGGTGTTATTATTTATGGTTTTATTACTTTTCAAGCTTGGTTGAATCGGAGAAAGCAGTCTACTTATTTATGTGGACTTTTGTCGGCAATTTACTACTTTACGACAAAAAGTGATGTTTGGCATGCAAAGTTTCATATCCCTGCTAATTGCCGTTGCAAGTTAGGGCACCTTAGATTCCCCATTAGGAGATAATTCTGAAGATGTGGCATCAGGCAATTTCTATTATTTTAGTGTCATGTCATTAGAAAGGTACAAAAATACAGTAGGTATTTCAAAGTCTTAAGAAAGCAGTAAGACAAAAATGGAAGCTACGTAAAAAAAAACGAATGCAGAAAGCGTGCAATAACAATATAAAGCGATTGGTTGCTTCGATAATTCACTATTACAGATCAGATTTGGAGCATAAGGAGTGATAGATCACTCGGCGTCATGAAACAACCAAACTTACACGTTTCATTAACTCGCGTTCGCTTGTCTGGAATAACAACGACGTAATTATAATTTTTCTAATTTTACAGGAGGACATTACATCTATGTTTTTCCAGAAACTAAAACAGATCGGTAATAATCCATAGTGCGTCAGTTGACTGAAATTAATCAATATCCCATTGTGTCCATTTTTTCTCGTGTTTAACGTCCCTTATCCATTTTTGTGGTATACTTAAGGAGCCCATTTTATAAATAGTAATTCGTTTTTGTTTGTTCACATAGTATCACGGGTGAGCGATATACTGTGAACTAGTACCTAGTTTGAAATTGGTCCTCCGTTGGAGGTGTCGAGGCATCAGTGCCACCGGAGGCTGCGCTTGCGCCGACGGGGTGGCATTTGAATGGACATTTGAATGACAATGCGCTTGGCGTCTCGTCGTGACGCGGCGGAATCGTGGACGCGAGAAACTGGATCGGTTATAGAAATACCACATAGAGAAATGCAATTTGATGCTTAAAAAGAGTAATTCTGAAGTCTCTAGGGTTTGGTGATGACCAGACAAAGTTAACACCTGAGTCTAGACGAGTAAGATCAGCTGTACAGAGACCACTTAATATAGAGCTAAAGAAATTGAATTTACTAACAAAAAACTGTAGTTCTGGAGTCTCGAAGTTTGGAGTCTTGGGTTCATTCTGTTGAGATCAGCAGGGATCATTTGGACGTAGTTTCACGAAAACGACTCAATCCACAACATGGTCGAAAATGAGTTACGTATGCCAACCAGGCCTTTAAGGTCGGTTCTTTCATATAGAAAAAAAACACTGGCACAAAAAGAAGCCGAAATGACTTTTTTAACATCATGATCATGGGACCAACCCACATGTATGGCGGACACATTTCGAAGTTTATCCGAAACGATTCAATTTTAACTCGAGAACCATTTTACTATAGGTACAAACATTAATGTATACCTAAAAAAAGAAAATAATTCTACCCTTACTTTACCATAGATAAAAATATCCTTAAGCGTAAGACCACTGGACAATACCCATCGGAACTTAAAACCTTCATATCTCCGAAGTTACTTTTTGTGGATTGAGTCGTTTTCGTGGAACTACGTCCATACGCAAGTGTGCTTAGGCAACATCAATGAATGTTGATGAATCGAAAAAGGATCGTGACTAATGGCAACCCCTGGTCTCTGCCTACCCCTCCGGGGTGCAGGCGTAAGTTTAGTATCATCATCAACCCTTATAGTTATGTCCCCACCGAGGGGCACGGGTCTCTTCCCTGAGGAAGGTAGGCCATACTCCACCACAGGGGCCAAGTCCAGTTTGGTGGTTTAGTACAGTCTGTTAGCTTTTAGAATATACCTCGGGCTCTAGAGTAGGCTTCGGTTTTCGCCGAAAGCACACGAGTGTAATACTACTTTCTGCTCTGTATAAAACTTTTCTTCACTATTTTGAAGAGTTAGAAATAACAATACAAAATAAACCTTACCTTATTGCAATATAATCGGTTTTTGGTTGCTCAGTTGAGGTTAGGTATGTTTCGAATTATTTTATTGAACCTAAACTTGGCTTTTGAAGGACAGTGAGTGAACTTTCTGCACTTTCTTCGCCTCAAAGGTGACACAACGTTGGGAAATTGTGAATGGGACAGGGAGGTGAATCAAGCGACCACAGTATTGATATAAATGAATAATGGCCGGATTGTTCTCTATGAATGAGTTTTTTGCTGTTCCTGGCTAGGCGCTGTTAAATTTTGATGGAATATCAATAGGACGAGATTTATGGGTTTTTAACTGAAGTTAAAAGTTGGCTTCGAACAAAGCTTATTGTTATAATGTAATTACTTTGATTGCTATTCCTGAGTTGGGAATGGAGCGATTCCTCTTTAAAGTAGCTGGTCGGCACAGCCGTCTAGGATGATTTTAAAGTCTTAGAAGGGAATCGCTACGTTTTGGTTTAGTTGTCAGTCGATCCCTAGCTAGGCTAGCCGATGCTCGACGAAAAGATAAAATAAAAAGTATTATTACTGATAAGCATGTTTAAATAAAAGTACTTCGCTACAGATGCTATCGACCAGAGCCTGGACTTCAGAGAAAGTCTTCAGAATTTGTACCTATTCTTGAGACAGTTCTTGTAAATCCTTATGGCCATTGAAATTTAAGTAAACGGCTTATGGAATTCCGGTAGTAACTACAATTCTTGAGATATCTCTGATTAAGGGCTTGTACACAAAACTAAGATGCGACGCGATGCGATTTCATGCGGCAAGGCGTCTCCCTTCCACGATCAAGGATCGATCATTCTTCGACGATCATTCTTGCGATGCGAAGTTCTTGCGATGCGTAGAGGGAGCTCGTAATTTTTTACGATGCGACGTTGCATCGCAGTTTTGTGTACAAGCCCAAAGGGGCTGGCCCGTAGCGAGAATTCACTAGCATAATCCTGGGCTTAATCCCACATACATTAAAAAAATAGGAAAGTTCATCAATAAGAAGACTTGAAATTTTTACTACATACAAAACTAGTTCGCGGAACCGTTCTCTTTCTTGATATCGTGTCGGTGACAAATACAAATTTTATTGGCTCAGAGCTGCAGCCCACATACCAGCTTACGGGGCCTCTTGCAAATCCTCACAAGTGCAGGTAGTTGGGCACGAGCGAGCATTACTAGTGGTTGGATGTGGTTTTGGCTTGGTTTTAATCTCTTGGTGTCAATTCACGATGAGTTTACCAAATTGAAACGCTGAACTAAGACAGCGTATCGTAAAGAAGACAACACAGCAACAGCACATAACGGAAATCAAACAATATTAAAAATCGGGGACGGTAGCGACAAAAAACCCACAACAATGGAGTCGGAGGGCAGCGAGTCATTGCGCCTGCGCACGATCCGGCGAGATAGAACAAATGAGAGTGGAGCCTTCAATGTCGCATTTGCATAAACGGTCGGTGCAGTGACGCCGTAAGATGCAGGGTTTCAAGGGTCAGGCTTGACAAAGGTCGTGTGAAAAAACTTCGTTAACCTTCAAGAGGTTTGGGGTTATTCTCGGCTTTATTTCGGCGTTTTCTTTAGGTATTTAGTAGCCTGTTTCTCTGCGGGGCACCGGTTTTTCCTCAGAGAGGTAAAGAGGGAATGTACAGGCTTACCTATCTACTATGGATGCCCACTGCGGATTACTAATTATTTATTAGCACTAAGGTATGTGAACACCGAGAACAACCCAAAAACTCGGGTTCTCTTTGTACTCAAGATGTTTTCCTTTACTGAAAAGGATTTCTGTTTCTCTGAGTCATATTTCGTGTATATAACTTTCACTATGAAAAGTTTCACTTCGCCAGCGTTACGTAACTTCGGTGAACTTTGACATTTGAGATAATCGAATTAGAGTTCAATACTGCGGGAAATTAATCTCCGATAGACGCCTTTGTGTTATAATCCGATGGTGTGATAGAAGCTCTTTGAATTATGCTTATCTTTGGCGTTAAGGCGAAGCGTGCGACGCGACTGACGATGTGGTAAATGGACCAAATTGTCTTGTGCAATTGTCTTGTGCAAAAGCAAAGTGCATTTTTTTAAAAGACCCTTTTTACGTAAACTAAAATAAATAATTACAGAACGTCGAGAAAATTAATATCGTTCAATACGACCAAACTACTTATTTTACTATCCGTTGTTAATTGTAGCGCCATCGACGAATTAAAGCTCAGCATTTCTGCCATATTACATACGCGAGGTCCGATACCATTCACATTTCCCTGTATCTGGGATAGGATTACAGCGCTCCAAACACGTGAAAGCTTAGCATTTCTGGTATGTTATGCTCTACAGTCCAATCGAACACAATACCAGATACACGTATATTGAAAGAAAGAAAGAAAGAAAGAAAGAAAGAAAGAAAGAAAGAAAGAAAGAAAGAAAGAAAGAAAGAACGAAAGAAAGAAAGAAAGAAAGAAAGAAAGAAAGAAAGAAAGAAAGAAAGAAAGAAAGAAAGAAAGAAAGAAAGAAAGAAAGTATTATCATTTTATTAGATTGGTACTAGAGCTTGCTATACCTCGACTGACTTTGGTGCCTTCTGCATGCGCGATACACGACGTAGCACGACTAAAGTCGCGACTTTTCAGTACATTAATTGTCAATAATTAACTTTATTTTGGATACACTTACTTGACTTTTTGCCGGAAGAGTCCGACCAGGTTTCGAGCGAGCTCCGTCGCTGCTCACCATGATTAAGCTTTGCGAATCAGAGCGAAACCTGGTCGGGATCTTCCGACATTAAGTCAATTAATTGACAAGTTGTAACATTTTGGCGTACTACGAATGCTGTTACAGGAAAAATTGAAGGCAGTGTTAGCGTTGTATGTGGTGAGTACCTTATTACGCTCGATGGAGTTGCTTCGCTTTAACAACCGTCTTATCTCAGTATTAATACGGAGCACGCTTCCTGCCACCCGCCGCGCCCACACCCGATATGTTATTGGGCTTAGATTAGTTTGCCTTCGACAATATTGTCCTGCCTGTCGCATAATAGCTTGTTGTTGGGCAACAGAGGTGTTTTGTTTAGCGTTATTTGTTACTAGCTGTGCCCCGCGGTGTTACCCGCGGTTCATCGATTTTCCCGTAGGAATAAGATATTTCCCCGCGGTAAAACGTAGCCTATGTTTTAATCCAGGGTATCGGCTAACTCCATACCAAATTTTATTAAAATCCGTCCAGCCGTTTCAAGACTGACAAACATATAAACACACACACAAACTTTCACGTTTATAATATTAGTGTGATAGTGTGATGTGATAACGTTATATTCAATTTATAGTTTCTAGTAATAGAATTAATAAGAAGTATCTAAGATTATTGTTTCTAATATGATTTAATTGATAGTGAATATTGAAAAATATCGTTATCGAATCGGTCGTAGCCTGAGTGATTTTAAACGATCACTAAGGTTAAGCAACTTACGGCGCGTTCTGTCCATGTATGGGTCACTGTCTATGAGTAACGCTAGTGGTATTTTTCCGAACGGTTTCGTGTTTCACAAGGCACGTTAAGCAGTTGGTGCAGGCTGCCGTCGATAGATGGCAGTCGTTAAGCCAAGTCAGAGGTCTTAGGGCGGGCGGCTTGAAAACGTCTGAAAGTAAGACCAGCCACTAGTCTTACAAGCCTCTACCAATACGGACTTGGCCCCCGTGGTGCAGTATTGCCTATACCTTCCTCAGGGAAGAGACCCTTACCCCTCGGTGGGCACATAATGGGTTGATGATGATGATTGAAAAATAAGCAAAGTGACTTAAAAGTATTTAAAAAACCGGACACGCTCACGAAGAGTTATATAACAATATCTATATAACATTTTTTGATTTCGAGCGTCTACCTAATGCCGTTTTTAATATAGAGCAAAAGTTGAGTTTCAGTCATCAAATCAACGTATGGATACTATGAAGTCAACCAATTTATTTTCTTTTCTAACACGCAATTGACTTCATAGGTTGGACTCCTCATTGGATACCTCATTCATAGGTTAAGCATCATAATTGGGCCATTGGACCTATCCATACTATCTATATTAATAAACTAGCTGTGTTACCCGCTGTGTATTAGGGAAAATAAATTGTGTATTTAACAGTAAACAATTCTTTGAAAAACTTATGTACAAAGTTCCTCATACTTTATCCGATTTTTATCGATTTTCCCATGACAATAAGATATTTTACCGCAGTAAAACGTAACCTATGTGTTAATCCAACGTGTCAGCCAACTCCATACCAAATTTTATTAAAATCGCTCCAGCCGTTGAGACGTGAAGAAGTAACAAACATACACACTAATAAACTTTCAACTTTATAATATTAGTGTGAAGTGTGATGTGATAAGGTATACCTACATTATTGCACACGAAACATTTAACAGGACATTACATAAGAAATAATATGTGCAAAGGTGAGCTTATCTTTCTTTTCTCCCCAAATATAAAGCAGCAACTTTGTGTCCACTTGTGACAAGACTGGGAAATCATAAAAACGTAAATATAGGCTGTACGACACGGCGGGATCCGTGGAGCTTTCGCATGATAATTAAACTTAATAGTTGTTAGTAGTGTAGAGGGGACATTGGGCGAATACGCCAAACAGTCACAAAATAAGGCGTAGAAGAACAGTTGCTTTTACCTCGCGTTGCAATGGAAATAAGGAAGGAAGTATATTTTCAGACTAAAAGCAGTTTCAAAGTTAGTGGCGGTAAACTAGGTAAAGTATAGTCTAGCTACATACGTGTACTCTAATTATTAATTTCTTTATTTTAATCCTGTCTTGCACTATAACAAAGTAAATGTGCAAGGACGTGCTTAATGCAAGAAACATTCTCCTCCAGAAAACCTTAGTTGTGAGCGAGCTAAGTTAACTGTAGAAGTGGGCCGCGATTCGTTTAGTGCATCATAGTACGATGGCAGATACATGGTCGGGTCACGTGACGTGTTTTTTTTCATACCATTGACGCATAGATTGTTTGTTAGGTGTGCTCGCGTAGAGTTGAAGCGGCAATGAAACTAAATCGCCATGTTCAATAAGTTCATGCAGTTGCATTCAGAATCTAGGTCCTGGAAGAGTCAAGATCTTATTTTTCGACTGCGGTATATGTTATTACCCGTTGTCGCGATTTAGAAATGAAAATTCTTTCTGTGAGAACGTATAACGCGAAGAGTCAAAAGTCAAGTCACCTGCTTATGATAGGCATTTCTTTAATAATTCTGTCGGCTTCTGCGTATAGTTTAACGCGCCTGCCGCCTCCAGCAACATTGTACGGCCGATCACAAAGATACTCGCTCCGACCGGCCAATTTCCACCGCACCCATAAAAAGCGCAAACATGACTACGTCAATAATAAATAACACACATCACACGCAAAAGATTCCCCGCACCATTCGGAAAACAACAAATGCTAATAATTACTTTCGAGATATTAAACTTTCGAAAGGGACTTAATATGCATCTCCGAGCGGGCAGTCCGTTGTAGGTACAATACTTATTATTGTTCATATGCCGCGTTTACACCGCTGCATCTGGACTCTGGAGTAAGCGGAAGTGCGTAGCAATGAGCATAAACTGCCTATTACATGTATATGTCCCACTGAAAGTGAAAAGAGAATGCCGATATAACCAATGATGTTCAATCAACAGTACTGGCCACTGGCAGGGCCACCAGACAGCAAGTCGCGGACGATATCATCGCCCATACTCATAGTTCATATTTCGTTAGTAAAGAAAGTGGAGTGTTCGTGAAGAGTGCAAGCTGAGGCGCAAGAGAATGAATGTAAACGCGGCAGATCCAAAACGTGAATTACGATCGAATAAATTGTAGAGACCTCTGTAGTGACGTTTCGTATTATCACTCCGAGACCTTCCATTTTATTTAGCTGCTGACTATAAGGTTAGCGTTTTACTAGGCGGACACGAGCCCGCCTCGATTTAAACCCGCCATGCTTAAGACTACTCCAGTACGCTGCCACAGTATCTTACAGTGTAGGTATTCTCGTTTTTTGCCGACTGCTTTATTAGAATTACATTCCCGAGGCGCTACCTCAGTCGCCGGTTCCCATATCTGCGCTGGCGGCGTGCATCACACACGCGCGTCTCGACGTAAACCACTTTAGCCGTGCAGTTTGTTTCTTCCATTGGCATCGTTGCCACCACCGTCTCGGGGCACCATTGTTGCATAGAGTCGCATCGCTTCGCATCAGACCATTTCCATTCCTTCCATTGTTGCGATTTTATAGCCGGTGTTGCCGTCCGCGCGGGCTCGTAAAGCATGCCATAGCGACGCGATCCAGATGGGATAGCCGACCGCAGCCCGCCGTCCACCGCAGCCGCCGCCGACGAGCCTCGATCTTCATTTGTTTCTAATAAATTGATACGGCCATCGCAGCGACGCGATTGGCCGACGGGAACACCTCGGCCCCGGGCTGTAAATCAACTTTACAACCGCTAATTGCAGATATTTGCCGTCTCACGTGTGTGCGCGGGATATCTGGGGGCTGCGCTCGCGAAAATATCGCGTAATAATGGGTATTGATCCGTAATAGCGCCCCGTAGTCCCTTTGTCTTGATACACAGGCCGCGAACGTATTCTTTCTCTGAGTGATTGCCAATTACATCGAATGGCCCACTGGAATCCACTGAACGATACAATATTAAAATTATGCTCGGCCGTTTTGATTTGCGCGCGCTTTCAGTGATTTATACGATGTAGGATTTTATGCGTTTCTCTCGCGGGCGCATTTTTCGATCCGCGGCGTTTCGGTTTTGCCGTCCACCTTGCTATTAATTGTGGTTTTGCTAGGCGTAATGAAGTTTTCTTATATGGAGTTGCACCATAAGTTAGCAGGAGTAATTGCATATATCTCAGACCGCGGACACACTCTCAACAAGCGAGCCCTTACTACGCCTCGTGCTCTCCCCATCCATAGAAGCAGTTTCTTTAAAGAGTCTGGGACAATCATACACACATAATAAAATTATGTGGATAAAACTTTGCCCTTTGTCCTTTTGATTTTGCCGAGTTTATTGTGGTAACAGATCTAGAGTTGTTAAGTTGAATATAGAAATTTGATTCGTCGTGTTTAAAGCACGATGAGGGCTAGCTCTTATTGCATTATTTGTAAGGGCGAGTATCAAACAAAAATCCTTAAGCACATCTCTAAGTGTCTCTCACCGAAGACCGGCTGAAAAGGGCCAACAATGTTGCACCGGATAAGGCGTTGGTTTTAATGTCCCTTCGACGGAATTACGCCGGATTGTTCTCCCCTTTACGGCTGCCCGTGATTGATTGCTGTATCCGCGCCCTTATGTCATTCCCGAGTATGTAGATACATATGCAATAAATACAACTTGAGCGGTGCGCGCCGCGAAATGATCATTCTCGCGCACTCTTTATATCCTCGACTTGTCAGTTATTGAATCCGTAAAACTTTGGATGTTAACCATTGATGCGTTTTGCGTACCTACAGCTTACAATACCTACCTGTAGACTGTTAAGATCGATCTTCTTTCGTATGGAAGTGCATACCTATATACATTTTCCCCCTCAGACATCGTTCTCGCTGAAGAGCGATACCTCGGTTGCTTTAGGTGACGCGACGGCTCCAAGGAATGGTCCCTGCAAATATAGTGCAGTATAATGACACTTATATGAACTCGGCGATTTCCCTTCCCTTCATTGCCGCTTGAAGCCTACGTGCGCTACCCGTATTATACTTAGGTACTTTCCAAGCGTTCCATCGAATGAAAAAAATGGTTACGTCTAGGATAACCTACCAGGGCCTAGATTCTGCTAATGCATTGCAGTACAATGACAACGGCGTGAACATGGCGATTTAATTTTATTGCCGCTTCAAGTCGACGCGTTCACGTACATCAATAAGTGTAGGCGCCAATGGTGTGAAAAACTACGTCACGTGACCCGACCGAGTATCTGTCATAGTATTGTAAGGCACTAACAGAATCGCCCTGCTGTGGTCCAGGGTAGGCATGAATTAATACAATTGACTATTTGGAAGAAGATCTACTTAGGTATGAGCCGTTTCACTGACAACCTGGCTGCCGTGAACTAAAAAGTCCTGAGTTCTTTGGTGTGAAATTAACACCGCCGTATCTTATTTCTAAATTAAACTGGTGGTTCAGTGATAAATTCATTCGGCCATAAACCCGTAACGACTGTCTAAACAGGGGCTTTGCGTCGCTTATGCGCGCTTAATGCTCCAATAAGAAACGTTCAGTCCTCTGCAATTACAGGCAGGCACTTTATCCACCTTTTTTAGTTGTTAGGGTTCCGTGGTTAGCTTATGAACTCCTCGGCCAAACGCTGCTAAATTCAATCCTCGGCACGCCTTTTTCAGTTCTCGGCCATTCTCATCAAGCCGCCTGTCAGCATCTGCTTCCGGTCGTCGTTCCAACTATAAGGGCCCTCGCCCACGGCGGCTTTTTGTAGCGCTGCAGTAGCGATGCGGTGGCGCGTTCGCCGCGCTACAGCCGCGATGCGGTCGCTAGCTGTGTGCCCTCGCCCACGTAACCACGCTTCTGTCGCGATGCGAACGCGCCACCGTCGCGCGGCCGTAGCGCTGCTAACGCGCGTTAGTAGCGATGCAAGCGCGCGGCTGTAGCGCTGCTAACGCGCCACCGTAGCGATGCAAGCGCGCGTTAGCATCGCTACAGCAGCGCGCTTGCATCGCAAGTTTCGAGTGACGTTGGGTTCAATCGATCGGGGGTCAATACCACAGTGCAAAAACTATAAGGATAATAAATTAACATAGTATTTGGTTTTTCTTACCTTATGGTTATTGTTAGTCGTTCTTCAGCTGCGTTTATGAAACGCGCGACGGCAGCGCTACAAAAAGCCGCCGTGGGCGAGGACCCTAAAGGATACCCTGACATAGACAGCGCAGCGATCTAGAGTAACATTCATAAACTTTAATGTTAAAATTTTATCAGGTTAATTGACATTTTAGGTACAAATATACATGTATTTCATTTTTCGCTAAAACTTTTTCTTCACACTAACTCTACCACTATCCACATAACCCAATGTTAGTTTGAAGCAAACACTGCTCACGTTTGCATAAATATTTATGCATATAATGCTTATTATGCAGTAAAGAGTTTCCTTATCTTTTTATTGACTTCTTGGCTTATGATGTATAAAAATGTTGTTTTTAATTATTTTAATTAAGTTTTTAATTATATTTTAATGTTGTGAAACTGTTGATTATAATTAAAAATGTTGTAACAACGGTTGTTGTTGTTGTACCCGAAACCGGCGTGCATGCAAGCAACGACTAATGAAGTCGATGAAGCGAAAGTACTCCCTGGTTTCTGCCTACCCCTCTGGAATAAAGGCGTGAGCTTATATGTATGCCAATTTTCATATCTGCTAAACATGATCAATGCTCTTACATGTTCGGCTATAGGGCCAAATCATCTTTGTGACTATTATAGGGTACAGAATTTATTTGTTGAGAACCCTCTAGGTATAAGTCGCCATTGCGCTTGGTTCTTCCAGTTCGATTTACGATGACGTAACATCTGTCGATTCGCATTTGTTTTTGATCACTTCTTGTATAGGGCGTCAAGTGGTTTTATTGCCCCTTCTTAATTATTAAGTTCACAGTTTCTTTTACAATAAAGGTACGTTAGTAATTTGATCTAGATACATCCTCGTGTATTACTTCCTGTAAATTTGCATTGTGTTTAGACAACTTATTGCATGTTAGTGTAGTACTGAACTAATCATAGTTTTAGGGTACTATTATAATCAACTTTCCTACCTACCTACCTATTATAATCAACTTTCCTACTAAGGTATACAGAGATATTATATTTCAGTTACTGCAGTGTACAACAAATCAAGTGCGGTGGCCTCCAGTGGGAATCGATACGTTTTTTTAGGTAGTCAAGCGTGTTAACCGGTAGACCATCGAGTCGGTCAATTTATTTTATTTTACGTATGGTATGCAGCGGGCTAAAATACAAAAGGGAGGCCATCAATCTAATGTACAATGTTATTCGTTGCTTTTAGGCCGAATATGTAATGGAGAAAAAAATCAGATTTCTTAGTTCACGCAATGCGTCTGTAACTAAACGTAGTTACTGTCTAGATGGATTCTATTAATACCGCGGCTATTTGAGTTATCCATGCATTAGTAACTAAGGAAAGCGTCAGATCGCCGTCCATTTGCGATGTTCAGTTATAATTTATATCTGCGCCATCGTAAACTATTTTATTGCAACTGCATTTGCGAATATTCGTGTTGCCACATGTTATGTTACGCTTATAGATAGGATAGGAGTAGCCGTGGCGAATCTTGGCTTTATAATAGTCTGCCTATTTAAAATAACATATACAGGGTGTAGAAAATCACGAATAAAAGTAATGAGGTTTGGTCGTGCGAGAGATGCGTGCGACGTGAAGTAAACCCCTCATTAGTTTCCGTTTGCTTTCACAACTACCCTTAGCACGCCCTTGTACAAATATTGGTGCAATAAAGAATTTTAATAATAATACTACCCTTCAATAGTTTTAATAGTACTAAAAAATTAACATTCATTTATTAATTGAACGTTATATCAAACTAGCTGTCCCGGCAAACTTCGTACTGCCAAATTTTTCGTAATTGTTCCATATATAAAAAACAAAAAAACAGCCAAATCGGTCCAGCCGTTCTCGAGTTTCAGCGAGACTAACGAACAGCAATCCTTTTTTATATATACGTAAGACTAGCTGCCCCGGCAAACCTCGTACGGACAAAGCTTTTTTTCTCACCATTTAAACCTTCCCTGGAATTCTAGAAACATAGAAAACTAAAAATCAGCCAAATCGGTCCAGCCGTTCTCGAGTTTTAGCGAGACTAACGAACAGCTATTCATTTTTATATATAAGATAAGATAAGATTACAATTGAGTCGGAGCCCTGTAGTACGCCAATGCCTGTGTTACATTAGCCCCGCTCCTCCTCTGATATTCTTTTACAAAACTTATTTAATGACAAAAGTTTATTGATAACAACATGCACAAATACTCCAATCTATGCAGAAATTGAACTTCTATTGTGGGATAAAGGGGCTCTATGTTTATAAGTGCAAATGTGATCGTCATTCTTTCAAACAGCAACGGAATAATGTGATTTTTTGCACAGAGTTCACGTAGGTAACTTTTTATCTGAATCTCGCTCAATAAGTTGTAGGCACTGTTAATAAGTACCCACATAAAATAAATGGTTGAATAAAAAATTAGGTACAGTCGACAGCACATCATGCTATACGCCCATGCACTCTGCCCCGTTGCATTACGGGCGGCTTTGCAACTAAAGTGTAAATGATGACGTGCTGTCGACTGTACTCCATTTATTTAGCTAGAATAGGGTAGTTTCCAGGGTCAAAATAATTTAATTCTATTTAGTCCGTATTTTAGATTATAAAAAAGTATTGGATACCTATTTTTTCTTTTTTCGATTAAACAAAAAACAACAAAGATATAGACCATTGAAGTTACGTGTGACGTCACTCAGTACTACAAAATGCAGCACGGCGTGACGTCGCACGTAACTTTAATGGGCTATATCTTTGTCATTTTTGGTCTAATTTACAAATAAAAAAATACTCTACAATGTCCCTTATTTTTGAATAATCTAAAAAACGGACTAATTACATTTTTTTGGGAAACTAGCCTATTGCCCAGTTTGTGCCCAAATACAATCAATCAGGGCAGTTATTCTGTTAGTGCATTATTGTTCAATTACCGTTCTATGGTACTACAATGAATTAGCGGAATCTAGACACTGGCCGTATTCGTCCACTTCAAGACATAGGGCCAATTTCTGAATTAAGAACTTTCGCTAACTACTTAACTGTAGTGCTGTCTCGTCAAATTTCTCAGAAAAGAGCGTGACAAAACGTTACATAAGTTCTACTCAGTGTACATTCTCAATTCAGAAATCGACCCATAGCCTACGCCAAGCCATCCCCATCCAGCCGCTAGTTTATGTTATGACTCTACCACAGACATACAAAATGTTACATGTTATGATTTTGTATCGATTAAATAAAATAAGCATATGGGTAGAAGGCTAGCCAATTAGAAAAGATTACGTTCCAATTGTTCAGCGTATAAAATTAATTAACTCCTTTGCGCAATTTATTTAGTTTAATTAGTAGGTACTTAGGTATTAGTTTTATAGCTAATACTTAACCGCACTTAATTTGTTATTAATTTTGTTAGTGCCGAGTGAATTTCCTGACTTTCACGGAAAGCAGATGCGTATCGGTTATTCTTAGTTAATGGCGCATAGAATAAATTTTATGAGGACATAATAACTGGATGGATTAGACGAACGCGCTATCTTTTTAATTTCATCTATTTCGCTATGAGAACGCCTCGCTTCGTCTTATAATCAATTTTCCAACGTGTTTTTTTTATAGTAATTACGGTAGTTCATTCGTATCCCCGCGGCGTTGAGTGTTACTTTAGTGCGCACTAAAAAACCATTCAGCTGCACTTACGCGCACGTAAGCGCTCGATTATAACTACTTGCGTAATTGAGATTGATCGCGCGCCGATCGAGAGGGGGGCGGGGCTATCAAACGCCGATCTGGCCAATAGCAGCGACGCTGGCCAGAAAGGCGCTCGCTCATTGGCTGACCAGCAGGGGTGAGGGATATAAAGGGCTTTGATAGAGCTCGATATGAAATGGGCGCGGCGCGGAACTCGTCCGATCGATTATGACCTGCGATGCGAAGAGTATACGAATTGCCTCGATCTGATTCGATAAATAAAGGGGCTTTTGTGGTCTATGATTATGTGCTTGGTAGCTGTGTCGACTTTTAACGACTTGTGTGCGTGCGATAAAAACGAATGTAGGTATAGTATGTGGTTTTCCTTTGGCATTCCGAAAGGATTAAAAGGCAATTTCGGCTAAATAAGCTGTAAAAGCATCGCGATACGGGGAGGATTTATTAATCAGCATAAAGTGCAACTAATCCACTAATAAAAACCGCAAATTGACACAAAATTGCAACTCTGGCAACATTTGAATGGGAATTAGGGGCGAGCTAATCGCGCTGTATTTGCTGGTTTTTATTGCGAGAGATCGAAGTTGGAGTGTTTTACGACGCAGCACTGACGTACCCAATTCGGCTACAAAAGAGTTTGCCCTTCTTCGGGACATCAAGTAGCAATAAATAACGCCGAAGTGCGAATAATCGATGCAACAATGTGCTACTATTCGCGGAACCACACACTCCCCCATTCAAGCTTTACGATTACATACGAGGAAGGTTTTGCACGAAAAGCAATAATTTTGTCACAGTTAGGCGCGATTAGATCGGTTCCGCACCCAATTTGACATACGTCGTAAATTAGAGTTTACACGGCCGAATTCAAGTCGCGGCTGGACAGAGGATTGGGCCTGCTATGTGCAGCCTCTCGAAATAGGCCGCGTACGCGCCGATATGTGAGGGCACGTCGCGCGCGCACGCGCGTCCAATCGCGTCATTTTCCTGCAGCGTTTCTGGAATAGTTATTGGGGTGATTGGTTGCATAAACAATGGCTTTTGTGCGGCGTGCTGGTAAGACACACTCGCGTTTGTCGGATAACGGACCGGCTAAGCCTTGGCTCCACGGATTGAGATTTCGCTGCAAGTTTACCCGCCAAGAGCGCGCTCGTTGCGAATATAATTCGTTGTTAACCATCATCCTTTCCCAAGGCATGTCACAAAAAGTGCCGGCTTTGGGGTTTGCCTTTGATCACCAATTCATATAGTGATCGCAGAAGAGTAGTCCTCTTTTATATAAGCGGTGCTAGAGCACCACGCACCTAGTGGTAGACCACATCTGCATTTTCTGCAGTCGCCTTTGACGACACCCGTTCGAGAAACTGGAAGAGCGCTACTTACGGCGAATGAAATTCTATCGCGAGTCGCTATCCCAAGTAAGCTCATTCGCTGCGAACAAGCTCGTAGAGAATGGCCAGAGAATGAATCGCCTAGTGTGACTGGGGCTTAACCGATGCGTTTCCCTTGCAGCGTGCCTTATCGGCGCGGGCAAAGGTAGAGTTCGAATAGCGAAAGTTGGGCGCCCTTTCTACTGTTGAACTTAGTACCTATCTCACGCCCAATCAGACGCCTGTTACAAACTTAAGCCAAAAAGACGGCCTGAAACTTCATTGCTATGAGAATCTATTAATATTGACGTAATACCGGCTTAATCGTAGATCTTCATGATGTTTCAACTATTTAAGTACAACCTGTTATTACTTACTGTGTCATTATTACCATTACCAAAACTCGCAAGATATGCACCAGGGCATTGATTCTGTTAGTGGATTATAGTTCAATTATTATTTCAGTTACATGGTCGGGTCACGTGACATGTTTTTTAATTCCATTGACGCCTAGAATCACGCGAATCAGTGCTGCCGTTGCTAGACCTGTTAGAAGTATTGGTACCATTGTCAAACCCTGGCAACACGGGTGGGCCTCAATCAAAATCACATACGTGACGTCGTCTTTCCGAGCACAAGGTTATTCTGTCTCCCGGCTCCGATCCACTCGCTTACACCTGCAATTTCATCGAGAATACGTCCGCGCCACCCACAACCGTTTTACGGTCGGCTTTACAGCTGGTTACTATGTTGCTTTGTGCGATCGACACGGGAATGAATCATTTATGGTTCGCGACAACAGACCGGCCAGCGTAGTGAGACCTGCGGAAATCACACCGCCAGGGTACCATTTTTTAAGTGCACCAAGTGCACGGAGTGGCCGTACGCAGTCAAGGGTTAAGGCAATGAGGTGGTATTGGTTGAGTTGATAACAGCTTTAAGTAAAATGACTAGTCCGGCTACGAGTAGATATCGGTTACTCTATGCCTCAGAGAAGTTTTATAAAATTTATAATTTTGTTATTTTGGTATGACGCACCCATGACCAGGGTCTGTATCATCCTGTCAATTAGCCAACAAACTTACAAGTGGGGCATAATCACTTCTTTCTGTCTCCGCCCGTCCTCAACCGGCATAAAGTAAAAAGGTGTTTATTGCAATCAACATTTTAATTCCTTGCAGAAATCTAGCAGTCTGTTGCTATAGGTAAAAAGACAAAAAAAAATTGTTACAAATGGCAACAAAAGGTGACATGTCTTTCGACGGTGCTGTGTTTAGCACTCATCTGCTTAAACAACTAACTATAAGCTAGTTCCTTATCCTAACTGATAAGTGTGACATAATTCAGTTGTCCAGTGATTTAAAATATACCGCGTTTTGACTACCGCACTACCGGCAATCTACTAGTCGCACCTCCAGAACTAAAGTGACCTTACTCAAAATTTGGGTAAAATGAGTTGAGTACTCAGAATTACTCAAAAAGGTATACTCTTTCTTGCCTATATTAAAAAACCGACTTTATTTGGTCAGAGAGAGATTGAGGAATATTTCGTTCTTTTTTTTCTTGAGCAACTCGCTCAGAGCGCCGAATACATTTTCTTCATTTCCCAAAAGTTCTTAATTTTGAGTTAGGTCACTTTAGTTCTGGAGGTGCGTAGTGGTCGTCTCTCGCTGCGTTTGCTACTTCGTGGTCTACACTGGAGACCATTTTTACTATATTGTTTGTGAAACATTCCACTTCCAATATGACCCTATAAAATTTGTTGTAGGGAAGTGGAATGTTTCACAAACTTTCGGCTGCAAAGTAAAAGCCACTAATACTCGTTTAGCTTCTACACCAACTCCCGACTGCCCGACAAATAACTCCTCTAAAGTAACATCTGTCGACGACTCTTGCAAATGAGGTCGTACGTTTTTATTGGACATCTCATAAGCTCACCTTCCTTTTCATGTGGCCATGCGACAGGTTCGCAGAAGTAGCATGTTCCGGTCGGGGCGACGATGCCACGCCTGTTCCGATATTATGGTCGCAGGAAATGCTTTATTGGGGAATGTGTTGCTTACGGGCATGTTTGCATCGAATTGGTTCCACAATATTCCGCAGCTCTAGTCCTGTTGAACTCCATCCATCAAAAATCCATCGTTGCTAGATGGAACTAGGAGATTAAAAAAAAACATATTGTGATTTTCAACACGCAACTACCTGTGTTAAAGTAGATAACCATGATTCTCGAAATTTTGTGATGACTTCTTAAATGAGTCAGTAAGATTCTGTATTAACTGTGACAGTAACTAAGCTGCCTTTAGATAAAAATAAAGTTAGTATCTAAACCTTGATCAAACAGCTTGACAAAAGCTTGATCAGATCAAGGCAGGTATCCGAAATCCATCCTTTGCAATAACGGATATCCACGTATATAATCCTTTTCGAATCGGTTGAAGTTTGGCTTCGAAACGAAAAGATGATACGAAACGAGATGAGCTGACGGCCCGACCACGGGCAGCATTACAATACACATTTAATAATGGTGCAACAAAACACACTGTGCTCACGTGCCTAAAGGCCAAGATCGGCTACATAAGTCACCTAAGGGCACACCAGCGAAACCCTCCCCAACCATAATCGAGAGCTAGACAGTAGTCGCCATAGCTGAATACGGCTAGGAGGATATTCATCCTCTATGTAGTGAGAACAAACTGGACGTAGAGCCACATCCTTTGAAACAAAGGGCCAAATTGTACCACCCCAAATAACAATCAGATCAATTTATCTCACTCAACCGAAGCACCTCAGTTGCAATCGAGCTGTGTACTTTAGTGCTAACTGCCTGTCAGCCCGTCTCGATCGTTTATTGATGAGAGCGGGGCATTAGCGAATACCGGAACGTCTATTTGTCAATCCGTCTTGCCTGTCTGCTGTTAATCATTTGGGGTGTAACGCTAAACAACAGAAGACTAGGGTGCATATGGCAAGTATCGCGTACGAGGACCTCGTACGCTACAATGGTTTTGAAGGGTTGCTTTCGTTTAATAGTCCTGTTACCACAAGAAAGAAGACAAACTTCTTGTGGTAGCAGGCATCTTAAACATAACCCATGGAGTGTCACCAGAACCAAAGGTTTGCTGGAAGAGAATGCTTTTTGCTTTACGCAACCCCTTGCTGGTGACATTGTAGAATAGTACGATGAAGTATATTAATATCAATATTATTATAATAATAAATAAGACAGAAAAAAACATATTATAGCAATAAGACTTACAGAAACAAAATAAACAGACAAATAACACAACAAAAAAAACCAAATTAAACCATAGCTAACCAAAAATAAAAGTATGCCCACAATATAGATTGTGGGCTATCCTTGAAGATTTATTTTGATTCGGGAAGGACCAATTTGTTCATTCGGCATTCTTTTTTTTATTCAAAGAGATTCATATTTTTTTAACAACCTCAGATGTCACGATGTACCTACCTAACCATGAAATATTTGAGCTTAGGAATGGATTCTCCTATTAAGGGAATTCCATTGTTCTTCTGTACCTAGCCTATGATTGGAGGGTGCGGGGGGTCTCGGGGGGCCTCGGGGGTGTCAAGGGGTGTCGGGTGACGGCCCACGATTAATTGCCGCGTTTATGTTTAACGAGAAACGGCAAAGCGTGATGCGGAGGAATTGGAGCAAATAAAGTGGAACCTGTTCGCTGCTACGCTCTTACTGAGAACTAACGCCTATTTGTGGGTGCTAACTTATGGTAAGGTTTACTCGAACCACAAATGAGTTCTTGGATCACTTTCTTCTCTACTGCAGACCTGACTAGGAAAGTGGCTACGCTTGTAATGAACTTGAATTAAAATTCAACAAGAATGTTGTGAAATAAGAAAATTTAATATAATTTGTTGTGCACATAGCTCCGCTAAAGCAACAGCTTGGTTGTATTCTAGTCACCAAGTAGCAAGGCGTTTGCCATAAATTCCCAAAAAAATACATACTTATAAGAAGTTTGGCGTGTTTTTTTATCAATAAGCAGTTCTAATTATAGAAACATTATTTTTCTGTCTTCGGTCTTAGAGACTTTACGACATGCCGGATAGAAAATAAATATTTTGCAATCTGAAGGATAATTTATTATATGTAAGTTTCAGAAGACAAGACCATACTTGTGCCCCCATCAATAGAGCTTTGTTCCTTAGTAAATATCTAATATTAGCACAAACATTTCTCCTTACAACCTAGACAATCGTTAACGCAAGGATGTGCCGCAGTTAACATATCAAAACAGAGTATTGTTTTAAATTGAACTGGAAGGAACAAGAGTTTATTAACCGAGCTCAATAGATCATTGGGTATAGATACGCTCTACACAGCGAGCTATGGAATGCTAGTGACTAGCTACCGTACAGCCAGAATAATTTTCACAAACTGTAACATATGTAGATACAATTAGTAAAGCGGTTCTCGAGTGGAGACCACGAATAGGGAATGGATGAAAATATCAGAAGTGCTTGATATTTTTTTTGGTGATAGGAATAACCTTCCTTAACGCGGGAAAAAAGTTTCAATTTTTTTGGCCCCGTAGTTAATTTAAAAAAAAATATCAATCACTTCTGATATTTTCATCCATTCCCTATTGGACGCCCGCCCTCCAGATTGCTGGAACGCCAATCCGAAAGAGATTATTGAAAGCGCCTCGATGAAAATAATGGAGGACAAAGAGAAATTGATTGCCTATGCCTAACAGGTCTCCCTATTGGGAGATATTGGCCAAGCAGTTCAAGAATACGCACCACTACCCTCTTCTCTCCTTTTGATAGAAATCCTGGGCATTTATTAGGGTTTTAGGGTAAAGGACTTGAGAGCTAAAATATAACGGCTCGTTGGACATCAATATGGATGGTCATGAGCTTCGCACATTTCAGCTCACAGTATGCAAGACCCTCGCCTGATGCTTCGCGATGCTTGAGGCCACACCGACTGCAGGCAATGCGCTAAATTCGGTCTGCTACTAAACGTGCTCCCTTCTGACCACCTAAACATCAAGTTCAACAGTATATTAAGAAGGTCTACTAGTTCAGACTACTGTAAGTGCGAAACAGGTCGTAAACGCGTGATCTGACGCGCTGCACGCGTAAATCTTCGATCGTGCGATGCGATGCGATGCGATTTAACACGTTACGGTCTCGGAGGAGTTTTATGACTTCATATCGCACACTGCGATGCGCTAGTGTGCATTGACCTTAACGACTTAGAACAGTAGCGACTCTATCTTAGGGAGATCCTAGCCGAGCTCTTTGTTATAATACTTCGAAAACTTTGTTATAATACTGATGGGATGGATGAAATGTGCATGCGAATGGAGAGAGACCAATGGGATGGCATTTGAGGGGAACAGGCCTATACCCAGCAGTGGGCAACGGTGGGCTGATGATGGGTAAAACAAAATAAACGTTTATTTGTAACAGATTGAGGAACTTAAGAACATAATTGAGACAATAACGGAATGGTTAAGTTGAGATAAAACGCACATATCAGAAAATGATCGTCAGTTTTTCAATGACAGCAAAATTATTGATTACTGGTACGCATGGCGCGAGTAGCACTTTGCTGATATAAATGATTATTCACCAATCAATAAATGTACCCTTGCTGATAGTAAAGAAAAATATGGTATGGAAACAAGAAAGAATGAGATGCTTAGAAACTTCAGCGTTTAAAGTCGCCAATCCGCACATTCCCTCTTTCTTTCTCTGAAAGAGGCTGCAGTGGGAAAGATTACATTGAAACCATGACTATACGATTTTGCGACTATATGATTCCTATTCCTATTGAATCGCTCGTAGCCTGGGCTGCCTCAATGATCTTTAACGATCAATAAGGTTAAGCAACATACGGCGCGTTCAGTCCGTGGATGGGTCACCGTCCATGACTAACGCTAGTGGCATTTTTCCGAGCGGTTCCGTGCGTCGCAAGGCACGCTAAGCAGTTGGTGCCGGCTGCCGTCGATAGATGGCAGTCGTTAAGCCAAGTCAGAGGCCTTAGGGCGGCTTGAAAACTTCTGACAGTAAGACCAGCCACTAGTCTTACAAGCTTCCACCAATCCGGACTTGGCCCCCGTGGTGGAGTATGGCCTATACCTTCCTCAGGGAAGAGACCCGCGCCCCTCGATTGGGACATAATGGGTTGATGATGAATTGAAAACCAGCATTAATAGTAGATTAGTAGCCAAGGGCTGTAAGGCATCAATTGCAGCCCGAGATATTTAGGCGCACGAGCGCAGCGAGGGCGCCTATAGTTCGAGGGTGCAATTGATACTTACACCCGAGCTAACTACTGTGCTTTACATCTCGATTGTGAGGTAAGTAGAAGAAAACCGGCATTACAAGAATAAAACATTTACATACTCGTTTTTCTTTTCGCCACTTCATGAACTCGTCGTAAGTTTTCAAATATCTCTCTTTAGAACTTTCAGGCAAAATATTGTTAATTGCTGCTTCAGCTTCCATTTTAATTGAATCGTGAGTGCAGCTTATATCTTCATCACTTGCAGAACTCATGTTTTTTTCCTAATTAGCACGTAATTATAAAAAAAATCCCAAAAACAAACAATATTTAAAGTAAAAGTTTTCTATTCCCGCCTTTTTTCATCTTTTTTTTAATTATTTTTTTCAAGAACGAAATTGAGCTTCGCCGTTCGATATTTAAAATTGATGACTATTATACGAAGACCAGGCTGAATAGCGTAGCGACCTCTTTTGTCCTTGGGCTGAATGCATGATGTCTATTGCCAGAACTTTTTGAAAGAGTGAGGAGTTTTTTTTTAAATTACTTACCGCCCTAGGGCTTTTCTAGCTACATTATTACCCTAGAGCGCTAATTGGTCACCTACAAGCCCCATTTGGGGGTAATAAGGACCTACTTACCGAATATGAGAGATGTAAAAGCTTTTATAACTGGTTACCTACTGAAGGCAAAGACCCTTTTCTGACAAAATCTAACCTTCACCTCTCCCTTGTTCCAGGAACACCGATCAACCGGCTTCCGATCATGGCGAAGTCAGTGCTGGACTTGTACGAGCTGTACAACCTGGTGATCGCCCGCGGAGGGTTGGTGGAGGTCATCAACAAAAAGCTGTGGCAAGAGATCATCAAGGGGCTCCGGCTGCCCTCGTCCATCACCTCGGCGGCTTTCACTTTGCGGACACAGTAAGTTCATCATCAGCAGCTCATCTCTGCTCACTGATGGGCTTTTTCCCCATGAGCATCAGCTTCTTTGCTCTTATTGGCCACGGTTTGGGGCCGAAGTATGAAGATGAAGCCGTTACGGTTGGTAAATAGTCTTGTGATCTAGTTTTTTAAGCCGTGGGGTGGTGATAGTGATTGTTTTGTGTCCTACCTGGCCCTCCCGTTGTTGTTCTTCTTTTTAAAAGTAAAAGTTGAGTAACAAAACAACAGAGAGCAGTTTGCGGGCTTAGCAAATGCAAAGGGGCTCTGACTCGGCCGATGTTGCAGAGGTAGACCACTCGAGCGCGGTCTTACTATGTAAGACCCGGCGGTGTGACAATGGAAGACGGATAAATTAACAAATTGTCTGAATAAATATTAATACATAGATGCTTGCAATAGGTTATTGATATGAAGTACCAATGTCTTAAAAATAGTCGAATCCCTGTTTTTATTTGGAGTAATCAAAATTATCTAGAAATCTGGATCCTGCTCAAATGCAACAAAAGACAAAGAAATTAACATTCGAGATCTCCACTAGCTAGACAGAGGCATATTCATCCGCCATCAAAAACTCTGCGACGATCATCGGTCAGCCCGCCATCTCGTGTCAATAATAGAGCGACCAAACGATCCTATAAGTCATCATAATCCGAACATATTGGAGGCCTTTGTGTGAATACAACTAAACCGTGGCGGCCTTAATCTGCGGTTTTAGGGCAGCCGTAAAAAGCTGTGACTGACTTGTGTGGTCCTAGCTCGGGAGCTGGTCAAAGATATCGATCCTTTTACACTTAGAATTAGAGAGGTTACGAGATTACAGAAGATCCACTCAATCGTTGAGTAACTCAGCATCGCTACTGGTTTCTTCTGAATTTTCTTCTAAAAATTCAACTCAACAAACAAAAGCTAATATTTTTTGGTATGAGAGCGCTTTGCTTTGATTAAAAAGGGAACTTAAGATATTTAAGATTTTCATATACTTTGATGGTGTGCAATAAAGAGCACAAATCTAATCTAATTTAAACAGGGATGAAATTTCATGAGTTAACGTAGTACGGTCTGCTACTGTGTTAAACATGCGCTTAAAATACAAGCATTGCCAATTGCCAACCCTGCGTGCTGTATAAAATATTATAATGCTTACCTTCTGTGACTTAACATATTTGGTACCAACGAGTGCCGCATTCAAATTCTCACGAGCTGGAGACAAAACGTCCGGCACAATGGCCAGTGGACGTGAGTGGCCGCGACAATGTGACATCTTCATAATTAATAACCTTCTCTAACTCTCATCTCGGCCGATATAATTTCCCATTTATCTTTGCAGTGAGTTCCTTCACCTCCACAGAGTTAATGCTATAGAAGAACCACCCCACCTATGCCTTGTACCAGGTCATAGTAACTATGTAACATACGAATAAAATCTCACGCATGTATCCCGGTGGCATAGGCAGAGAAGATTTTGTCACTTGCTACGATCCTGACCATTCTCGTTATTCTTTTTAGTTCAAAAATTCTCATTCGCTTCATCAACATTCATTAGTCTCCGCAAACTTCTCTCGCCAAACCAAATTAAATAATTAGTTATTTACTTCACCTAACCCACAATTTCTCGTACAATAAAAACCGACCAGCAGCAACGATCGGGTTGCGTCGCACCTTGTCGCCTGTGAGCCAAAAGAGCCACGGCCCAGTCAATAAAAACATCCTCGAATCGCTCATTCCTTAGCTAAAAGTCCAACTTGTGTCTTCTGTACTAGAGTAATCTCTCTATCGTTGCAACTATTCTATGCCCATGGCTTTTGTCGGGTCACAGAAAGATGTCTGCATCAGTAATTCCGTCGGTGCACCGTTACGCATGAGTTGACAGGCGTCGGCTGGACGTGCCTCCTTGCGTAACTTATTATTGTCGCTTACTATTACTATTTTATTCTACGGTACGTGTGAAATGTAAATCTTTGGTCGCACACGTAGTATGGTCTGCTACGTCGTAGTTTAGGTTCAAGCACCTTTGGACGGTTTGACATAAAAGCGACACTGAAAAACAGTTGAGTCTAACTGCGCTTTCAGGGTTAGAAACCGAATAATAAAAGATGCCGAGGAAGAAACCGCTCGTAGCCCCGGCTGCCTGAGTGATCTTAAACGATTACGAAGCAACATAGAGCGCGTTCAGTGCATGGATGGGTGACCATTCCATGACTAATGCCAGTGGCCTTTTTCAGAGCGGTACCGGACTTCGCATGGCACGTTAAGCAGTTGGTGCCCGATGTCGTCGATAGATGGCAGTCGTTAAGCCAAGTCAGAGACTTTAGGGCGGCTTGAAAACTTCTGACACTAAGACCAGCCACTAGTCTTACAAGCCTCCACCAATCCGGACTTGCCCCCGTGGTAGAGTCTGGCCTATACCTTCCTCAGGGAAGAGACCCGTACCCGACCCTTGGTGGGAACCATAATGGGTTGATGATGAATAAAAGATGATAGCGGTGGTACCGTATTGGTAGAATGCCAGCATCACTTTCTAGTGGTCACGGGTTCAAATGCAGCGTCTATCCAATGACATAGTTTTCTAAGTTACATAGAACAATAACATAATCTAGAAAATGCTTGAAATCGCCAACCCCCACTTCAGGATATAGGCCTACCCTAGACACACCGCTTTTTTCTTTCCTCAGTATATCTATATACGTATATCTACATACTCGTACATTTGAGAATTTAAGTACATAAAATATGTTCAAATTCTCCCAAATTGACAAGAATAGAAAAGCTGCCCAAGTTACGGTGGGTTCGGAAGGTTCTGTATTTGTGGCAGTTCACGTAATTATTATTTAGCTCTCTCTAAAACTCTTAGCTAAGTTGCTCTAAATTTTCAAGCTTTCAAAAGAGCATTGTGTTTCATCTTCTAACGTACCTAAGTACCTTAATCTTTTTCAATACTTAGTTTCATAACACAGAGGCATCATTGTCCCGTATTAAATATGCGACCGATTAATATAAGTTATTGCGGGCCTTAGCCGACAATGTGGTAATAAAATTGACTTGTCGTTAGAATAGGATCAGCATTTAATGGGCTCTTTTATATGGCGTGAGGGATACATGTTTGATCGTCACTAGTTTTAATGGCTTCACACCGAGCGAACCACTAGCCGAGCATAACTGAACAAAGCCGAGCGTGCTAGAGGGCCAGTGACACGTCCTTAACTTAATAAGCAAGCATGTACGTTCCACTGCAGAGCATATGCCTTCTTTCTGAGAGTATGAGCTTGATAACCACGTGTTTAAGGAGTCAGTGTATAGGTAGTTAAGAAATACAACTTGTGATGAAACGATTAATTTATTTCAGATCGATGCACTTTACAAAAAGCTCGCACGTATAGAGCCTATGATTATATATATAGCTCTACATTGTCTTATTAAAACATGTTTCATTTCCGACTCTATTCCGATTTAATAACTGTAAAATAATAACGATGTTGCTGTCTCATTTTCAATAAACACAAAATGACGTTCGTCTTGTTTACAGTAAAATTATTTGCAATTGCCTTGTTAAGCGCCATTGAAAGTTGCACTTTTATTTGTTCCCGAATTGTACAATTTCCCTAAAATTGTTATTCGGACTATTAGGAATATGCCATACAGCGATATTCTCAAGTGGTGCACTACAAACGAACTGTATCGATTTTTTTTGAGATAGAGATAAAATCTATAGCGATAAAAAATTATATTCCATTTAAAAAGCCATCTCAAGGTAATTTTCGGCGAAACAACAATGCAGGTTTGTTCGTTTGGTGTCAACCCGCCGTAAGATATGATTTATAATAGCTTTGGATATGATTTATCTGGTTGTCATGTCTTCTGATGATGACAGCCGCCGCTTCAGTGAAAAAAGTGTCATTGATGTCTTTGATCTTTTCAATGTTTGATAGAAGACTGATGGAGGCCGATATTAATATGTAAATCCGTTCATTAAGAGAGGCCTCTTATTATCCACAACGAATGAATACTGATCACAGATTGTCAATTGTATCTTTTCTGTTACCTCTTACAAAGACATACCCAAAGAGTTACTTAGTTAGCGATGTCAGGAAATTGTGAAACTTTATCTAGATATTCATCAAGATTTATATTACATAAAATAAAGTTTACTAATGGTCATACTCATAGATATACATGTCATCATGAACATCTTATATCCCAATTATAATATTCTTCTTCTTGAATTCCATTACACTTATGAGGAGCTTAGAATCCACAAATGGCACTTCATTGACCCTTCAAATGAGTGAATACCTTACTAAATGAGAAACGGGATGTTACAAAATTCGAGATAGTGTAGGAATAGCTCTTCTTGAATCGGCATTCTTGTAGGTAATATTTTCTCTCTACTATCTTTCTTAATTTTTTTCTCTTCTTAACCCTTACCCAAGGCACGTACAGCACATAACGGCATACGTACACTATGTACGTTTGACGTACATCCTTTTAAGATATAAATGATCAGATTCTAAGGTGGTGGCTCTGCTGCAGAGCACCACACCTTTGTCTGCACTCGGTTATTTCATATACAGATCGGATGCTTTATTGATCCGACTCTCTATCCAGTCAGTAGTTAAAGTTTTCTTTTGTCTTTTTCCCACAGATATATGAAGTACCTATACGATTATGAGTGCGAGAAGAAAAATCTATCAACCCGGAGCGAGCTGGACGCAGCCATCGAGGGCAACAAGCGTGAGGGACGCCGCGCGAGTGGCCAGTACGATGCGCAGGCGGCGTTAGCAATGGTGAGGAGATTTGCTATTTTATCGGTAATCACACGCACCAAATCCTCTCAAAGAAATCCAATCGTCCGGCTGTCAAATTCCATACTAATTGCCACTGCAAAGTTGAGGATACTGACTGGAGTTGGTGCGCGTAATTATCTAATAAAAAAACCAAAATGTTTTATTAAAAAGAAAAAAGATCGCAAGCATGATTTGCGCACTAGACTGCGGTGGTAAACAGGCTAGCCCCTTAAATAGGTCTTGGACATGTCATTGTAAAGGTATTCCATAATGACCGGTTATACATAAGAAAATAAGTGTAACTGGACGACACCGTTTCACGCTTCACCGTTTCAGTGTTCATACAAGGTTCGAACAAAGGTTTTAGTAAATGTACCAGTCTGATAATGTCGTGCCGTTACGGTTATCGTGCAATGTGAAATTGGCCATTTATTCATTGAGTTTGATCCATTTGATCTTCGCAAATAATAACTATTGTCTATTTCTGAATTGTGATTCAGAAAAATTCAGGAGCTGTCTAGTAGTCGGTTTTTGAAAGATTCGCTGCATTTTTTTTTTCATATCTTGACGATTTTGTTTTCCTGGTAATATCTTATAAACTATCTCTTCGATTAAAATTAACTCTCCTGTATATCATCTCGGAAGCATAGGCATCAGCTGTAAGAATAGGCGAAGCAAATTGAATTAAAAAAAGCGTTTTGAGGAATTAATATCCAGAAAGCTGGATATAATTTTAATATGTACTAATATGTAGCTAATCCGGACTTTGCCCCCGTGGTGGAGTATGGCCTGTACCTTCCTCAGGGAAGAGACCCGTGCCCCTCGGTGAGGACATAATGGGTTGATGATGACGATGGAGCTAATATGGCCTTAGGGCGGCTTGAAAACTTTTGACAGTTAGACCAGCCACTAGTCTTACAAGCCTCCACCAACCCGGACTTGGCCCCCGTGGTGGAGTATGGCCTATACCTTCCTCAGGGAAGAGACCCGTGCCCCTCGGTGGGGACATGATGGGTTAATGCTGATGTACTTTCATTTGGTCCTAAATGCGTGTAATCGGAGTTTGCACTGTCCAGTCCAATGATATCCAGCTTTCTGGAAATTAATTCCTCGATTTTTTTTAATTTGATTGACCTAGAAGCGCTACTGGATCATATAACCAGCTTGAAAAACCTTTCAAAAATTGTATTTATTCTCACCGCTCTTTATTCTAATCGGCCACATTAAAACCATCCTTAAAACCAAAAAATTTACACCTAGGTTCACCATTTGCAGCCACCAATGAACCGCGGCGTCCCTGCGTCGCTTGCGCAGCTAACACAACACATGCAGCCCCTGTCGCTGTCCCTCGGCGGGGGGGTCGGGGGGGTGCCCCGCCTGCCCCCGCTGCCCCCCCACGCCCCGCACATGGCCCCCCACGAGCTGGAGTACAGGGTCAGGGAATACATGAAACTCATTCAACAACAGCAGAGGGATTTCAGAAGAAATGGTGAGTTTTAACCCCATCACGGAAGACGAGGCCATAATCGCTAACGATATTGGCCTTAGTGGTTTTTGTTATGTGGAAATGAAGCGAGTGATGATTTAACCCGATTACTATCATCGAAGGCGTTGTATGGTAATTTAGTTCTTAATATACCACTATGGTAAATTTTAAGCATTTGGGCTGGTCCCAAATTAAGTTACCTTGTGCTATGGCAACCAGGCAATCATTCATACACAAACTTCTAAGTCTAGTCTAATATACCTATAAAAATTGTCACAGTGTTTTCTATCGAGCTCTTCAGAAACGATCTTTATGAAGGTTTTTGCGTATACATTTATGCATATTTTTAGGTCTGAGAATAGGTCATAAGCTAATTAATATGTCGAATCAATGTTTGCAGTTGGTGCCGGCTGCCGTCGATAGATGGCAGTCGTTAACCAAGTCAGAAGGCTTAGGGTGGCTTGAAAACTTCTGACAATAAGACCAGCCACTAGTCTTACAAGCCTCCACCAATCCGGACTTGGCCCCCGTGGTGGAGTATGGCCTATACCTTCCTCAGGGAAGAGACCCTTGCCCCTCGGTGGGGACATAATGGGTTGATGATGACGAATGTTTGCCGTGTCAGCTAGTAACTGAATAAGTCTATAATTGCTCTTAGCAATAAGACCGCCTGTTGTATATCTTTTTTTACTTTAACTTTTATTTTGTATCTTATTTCTTGTGTGCAATCACACTAGTCACACTATAATAATATTATAAAGGCGAAAGTTTGTGAGTGTGTATGTTTGTTACTTCTTCACGTCTAAACGGCTGGAGCGATTTTAATAAAATTTGGTATGGAGTTAGCTGACACCCTGGATTGACACATAGGATCCGTTTTACTGCGGAAAAATATCTTATTCCCATGGGAAAATCGATGAAAATTAATTCGCGGATAATGTACGAGGAACTTTGTGCATAAGTTTTTGAAAAAAATTGTTTGCTGTTAATACGCTAAACCGCGGGTAACACCGCGGGGCACAGCTAGTAAAGAATATTCTTATCTTATCTTGTAGAAAGAAAGAAAGAACGAAAGAAGGATTTTATTAGAATTGTCACAGAAACACAATGAAGACACAAGTACGTAATAAACAAAATACACAAAAGTCAACAAAACAAGAAAAATAAAAGAAAAATACACAGTAGTGTATGGTGCCCAGCCACCCTCGATCCTAAAAGGTCTTATCTTGGTCCTTCCAGGCTCGGAGTCCCCCCCAAACAGCAACGGCCCTTCCGGCGTGATGTCTCCGCGCGACGCCGCGCTCTCCACACTCGACGTGTCGCGCCTGGCGCTCTGGTCGCTCTACAATAATAACAACAACAACAGCCCACAACCAGACCTCGAGCCGCAACGGTTAGTATAATAACTTCCACACAACTCTATTGAGTGTGTATATTAGCAAGTATCTATTTTCAACCATAAGTGCCGTAACTTTTTTAATTATTTAATAAACTCACGCCCGATATCCCCGAAGGGGTAGGCAGAGGCACCAGTCACTGGAACTGGGCCCACGTTTTGCCGAGTTTATTAGGTCCCAAACGTGACAAGTGGCAAGCCTGTCGCCGTTATCCGGCCACAATTTATCAGCGAATGGTGTTGCTGTACAAACAAATGTACGTAACTAAAAGTCATTGGTACATGCTTGGTTCGAACCCAGACTCTCAAGATCGAGAAGCAAGGGTCAACCCCACTACGCCACCACCACTATTACCACACCTTTTATTGATGAAATTAATTTTAAATATTTGGTTTATTCATTTTTCCAATCACCTATTGAGTTTTATTTGGCATCTCCCGCTCTCAGTCTTATTGTTCAAAACCTTTCTTAGGCTGGCTGGAAGACATTTCTTTTGAAATAAGTCCGCTTTTGTAGATCGATACTTACCGGTTATTTAAGTTTTAAAGTTGTATGTATTGTTTTAACTTTGTGGTATAAAGCGTAATAATGACCGTAAAGACTTCTTTACGGTCATTATTACGCTTTATACCACGTCATTATTACGCTTTACACCATTCGAATTTGATCCCAGTTCTAGCTAGAGCTCAGATTTCCGCACTTAGCATCAGAGTTGGGACATTGTACGTAGCAAGCGATTAATCAGTAATCCGGACTTGGCCCTCGTGGTGGAGTGTGACCTATACCTTCTTCAGGGAAGAGACCCGTTCGCCTCGGTGGGGACATAGTGGGTTGATGATGATATTAATGATTATTATGCCGGGATTTGAACCCACGACCTGCCGGAAGAGAAGCCGGCGTTCTACGCCGCTGCTACCACTTCTACAAAATGGATCCTAAAGAGCAGAGAAGTTTTGGAACGAAAGTAAGAATATAAGGAATATTCGCACTTTGGTACGAGAACTTCTATTCAGAGAAGTGGTTCAAGTGGTGGCGGTGGCCTCACATTACAGAGGCCGGAGGACCCGATTCCCGACGTGTACCAAAGACTTTGTTTTCAAAGTTGCGAACATTCGTGAATTGTAAGGAAAACATCGTGGGAAGACCCCACTGTCTGAGGAGTTTAGATACTTTAGGGATTGCCAGGCTGCCTTGGCCATGCGTAGTCATTAAGCCCATGCTAACTTTTTCTTTAAGGGGAGGTCTATGCACTGCAGGGAGGTGAATACAGACTGCTTAAATACTTCCTTAGAAAGGTCCATAAGGCCGAGATTCGAAACGCGAGTTGCTTCAGAACTTGTCCACATCTCATCTCAAATGCCATGCTGCCTTGCTATCGACATCGGTATTTTAGTACATCATTACCTTACCGAAAGACACGTCTCAGTGCCGGTATCGATAGCACGGCGGCTCGTCAAGGCTTCCAAAGTCTAAACGGCCCATCTGTCCGCAGCGAGGCCCTGAACCTCAGTGAGAGTCCGAATTCCAGCACCTGCGTGAAGCGCGAGGCGTGCCGCTCTCCCCCCCCGCCCGCTAAGCGGCGCACCCCGCGGCCGCCCTCCCCCCGCGCGCCCTCCCCGTCCCCGCGCCCGCCCAGCCAGCCCGTCAACGGGGCGCACGGCGCTGCGTTCAAAATCACAACGCGAGGTGAGATTGTCTAGTCTGGTTTTTATTTCAATAAAAAAAAAACTAGGCGGTACGGGCTTAAGCTCTTAGCCTTTTCCATAATAGAAAAAAAAAAAAATTAAAAAAATGTCACGTTGACATTTATGAATAACATATGAATGAGATATGGATAACAGACGACGTCTGTGGCGCTGCGGTTAGTGCATCTGCCTACCATGCGAGAGGTCCCGGGTTCGAATCCCGGTTGGGGACAGAAAAAAAGTTACCCAGGTCTTGGATGTTTACATGTTTGTGATTGTGACGTCGCTGTTTCCGGTTCAAACGACACAGAGAGTCCTAGTGTGGGGCCAGAAGCAATGTATGTGCCTGTATGTAAATGTTATGCTAAATGTTATGAATATCAAGCCATAGGCTGTCAATGTCTGAGTGTTGCTAGTACGTGAAAACCAAATAACCCCATTTTACTTCCAAGTTAAAATTGTGTGTGCTACGTGTGGTTGTTGACTATGCTCCTACGAGTAATTAAATTTTAATGTCTTTGATGTGATAAGGATTTTGGTCACATGGGTCTCAAAAATCGACCTTGTACGGGCTGCAATAAGAGGAACTTCCCAATAAGCCTAATCAACTGGAAAACTTTCCTGCGACGTCAAAGCATTTATTTATCAAATTCTAATGAAATAATATGTTGCAAAAAACAAAACAAAAAAATAAAAACAAATTTTGCAGCGTTCCGGGAAAGGAAACTCGGGCAACATTTTTTTTTATTTTATTTATTCGTATCTCCACTTAACAGTTCTATCATTACAGGTGTTGTACCTAAACTCAACATGTCAAACTAAGCCCCTCTTTCTTTTCAGGCGACGCCAACACCGGCGACCAACAACTGGTGGTCTCGATCGAGCTCAACGGCGTCACATACGAGGGCGTGCTTTTCCCATCATCACAGAACGAGAGCTCCCCCACCACACACCACAGGCCTATGGTCTCCTAGAGCCCACTTCGAGGCTCTACAGTAAAGCCTACGTTATTTGTTGTACCGGACGATATTTTCAGCGACTGATTTGTTTTGGGTGTGTCGTGATTTTGACTCCAGCTGCATTATGGTCTCGTCCAGAGATCGTTCTCGGTTTGAGTAGCTAGTGTTCTAATTGTGTCTTTTCGGAATGTAGGTGGTTGTGTGGAATCGGTCAGATCACATCATGGACGCCTGCTAATCTGGTTAGCGCTCCTGGGTTTATTGAGTAAGCATTGCTTAAGAAAGGCCTAGTGCGATGTAGACTGATTTATTTGACATTTCATAATCAACCCTGTTTAGTGCGATAGCCACTGTAACGAGAGACAATGGTTTAAAAAAATGAAATCTATCTGTACTTACATAAAACTCGTTGTTCCCTTTTCTATCGATATCGTAGGCGTCGTAATTCCGAATCGAACTCCTATTTTGTCTAAAATTAGGACTAGACTTTCTTGGAAGAAACTTTCTTAAGCACTAGACATTATTATCTTTCTTCCGTATTACTTGACTTTTCGTCGGAAAAGTGCGACCAGGTTTCGCTCTGATTCGCATTCGTCAGAGACGACCAACTGACGTCGCGAGCTCCGTCTCTGCTCGCCACGATTAAGCTCTGCTAATCAGAGGGAAACCTGGTCGGACTCTTCCGACAGAAAGTATCCGGAAAAAAGGTGTCTAGTGCTTAAGAAAGTTTCAGTTAAAAATTGACAGATATTGTAAATCAGCGATCGAGCTGTTCTTCAGATGTCTCTTGATAGTACTAGGTTTTAAATTAGGTCTGAGAAGGACTAGAATCGACACTATGTAGTTAGGAATGCAGTTTTCAATGAAAGTGACAGTTTATGAACAATCTCACTGGTTAGCCTGAAACCGACCTTCATGCGTTCATTATTAAGACGAGTTTCCCGTGCCGTTTTAGGCTCTCCAGTCAGCGGCGAGTTTATTATTATTCAGCAGAAAAGTACATCCAAGTAACATAGCTTTTTGAGATTGCTTATTCATGGATACTGTAATTTTTCACTGTGAAATTATGTCACAAACTCTTGACTATGAATAAAATTGATCTCAAGAACTAGTAAAGGACGGCTACTGATATAATAAAAGAGGTTCCAGATCTTCTGACGTGGCACCCTCAGGAAACTCCATTGATTGTTCCGATCGGAAACTTACAATAGGCTAGTTTCCCAAAAAAACGTAATTAGTCCGTCTTTTAGATTATTCAAAAATAAAGGACACGTATTTTTTTATTTGTAAATTAGACCAAAAATGACAAAGATATAGCCCATTAAAGTTACGTGTGACGTCACGCCGTGCTGCATTTTGTAGCACTGAGTGACGTCACACGTAACTTTAATGGGCTATATCTTTGTTATTTTTTGTTTAATCGATAAAAGAAAAAATACGTATCCAATATTTTTTTATAATCTAAAATACGGACTAAATAGAATTAAATTATTTTGACCCTGGAAACTACCCTATTAAGATAATATTGCTTTGAAAAACCTTGAAGACTGCAATTCGAAATGTAGATACAGTCGACATCACCATAACTTTTACATTTGTGCTGTAAAAACGCAAAGACGCCTTGAACTGTCTTGAGTAGACTGTACATCTATAAAGGTCGTGGTGCGGTCGACAGTACCTACCTTTGGGGCCGCGTTTCATAAAACCACATTTGTAGCTTATTATTACCACCAATCCGGACTTGGCCCCCGTGGTGGAGTATGGCCTATACCTTCCTCAGGGAAGAGACCCGTGCCCCTCGGTGGGGACATAATGGGTTGATGATGATTACAATTCAACGTGCATTGCGTGATAGAATCTACTTGTTAATCTGTGGTTTAATTAATTTTGCAATGTAGAGTTTTATGAAATAGGCCCCTGGTTAGTATTTTGTGATCGTTCCTACGTGCAATACCATGGCATGGGGTAAACAGATTGTAACATCAAGAAAATATCATTTTTCTGTTAGAACAGTCGACAGCACGTCAACCTTCACATTTTAGTTGGAAAGTCGCCCGTAATGCAACGGGGTAAAGTGCATGGGTGCATACGATGTTGTGCTGTCGACTGTACAATATTACTGATGAGCCCAAAATCAGCGCATTTGTAATCGTCCCCAATAAAACAATTATCTCGAATTTTAAAATTACTTACGTGTCGTAAATAATTTAATGTCATTTTAAGAAAAGTACAAAAGTTTAAGATCGATTATCTACATGCTATTTTCCAATTTAATTTATCCAAATTTCGAATTCGTTACTTAATTAATTATAATTTAATAAATAATAATGTGATTTATGTTTTCTACGGATACTTAACGGTTTTTATAGATTTCTTTACGTATTTTTAAATTTACTTACTGTCACTGCCTAAGGCGATGGAAGATTTTAGTTATTTGAGTGAAATAATATCATTCTCCCTTTCGTTTATGTTAATTTCGCATAATTTTATTATTTTTATACGATGGCATGTAGAATTTTACTGATATTTTTGTTGTAAATATGGTTTGGTGACTATATCGTGTTATTTATAATTTCATGTAAGTTTGGTGAGCGATGAGTGGTTCTTAGCGACATTAAAATAAGTATGATCCATAGCAAAAAGCTTTGGTAATTCCCGGATTTATATGGGGTTATTGTCACACCCTATATTTTGAGTGGGCATGGATCTACGAATGTCGAGTATGGGTGTGAAATGAGAGTTGCTGTTATTGCGTTTTCGATGTAAATTTTTGTACATACGTTCTTACTTTTAGTGATTTTGTTACGCGTCCATTTGGATACACCGCTATACAAACATAGTCTTAACTTTTAGAAGATAGCATTGAATATTGTCTTCTTAGGTGTACGTTTGTTTTACATGCCTAATTTAGGAATGCTTCAGTATTGTATTTAGTAGATACCTACATCTATTTATATTTTGATAATGGTGGTACTGACAACACGAAAAGTGAAGGATGATCACACGTGTTTCAATGTAGTAATAAACACTGTGCTATGTCAGATTCCATTATTGATTTTCGTTGTTGACTTTTCAAGCATTGATGCATTGTGGATTAAATGCCAGTTTTAAATGTGGTTTGTACTTATTTTTAACTGAAATAAATGTAATCAATTTTGTTATTTATACAGTAATTGTAATTTTCCATAGAATTTAAGAGTAGGAAGATAATTATTGTATTGTCATTGCCATTCATTCACAGCCATTAAAAGGAAGCTGAATTATAATTACGTTCTAAATTCAAAATTACAGTCATAAAGTTGTGCAATGATAAGAAAAGTGCAATGTAGTATTAAGACTGTTAAGTGGAGCAGGCTGTCTCTCTCGCACAATTCAGCGACAGATTTGTCGCACTATAATTCGCAAAATGAGTATATTTTTGACAAATGTGATCTCAGGGTTTGATGGAATTAAATCGCGGATATTCAAGGCATATTTTTCTTATCCTGAACAAAATTTTTGATAGAGAAAATTTGATTCCAAAATCGTTAATTTTGGAAACAACGTATAAAAAAAACTACGTGTAAAATGTCTTTAATTTAATTGCGCATTAAACCCTCAGACGACATTTATCAAAACTTTGCTCATGTTATTACAATAATTAAAAATGTTGCATTGTGCGAGCGAAACAGCATACTCCATGTAGCAACAGCCTTAAAGTCGCAACATAATTATTGAAGTGTCACAGAACAGTTTGACGATTTAACAAAATATCTCAAGTCAAATAATCTGTAGATCACAAATTCATTATCACAATTCAATTAAAATAGTTAGAGTTAGATATTAATATGTGCCACTCGCAAACAACAAGGCGTTTCTCCATACTAGCGTAGACGCAACTTACAAAAAAGGCTTTCATAATAAAAAAACAAAGCTGTACAGTTGTGCTTTAGTAGACTGAAAATAGATGTAATTTTTAATTTTTGAATAAATAAATATTTTATAAAATAGAAAGTAAAAAATGTTTTAACTCGAAAAAAAAAAGGATTTTATAGATGATGTGTAAAACTTTAAGTTTCATATTTGTAGCTAACTCGCGTTGAGCAAAGTAGACTACGTAGTAAGTATACAATGTAGTACATTCCTAAAAGATGTACAATATTATTTAAGATCAAGTTGGCTTCGCCTACTCCTGTATTGAGGCCAGAATTCGTCGCGCGTAAGCGAAATATCTTATTAAACCAAATATTGCACTAAATTCGTCACGTATTCGACTTATATGTGAATAAAAATACTATGAATAATACAATAATGAAGTTTAAATTTTATGTTTACAAAACCTACCACACACCTTCCTTAGCACCCTAAAGGCCTGCGCAGATGAGGTATTTTCTTGCGTTGTTGTGAATAAGAATGAGACTACGTGAGACTAATTCGACCTTCTAACGTTCGTGTTAAAAGTCAATGAAAGTTTCTTTAATATTTTTTAATAATAATCGCCAAGATATTGACATTTCGGTATTCCGTAAAGTACGCACGGCCGGCGTGTCCGTATAGTTGGCTTTCACGTGGTCGATTTCAGTAATTTCAACTATGCCACCGAACTGTGTATTAATAGTGCCTAATAGTGCTACAAGGCACAATTAGCTAGGACAAGTATTTCCGGAGATATTCAGGCGACTCACTGAGGCAGCCAACTAGACTTGTACTTAGCAGACACAATCACGAACGGCTGTATATAGAGTTATGATTTGTATGCCAGATAATTGTGCGCTAATAGTGCTCCCTACATGCCAAGTTTCCAGAATAGTCCATCAATACAAGCTGAGAAAACATACCCTATTGTTGACGCAGCCAACTAGACGCTTTTTATTACCATGATTTCTTCGTAACGGCGTAGAGTTTTAAAACAAAACCTATACCAAAAAACTGTGCGTTAATAGTGCCTCTTAACACTTTCTCTGCTACCCAAATATCTAAACATTATAAGGCATTCCACGAAAGAATGCCATAGGACTCTGGAGCCCGGCTCCCGAGTGCTCGGCGTAGATGTCCAGTTCGCACGCATTCTATGAAATGCACCCGGCTCCCGAGTCCTATGGCATTCTTTCGTGGAATGCCTTATAATGTTTAGATATTTGGGTAGCAGAGAAAGTGTTAATAGTGCCTCTTAATAAAACACAAATGCCCCCGAATCACCTATGCGTTTAGCTAAGAAATGTATGCAAACTGCTACGTACTAAACAATAATTTTGCAATAAATTAAAATGAACTCTTATGAAAACGCAATTAGGGTGAAAATTGTTTGCAACAATTATTTGATACCGACAAGCAGAGAAGTGATTATAACACTCTGTGAGTGTCACTCACGGCCATCTAATGGCTAGTTGGTTTAGTACACTGCGTCTTGGGCAGTGGGCTGGTGATGTTGAGTACGAATGCGGCGGCGAAGCCCAAAAAAAGGATTAAATTTCAAATGTTGTAAGTACCGTATGTCCAGATGCCCCGTTCCCGTTTTAGGGTATCGCACCCAGGGTGCCAAACGAGACTCTTTTACCTTCTCTGCGTTCACTATCTGTCCTTCCCTGTTCAACCTTATAAGGGCTGTGTCTTAGCAGTAACCAGTCGATATTTTCACAGAATATGTTATGCTAAGGCATATTACCTAAAAAAATTAAAACAGATTTTTGATTTGAAGATGAAGATTTTTTTTATATCGTATAGTTTCTGAGATATAATATATTTTTTGGAAAGATAATTTTGATGTATATTACTGCACACAGTACATACTTACTCATAATAAAACGACGCAGGACGAAAAACATGTTGTCACATGACCGAAAAAAAACTGATCCCTGGTTAGCGCTAACTAAATTCATGTTCATGGAAAAAAAATTGTACTAGTTAATGTCGAAGGTTTCGTTCGTCATTTATTTAATTATCTCACCGCTTTCTGAGAGAAGAGTCTACCCACAGCGTCTTACTATCTTAAATTATAAAAAATAGTACATTATTAATTTCACCAATAGATTAATAATAGTGATCAATTCTATATTTTTGGAAGTGGGAAATATAAAAAAAAAGAAATAGTACAGAGTATTCATATTGATTCGGTAACTAGTATTCGGAAAGGTTTAATAGTAGTTTACTTTACTAGTTAAATTAATATACCGACTCCGGATACTTTAGTCCGTGCCATATTTGCTGATTGATATTATTTTTTCACTTTTGTTCTTACATGTACCAAAACCTCAATGTATGTAAAAGTTCACATTAATTTCTTGGCTAAACGCATAGGTGATTCGGGGGCATTTGTGTTTCATTAAGAGGCACTATTGACGCACAGTTTTTTGGTATAAGTTTTGTTTTAAAACTCTACGCCGTTACGAAGAAATCATGGTAAGAAAAAGCGTCTAGTTGGCTGCCTCAACAATAGGGTATGTTTTCTCAGCTTGTATTGAAGCACTATTCTGGAAACTTGGCATGTAGGGAGCACTATTAGCGCACAATTATCTGGCATACAAATCATAACTCTATATACAGCCGTTCGTGATGTGTCTGATAAGTAGACGTCTAGTTGGCTGCCTCAGTGAGTCGCCTGAATATCTCCGGAAATACTTGTCCTAGCTAATTGTGCCTTGTAGCACTATTTAGGCACTATTAATACACAGTTCGGTGGCATAGTTGAAATAGACCATGTGAGAGCCAACTACACGGACACCGGCCGGCCGTTCTCTTGCCAGCACACATCCCACCCGTGGCCCACATCGAGCAACCAACGAATCGAGCTCCGTCTCTGCTCACCATGATTAGGCTCTGCGAATCTGAGCAAAACGGTCCTATAAAAAGCCAAGTAAGTTGATCCGGACCAAAAAAAAATTATAAAATTACATTTTTACGAGTTAAGGGGAATCCAATATAACGTAAAGTTCGTTATTAATAAACAAGGTTGCGTAGTTACAACAAACTACCGTGGTCGTGGTCGTGGTCGCCAAGTAGTCTCTTGTAGCAAGACAGACGCTACGCGCTACGAAATCCACTCGTAGCGTACCTAAGGTCAGTGTTTCGTAGCTAATTTCGTAGGTGCTACGCATGCTACACTGCTACGTCAGCGCTTTTTCCTGTTCTAACAAGGTACATAATTAGAAATCATTCAATAAAAATACTTTTATTAATTTGGGTATTGTACCTACCAAAAGGGTAGAGGACCCCATTTCTAAGACTCCACTGTCGATCCGTCTGTGTCTGTCTGTCACCAGGCAGTATCTCATGAACCGTAATGCTCGTAGCTATAAGATCAGATAAAGATAATAAAGTGTTTATACAGTTGAAATTTTCACAGACGTATTTTTGTTTACGCCATAAACACAAATCCAATTACGTTATTGCGATATTCGTTGCTGAATCAAACATTTATTTTTCTGTAATTTAATACCTAGTTTCCTTAATTTTTTTTCTCTGTGCCCTTATCGTTTCATTGTCGATGGGTCGAATTTAAAAATCAGAAATATTAAACAGCGCCCTCTAGGATACGGGTTCGAAATCAAAATGTGACTTGGATTAGCGCGATCTATGTTTTTGAGCTAAAACTGCGTTATCTGCACACGGTAGGCGGTAGGCGGTAGTGTAATATACCGAGCAGCGCTTTTATTAGTTTCAGAAGGAATCCATAGATGTCGCGAGCTTACAAGTTTGTAATTTTTTTTATTGTGTTTTGTTTTTTCCAGTGTGCATATAAAGAATATTCTTATCTTACAAATCCAGCGAAGTGCGACGGCGCGTAGTGGTACCGTAGGAGAGACTTTCGGTTTTATTTGTAAAATAAACGATTCTACTAAAGGGCTTCGGAACACAAAGTCTATTTTATTGTTCGGTCCTTTAACTCTTAGGGCAGCATAGGGCCTTAACCACAGATTTCCACTTCTGACGGTCGTTCGCGGCAGCCTCCAATTCAGGCCAGCTAATGCAGCCTTATGTCGGTCTTCAGACATATTTTATCTAAATTATGATCTACAAAGTCAAATCTCCACGTTGTAGCCCTAGTTAAATTTCCCTAACCTACTTCTTTAATTAATAATGGTGTGCAATTGCACGTACTTTGCCTCGTCCTTTCTACTACGAGTATATGGAAAATCGAAAATGGGGTATATTTTCGATTTCCCCTAGTGTTTTTAAATTTATTCAATTCAATTTCGATGTAAGTAGGAATTTTCAACAACAAATAGTTTCTATCAAACTACCAGACTGAAAATACGTAACAGGACATTTAAAAAAAAAACAGCGTTGTAGCTCGAACTTTCAACTGAGAATAATAACACTAGAGAAACTCAAGAAAATTTTAAACTCCTACGAAGGTTAAATTGAGTTTTACTCAGGGAAACTGTGAGAAAAACATTTCTGCATTCTTTTATAATAACACCGCTTATTTTAATATTTAGGTAATTTTAATATTTATAGATAGAAGTAATTCTATCTGACGCTAGACACCACCGAATTGTGCATCTAGTAAATTCGAATCTTTATTTTCTGAAAATTAATTAATTTATTTAATATCGTAATATAAAGAGCTTACAGTTTCCCAAAGCGCCCCTAATTGATTTTTCATATACTATGCTTATAATAATTATTAGATATAAATATATCAATTTTTTTTTCTTTTTATATGAAGTTGGCGAAAAATATTTATTACGACTTTTTGAGTCCCAACATTTGCCCTATCCGATGACTTGTTTTACTTAGCATACTTATTTTAATTTGTCATACAAATACATTAATGTGAAGGAATTTACTAAAAGGGTTGAAACTTCTTGAATTAATTAATATAATTAATGACCAAGGACGAGCAACTGACTTTCTTCTTTTATTTTAAAAATAGGTACAGTCGCTAGGAGGTCCAGCTTTGCGTTTTCGTTGTAACGTTGCTGAGTAGTAAAGGTTAATATGCTGTCGACTATACCTACAGGCTGTAGGCTGTACAGTGGCGTAGCCAGGTAACCAAGGGCCCTAGGACAAATAAAAAAAAGTGGGGGCCCCTGCTATATAAACTGGTTAGTTTTTATCAAGTAAAAATATTAAATATACAAATAAAAAAACTTACGCTAATTTATCATCAGCGCTTTTTTGTGCACTGCAGGATAGTTAATAAAAATTTAAACATAAGGTAAGGTAGGTATTTTCAAAAGTTCAGTTCGATCGAGATTTTCTGGCGAGGGCCCCTTGAGCTTGAGGGCCCCGGGGCACTGCCCCGCCTAGCCGTAGGTAGCTACGCCGCTGCCTACAGCAGACAGAACGTTCAGAAACCGTTCTGATATGTGACTGCGATTTTCTAATAAAAACACAATGGATCAGCTGTCTGTGCAGTGGCCTACAATGAAAAAAAAAAGAATACAGGTATCTATTTTCAAAGAAAATTTCCCAGCTCCGTACCGAAACTGCCTATAAATTATAATAATAACTATACGGACGCCCGTAAACGGGGCAGTTCAAACAAACCGTAGACACGGCAATAAAGTGACGCAACGGCGCCAAATTGCATTTATGCTTCACCAGCCTCAACTAATTATAAACAACAGAAATAGTGGTTTGAGCTGAGAGAGCTGTTTGCGATAGCCTCCTCAGTCAGGGATTCAGTTATTATATACAGTCAGATAAAACACTGTCTATCTTTCAACCTAATAGTCACCGCGTAAACAGAGCCCACTTTTGGAATTAGGCCCTTACCACATAGAAAATACGTAGGGAGGGCGTGGGGTAGACGTGGAAAAAACGAGACGCGTCGTCTTTGGGTAGAGTTCGAGCCCTGCCCTTATAGGTATTTCCACTCTATCGGGTTAAGCATTTCTCTCTCTTCTCTTATTCTCGTTAAGAGTTTCTCTGAAGGATAGAATTCGTAACGAATACATCCGACAGAGAACGAAAGTCATCGATATAGCTCAGAGAATTAGCAAGCTGAAGTGGCAGGGCCAGCCATATCTCGCGAAGAACCGACAACCGCTGGGGTAAACGTGTTCTTGAGTGGAGACCGCGACTTGGCAAACGTAGTGTAGGACGCCCTCTAACCAGGTGGGATGACGATCTGCGAAAAACTGCAGGCAGATGCTGGATGCGGCAAGCTGAAGACAGGGCGCTATGGCGCTCATTAGGGGAGGGCTATGTCTAGCAGTGGACTAATATAGCCTGATGATGATGATGATGATGGGTTAAGCATTTAGACAACTCAAAATAAGAATGTATAAGACAGTTCAGAATAGGAGTATGAGATACCTACTGGGAAAAAATGTAACAGTGTAACATAAAGTGGTGTGACCTACCGGGAACAAAAGGGCTAAATCAGACAACTCCATACAGTGGAGTCTTACGTAATTCCACCCCTGGCCCCGTCTCTTCTTCCGTTCCGGACCTCGATTCTGTTAGTGCATTATAGTTCAATTACAGCTACATGATCGAGTCACGTGAAGTGTTTTTTAATTACATTGGCGCCTATAATTATTGAAGACGTGAGTAGATGAAGGTAATATGTCCTATTTTCGGTTTCCGGAGTATTTTGTGAATTTTTTTTTTGAAAATTGTACTATAGCTTTAACTTTAATTAACTCAAAACCTAGAGAAAATTGAAAATTGCACTTATCGCTTTTATCAACTCACTTCTTCAATTAAGACTTGAAGTGCGCGCGTTGATTTAAAGCGACAATGAAATGAAATCGTCGCAGTTATGCCTCTGTCTTAGGGCCGATTTCTGAATTGAGAATTTTCACTAAGTAAATACTTAAATAACGTTCTGTCACGCTCTTTTCTGAGAAATTTGACGAGACAGTACGTATTTACTTGGTGAAAATTCTCAACTCAGAAACAGACCCGTTGTACCTACTACAGAGCAGAATCTAGGTCCCTGTATTGCGTATGAAAGTGAATTGGAAAGACGACGCGTCGCTTCCGCACCCTGCAAAGGTAGTACGAGGACGCGAGTCACGCGCCACAACGTCAAAAGTCGCGACTTTCCAGTACATTAACTGTCAAATTCTGACGTCTAAGCGCCACAAAACGCGTCACTCGCATCATCGTATTACCCGGGCTGGTCCTTTCTGTGTGTCTAGGACGTTAGGCCCCTTCGTCCAATGTTTCTCAGCCGCCTTCACAATGTCGTCGGCGAGCGCTGGGTTGGTCTGCCTACAGACTGTCGACCCGTTCCTGGCCATTTCAATCGCTGTAATTTGCTTTATTTTCCTATTAACGGCATCTATTTGTTAGTAGCAACAGCGTAAGTAGTAAATCTGATTCTTACAAATTAATCAGTCTGGGTGTTTTTGAATGTTTGTTATGTCCTTTCCTGGTTACCATAGCACAGGGTATCCTAGTTTGGGACCTGGTCAAGTGATTGTATTGATCAAGTGATTATTATTAATTTTACCACTTACCTAAACGATTTTATTTTTGCCCACGTACTGTCATGATTTTTGATAAATATGCGGCAAAGGTTCTATTTAATTTAACATTTAAACATTATTTTACGACGACCGGTAATTTATAAGATGTATTTAATATCATTTTTGACAGTCCATTATTTTAAAAGTGGCCATTTGACATTTTAACGGATTTGTCAGAAAATGGCGCCAAGACCAACCAATACCATGCGCTCGCCTTCAGTCTATAAAACGGAGGGCTCGACGATAAAACGGCAGTCTTGTTCTGGCGCTGTGATCAGGCGGAAGTTCTACCCGACGGCAGGCGGCACCAACTGCTTAACGCGCCTTGCGAAGCAAAAATGCGTTAGCTATAGAACGGTCACACATCCATGCACTGAACGGGCCCTGTGTTGCTTAATCGTGATTATTTAAGCTCGCTCAGGCGGCCGGGATTACGAGCGATTCGTTTACGTTAATGACTTTTAGAAATTGTCCTGCGTAATTTTGCTTTTTACAGTACATTGTTGCTTTTTTTTGCTAAATTCTTACTACTTAATCTTTACTATACAATACCTACATACTCCTTAATCTTAATTCTTCTCGTACGCTAACAATGTGTTAATCTACTGTTAACAGCTGTCAAATGTTTTTTCGGCACGCACTTTGGCACACTGACATCTGTTAACAGTAGACTTGTTAGTTTACGAGAAACCGGGGGTGTCTTAAATATTTTTTTTTACTTATTACGTATGCTCATCTGCGGTGGGCTCGTGTGGTGGTTAACCCCTTACTCTTTTTCTGAAGGCCTGTGCCCTATAGAGATACGTATTATGTATGCTTACATTAAGAGACTAAATATTTCTCTTCTGTTCATAACCAGCGTCAGTCACAAAGTTAATAAAAAAAAAACTCCAGGTCTTGGATGTTTACATGTTTGTGACGTCGCTGTTTCTGTTTCCCACGACACAGGGTAGGTATTCTAGTGTGGCACCAGAAGCAATGTATGTGCCTGTATGTAAATATTTATGTTAATAATTTGCAATTTATCGCAAAAAGACTTCATTTCACTCGAAAGCGGTTGCAAGAAAAAAAAAACTTTAATCTATAGAATCTTTAATTCCTTGGTGATTTTGACCTAAATCCTAAAGTATGTAAACCATACTTAAATAATATAGAAACACGTGTGTGTGGAAAGAAGGCCGCCGATTTAGCATATTAATGAAACAACAGTATTGAAAGTCGCTCTCGTATAAGTGTTTATGCAAACATTTTTCGCTTGGGCGGGCGGCGACGGGGAGGGTGAGCCTTGGGCGGACGTAGTGGTACTCAGAAGGTGCGAGCGGTTGTTATCGACCCTGTAGTTATTTATCGCAAGTCGATTTTTAAAGGGACTCCACACACGGCGGCTATAAGGTAAAGATGTATATTATAGTACGATATAGAGGGTAAATCCAAAAGTTCGTGGCCTAACCTAGAAAGAGTTATCACATCTTTGTAAATCTACTGTCATTTGTTAGTATGTTTCTTGGTGATTGATTTTGTAAAGTTGAAGTTCGATACTGCAAGCTGTTATTTTTTTGTGAATTTTTGTGTAACGCAGTCTGACGGGATTTTTCGTAATGGAGAAAATTGGACACCGTGCTGTAATTAAGTACCTCAATAAAAAAGGTCTTTCGCCTAAAGAGATTCATGAAGATATGGAAACAACATTGGGGGAATCTGCTCCATCGTATTCCGCTGTCAAAAAGTGGGTAGCTGAATTTAAACGCGGTCGGGAGACCATTGAAGATGCCCCAAGGAGCGGAAGGCCTTCAACGTCTACCACTAAAGAAAACACTGACAAAAGTTGTGATCTCATCCTAGGAGACCGACGATTGACCATTAGTAGGATAGCTGAGATCACAGGCATCAGTTATGGCCGAGTACAAAACATTATAACTGTAGAATTAGGGTTCCATAAGGTTTGTGCGCGGTGGGTCCCAAGATTGCTTTCAGCTGACCAAAAACCAGTTCGATTTACAATTTCGGGTGACTATTTGGAACTTTTTGAGGCAGATGCCGATGATTTTATGTCTCGTTTTGTTACCATGGATGAAAGCTGGGTTCATCACCGTACTCCTGAAACAAAACAGCAATCCAAACAGTGGAAAAGATCTGGCTCACCCACGCCGAAAAAGGCCAAGTGCGTTTTTTCAGCCAACAAAGTGACGGCGTCTGTTTTCTGGGATTCGAAGGGAGTTATTTTCGTGGACTATTTACCTAAAGGTGAAACTATAAATTCACGCTATTATTGTAACCTTTTACGAAAAATTCGCGAAGAAATAAAAGAAAAACGGCCGGGGATGTTGCGTAAGAGAGTTTTGTTTCATCAAGACAATGCACGAGTTCACACTTCGGTTGAAACGATGGCTGTGATCCATGAATGTGGTTACGAGTTGCTGCCCCACCCACTTTATTCCCCGGATCTAGCCCCCTCTGACTATCATCTCTTTCCAAATTTAAAAAAACACTTGGGGGGTCTCGTTATTCGACTAGGGAAGAAGTGATAGTCGCACTTAATGACTATTTTGACGACCTTCCGGAATCATTTTTTTTCGAGGGTATAAACAAGTTGCAGGTCAGGTGGAAGAAGTGTATTGATCTAGATGGAGACTATGTCGAAAAATAAAAATAATTTTGGACCCACTTTTCTGTCATTTTCACGATCAGGCTTAGAACTTTTGGATTTACCCTCGTATCTCATTACATCTTTCCATAGAAATCGTCAGGCGTCCACACACGACAGCTATAATATACATCTTTACATATTCGTATCTTAAAAGTACTGAGCGGTCTCTAAGCTATACATCCTGGGATGTAATGTATATTATAGCTGTCGTGTGTGAAGTCCCTTATGTACATTAATTTAGGGCGAGTTTCTGAATTAGAGTTTCGATAGTAGCTACTCAACTGTAGTGCTGTCTCGTGATTTTATTTTTATATATTTACTAGCTTTCGCCCGCGACTCCGTCCGCGTGGACTTTATTTAAAAATTTTGCAACCCCGTTGTATATAGACCCTCTGTGCAAAATTTCAGCTTCCTAGGTCCAACGGCTTAGGCTGGGCGTTGATGAGTGAGTCAGTCAGTCAGAACTTTGAATTTTATTTATATTTAGAATTAGATTTAGAAACAAACAGTCATTTAAGTGCTAATATTTATCATATCTTTTGTTAAAATAAGTAGTCCTCTCGTTTCTTACAATTTCAATTTCTCAGAAAAGAGCGTGACAGAACGTTACTTAGTAAAATTCTCAATCCAGAAATCGGCCCTTTGCGTCACAAAACGACGGGGTAGCACGATCCTATGCGAGCCGCACCATAAACTGTAGATGGACGTCACAAACACAAAAATTTTAGAAAAATATTAATAATAGACATAATGAATAAAACTCAAAAATATCGAAGTTACTTTCTTAAAATGGTCAAAATAAATTATAAAAAACATATATAAAATAAAAAAGCTTTGCCAATTGAATAGAAAGTTTTATTCACAAACTTAGAGCTAAAATAAAATAGTAATTGAGCGAATATTTTACACAAATTAAATAACAGGCCGTGCCAATGTACTGCGTTTGTGAAAAGGACCCCGCTCAGCGTAGATGCAAACATAATAATATTTGGAACGTAGCCAATTCTGTGCTGCTATCTGCAGGCCCGTTGTGTAAATCTTATATTGTAAAACAGTAATTCAGTGTTATTATTTTGTGCAAATCGTGTTTATAATAAACCTGCCTGTTTTCACATCATTGTGCCAGTCCTTTTCAGTCCCTACAATCTATAGAAAAGATACAGTCCATTAAATCACCCTTTGTGCTAACGCACAAGGGAACTTTCTGTAACGCTGGTGTTCTGCCGGCGTCAAACCAATAAAATACATTTACAACCTAAACTTAACTTCGAAACTAAAGTAATGTATACCTTTATATGCATACATAAGATAGATAATATTTGACGACCTCTGTGGCGTAGCGGATAGCGCATCTGTCTATGCGAGACGTCCTGGGTTCGAATCCCGGCTGGGGACCAAAAAAAAAACAAAAACATGTTTGTGACGTCGCTGTTTCTGGTTCCCACGACACAGGGTATCCTAGTTTGGGGCCAGAAGCAATGTAAGTGCTTGTATGAAAATGTTTATGTTTATAAATAGCCCAACACTAACAAGTAAAAGTAATAGTGAAATTTTAGGCGCGTGGCGCGCTGAAACACGGGTTAAATGTGTTTTCTTTATTAGGGTTCCGCACCTCAAAAGGAATAAACGGAACCCTTATTGGATCACTTTGTTGTCTGTCTGTCCGTCCGTCCTTCCGTTCATCCTGGTCTATTTATCAAGACCGCTTTATCTCGGGAACGCGTGGAGGTATCGAGTTAAAGTTTAAATTATGTATTCAAATCTACGGTTACTTAGCTGTTAACTAAGCGGTAAGTTGAGATCAAAAAGAAGCAAAAATCAACCTTCTAAGTTAACGTGAAAAAAGTTACGGCCAGTTTATTCCGCCAAAAAACGTATAATTTGATACCAAATAAAAATGTATCGTGTACGAGTACTTTCCGTTGAAACTACAAACTAGAACTATGAAATTTTGCATATAATATCGTCTTATACTATAAACGTCTGAAAACTATATATTTGTAATTAAATCATCATAAAATTAGTCTTTGAAGTTCGGGAAAAGCTCGGAAAACACTTAGAGACTTGAATCCTGCAGTGCTATTCTGCAAGCCTTTTCGCACGTGCGTTCGAAAGTGAACTATGCAATTTGTATTCAGACACAAATTGTACACTCTGAACTAATCATAATAATTATGTAATTACGTGCGAGTTTGTACAGAACCCTCCGTGGGCGAGTCCGACTTACACCCTGTTTTTTTTGTCTGTAGTGTATTTTTGTTGCTGTTCATATTATTTTTTATGAGTATTGTTGTTATAATAAATGTCTTTTCTTTCTGTAAACAGGAGTAAAGGTTCCCATCCTTTATACTCCAGTCTACCCTTTGTCCGCTGAGCAGACCCTCTGCGTCCGCGGCGTCCCAGGGCGGCAGGGCGCGAGCGGCCCGTAGCAGTCGCCATGCGTCCATCGGCAAGGACGCACGCCGCGCCGGTAGCACCCCCGCATGACGCCTAGTCGATCCATCTACCAGAGAACGTAACCCGCCGTGTACGCCGAGGCGTAGGGCCGCGAGTTCAAGTTAAACTGGTGATCTGTGGTACAGTGACCCTATTTCGGGAGTAACAAGTGTTTACTGGTGGCGGTCGGCGAATCGGATGCGGGGAGGTGAGTCCGTCGCTTTCTAGTTTCTGGGTTGCGTTTGTTTGCTTTTTTAGCGAGGAAGTGTTTCCGGGAAAAAATGTTTTGTTTGGGATCTGGAAACGAATAATATTACAGGCATAAAATTGTAACAGGCGCGGAATCCTTACCACGATTTTTTATTAGATATACGAGTTCCCGATATAACAATGTCAAATAAAGAAAACAGACTCCTTTTCGTCGCTTGTTATTATTCTAACGTTTTGTACTATTTATGAAACTTCTCGTAATGTTTGATTACCAGTGCTTTTAGTTACTCACTAGGTATATTATCTTAAATCGGAACGTATTAGACTAAAAACCATTTAGACTAAATGGTAGAGCTAGATAAGCTAAGCTAAATTTTAGACCCTATTAAAGTTCCATTTATATTGTAACAATACTTTTTAAACAGCATTTAACGATGTTCGTTATTAGACTTGACAATCAGCGTCAAAGAACATTCTAACAGAAAATCCTCTTTGTACTGGGGAAGGCTTTACACCTGATGTATTTTTATCTTGACAAATCTTCTGAAAATAATCCGCCATAGACGTCACGATCGTCGACGATGACGCGGAATCACGATTACATGGAGGCGCGCATGATCTCGGTAACGTCACCAAGATGCGGAAACGACTATTTTTATACGATACTGTCTCTTAAGCCGCGAGCAATAAAAACGTGGTTGTCTTGGGTTTTGGACGATTCTTACCACTAAGGCTAATATATTACACGTCGTGCCGTCGTCGTGGCCATACCAAAGAAGTCAGCGAATTCAATGTCTTCAATAGCTATTTGGCCGCTATCTCACCTGATGTTAAGTGACGATGCGTCCGAGAATGGTACTATACCTACCTATAGATGTTTAGATTGGGTGTTTTTGTGCCATTTAATACAGAAATATATCGACGCCTTACTGCTAAAACCAACAAAGTGCCCTTTTTGTGAAAACTGAGTTTATACCATCAGAATCTACTCTTCAACATCTACATAATGGTCGAAATAACGGAAACAAAAACACAAACTAAGCATACACATTTACAAGTTTTAATATAGTTAACGAAATCCAAAACTTAAACGCGAGTTTTCTCGAAACAAAATTTCATGCAGATAGTCGGTTTTAGCAGTAAGGCGTCGATATGTGGACTATGATTATGGGCAAGTTTGTAACTCCTGTACACTTACCTACCTTCTCTCTACATTTTTTCCTAGCCATCCCAAGTCTGGAAGAGATCGCTTTTAGCGATAAGACCGCCAAATGAATACGACAAAACTTAGATACATTTATATGGCTCCTAATGTATTTGTTTGTTTTTATGGTGTTTATAGTAAATAAATAGAGTTCTAGTCGAATCTAATCTAATCTAAAAATATAACGTTAAAAAAATAATTTCTTATAACTTTCTTCCTTATTTGATATCGTATTTGTGGCCTCTTCGACCTCTGTGGCGCAGCGGTTAGCGCATCTGACTACCATGCGAGAGGTCCCGAGTTCGAATCCCGGCTGGGGACAAAAAAAAAAGAAACCCAGGTCTTGGATGTTTACATGTTTGTGACGTCGCTGTTTCTGGTTCCCACGACACAGGGTATCCTAGTGTGGGGCCAGAAGCAATGTATGTGCCTGTATATAAATGTTATGTTATGTTATTATACACTTTTTCGTTGCAAAAAACAAAGAATAAAAAAAAAACAAACAATGCGCTTTCAGCGCATCTCTACCGGAAATTATTGTTACTATTTTACGATGTGATCAAATGATCTTGACCGTTCCATAAGTAGCCGCGCGTTTAGTTTTCCGTATTGAGAAACGTATTTTTTATCATTGATCTGCCCACGCTATACTTGTATCGTAATGTGGCCATTTGATATGAAAACATTTCATTATAAATCCGAGCATTTTATGAAGAAAGCAAATGTACGATATGGCGACGACATTATATATTTTGTGAGACGGTAATAAATACATTGTGGTAAGAATTATCGGGTGTACTGTACATAGAAGATTTTAAATGAAAATATTTTTTCTCTCTTTGATTAAACTCCGACATTTTTGTAAGCCAAAATAACTGATAGTGGGAAGCTGGTGGGCTGGTTTAATGATTATGACAATTTCACAAATAAAAGCGTCTGTACTTTACAATAGGGAATGGATGAAAATATCAGAAGTGCTTGATATTTTTTTTGGTGATAGGAATAACCTTCCTTAACGCGAGAAAAAAGTTTCAATTTTTTTGGCTTCGTAGTTAATTTTTAAATAATCTTAATATTTTTCCATTCGTAGTTCTGGGCTCAGAACGGCTTAACAGACATATTCCTTAGTCCGCTACGTATGAAAAAAAATCCACCTTGAAAAGCTGTCAATGTCACCACAGATAGATATAAGATTATTTAAAAATTAACTACGAAGCCAAAAAAATGGAAACTTTTTTCTCGCGTTAAGGAAGGTTATCCTATCACCGAAAAAAATATCAAGCACTTCTGATATTTTCATCCATTCCCTATTGTAAAGGACAACGGCAAATGGTGTACCGCCCTATTAAAAGAATGTTTTGGGGTTATATTTTCCCAACTTTAGTATTTCGCAACTGCCTCTTTTTTCAGTTATTCAAATATTTTTTTAAAGTAGGGGGAAGAAAATAAGAAAATAATTAAATAAAACGCAATATACAAACAGAAACGGAACGCCATCGATTGTTTTATCTTGCAAGCTCAGAATAATCTATGCTTGCAAGCCAAGAAAAAAACAACTGTCATGTCAAAGTGAAAATCAGTAGAGTTCGTTTCACGAAAGAAGTCCCATGGGTTAATGAATTTTGGCTTTGTTATTGTTATATTATTAAGGATCTTACCGAGGGACCTCTTTGGTGAAACAATCTTTAAGGTGGCCTGTGGGACTGCTTCGGGCAAAAATAAAAAAAAGAAGATACCACTTGCCATCTCCACAAGGTATTCTGTGTCCACAACAAACTTGACATTGACAGAATCCTAGGGCTGCTATTAAAAAGAATTTAGTTGAATTTAAGTCTCATCACTCTTCAGGAAAAACATAGGTACTTTGTTTTCATTGTGACTGAAAGAGTTAATGGTGGCAGAGAAGCAATAATAAGTTATTCTTGCAGCTGCATTGTAGGGCTGAGAACTGTGGGGTGTTGCTCCCATGTGATGAGTATCATCTGGTACCTGGGCTATGCTCTCTAAGAGGGAGTGACGCGACCAGCTAACTTCTTGGATGACGTTATTTTGAGAGTGTAGTTGATCGAAAAGGCGCCGCTATCCATACGCTTCTGTACTACATGTAGATAAGATCTGTCTCAATAAACACCATTTAATGAAAAAGTTGGTTTTGTTATTCGAAATATGCAAGTAATATATTATGTAGTAGTAGCAGACTATGACTATGATGAGAGTTCTAAAATATCCTAGAACACGAGTGGCTTTACACGTAGAAAACTGCTGTTGCTAGTTTAGAAGTAGGTAGCACGTATTTGGTTCAAATTATGTTTCTTGATTATTTATCTGACTGTTTATTTATAATATATGTACATATGTACACACGTGTGTGTGTGTGTTTGTGTCTGTATTAGAATGATTTTGTTTTAATTATTTGTGTATATAGGTTTGTAAAGCAAACGGGGTCGTAACATAACCTCCAAACTTCTTACAAAAACAACATTAACTTATGACTCCCAACTTTATAAAAAAAAGAAAATTAATGCAACAAATTCTAATACAATGATCTATTAAATGTAAATATTTCATGTTGATACACGACTTTTTGTAGGTGTACGAGACTTCCATTGAAGCCTGCCATTCTCCTTTAGACTGAATTAAATTATCAGCGACGACCTCTGTGGCGTAACGGTTAGCGCATCTGCTTACCATGCGAGAGGTCCCGGGTTCGATCCCCGGCTGGGGAGAAAAAAAAAACTCCAGGTCTTGGATGTTTAGTATCCTAGTGTGGGGCCAGAAGCAATGTATGTGCCTGTGTGTAAATGTTTATGTTTATCACAAAAACAGCGTGTTCTTTCAAGAAGTTCTCACCATACTATTGAAAATATTATATTATTAACTAGCTGCTGTCTCCGACTTTGCGTTACTGGAAATTCAAGTTACTGGAAATTCAAGTGTCTCAACCAGATCTTTTTCCATCTGTACGCTAAGTTTTATGAGAATCGCTCGTAGCCTGGGCTGCCTGAGTGATCTTAAACGATCACTAAGGTTAAGCAACATACGGTGCGTTCAGTCCATGGATGGGTCACCGTCTGTGACTAACGCTAGTGGCATTTTTCCGAGCGGTTCCGTGCTTCGCAAGGCACGTTAAGCAGTTGGTGCCGGCTGCCGTCGTTAAGCCAAGTCAGAGGCCTTAGAGCGGTTTGAAAACTTTTGACAGTAAGACCAGCCACTAGTCTTACAAGCCTCCACCAATCCGGACTTGGCCCCCGTGGTGGAGTATGGCCTATACTTTCCTCAGGGAAGAGACCCGTGCCCCTCGGTGGGGACATAATGGGTTGATGATGATGATTCAGCCGTTATTGCGCGATTGAGTAACAAACATCCAAACCTCCATACAACCTTTGTCCTATGCGGTCGCATCAGCTTCTAGTTCAGCGAGATTCTTGTACACCTTTGCTGAACAGAATAACATATAGGCATACATAATCTCACGCCTGTATCCTAGAGATGTAGACAGAGACCAGACAGGTTTTTTATATTTGTGGAACTCCAGGGAAGGTTTAAATGGTGAGAAAAAAAAACTTTGGCAGTACGAAGTTTGCTGGACAGCTAGTAGTGAATAAACGGCCCTAACAATGAATGAATGAATGCTTCGTGCGTTATTTTATCTGGAGCGTAGCGGAAAGTACATACCAGTAGTGGGTATTACCCATTGCGTAGCTCTGTATCGCAACCGTTCGAATTGTTAACATTATATTGATATAATTACTCTTTACTTACTGGAAAGTTCATAAAGGTGACGCCTACTGTGTCCCACTAATTTATACAGAAAAAATACAGGGTAATCTAAAAGAGTCCAATTCCTGAACCACGTCAATTGAAGGTAATTTTAATACACCAATATAATGCTATGACTTTTTTTAAACCTGACAAACCCAGATAAGTGGTTTAGTGGCTCGCGCCCGTAGTTTTCCAATCGTACAATCCATGAAAGTTATGTACAGTCGACAGCACATCATCCTATACACCCATGCACTCTACTCCGTTGCATTACGGGCGACTTTGCAACTAAAATGTGAAGGTTAACGTGCTGTACTCCCATTGTACTCCCATAAAAATCACCTGAAAAATAATTTTAAAATTTTAATACAACAAACATATACATACAGGCACATACATTGCTTCTGGCCCCATACTAGGATACCCTTTGTCGTGGGAACCAGAAACAGCGACGTCACAAACACGTAAACATCCAAGACCTGGTTTTTTTTGTCCCCAGCCGGGATTAGAACCCAGACCTCTCACAAGGTAGGCAGATGCGCTAACCGTTGCGCCACAGAGGTCGTCTTAATAAATATTAAGAAATAATTTCTAGGAATCGCTCGTAGCCTGGGCTGCCTGAGTGATCTTAAACGATCACTAAGATTAAGCAACATACGGCGCGTTCAGTCCATGGATGGGTGACCGTCTAGGACTAACGCTAGTGGCATTTTTCCGAGCGGTTCCGTGCTTCGCAAGGCACGTTAAGCAGTTGGTGCCGGCTGCCGTCGATAGATGGCAGTCGTTAAGCCAAGTCAGAGGCCTTAGGGCGGCTTGAAAACTTCTGACAGTAAGACCAGCCACTAGTCTTACAAGCCTCCACCAATCCGGACTTGGCCCCCGTGGTGGAGTATGGCCTATGCCTTCCTCAGGGAGGAGACCCGTGCCCCTTGGTGGGGACATGATGGGTTGATGATGATGAATTTCTAGGTAAACGGAAAGTAGTAGCGAACCTAATCTATAGGTTTTGATGCCTTTACGAATTCTCATTCCCAGTTAAAGTATGCGACACATATTTCGCACACTTGCAAGAACGTGTTATTTCAGAACCCTTACGTTACATGAGAGCATTTTTTTAAGGTTTCAAAGTAATGACCGAAAGAGATAGCGCTATAACGTGATGCAGTGTCTCTTTTGCTCATTATTCCGGCGTTTTAGGAGTAAATAAAATCGCGTTCATCATCATCATCATCATCATCAGGCTATATTAGTCGACTGCTGGACATAGCCCTCCCCTAATGAGCGCCATAGCGCCCTGTCTTCAGCTTGCCGCATCCAGCATCGGCCTGGATGCGGCAAATAAAATCGCGTTAAATAAAAAAAAAATCTATGCATAAGAAATGGTTTTCTTCGAAATATCACGTTGTTCTTGCAAGGGTGCGATTTATTTTCTCACGGCTCTAAACGATTTCAACCTGATATCTCTACGTATTCTTGAGATCTCTTCTCGTACTCCTGATATTCTTGAGAAAAAGGGATTAAAAGTGATCTAAAAAATATTTTTTTCATAAACATAAAAAAAATACATTACAAACACAATCAAAATTCACAAACAGCTTCGACAAAAATAACAAGAAAATAGCAAAAAAAAAGGTCATAAGTTAATCAAAAATACGCCCCGGGACACACCCGACCCAAAAGTTCCCATGACGCTAGCAGCGTTCCCCCGCTGCACCGCTAGAGAAATTCTCTGCATCAAGTATGCCCCGGAACGGTGATCTTATCTGATCTTTTCTACTGATCCTGTCCAGCCCCAAAAGGTATGATCTATCTTTTCCGGACGCCTAAACGTGATAATCTCCAATTATACCAAGCCTAATTGGACTAATACCTAATGCCTAGTTGAAGCTCATTCCGGTGATACCCAAGGTTCATTATATCGTAGTCTATTTGTCGCCCGGATTATTGTCCAACCGTGTGCTAATGACTTCGTGCGGTGACGTACTGTGACCACACCGGCTTGTTGACATAGCAACCACTGCTGCACACGCAACACGTATGGGGACAGAAGAACGCTGATGACTGAGTAAAGCACTTGCTCAATATAAGCATGCTTTCGTGCTACTAATGAGCACGTGTGTCAGTACCATAACGCACACGAGTGTGTCGAGCGAAGTTCCGCTCAAAAGCGAGGCACACATTTACGTAACATACATACATAAGCTCATGCCTGTATCCCAGAGGGGTAGGCAGAGACCAGTCGGTAGATTCTGCAATCGCATTGTAGTACATTGACAACTGTATGAACATGGCGATTCAGTTTCATTGCCGCTTCAAGTCAACGCGAGCACGTGTATCAATAATAGGCTAGTTTCCCAAAAAAAATTTATTAGTCCGTCTTTTAGATTATTCAAAAATAAGGGACACGTATTTTTTATTTGTAAATTAGACCAAAAATGACAAAGATATAGCCCATTAAAGTTACGTGTGACGTCACGCCGTGCTGCATTTTGTAGCACTGAGTGACGCCACACGTAACTTCAATGGGCTATATCTTTGTTATTTTTTGTGTAATCGAAAAAAGAAAAAATACGTATCCAATATTTTTTTATAATCTAAAATACGGACTAAATAGAATTAAATTATTTTGACCCTGGAAACTACCCTATTCTAGGCGTCAATGGTATGAAAAACTATGCCACGTGACCCGACCGTGTATTACAATGCACTAATAGAATCGAGGCCCAGGTACAGTCTGTTAGCTTTTAAAATATACCTCGGCTACTATCAGATAGAATCGGATATATTCGTGAGAAGTATCGGAACTAACATGACACTAAATTTCGAAATCAGAACTAATATGACACTTAATTTCGCTTTACAGAGCAGGAAATAGTATTACACTCGTGTGCTTTCGGCGAAAACCGAAGCCTAATCTAGAGCCCGAGGTATATTCTAAAAGCTAACAGACTGTACTGCCACCTGCCACGATCCCGACAACGTAACATATTGTGTTGTTCTAAGTCTAAGATTGTACACTGCCTTCACAATAAGAATAATCCTCTATGCCCCAGTTATAGTAGGGCACAAGCATGACAGCGGCAAGGGATAAGTTATAGAAAATACACTTTAGTAAATGACGTTGGCAAACACGCACACAGGCATATTAAAGAGTTCCAGGGAGTAACAACAGCTAGCTGTCTATTCATAGGTTTTTGCATTAGGTTCACGGCCATAGGTCGAGCAAATTCGATCTGAAAAAAAGATATGAGTTTTGCCCTCGGTGGCGCCAGTGTTACTCCTTGGATCTGGCTGATTTACATTGATACAGTAGCTGGCGCCAGCACCACTGTATTCCGGCGCTGGATCAGCACTGTATCAATGTAAGCATGTTTCAATCCAGTCCACCATCCAGTATCCAGCACTGGGTCGAAATAGCCGGCCGCCTATTTTTCGATCCAGTGAACGCCCCCCGCACGCCGCGCAGTCCATGCCAGTGGCACTGGATCCGTATAAACACTACGGCCAGTGAACGCCAGTCGCTTTTAAGCAAACGTGTAGTCACCGTAACAAAGTAGAAATGACTACTAGTAGAATTGCCAGTGCAGCTCCGGAATACAGTGATGCTGGCGCCAGCTACTGTATCAAAGTAAATCAGCCTTAAAAGCAGCACTGAACACTGGCCACTTTAAGAATGCCAATTCGGCTACAAATTTGGTCCTTAGTAACTCAACAGGTAGGTAGTACTACGTCTCAATCAATACAGACGCTCAGAGTACCTATAATATGACGGAACAACGATAAGATGTAAGAATATTCTTTATAGCGCATAAAATAAAGACATAAGAAGACAACCACAGACAACTAACAACCAGATACAGACACACACTGTCAACCTTATGCTGGGGCCACACCTGCGTCTATCGTGACAAAGCTTCGCGCCAGTACTCTGTGGAATGTAGGGACTGACATGGCCGTGGCGCGAAGCTTTGTCACGATAGACGCAGGTGCGACCCCAGCATTAAAAACATTATAATCCATTTATCTATACTTGGCAGTTTTTTCAGACTTTCAACGACACTAAATCAAAAACCTTTAGCGGTAGAAAACTCGCTCGTACTAAATTTGCAAACGGCATCGAATTTTCTACCGCTAAAGGTTTTAATTCAGTGTCGTTTAAAATAAAAAATAAAGCCAAGTATAGATAAATGGATTACACTTTGTTGTGGCAACCGTGGAAAAACAGAGTTCCCTAACCTTCTGTGTACTCTTATTCCGTGCTGTTCATTTCCCGATCGGCATTTAATTTGCTCATTCTCATCATTAGAGCTTCTGAAGCGAGGGCGCTGTTGGCAAACTTCTTTCAAGTCGTTTACGCATTCAGTTCTGAAGCAAATCCAAATATATCCATCTTCAAGGACTGAAAATGCGATAACGATGTGAGTGCCTTTTCAGGTTTCAGGAGTTACTTTACGAACCGACAATTTGTCTTGTTATGTCGACGTGCATATATTTTCAAATTTTTAAAGGAATTCTCAAGATAGACTTGCATACTCTCAAGATAGTCATGTATTTAGGTACCTACCGGAGTGATTATCAGAATGGCATAATTTTTTTGGCGCATTTTTTTCATATAACTCAGTACAAAGTAACATTATTGTAGATGCCACCAAAACCTACAAATATTTTACAATACAATCTTCAGATCCAAATAAACTATAAAATTACTTTTTATTGAGTTAACACATTGAATGCCAGCTACGAAATAATTCGTAGCCATTTTTTACTCAGGTGCCATCTATGAAGTATTTTGTAGTACTTTCACTGAATTTTGCAGGGATACAGTTTTTATAGTGGCTTCGGATTTCGGCTGGTAACAAATTCAATGCCAGTCTTCTTTGGCCTGGCATTGAATGTGTTAATATGAAAAATAAAAAATGTTACCTACTTTTTATTCTGTTAATATGAAAAAAAATGCGCCAAAAAATTATGCAATTTGAGCAATTTTCTGATAATCACCCTACCAACATTTCATGTTAGTTTCAGTCACAGATCTGCGGTTTCAGAGGAGGAAAGTAGGTATTTCGGGATCTTTAACGATGTTTTGCTCAGCGCGGGAGCGGCGTGACAAATTATGACAAATGGCACGTGTTAGATTTGGAAATTTTGTGTCAAAGCTGATAAAATCTTAGTGAAAAGAATAAGATATAAATTTATTTACCCAGACATTTATTTACTGTGGCGATTCCTCGCTTAGTAACTGGCCGGCACAGCCGTCTAGTACAGTCGACAGCACACCCATGCACTCTACTCCGTTGCATTACGGGCGACTTTGTAACTAAAATGTGAAGTTTGACGTGCTGTCGATTGTACCTATGATTTCAAATGTTTGAAAGGGAAACGCTACGTTTTTGGTAAGATATCAGTCGAGGACCAGCTAGGCTAGGCGTTACTCGATAAAAATATAAAATAAAAGTTATTATTGCTAAATCAGCATCTTTTGAAGTATTAGCGCTTCGGTGCCATATCGGTAAAACGCATGCCACAGATCCGAAGGGTCCTGCTGATATTGATATTGGCAGTTACCTACTTTTCACCTCTTTAAATTCAGTAAGGTGAGTATACCTTATTGAATTTATAATAGCCATACCACTCGCCGCCAATTAAGGAAATCATCGAAGGAAACTCACGTTTCTGAGCCTGCGTACAATGGTCCAACTATGCGGCTAAGTGCGAAAAGCTTAGCTAAATTCGACTCCTTCCTATATTGACGATTCCAATCGTCAAACTTTCGAATCCTACACTAATTGCTATTGTAAACATCAGGATTCCGACAAGATTCGGTGTGACTAATTAGGTTTAACTCAAGTCTAACAATTTATGCACGGATACTTGATCGGCTACTGCCAAAAAATGCTTCACATCTTGACTGTTATTGATTCGAGTTTCTTTAAATAAAATTCTATTCAACCTTAGTGGGCTTTGTGAGTGTGTATGTTTGTTACTTCTTCACGTCTAAACGGCTGGAGCGGTTTTAATAAAATTTGGTATGGAGTTAGCTGATACCCTGGATTAACACATAGGCTACGTTTTACTGCTGAAAAATATCTTATACCCATGGGAAAATCGATGAAAATTAAATTTTGTAAATTGATCGTTCCGATGCTCAAATTTAAATAATTTTGATTCTAGAAATGTGAATAGTTATTATTTTTACTGTAAATACACAATTTATTTTTCCCAATGAAGCCGCGGGTAACACCGTGGGGCACAGCTAGTGTCATATAACGGTCAATTATAACTATCAAATTATATTATTAGACGCCAAGCATCGTTGGTATTAATAGATTCACTCAAGTTGGCCTAGATGACTGCATGAGATAGGCATCTCCTCAGATAAAAACTATCTACCCATCTCTACTAATAATGAAAAGGGACGATAAAAGAAATCGCTGCCACTCAATTCACCGAAGAGAGAAAAATCGCGCTTCTCCGTTTTCGGCTGAAAATAAAGGAAATCCAATATTGAAATCGTGGGCTGCCGAGCGGATTCCACTATTTCAATTGTTCCCTACGTGACTCACTCATTGGGGGCCTACTCTTTCGTTTGGCATTTGAGTCGTTGACTCATATACTCGTACTAGCTTTCGCCCGCGACTCCGTCCGCGTGGACTCTAGTTCAAAATTTTGCAACTCCGTTCACTCCCGTAACTCCCGTTAAGGGTTAAATTTAGAAAAACGGTGAAACATGTGTTCAATCAATTGTGTTGAAGAGTATTTATTACATTTTTATTATTTTACATTTTATTTATTACGCAAGAACATTTTTTATACCTCCCATACAAATTTTGAATCGCTCGTAGCCTGGGCTGCCTGAGTGATCTTGAACGATCACTAAGGTTAAGCAACATTCGGCGCGTTCAATCCATGGATGGGTCACCGTCTATGACTAACGCTAGTGGCATTTTTTCCGAGCGATTCCGTGCTTCGCAAGGTACGTTAAGCAGTTGGTGCCGGCTGCCGTCGATAGATGGCAGTCGTTAAGCCAAGTCAGAGGCCTTTAGGGGCGGCTTGAAAACTTCTGACAGTAAGACCAGCCACTAGTCTTACAAGCCTCCACCAATCCGGACTTGGCCCCCGTGGTGGAGTATGGCCTATACCTTCCTCAGGGAAGAGACCCGTGCCCCTCGGTGGGGACATAATGGGTTGTTGATGAATACAAATTTTGGCGACCCTTTTTGCCCCCTTAGGGGTTGAATTTAAAAGAATCCGTTCTTATTCCTTGCCTACATTAGAAGAAGAAGAAGAAGAAGAAGAAGAAAAATTTATTATAACAACAAAACATTACATAATATATAGATCCTCTGTGCAAAATTTCAGCTTCCCAGGTCAAACGGCTTGGGCTGAGCGTTGATGAGTGAGTCAGTCAGTCAGGACTTTGAATTTTATATATATATAATAATATATAATAATATATATAGATTAGGCTAAGCGCGCACTGCGATAAAAAATAGTTGCGAAAAAATATCGCAAGTCTGCGAACAACAAAAATTCACTACAATTTGCGCACTGTGAAAATTAATATAGTTTGCGACTTAACTTGCGACTTTAACGGGCAGAGCTAGTATAAATTTTTCGTTGGTTTTGGACTTTATTTCAAAGTGATAAGGTTCAATTTATGGTGGAAACTGTCACTATCACTGTCTTGTGAAGGGTTAAAATCGCTCGTGCGAAATCGTACTCTATGAAGTGGTACCGGCCCCGCGGCTCTTTTATTTAGTAAATCCATGTATCGATGGCCTCCGCTACTTCGCAGGAATTATTGTCGTCAGAAATTTTATTTTGGACTTTAAAAATCGCAACGAATAAATTTCGTAGTGCGCGCAGACCCCTAGAGAGGTTAGGGCCGATTTCTGAATTGAGAATTTACACTAAGTAACGTGCTGTCACGCTCTTTTCAAAAGAAATTTGACGAGACAGCACTACAGTTAAGTAATTACTTAGCAAAATTCTCAATGCGGAAATCGGCCCTTAATCCTCTTGACACACACTTTGCGCTGTCTCTGAACTGCGAATACTCGGGTACCGCTGAATCGAGTATAGGTACTCAGCTCCAAACGGTCATTAAAGCCGTATAGCGTTTTTATCTCGGCTTTAAAGAAAGATGTTCAAAAGAAAAGTCATTTAATAACAAGGCACACCACAGAAGAAAAATCCGATTTTATAATCTCTCGTTCTCTTTCGTTTATACTGAGAGAGAAATAAATGTGAGTGCTTGACCAAAAAGGGACCTAGAGGGATTGGAAACCGTTATATTTTTTCTTTGAATTTTTTAATCTGTGGCATTTTAGCTTTGTTTTGGTCTATCCAGAAATTTTTAGGTGCTGTAGTTATTTTTTTATGATTTTTTTTGTGAGCCGCGCATGAGTCGAAACGCGATTTTTTCGAAATCAATTATTTTCCCTTGAGGTCCCTTTTTGGTCAACCACTCACAAATGTAAAAATGTGTAAGGCCTTCACTGTGTAACACCAAGGAGAATTTAATTCTCCTTGGTAACACTAGCACCATCAAGGAAAACAAATCATATCTTTTTTAGGGTACCGTAGTCGACAAGGAAATGTTGCGAAATATTGGTCTTCACCTATGAAATTGCCGTTTTGTATGAAAAAATTTAAACGAATTTTTTCAATGTTTTCTTTATTGTATTAATCGAAGTAATCACCCATGCAATCAATGCATCTTTGCCAACGCAGTGGCGGTTTATTGATGCCCTTCTTAAAGAAATCAGCTGGACGGGAGGCAACAAATTCTTCAAAGGCATTTTGTACTGCCTCTCGGGTATTGAATTTTTTTCCCGCCAAGAAGTTGTCCAAATTCTGAAAAAAGTAGTAGTCTGTAGGCGCAAGGTCTGGTGAGTAGTGCGGATGACGGAGAGATTCCAACCCCAGTTCTTGCAACTTGGAGACCGTCTGCTGTGCAGTATGAGGTCGCGCGTTGTCGTGCAGGAGCAGCGGAGACGAGCGATTGACCAATGCTGGTTGGAGATGTGCCAGTTTCTCCATCATTGTGTTCAGTTTTTCACAGTACACATCTGCAGTAATGCTCACCCCGTTTGGTAAGAAGCTGTGATGAATCACACCGGCGCTAGACCACCAAACAGTGACCATCAATTTTCTAGGGGTGAGTTTTCGTTTAGGGCATTGTTTAGGTGTTGAACCAGGATCCAACCAACTTGCTGAGCACTTGCGGTTATCAAACAGAATCAATTTTTCATCGCAGGTAACAATGCGGCTCAAAATTCCTTCATTTGTGTATCTGTTGAGCAGTGCAAGGCATGTCTCGACGCGTACTTCGCGCTGTCGATCATTGAGTTTGTGGGGCACCCATTTGTCAAGCTTTTTTACCTTGCCAATTTGACACAAATGGACCAATATTGTTTTGTAGCTAACGTCGAAAGCTGCTGCTAATTCAGCCGTAGTTTGTGTATCATCAGCTTCCACAAGCGCCTCTAATTCGTCATTGTCGACCAAAGTCTTCGGACGACGCCGAGGTTCATTTTTCATGTCGAAATTTCCAGAACGGAAGCGAGCAAACCAATAACAGGTGGTGTGTTGGCTTGTAGTGTTAGCTCCGTAAACGTCGTTGATGTTGCGTGCCGCTTGTGCCGCGTAGCTGCTACAACGGTACTCATATTCCATAATTAGTCGAATTTTTTACGTATCCATGATGACGAAAAAGATTGAAATGCGATGAAAATGTAACACTAATCAATAAACAAATAACTACTTTTGGAAAAAGAATTCCATGTTCTTAAAATAAAATTAATTTGAAATTAGAACTCTTAGCCAAATAAAAATTATTTTGATTTGAAATGGCCAGTACTGCAGAACGGCAATTTCATAGGTAAAGACCTATTATTAAGCTTTACACCTCAAAGTTTTGTTCCGAGTAGGGCGCCCGCCCCCTCTCGTGGGTAAACTGTTAATTGTAGAAACGTGAAAAAAATACCGATTTTAATTAAATTAACTTTAATAGTTTAGTAGCACTATAATTAACTTACAAGGAAAACTATCACCGCTACAAAGCTTTAGAAATTGGCGAGTAATACGCGATCAAATTTTAAAAGAAAAACTTAGCGCCAAATCCATTGAAAATTACGATAATAAAGTTTTCAGTAAAGCAGATAATACTACACTGCGCGTGGCTTGTACGCTGTGGCCTGTATTTTTACAATTCTTTAGCAAAAAGAGTCTGTACATTACAGTCTTTCAATCATGTTAAAAGCGATTTTAGGACTCATGGCCGTGAACCAAGGGCAAAAGCCCTAGCACTAGGCAGCATTTGCACCAGAACAGCCGTTTTTGGCATTGATGCCATCTATAGACCCGAGTTCTTGATTTCATGATTACGGTTAACAGCCACTTTTATTTCTTTGGCGCATTTTTTTTCATGTTAACTCAATAGAAAGTAACAATATCATACATTTTTACTAATAAATATCTTAAAATTAATTAATTAAATATAAAATAATAAATTAAATATTAAACTAAATACTAACTAAATATAAAAAATCGTCTCTAAACCGCTGCCGTTGGGGAGAGTTCCCAAGATACTGGCAGCATTCCCCCTCTGAATGGCCAGGCTGATGCGCTGACCGAGGTAGCTACCAGCTCCAGGATCGCCTGACGAGTCGATGAGGCGCGTTGATATTTCTTTGAAAAGTGTACGCGCCTCAGGGCCCCACGCACGGGCCACTTTTTGCAAATAAGATCTGTAAAAGACATGTATTTTTTTATTGGTGGCGCTAGTTAGCTCACTGGTCCCTTTCAGTAAAAAAACTGATCTGCGCCGCTAAAACGTGTTATCTAGCCAGCGCGCTGCTGCAGGCTTGAAAAAATATTGTAGAGGTATAAAAATATCGAAATTCTTTTGTAGCGTCACCTCTCAAATGGCGGTGCAGTTTATTCAGCTTTGACTGTGAAAGCATTTGGCTAGAATTCTCTGAACAGGGCCCAGATTCTGCTAATGCATTGTAGTACAATGATAGTTGTATACAATACAAACGCCGTCCCGAAACCGACGTGCGTGCATGCAACGACCAATGAATGTCGATGAAGCGAAAGTGATTTGTCAGGATTGTGGCAGATGGCAGTCCCTGGTCTCTGCCTACCCCTCTGGCTTACAAGCGTGAGGTTATGTATGTATGCGTATATACAATGATAGTTGCATGGACGCGTTGGTTTAATTTCATTGCCGCTTAACGTCAACGCGAGCTCTTATATTAATAATTCTAGGCGTCGTCGTTGGAATTAAGAAGCTTGTCACGTGACCCGACCGTGTAACTGTAATTGAACTATAATGCACTGTCAGAATCGGAGCTCTGAAAAGCTTAAAAGGGATTTGGTGGACAAGCCAGCATCAATCCGAAAATTTCTTCCCATTCTACGGTTTAATTACACCTAATGCCATCTGTACGTATCATCATCATCATCAACCCAATATGTTCCCACCGAAGGGCACGGGTCTCTTTCCAGAGGAAGGTATAGGCCATACTCCACCACGGGGGCCTGGTCCGGATTGGTGGAGGCTTGTAAGACTAGTGGCTGGTCTTACTGTCAGAAGTTTTCATGCCGCCCTAAGGCCTCTGACTTAGCTTAAAGACTGCCATCTATCGACGGCACCCGGCACCAACTGCTTAACGTGCCTGGCGAAGCACGGATCCGCTCGGAAAAATGCCACTAGAATATTAAATCTCAGTGCGCGTGACTAGACCACAAGAGATCTCTGGCTTCGGTTGAACACTAACGCAGTATGTAATTGCAACAACTATCATTTGTCACCCTCGTGCGTCCGTGTATGCAACGACTAATGCATGTCAATGAAGCGAAAGTGATATGTCAGTATCGTGGCAAGTGGCAGTCCTCTCTGCCTATCCCTCTGGGATACAGGCGTGATTGTATGTACGACTTTTACTAGTAACTAGTAACTTTTGTAGTAAAGTCGCCTGGAACTGGGTATTGTGCAAATGAGTAAAAAAGGTCTATACTAAAATCACTTTGTCCCTAGCGATTTCACAATAATTCCAGTCAGGTTCAGAAATCAGAAATCTATTTCAACGTAGCGACTTTAGTTAAGACTTTTTATTTCGTTGGTCTCAGGTGCCTTTCTTTTACTTTATAAACCAATTAAAAACTTATCTGCCTCTGGATACCCCCTTTAGTTAAGACTTTTTATTTCGTTGGTCTCAGGTGCCGTTCTTTTACTTTATAAACCAACTAGCTTTCGCCCGCGACTCCGTCCGCGTGGACTTTAGTTCAAAATTTTGCAACCCCGTTCACTCCCGTAACTCCCGTTAAGGGTTAAATTTAGAAAATCGGTGAAACACGTGTTCAATCAATTGTGTTGAAGAGTATTTCTTTCAAGTTTCAAGAAAATCAGACAACATTTTTTATACCTCCCAAACAAATTTTGGCAACCCTTTTCGCCCCCTTAGGGGTTGAATTTAAAAAAATCCGTTCATATTCCTTGCCTACATTACATAATATATAGATCCTCTGTGCAAAATTTCAGCGTCCTAGGTCAAACGGCTTGGGCTGGGCGTTGATGAGTGAATGAATCAGTCAGTCAGGACTTTGAATTTTATATATATAGATTAAAAACTTATCTGCCTCTGGATACCCCCTTTTAATTGTTCCGACCGCACTCCTGAACCCTATATTGTGACAACGTAGCCGGAGTGCTGACTTCTGACCTTGTTTTCAATAAGCCAATATGTATAGTGACATCTCTACGTGTTTTGTACAAGTCTTTATATTATACGCTACATCTGAGATAAGCCTCATCTCCCCTTTATCAGCCTATCTATCAGCATAGCTATCAGTCGGATAGCCGATAAGGGGCTGCGACAGTAATCGCTCGCTCATGACTATCTGTTCGCGTTTGCATAAAATAAGCTTAAACAGAGTTGGGTGGTATCAAAATTCGTAAGTAGACTGCTTTAGGGAATATGAAAAGGTATTATACAACAACATATTTAAAAAAAAACTCACTCAGACTCGCGCACCAAGGGTTCCGTACAAAGTTTCAATATTTCAAGCGTCTACCTGTTCCTGTTTTCCTTTTCCCGGAAATACAACGGCAGTTTTTCCATACAAACGTAGTCCCCTGTTTCCTCCCTGGATAATGCCAGTAGAGCAATTCTTTTTTCCCATAAAATCTACGGCTACTATACGCATGTCCCTATGTTTTTATTTTTTTCATAAATTTATTATTAAAAGAGATATGAACATTCAAAAATCTAAAAAATTGGCCCGATTTTCCGCTGTATTCAAAAAATCAGATAAGCAATTTTACTAGATTATATAAAAAATGGAAAACATAGGAACCCGGCCAAAGCCTTTCTTTAATTATTTATGAAAAAAGTAGTTAAATTGGTTAAGTTTTGGAGAAGAAATCAGGGGACTACGAATCGTTGATTTTGTGTATTTTTAATTGGTATTTTCGGTCCAAGCTGCAGTTGTCTCTATCGCGCTCTGCGGGGGGAGGCTTGAGGTTGGGGAGGCACGGACTACGTGTACATACACTAGTGACATGACACGTAGTCGATAATTTTTATCGATACTTTAGTGTTGTTCATTGATATCGATATTTCTAGTTAGAGTATTTTACGTGAAGTGCATTTAGCAGATTATTGTGTTTTTCGATTGTTGGAAAATAATAAGTAGGTTATACACCTTTTATATTATTTATTGAAATGCTCAAAGCACACTAATATCAATACTGCCGCGCTAACAGTAAGAGCAATAAGTCGATTTTTATCAAAAATTAGTTAAGTTACATATCCTGAATCGCCGCGTCATGTTCTAAAAACTGGTCTAATCCCCGTTTTTTTAGATTCACTGGAACCTAAAAATACCATGAAGCATAACAGCAGTAAGTCAATGAAATGATTTTGTTTTCTTAGCGTAAAAGCAGGAAATGTACTTACTTCACGTTAATTACTGTACATCCGAAATCTATGTTCTATTTTGCTAATAATAAAAACAGTCTGTAAGTGAACATTATTGTTGTGTAAATGAGCTTAATCAAAAAAATTTAACTTAGAATGTCAGCACTAATCACACTTACTGCTTTTATCTCAAATCAGCTGAAAATTTCAACTGTCTAACTATCACGGTTCATGAGATACAGCCTGGTGACAGACGGACGGACAGACGGACGGACCAACAGCGGAGTCTCAGTAATAGGGTCCGTTTTACCCTTTGGGCACAGAACTTTAAAAAGGAAACTCAAGAAGCACCTAGTAATATGGATGGATAATTGTTGCGCCCAAAACAAAAATTTCGCTGTTTTCAGTTTTTTGGTGTACATTATTAAAAGCCAACATTTACATGCGATAAAAATTAAAATACTTTGAGCCTAGTCACTCTTTTAAATCAGTCGACAGCTTCCTACACAAGGTTGAACAAGCTATGCAAAGAAAACAAAAACGTATAATTTTTCAGATTTTATCGATTCCGTACGGCAAGCAAACTCTAAAAGGGATTCTCAGAAAATGGTTCAAATTGCATAATTTCTTTGGCACATTTTTTTTCATATTAACTCAATAAAAAGTAACAAATATTGTAGGTGTAATGGCTCCTGAAGATTGAATTGTAGCATATTTGTAGGTTTCGGGAAATTAAACGGTATTCACTTTAATTACGTACTTTCAGAGCCTTCTAGAAAAAAACTTTAGATAATTTACTGCATTACAAGGTTTGTAAGTATAGATGTCTCACTATATTATCTTTTAAATTGTGATTACTGCTTATTAGATAACATCTTAGTTTTTTTTGTATCCTAAAGTGACACGTAATTTCATACAAAATATAGATACCGAATGTATGGAATACTTAGTATTAAAGCAGTAACTGACGTACTTACTGCGTTTATTCTAAGCAATCAGTACAAATAGATTTAACTCGTACTAGAAATATTATGAGTTTTCGTCAATTAAATAATATATTATAATAACTAAATAGTAATTTAGTTATTATAATTAAGCATGTATTATGAAAGAACTCCATTTAAGCTACATATTGAAAAAATCAGACCTACAAAAACTTATAAGCTAAAGTAGAAGTAAATAAAAATGTAATACAAAACTTTGTCCTCTATTTTCTCAACTTTGAAATTTCCGACTTACTGCTCTTACCCTTAGTATGGCAGAATAATGTTGAAAGTATATCTAAAGTTAGGTATAAAAAAAACTATTCAGTGGTCAAACCGTTTCTCTCTCTCTGATCTATAAAAAACTTGTACCTATCTAATGGTCCGGAGCGCGCTAAATTTCGTGGTAGGTATACGACCGTGGCGGGAATGGGAAAATGGGGATTAGTTGAAACGGATATTGAATAAAATGGGAATCGGATCAATAATGAACTTGGATCTATAAAAAACGAGCGGATTATTTTTCGATCTGGTAACAGACAATCGATATAAAAAGTTTCTAATATCGGATCGATTTTCTGCCAAAATACATCGTCTCTTTTAATTTTTTCGTAAAGTAAGCCTGAGCTCCACAAAATAAAATGTCCAGTAAGTAATAGCCAGAGTCAAACAAAGAGCAGGTAGGTAAAACAATAAGACGAAACAACACTCCGCACACGCCGAACGAAATCAACTTGCAGACTACGCCCGGCCCGCTCGCGAGCGTGGCGGGCGCAGGGCGCGGCGGCGGCGGCGGCGGGCGTGCCACGCACACATTGACATTCACACATTGATAGCTCGCTTCTTCGGGCATCGCGCGACAGCAATAGATTTTACAAATACCTATTTTTCAATTCTCTAGCCCGTGATGTTCCCTCTTAAATAAAGAATATTACGCTAGTGGCACTTTTCCGAGCGGTTCCGTGCTTCGCAAGGCACGTTAAGCAATTGGTGCTGGCTGCCGTCGATAGATGGCAGTCGTTCAGCCAAGTCAGAGGCCTTGGGGCGGCTTGAAAACTTCTGACAGTAAGACCAGCCACTAGTTTTACAAGGCTCCACCAATCCGGACTTGACCCCCGTGGTGGAGTATGGCCTATACCTTCCTCAGGGAAGAGACCCGTGCCCCTCGGTGGGGACATAATGGGTTGATGATGATTACCTGTCCACTGTACATAATGCAGGATTTGATCTAGGTATCCAAAATTATATAATAATAATAATAATAAACTCACGCCCGTTATCCCCGAAGGGGTAGGCAGAGGCACCAGTCTCTAGAACTGGACCCACGTTTTGCCGAGTTTATTAGGTCCCAAACGTGACAAGTGGCAAGCCTGTCGCCGTTATCCGGGCACAATTTATCAGCGAATGGTGTTGCTGTACAAACAAATGTACGTAACTAAAAGTCATTGTTACATGCGTGGTTCGAACCCAGACCCTCATGACCCTATCCAAAATTATGTAGGTATATTACTTTATTTCCTCTTCCCACATATCAGTGGCGCGCAATGGGAGAGGCCTATGTCCAGCAGTGGACAACCATAGGCCGATGATGATGATGACGATGTACATGTACATTGAAAATTTCAACAATAGAGAAATATTCATCTATGGTTTCATCAAGTTCATATATTATAAAAATATTTCTTAATTTCTTAATTGCACGGCTACCCGTCTTTAATTTCTTTCTTGTCTCCGTCTATGGTTGCCTAAAAGAAAATGCTTAGTAATAAGGCTGCCAACTTTACTTCGATTTATGAAAATTCTGTAAATGTTATTTATGAGTACCTACAATTAATAATATTCTATCTATCTATAACGAGCAAAAAATCACATTTGTTGGCACTGAATTTTTTACTTAAAATTCAAGTTTTTTAGCTGTTTACTTTGGTTTTAATATGTATGTGATCGGTCTTTCTCTGGATATCCTTCAGCTTATGTCAAGCTTATATTTCCTCTGTCATTACGCACACCAAAATCCGAATCGATTTCAATCGTCTCTGTCGAAAATTAGTATGGAATTTGTCAGTTAGATGATTGGATTCGCTCAGGATCGGTGAACATAATTAGGCGCGTAGCCAAATAAAATATTTATAAGTCCATCTCGCCTTAGGTACGTGAAATGAGGTGTTTAGGTGTACGTGGAACTATATATACAGTTTTGTACGTCGATGTATTTTTAAACCACCTGTGTGATAGTGGAGAGGTATGTAAATACGCCGGACTGATTTTAATGGTCGAGCGATGTTGGTGAGTGTATTATACCTACCCAACTTCAAAAAAAGAAGGCGGTTTTATATTTTAAGTATCATCATCATCATCATCAACCCATTATGTCCCCACAAAGGGGCACGGGTCTCTTCCCTGAGGAAGGTATAGGCCATACTCCACCACGGGGGCCAAGTCCGGATTGGTGGAGGTTTGTAAGACTAGTGGCTGGTCTTACTGTCAGAAGTTTTCAAGCCGCCCTAAGGCCTCTGACTTGGCTTAACGACTGCCATCTATCGACGGCAAGTATGTTTAGCGATAATTTTTTATCACTGTGCGACTTCATTTCTTATTTTCATTAAAAAGGGGAACCTCACTAGGACTTATGACTTTTATTATTTTATAAAAATCTCATGTCACAGATTTAGTTACCGCGCTCCTCCGAAACGGTTTCACCGACTTTTATTTATTTTATTTATTTAATTTTCAATAAGTAAATACTTAAGTAACGTTCTGTCATGCTCTTTTCTAATGAAATTTGACGAGATAGCACTACTGTTATGTAATTACTTAGCGAAATTCGTAATTCAGGGCAATTATAATTCAAAACCAAATTAGCTAACGCTAATTAGCCAGCTAGTAGGTAGTTACTTTGGTAAAACTCAATCCTGAATCAGTACCAGATGCAACGTTAAACCAGAGATAATGGACTTAGGAGGGACCGTGATGTACACGCCATCAAGGTCACTCCTAACTCCCATTATCTCTCTCAGGTCAGTCAGTGTCGCCTCAAAATAACCGCCGATTGTGACGTCACCGGCTGACGTCTCACTGGCTCACCGCTCCGTTGGACGCTTAAGGGGCTACGCAGTGCTAACTAGTCATCAATGAAAAAAATCGAATTGTTTTCTACTTTGGGCGCCTGTCGTATTGAAGGTTGGTTATATTTGTTACTGTTATTTTTTATTAGAATATAAAAAGTGTAAAAGTGATTATAAAAAAGCAGTGAGTAATGGTGACAGCTCTTTTTAAAACCTTCAGCCCAGCTACTTTCTATACGGCTAAAAACTTAGGGCCTTCATCATCATCATCAACCCATTATGTCCCCACCGAGAGGCACGGGTCTCTTCCCTGAGGAAGGTATAGGCCATACTCCACCACGAGGGCAAAGTCCGGATTGGTGGAGGCTTGTCAGACTAGTGGCTTGTCTTACTGTCAGAAGTTTTCAAGCCGCCCTAAGGCCTCAAAGCGTGTTTTTTTCCAAAAACAGCAGTTTTTAGCGAAAAAGTTCTAGTTTATTGAAGTTATACTTACATAGAAACATTAGATCAAATTGCTTGCAATGTCAGACTCACTTACTGTTTTTTATGATAATTTATATAAATAAATACATATTACATACCATCAAGCTGTTTTCTGTATCCCTGAGGGGTAGGCAGAGATCAGGGGCTGCCACCTGCCACGATCCTGGCAAATCACTTTCACCTCATCGACATTCATTATTACCACAGGTAAACTGTAAAAAAAAAAAACGGTGGTTTTAAACAGTTAAAAAAGTGGTTAAAAAATCGGTTCTAAATTTCAGAATTGGAATTTTTCGTGGTCACTTTTTGCATCGTTGCATGTTGCATGTTTTTTCCACCACCGCGGTGGCACTAGTTATAGTCTGTTAGCTTTTAGAATATACTTCGGCTACTATCGGATGGATAGAATCGATTATATTGCAATAAGGTAAGGTTTATTCTGTATTGTTATTTATAACTTTACATAACTTTTCAAAATAGTGACAAAAAGTAGTATTACACTCGTGTGCTTTCGGCGGAAACCGAAGCCTACTCTCTAGAGTAGGCTCTAGCCCGAGGTATATTCTAAAAGCTAACAGACTGTGGCTCCGGTAGCACCTTAAGCACCATGCACAATAAAGCAACAGCAGCTTCTGCAGAAACATAAACTGTGCCTGTTGTTTGATGCGCGTACAACCGCATAAAGCTCCATCCTCTGTACAGCGGACCGAGAACGTGTGAGCGGAACAAACAGACCAAAATAATCCATATTTACTAACAAGAATAGAGACTACAATACGAGTACAGAAACCAGCGAGAGCTGTCGCCGAGCTTCATCGGGTAGTCTCTAACTTTATGGGTTTAAGGATTATTTTAGATTAGCTGTGCCCCGCAGTGTTACCCGCGGTTTATTATAGGGAAAATAAATTGTTCAGCAGTAAAACTAACAACTATTCACATTTTTAGAAGCAAAATATTAAATTGAATTTGGGCATCGGAAATATCAATTTACAAAATTTCATTGTCATCAATTTTTCCATGGGAATAAGATATTTTCCCACAGTAAAATGTAGATGTCAATCCAGGGTGTCAGCTAACTCCATACCAAATTTTATTAAAATCGCTCCTGCCCCTTAGACGTGAAGAAGTAACAAACATACACACTCACAAACTTTCGCCTGTATACTCGTAATATTAGTGTGATTGACCTTACGCCAGGAATCGCCGTTCTATGGTTTAAAGCCTGAGCAGCGACTTTTAAATTGGATTTCATGGAGCCCAAGGGTTCCTAAAAAAAGTCAACGGGATCACATTTGTTACTGAAACGTTTGATTATTTTAATTGTTCAATAGTTCCTAAGTCACAGTAACCTTTTGGATTAACGTACTAATGCATTCCGTTTCACGAGTGGAACTCCTAGGCTACTAAATACTCGTATCTCATTGGTTAATACCCGCGGCTAGAGGTAAGCGATATAATAAGTGAAAACGGTCGGCCCTGTGAACAAGGTAGGGCAGTGGCTATTGCAGGTCACGCGTATTAACCAATGGGCGCTCATGGACGTCTTTCTTTGGGTGCTCGTCTTGTGGAATGGAGTATAGATAAATAACTCTTTATTGTCATAATAACCTACGAATTTTAGTTTTAACAAACAGGCCTGTGTTCTCCAGATAGTCTCTACCCATACTCTCTACCCGGCTCTACCCCCTGAGACACGGGCGTGAGTTTATGCATGTACAGCCGACAACCTTCACATTTTAGTTGCAATCTCCCGTAATGCAACGGCGTAGCGTGCTGTTTTTTTTTTATTCATAGTCTAAACAAAATGTTTACGTTATGAAAGTCAAAGTTGTTAGTTTAAAAATTAATAGATTACATGGAGAAGAAACTAACAAACAAACAATGAAACTCCACATTTATTCTTTTCAAAACAGTTTTAGCTTAATTAGCTTGGTTGTATGTATAGGATAATGTGCTGTCGACTGTAGGAGCTATGTAATTTTAAGTTAAAATTAGAATGCAGTGGATACTTTGTTTTTAGTGTAATAATATTTTGACGAGTGTTCGAAAGCAAGACGTTGAACAGTGCTGTCTTTGTTTTCAAATTTTAAGCACGTTTTGAGGTTATGAGCGGCTAAAGGTAAACATTGCGTGTTGTGTGTTATAATTAGACCATTCTTGATGTTTCCTGCGAGATTTTGAACAATAAAACACTTTCCTTCTCGATGATGAACTTGCGTCGAACTTAGATTGGAGTGAGTATTTATGCCATAGAAAACGTAGAAAAAACATTCCGGGTTTTACAGATCTTAGAAAATGCAATTAGAAGTTATCATAGTTATCTATGTGAAGTTATCACATACTCTAATAACAAAAGTTGATACATAGTCTTTTTATGGAATTTTATTATTCGTTCTTTTCAACTTTTCAATGTTTTCTTAATTAGGGCGTACAGGTATAAACGTATTGTTTCACGAGATAATTTAAATATTATTAAACGTTTCCTGAAGTTGTGACGTCATAGTTTGAACCCGATTTGATTAGCGCTTATTTATTAACGTGACTCGAGTGAGAGCTCTAAAATTAAAATTCAGTACAATGTGGTGGACTTAATGCCGTGGGCATCTTCTACCAGTCAACCGCAGGAGGTAAAGGAAAGAGAAAGAAAGACTTTTCGTCAGTTTACATCATGAAAAGTATTACCCGTACAGAAAAAAATATTTATACCCTCCAATAAGACGAAAATATTTTGTCGTGCAAGTGACGACCTCTGTGGCGCAGCGGTGAGCGCATCTGCTTACCATGCGAGAGGTCCCGGGTTCGAATCCCGGCTGGGAACAGAAAAAAAAGAAAAAGAAAAAAGGTAGGTATGCTGTGTTTGATGTCTTTTGTTTCGCAGATTTTGATGGCAATTAGTAATTACTGAAACCACATGAATTACACTCATACGGCCTTACTAATAAAGGTTATGAGTTGTGCATACAGCCGTTATGTATGCGAGGTCTGACAAACTGGTTATTTGTACGCAAATGCGATGAAACAATTATAAATTGATATATGTCAAATAGTTATTCAGAGTGTATAACTTTTTATTAGTAAGGCCGATATAGTACAAACATTGCATTGCAAAATCTAGAATAATTTGGTGTGCAACTAAAATACCTAGTAGCCAAAAACTAACAAGCATTTTAATATCCGACTACACTCTACTAAATATTCTCCGCATTTCTCCGAAGAAAATAAAACTTTCTATTTTTTCCTTTGAAAGGTACTTGCAAACTAACTAAACTAATCAACAAACTTTTGGAAGGTACGCATAAAGTATTGTACTTTAGATGGCCTCCACTCGGCCCAAACGGGCCGTTTCACAGTGCACGGTAACCGTGACGACACGATATTTACCCCAGTTTCCGGAACATAAGCAGTCTGTTAATTTACTGCTAGTAGTTGTAAGGTAGATAGATAACTAAACATTATTTACTGCACACTAGTCATCCACGAAGATAAGATAGTCATCATCATCATCATTCAGCCACAAGAAGTCCACTGCTGGACGTAAGCCTCCTCCATGGATTTCCAAAAAGACCGGTTGGAAGCGGCTTGCATCCAGCCGATGGGGCCGAAAGGTTCTTGAATCGAGACCACACATCGGCAAGCTTAGCGTAGGACGACCAGCCACAAGATGGACAGATAAGATAAGATATTATTAAGGTAATCTAATTGTAATTTGTTTCTGTATGCACCTTGGCCAATTGATAGTTTACATAACAACATAACATTTACATATAATACAGGCACATACATTGCATCTGGCCCCACACTAGGATACCCTGTATCGTAGGAACCAGAAACAGCGACGTCACAAACATGTAAACATCCAAGACCCGGTTTTTTTTTGTCCCCAGCCGGGATTCGAACCCGGGACCTCTAGCATGGTAGTCAGATGCGCTAACCGCTGCGCCACAGAGGTCGTCGAGATATCGAGAAACTAGAGGTCTCAAACTTTTACTACTTGCTTGATGGAGATGGCGAAATATCGTCACCTCAATGGTAAACTTACGAATCTGCCATTTTGGCGAAATTGAGTTTTTGATGCAAAACTATGTCTAAAGTGGTACTACACACCCTGGCAATTTTTGGTATTTCTATCTCTAACGGTTACTGATTTAGAGTTGTCCGAATCTGTATTTTATGATAATATCTCCCATAGTAAACTTACTAAAGTAACATAGGCAATTTTACCATAGAATAAGATGTATGAACATGAGATAAAATGGGCAATTGTAAATTTACGAATATGGTATAATCGTGAGTTTACATCGGTGACTAACCTTATTCAGATTGTTAGAATACCTACAGCAAACAAACGAATCTACCACATTCGTAAATAGACATTGGTGATAGATGGTATCTAAGTGGGCTTAGCTACCCACAGTAAAGGAACGAATCTACCATATTCGCAAGTTTACTTTGGTGATTGATGCTATCTAACTGTGCTTAGCTACCCACAGTAAAAGAACGAATCTACCATATTCGTAAGTTTATTTTGGTGATAAAGTTTATTTAAGTTGGTTTAGCGACCTACAGTAAAGAAACGAATCTACCATATTCGTGAGTATACATTGGCGGCAAATACCCATAGATTTAGAATTATTCGTAGCAAAAATAAGAACTTGCCATATTCGTAAGTTTGCTTCGGTGTTTGACAGGAATATTTTATGTTGAATTATGCCATAACGGTTGCAAACATACGAATAATGTGTTTTATGTAATTATTTTTTAAATTAAGTTTCATGTTACTTATTGGAATCTAAACGGTTGAAATCAACTTTATTAAAAGAAATTCTAATATTTTTACGACAACAGTAGTAAGTCTTAATCATCTCAGTAGACACAAAAAATCGACGATTCTTCTATACTTTCAAGACTTTCAATAATTCACACCTACCTTTGATGCTCATCACTATCTAGGTACCTATCTGCCTGCTGGTTGCATGCAACAAGTTGACGACTGAAGTTCTTGTGATTAAATTTATTTGAACTAATATAAGTTTTGTGAGTATGAAGAGAAATGAGAAGATGTTACAAAAAGTTTTTGAAGCTGAAAGAAGTAAAAGTCTCAAAAGTAAGTTATTTATTTTTCTAACATCCAGAATCTAAAAAACAAAGAATCCAACCTATGAATGATGATGATCCAACCGATATAGGTCACGGTGGCTGGGGAGGACGTCGGTCGTGTGCTTTCATTTAGCCTACTATAAGTAGGTACTATCCAAATAGATTAATGATTGTAATTTTATAGGTTATTAATTTTATGTTAATATAAAATCAATAACCTATAAAATCCGTTGTAATGAAAACGTTGTTATCTGACCAGGTTTTGCTCTGGTCCGCAGAGCGATCGCCGCCGCAAGCTCCGTCACGCGAGTCGTCGTAATTAAGCTCTGCGGATCAAAGCGAAACCTGGTCGGACTTTATGACAAAATTAAAATACGTGAGTAAATCGGTGGTAAATCAGATAAACACTTCCTAGGTGTTTCTACTCATTTATACTGGAAGTTTCAGAAATTTCCTGTGAAACTGAAAGGGGTTCATCCACACATCAATACAAACAACTTTCATTATGGGGCCAACTCTGAAATCTCGAAATAAATATCAGCTGTTCCATAGTGAAGTTCAAATCTTACGAGACAATAATTTCTATGAAGCAACTGATATTTTTTTCGAGATTTCAGAGTTGCCCCTAAAATGAAAGTTATTCTTATTGATGTGTGGATGAACCCCTTTCAGTTTTACAGGATATTTCTGAAACTTCCAGTATCAATGTGAACTAACGAAAGTCCGACTTAGTTTAAAAAAAAATTGTGCGTTTGCATTTGCTGATCTCTTAGTTTAAGTCGACTACCAAATGACTTGGCCTTAAGATATTTTTACGATTTTCAGGAGCAGCTGAATTGGAGAAAAGCAATAAAAAAGTTTGCTTGGTGCAAAATAAAGTTGAAGTAATAGAAGAGAACATTTCGGCTCGCGAAATATTGATGGATGAAGAAGTTCAGGTTACTGTTGAAGAATGTGCTGAATCAAGAGATAATAATTCTTCACCTACCTTCAATATAGTAAACAACTCCGAAGAAACTGCTGCAACACCTTTGGCACCAGTATATTCACCCATAACTCCGATAGATCGAAATGCTTTTCTATCTGGAAACAAAATCACGATACCTGAAAGTAGCGAAAATTCTTCACCCGTTCGGACTATGTCTCCAGAATCTCAACAATTATTTGACACAATGGCCAAAGCTATACTTTCTGATTTTATTGACGATGACAGTGTAAAAGATCCAGATTATACCGTCGATGAGGATTTCGATCGCAGTTCATCAGATGACGAATGTACTTCACACACAGTCATTGAGACAGCTTTGGTTCACACAACAAAATTAAATGGTCCAAAACATTTTTCATCAGTTTCTACTCCACAACGAAAAATAAGCCATGAAGATGCTTCGATTTCTTTGGATGCGGTCGATGACAACCAAAAGTTTAGTAAACCTGAAAAAAAGGGCGAAAATAATTGCCAAACTCTTCGTATTCAAGTGAATGTCCCTGGTTCAATAAAAAGACGATGCTCTGAAAATGACTTACAACAGTATAAGCAAACGCAACAACCATCAAAGAAGTTAAGCAGAAGTGCTTCTATCTCTGACGTGGGATTTTCACAGCAAACAAACGCAAATAAGCCAATTTCGCCAAAGAAAAGACGTGTTGCTGATCCTACCAAATGGAAAAGACGTATCGAAAGAGACAAACGCTTAAAAGGTGAAGCATATAAAACTGTTAAAGGTAAACTTGTGTCAGCAGCGCCTTCAAAGCAACCAAAGTGTTTGGCAAATCCAAAACATAAATGCAATGAAAATGTCCCTGAAGATGCGAGGAAAAAAATTTATGAGTCGTTTCGCGCTCTTGAAAGTTTAGAGGCACAACGTCAATTTATAGTTCAACACGTGAAAAAAGACAAGAAGAAAAGATCAACGACAAGTGGCCGTTCACGAAAAGAGTCTACGCACCACTATCGTTTTACAATAAAGAATGAGAAGATCACTGTTTGCAGAGATTTTTTTTTAAACACCCTGAATATAAAAGAAGGCATTGTGAGAGGAGCCTTGAAAAAGGTTTCCCCAGAAGGTGTAGTTATGCCTGACAATAGAGGAAAAAAATGCCCACCTAACAAACTTGCCCCCGAACAATTGGATATGCTAAAAACACACATACTTTCATTTCCGGCCATGGAATCACATTACTGCAGAAAAAACTCGGAGTACAAATACCTCGATGCTGGACTGAATGTACAAATAATGTACTCGCTGTATAAAAAGAAGTGTGAAGAAGAAGATACTATTCCAGCTGGTATCGAAACATATCGAAAATTTTTCAGATCATACAAACTGAGGTTTCATGTGCCTAAAAAAGATCTGTGCAAAAAATGTGTAGCTTTTAAAGATATAAAAAGTAATGCAACAATCTCACAAGATGCCAATCATTCCAAACATCTCAAGAGACGCGATGATGCTTTTCTGCGTAGAGACGCTGACAAAGCAGCAGCAAATAATGATAAAATTGTTTTGGCCTTTAACTTTGACCTTCAAGCTGTTCTCCACACGCCTAAAGGTGCTGCTGGACCATTCTTTTATGTCCGTAAACTGCCAGTTTATAATTTGACGTGCTACAGATTTGGCGATAAAAATGTCGATTGTTTTACTTGGGATGAGACGGAAGGAAAACGTGGAAGTATCGAAATAGCGACATGCATATACAAATATATTTCAGACAAGCAAGATATAACCCATGTTAGAATGATGTCAGATAATTGTGGAGGTCAACAAAAAAAATTTCACTTTTCTTGTATGTTGCTACACTTAGTAACAACCCATCCGACAATACACACAATTGACCATGTGTTCTATGAACCAGGTCACAGCCACATGGAATGTGATTCTGTTCACTCAAAGATTGAGCAAAAGTGTAAAAACACTGCAGTTTACACTCCGGATGGATGGCTTCAGGTAATGAGGCTAGCTAGAAGGAATCCCCGTCCATTTAATGTAACAGTTTTAAGTCACGGGGAGTTTTTGGACTTCAATCCAAATAATTGTCATTTGGCTGCAGAAACAAAGAAGACACAATCAAAGAAATGTAAAGAAAAAGACGAAGAAGAAGAAACATACAATACCACCAATAAGAAAAAAATAAATTTTCAAGATGCTGTGTGGATTCAATACCGTAAAAATAGTCCAAAGTCGATTTTCATTAAAACTGATTATAATGACGAATGTTTCAAAGAAATGAAAATAAAGGCAAAAAAAGGAAAAAATACGTCGTTAATGCCAACACATGTTTACAGCAGAAGGCTGCCTATTTCAACAGCAAAAAAAAGAGATCTGATGAAGTTATGTACAGAGAACCAGATACCAAAATACTATCATTCATTTTATGAAAATCTGCCTGTTTCTTCAACAGTCCAAGACCGCTTACCAGAGCCTGATGCTGAAGAGATAGATGAAGATCCTTTGTTTTGACATTAAGATTTATTTTAATATAATTGTTTCTTGCTCTACAATGAATAAATAAAGATATTTTTTGCAAACACTAATGTATTTAATACTGTAGATTCGTAATTTACATCAATTTATTGAGGGTAATAACAGATTTCATGTTTCGGTAAATTTACGAAAGTGGTAATTTCGTAAGTTTACTTGAGTCAATTTGCATATTTGTCTCACAATATTTACGAAAGTACCACATTCGTCAGTTTGCTTTGGTGTAAATGGGTACCTTTGGAATCGTTAATATGGTGATGCAAAGTTACGAATGTGCAATTATTTCTTAACCATAAAGAATATTGATCAAATGTCATTTGTAATTGAAAAAGGTTCCATTTTTATTTAAAAAAAATGCTGTATTGTCAATATGCGCCCTATCAAAAAAAAAGTTTTGGATGTTTCTAACTTTCAAAACGCTCTCCTGTAAAGTTCGGATTTTGCAGTTTCGCAAGTTTACCATTGATGTGACGATATGTGGCAGGCTACGCAAACATTTGGTCACAGTCAACTTTGAACGCTTTGATGTGCGCTAAAAAACCGACACCGCATGGCAAAGTGCAAATGTTTCTTCAAACTTTTCACAATATTCCAAGTCTCGCGCCACACATAGCAATCAACATGTGTTCAAATAGGTATTTGAAGCTATGTCTGGCGCCGGGGTAATACCAGACGTCTTAAGACAAAATACCGTCGTTACGTCCAATGTGAAATCAGCCAACTGAACGTTGATTTTGATTGAGTGTTCGAACTGCGAGTTAATAAGTTAGATCAACTTCACGAATCTTATTTCCGCCCGTAGATTTCAGTGTAAGTAGGTATTTTAGGGTAGGTACAGTCGACAGAAAATCATCATATACACCCAAGCACTCTACTCCGTTGTATTACGGGCGACTTTGCTACTAAAATGTGAAGGTTGACGTGCTGTCTACTGTACTTGAGGCAGCAAATATCCATTCAGTATTTCTGCTAAGGTATTTTACTGGTCGGTGGAAGTTCCGTGGATGCGAATGGTGAGAGACCGTTTGAAATGGCATTTTGAGGAAAAGGCCTATTATCCAGCTGTGGGCAACGGTGGCATGATGATGATGATTGTAGGTTTATTTGTATCTTTGTCATGGGTCCTAAAATTCAGTGTTTTGCCCGGTTCACATTAATCCGGTAGCATTCCAGTCCAAGCGCTGGAATGTTACTGGAATAATGTGAACCGGGCATTAAGTTAACATGATTGATAGTAGACACTTTTTGCAAAAACTATTTGTAAAAAAATAATATGTTTTTGGAGCCACGGTTACCATAACACAGGGTATCCTAGTTTCGCCGCTATCGCATTTGCGTTGTGGTTTTACACGAGCGACAGGACGGCCCCCGGGGTGTTTTAGGAGGTATGCCTGGAGAGGAGAGTCCGACCGTCGTCCTCCCCCAAGGGTGGCGGTTATGGTGCGTAAAGCATTTCACCCCGTTAACAAAAAAAAGGGTATCCTAGTTTTGAGCCGAGATAAGCGATTGTGTTGCTTATTATTATTACACCTCAGCGCTTGAAATCGCCAATCCGCAGTGGGCACTCTCTAGGCTGCTTACGTAGAACTCTAAGTACTTAAGATATAAAAATGTCATACCTAATTGGCACGGATTTGCAGCGTAATAATTTACAATTTACGCAAATTTAATAAAAACCCCTGTAAATCGGAACAAAGCACTGCCTTTAGTACACCTGATACATAACCAATATTTTCAGCATCAGTTGTCAGTCGTTCAGTCAGTCACGTACCTACTGACTATTTGCAGGTGCTATGCAACGTGAAAGCTACGTCAAAGGTATCAGCCACTCTGCTTTGAACCTTAGATATTCGAACGGAATGGACGGTTGCTATTTTGTTTTGTTTGTGGCTCTCCACGTTTGGTGCCTACCTCAGACAGTTGCTACTATATTGTACGAATTGTAGATAGGGTTGTTAATTCAGTGTATAAAAATTAGAAACACTTCATACACCTCAGCACCTACATTGCTTCTGGCCCCACTCTAGGTTACCCTGTGTCATGATAATAGTAGCTCTGTGTAATTATATTATATCCTCCCGCTACTTTGCATTTTTTTTTACGTAGCCTCGTTTGTGTCCCACTGCTGGGCAAACTTTGCATTAATTACTGAAAAAAGTCTTTTAATAGCGTAGGGTTCCGTAGTTGGGCGTCCAAATATATGGACCTAAAGGCGAGATATTTACATATTAAACATTAAATATTAATTGTGTTTACAGTTTACTAGTGACGTCCAACAAAGTTAGTACCAGTGGAATTTGTATTAGGTTTTCTTTCCTAAGTTGGCCAACTTTCCCTCTTTGACTTGTAAAGCCTTGATTTAGCCTTGATAGTTTTCATTTTAAGATCGTTATACATATGTGGTACCCATTGACTCAATTTTTTTCATGTTTCGCTATCGACAGATTAGCCGGTAAAGAGAGAAGGCGGGCGCTACACTCTAACAAAAAAATTACCAATAATACCCCACATATAGGTAAGGCACATATAAATACGAGGAAAATTAAATCCTAGTTTAGGTATAGGGGAGGTACTCAAAGCATATGTCGGCGCGATTGATACAGACATACCTAATTATTGTTAGCGAATTTTCGATGCTCTCTCATCTTCGTTTTATGTAAAGCGAATTGCCATATTATGTCAAAAGATCTCAATTATAATTTGGTTCGATCTCTGTGCAAGCTCGGACATCCAATTAGAGGAAATTCCCCCCACGTGTTTAAGTCGTCCGCTCAGCCGCGAAACATCAAAGAGGAGACTAGAATCAAGGTCGGGAATGACAATGCGTCTTCGTTTGCGTGGCTCGCCGCAGGCGGTGCCACCATCACGCCCCGATTCAGAGATAATCCATCGGTGGCATGTAAATTTCCTCAATGTCACGTTGATGTTATGTCATCCATCACGAGTCACAGGTGTCACAGGCTTGTATTCTGTTATCCATTGTCACCTCTATGGTCTAAGTTCTTTGATAGATACATAGAGAACTTTAGGGCCCCTCCCCATCACCACGGCGCGGCGGGCGCCGCCACCGTTCAACGGCACGGCGTCGCACAGTGGTTCGTCTCCATACAAGAGGTATCATAGAGGATCCTTAAAAAACAAAAAAGCGTTATTTTGGAAAAACAAAATTACCAACGCATTTCATTACCAAAGAAAAATAACAAATACAGATAGACTTTTTTTGATATGACCCATAATTTATGAGTAAATAATTAAAACCTATTTCTTTAGTATGGAGAGTAGCATAAAAATATTGATATCTGATGATTCCCTCCTGTTTTCGGATTACGGTTTTCAAAAATAGTATAAGCATATTATTTACTAAATTTCATCCTTTGACACATGGTGCCCCTAACGTGACCCTTAAGAGATATGGATGATAAAGGAAAAATAATACCACGTGAGCGGTAGATGTAGGTAGGTACATACATAAGTTCACGCCTGTATCCCAGAAGGGTAGGCAGAGACTAGGGACCGTTTGGGAGAATGAGGGGCCATCATCCACTGCATACTCCCGACCTTGGTCTTTCAAGTCCATACGAGATACAGAATCCAATGTGAAGAACAAAATGGCAAAATGAATTTTTTGTTTATCATATAAACGAAAATTTTACCGCCCTTCTAACTTAATTCAAATTATTAGCCTTTATTAAACCGTGAATGAATACATTTATTTGATTTTAACTTTTGAAAATGTGAAAAAAAAAAACTATTAGAATTCATGGCCCCTTTGTATAGGCCTCCTCCAAATGCCTCCATTTCTTCTTATCATTTGCCATGTCAGTCCCTTCCCGTTGTCTTCTCCTTCCAACTTTATTCAAATACTAATAAAAAACATAAAGGAGTAAATCCGACTGAATATTATTTCAACGCACAATGAGGCACCATCCGACAATGCTTGGAGGTTACCTATAACCATAACAGCACAAAGCTCTAGAATCTGCATGTAGCAGCAACCGCTTTCAAACCGCATGAATACCCGACAGCACGTATAAAGGTAGAACTGATTAACATCGGAATGACCCCGGATTTGCCACACGTAGCAATCAACTGAACTATCAACCCCTACAGATCTGTATTATCCTCGTGTGAGGCGGATACGACCCTTGATTAGCTGTGGGTTTATTCAGAGTTCCTCAACACATGAATCCATATAGGCTGTCTTTGTCTGTTCGGTTAGGTATGATTTTCGACCACGACTTGAGTTTATGTATGTACTTGATGAAAACCCAGCTTCGTGCGGGTCAGAATTAAAGTTTTTTATGTATCGATATTTCACCAGTAGATATTTCTCTTAACTCTTATTTACCCAAATAACTATCACGTATCTGTCTTAAAATGAACCCCTTTTTTATGTACAATAAAATGTTCTACAACAATAAGGGCCCGTCCCCATCATCACGGCGCGACGCCGCCACCGTTCGACGGCACGGCGTCGCCGCCGTGACACGGTACGGTTTTGTCGCCAAATAAGATGCACTGCAGAATGAATTTGGTTATTATGATTCCCTAAGGATTTTGCCAATGTCTGAGTTACGGAAAAGTAGTAACTCTGGGGATGAAACACAAGTTTTTTTTTTGCATAACTCTGTCAAGCTGTAAAAAAGACGTACACAATATAATATACATTTTGATGATGTTAGTCGGAACAGTACACAAACTACAATCTAATTTTGTTAGTTTCTACATAATAATAATATATGAACAAAATACTAGCAAATGAAAAGAATACAAACGGTAGTACGCAACGGAGGTTGGCGGGAAGGGGAAGATCTAGTGCGAGGAATTGTATTTTGTACACTCCAAGAAGATGTGATCCGCAGTTCCCTCGGCCTGACCGCATTCGCACAAGGCACTGCACAATGACGGCCATTCTTCTTATTAAATGAACATCTAGTCCTGTGAGACGAGCTGTTAATTCATACTTGTACAGGTCTTTGTTGACTGGCTTGGCTCTAAACTCTTGTAAATCGTTAATTTCAACTGGATGAGCTTTGCAAAGATCACAAAATCCAGCCGAAGTCTCAGAAATAATCGAATGTATTTTGCCGTCTATCATTGTCAACATTAGATTGTGGTTGATCGTGGTGTTTCCGTAAGTAGTTGGAGTGAGTGGAGTAATATCTGCTTCAAACGCGGCCATTTTGTTCTTCACATTGGATTCTGTATCTCGTATGAACTTGAAAGACCAAGGTCGGGAGTATGCAGTGGATGATGGCCCCTCATTCTCCCAAACGGTCCCTAGTCTCTGCCTACCCTTCTGGGATACAGGCGTGAACTTATGTATGTACCTACCTACATCTACCGCTCACGTGGTATTATTTTTCCTTTATCATCCATATCTCTTAAGGGGCAAGTTAGGGGCACCATGTGTCAAAGGATGAAATTTAGTAAATAATATGCTTATACTATTTTTGAAAACCGTAATCCGAAAACAGGAGGGAATCATGAGATATCAATATTTTTATGCTACTCTCCATACTAAAGAAATGGTTTTTAATTATTTACTCATAAATTATGGGTCATATCAAAAAACGTCAATCTGTATTTGTTGTTTCTCTTTGGTTATGAAATACGTTGGTAGTTTTGTTTTTCCAAAATAACGCATTTTGTTTTTTAAGGATCCTATGTCCAACCTCTTACATGGGGACGAACCACTGTGCGTCGCCGCCGCGGACGGTGCGCCGCGCGCCCCTATTCTCAGTCAATATTTCACAGTTGGTGTGCTCGGACGCGGACGTGTCCGAATGAATCACGAAAAAGTTATTCTCATGTAGTTACTACGACGATGAAAGAAAAAATCAGAAACATAGAAACTGTTAAATCGACTGAGAATTGAACGCACCGTGACACGGCACCGCGCTCCGGCACGGCGCCGTACCGTGTCACGGCGGCGACGCCGTGCCGTCGAACGGTGGCGGCGTCGCGCCGTGATGATGGGGACGGGCCCTTATTGTTGTAGAACACTTTATTGTACATAAAAAAGGGGTTCATTTTAAGACAGATACGTGATAGTTATTTGGGTAAATAAGAGTTAAGAGAAATATCTACTGGTGAAATATCGATACATAAAAAACTTTAATTCTGACCCGCACGAAGCTGGGTTTTCATCAAGTACATACATAAACTCAAGTCGTGGTCGAAAATCATACCTAACCGAACAGACAAAGACAGCCTATATGGATTCATGTGTTGAGGAACTCTGAATAAACCCACAGCTAATCAAGGGTCGTATCCGCCTCACACGAGGATAATACAGATCTGTAGGGGTTGATAGTTCAGTTGATTGCTACGTGTGGCAAATCCGGGGTCATTCCGATGTTAATCAGTTCTACCTTTATACGTGCTGTCGGGTATTCATGCGGTTTGAAAGCGGTTGCTGCTACATGCAGATTCTAGAGCTTTGTGCTGTTATGGTTATAGGTAACCTCCAAGCATTGTCGGATGGTGCCTCATTGTGCGTTGAAATAATATTCAGTCGGATTTACTCCTTTATGTTTTTTATTAGTATTTGAATAAAGTTGGAAGGAGAAGACAACGGGAAGGGACTGACATGGCAAATGATAAGAAGAAATGGAGGCATTTGGAGGAGGCCTATACAAAGGGGCCATGAATTCTAATAGTTTTTTTTTCACATTTTCAAAAGTTAAAATCAAATAAATGTATTCATTCACGGTTTAATAAAGGCTAATAATTTGAATTAAGTTAGAAGGGCGGTAAAATTTTCGTTTATATGATGAACAAAAAAGAATAAGCCGTAGTCAAATAGGGCAAATAAGAATTTGGTGTAAATAAAATATTTGTAATACCACTTATATTTCGTTATATCTAAGAGAAATAAGTAATTTATCAAGTTAAACAATCAGGAGAACATAAGCCAACATATTGTCATATAAATTGAAATCACATTAGCTATTTTTTGTGATTATTAATATAAAAGCCGGCCAAATGCGAGTTGGACTCGCGCACTAGGGGTTCCGTACCATCTATCTGCATATATATATATTATATACATCGAAGCTGACACAAGGAGAAGCTGACTGACAGACTGACTGACTGACATATCAACGCAGGGCCTAAACTATAAGGGTTAGAAACTTGAAATTTTGCACAGGGGTTCCTTTTGTAACGTAGGAGAGCACTAAGAAAGGATGATCTTAAACGATCACAAAGGTTAAGCAGCATTGGGCGCGTTCAGTGCATGGATGGGTCACCGTCTATGACTTGCGCTAGTGGCATTTTTCCGAGCGGTTCCGGGCTTCGCATGGCACGTTAAGCAGTTGGTGCCGGCTGTCGTCGATAGATGGCAGTCGTTAAGCCAAGTAAGCCTTAGGGCGGCTTGAAAACTTCTGACAATAAGACCAGCCACTAGTCTTACAAGCCTCCACCAATCCGGACTTGGCCCCCGTGGTGGAGTATGGCCTATACCTTCCTCAGGGAAGAGACCCGTGCCCCTCGGTGAGGACATAATGGGTTGATGGTGATGATTAATGATTGAGTACGGAACCCAAAAAATTGCCGGCCAGACCGGTGCAAATGAAACAGCATAGGAACGGTTCTATAGTCTGTTTTTTCATTCAATGCAAAAAAAATAATATTGTCACGTTGACATCTCCATACAAGTCTTAGGCTGTCAATGTTGCTAGTACGTAAAAACCAAATACCCCCATTTTACTTCCAAGTTAAATTGTGCAATCTACGCAGGTGTTCTTTTTTAGACTTTGCTCTTACGAGTTCCTAATTCAATTTTAATGTCTTTGATGTGATAAGGATTTTGGTCACATGAGTCTTCTATTCACGGTAAAAAAATCTACTGAGTTATCATATAGCTTTTATATCGGTAACACCGCGTCATTTTTTTTTGTATCGTATTTAAAAACGGAATGTAGTTCAAGATTAATGCATAGCGCCGAAACTTTCAGGACACATCGCATTCGGTTGCTCGCGACTCGTACAAGTTTCCGTCTGAGTTTCAGATGCATAGCTCTGCATTATATTGTTTAGTTTGACAATTTGATGACAGTTTGTACAGATATACTTAGTTCGCTGGAGACTCGGGCTGTGTTTAGAGAACTAATTTCAAGTTAAGGAGTGATTCCCCGCAGTGGAATTCGAGTCATGAAGTGCATTAAGACACAGATATATAAGATATATCCAGATTACATCCCCACTGGGCCAAATCTATCTATTTATATAAAATTCAAAGTCCTGACTGATTCACTCATCAACGCCCAGCTCAAACCGTTGGACCTAGGAAGCTAAAATTTTGCACAGAGGGTCTGTATATAATGTGAGCAAGGAATAAGACCGGATTTTTTGAAATTCAGCCCCTAAGGGGGCGAAAAGGGTTGCCAAAATTTGTATGGGAGGTATAAAGAATGTTGTCTAATTTTCTTGAAACTTGAAATAAATACTCTTCAACACAATTGATTGAACACGTGTGTCGCCGTTTTTCTAAATTAACTACGTCCACGCGGACGGAGTCGCGGGCGAAAGCCTGTCTAAAATAATCCCAAAGTTGTTGAAATTAAATAAACGTAACATAAACATTTAAATACAGGCACATATATTGCTTTTGACCTCACACTAGGATACCCTGTGTCGTGGGAACCATCAGAAACAGCGAATGAAACATGCAAGACCGGAGGTATTTTTGTCTCCTGTCTAAATGAAAAAATGGATGAATATCGAGTTAATGTGAGTGGAAGGGCCGGTAACGGATAAACAGGCGCCCGTGCACGCAATAACTAATGAATGTCGATGAGACGAAATTGATTTGTCAGGATCGTTGCAGGTGGCAGTCCCTGGTCTCTGCCTACCCCTCTGGGCACACGAATGTGAATTTATATTCTTGAAGTGACGCAAAACCTAGAAACTATTTATTCAGTCGATAAATTATACAGCTTCCATTAAAAAAAGTTTAATATCCTCAAATTTATTATTCGTCCAATCTTGAAACTTGGTACGGACTTGGAATTCTTAGTTTGGGCGATAAATAAATAAGGACTTTATTCCATAAGCAGCGGTTACAGTTTGCACGTCGTTAGGGGAAATGTAGCCGTGGAGAATTATAAAAGAGAAGGTGATGAAGAAGGATCGCTCGTAGCTCCGGTCACCTGAATGATCTTAAACGATCACGAAGGTTGAGCAACATAGGGTGCGTTCAGTACATGTATGGGTGACCGTTCTATCACTAACGCTAGTGGCATTTTCCCGAGCGGTTCCGTGCTTCGCAGTTGGTGCCGGCGCCGTCTATAGATGGCAGTCGTTAAGCCAAGTCAGAGGCCTTAGGGCGGCTTGAAACATCTGATAGTAAGACTAGCCACTAGTCTTACAAGCCTCCACCGATCCGGACTTGGCCCCTGTGGTGGAGTATGGCCTATAACTTCCTCAGAGAAGAGACCAGTGCCCCTCGGTGGGGGCATAATGGGTTGATGATGATGAAGAAGGTGAAGGTGAAGATGAGAAGATCCGCAGAAGAACCTGAGTTACTAATATAATTCGAAAATTGCTCAGTTGAAGGGCAGTGGGCGGGCACATAGCTCGAAGGTGAAGATGAGAAGATCCGCAGAAGAACCTGAGTTACTAATATAATTCGAAAATTGCTCAGTTGAAGGGCAGTGGGCGGGCACATAGCTCGAAGGTGAAGATGAGAAGATCCGCAGAAGAACCTGAGTTACTAATATAATTCGAAAATTGCTCAGTTGAAGGGCAGTGGGCGGGCACATAGCTCGAAGGTGAAGATGAGAAGATCCGCAGAAGAACCTGAGTTACTAATATAATTCGAAAATTGCTCAGTTGAAGGGCAGTGGGCGGGCACATAGCTCGAACTAAACTGTTGGACTCGGGCACGAAGGGTTCCGTAACATTATAAAATTACATAACATAACAAACAGGCACATACATTGCTTCTGGCCCCATACTAGTATACCCTGTGTCGTGGGACCCAAAAACAGCGACGTCACAAACATGTAAATATCCAACACCTGGGTTTCTTTTTTTGTCCTCAGCCAGGATTCGAACCCGGGACCTCGCGCATGACCAGACACGCTAACCACTGCGCCACAGAGGTCGTCTTTTGCAACTGCAAAAGAAATCTCATTTGTTGTTGCGAGCTCCCCTTATTTAAGATAAGATAAGATAAGAATATTCTTTATTGTACCAGGAAAAACATTTATTTTATTTTATTTTAATTTAAATATTTATTTTTAAAGTTAAATAATATAACCAAATATTCTGTGGATATTTCAAGCGTCTTCCTGTTGACGTTATCAATATTGAGCAAAAACGAGCAAAAAAATTACCTGTGTCGCATGGGAGCCCCCCTTAAATATTTGCAAAGTCCTGATTTTGTTATTGTTGTTATAGACGCAACAGAAATACATCGTCTATGAAAACTTCAACTGTCTAACTATCACGGTTCATGAGAGAGTAATAGGGTCCGTCTTACCCTTTGGGTTTTAACCATAAAAGGGAGGGAATTCTGAGATCGTATATAAAATACGTAGGTACGTAAATATTTTTTTTATGTATGACATGTATGTTGTCCAAGTTGGTTGAATTTTTTGTTGGAAAGGGTGAGATCAGAGGTCCCATTATATCAATTTGGTCCAGATATTTGGACAGGATATATGAGAAAATCGTCAAACACTAATCAAGTAGCAATAAAATACCCCGATAAAGAGTACCGTCACCGCCACCTAGTGTTAAGCTCCGCCATAGTTTCTGTTAAAAATTGCATTTTGGAAGCCTTTTTGTCTTCATAGACTTGTAAAGTAATGTAAACTTCGAAATGGCTGTGACACACAGGGCATGACTTAGAAAATGGAGTCGCTTTTGCAGCACTGGAAATGAATATTCATGCAGTATTGCAATGCTAAACTAATTTGAATGAGGGCAGGGAGTGCTAGTCAAGAATAGTACCTACCTATTTTTTAGGTCAGGCTTTTTTTTCAAAGAATAGCAAAAATGTCACTTGTTCGTAAGTACATACCTAAACTCACGCCTCTGTCCCACAGGGGTAGCCAGAGACCAGGGACTGCCACCGGCATGCGTACATGCGACGACTAAAGAATGTCGATGATGCGACAAGTGGCGTCCCTGGTCACAAGTACAATAAAATCAATAAATAAAATCGTGTGAAAAACCATCGTTTCACAACTGATCTGTTAGCTGGAAGAATTTTCTATAGATATAAGCTCGCCTATGTTCTCCCCCATATTAAGCTTACGCTTTGTAAATATTTCTTTCTTTATGGACAAAAAAGTATGGATCGATAGAAAACACATCTTTTGTAAAAGTAATTTGTTTATGCTATTTATATTGACCGAAAGTGATCGAAATCTCATCCAGAGCGTATAAATACCGTTTAAACAGAAAAGTCACTGCACGAGTCAAATTCAGTATAGGTATTTGGAGCCATTTGGAGCAGTGGTACCAGAGTGGCAGAACGGCGGCCTCTCATTCGGGAGGTCGTGGGTTCGGAACCCGGGACATACCAATGACTTTGTTTTCTAAGTTATGTACATATGTGAAGTTTTGGCGCTATGCTAGAGCTTGGCTAATTATGAAAGAGTTTTTACGGTGCACACACTATGTGAATAATAAAATATATTCACAAAATCACTAACTACAGTCTGATTATACAACTTGATGGGTTACTACGCTTTAGGAGCGCTGGGGGGCGACTGGCCACGCTTCACTTAATTCGGTATTTGACACTATCAACAATAAATTATTTGACATGCTCGATTAAAACAAAAATTACAAAAATTTTCGCAAAATGTGTTTCTTTTAATCATTTACTAGTTAATAGAATTTTTAAATAGATGAAACATAAAAAGAGTGCTCTGAAATGTGACGTCACAAGCAAGTATTTTCATACAAAATTCCGTTTTAAAAGTAACTCATTTGACATTTTGTCAAATACCCAATTGCTGACTGTACCAAAAGTGCGCCGTCAGCCGCCACACTGTGAAGGAAAACATTGTGAAAAAACCTGAGTGACTGAGGTAGAGGTATATTTTTTTTTTAATAACATTTACATACAGGCACATACATTTCTTATGGACACACACTAGGATACCCTGTGTCGTGGGAACCAGAAACAGCGACGTCACAAACATGTAAACATCCAAGACCTAGGCTTATTTTTTTTTGTCCCAAGCCGGGATTCGAACCCGGGACCTATCGCATGGTAGTCAGATACGGTAACCGCTGCGCCACCGAGGTCAAACAACCAATGCGCGGTGGGCACGCGTGGTGATAAAGCCAAGCCAATACTCTCTCTCTGAGAGAAAGCCTTTGCCCTACAGTGGAACGTTTAGAGGCTGTCTAAAACGCCATAATAAAAGTGGGGGTAGTGGTAACATTTAATAGCTTGACAGCCACAACAACGCAATAAGGACATTCCGCCACCGCTCGCGCTGAAAAAGCTCTGACATTCCACATCGCCCGGCCAGGGTTGCCAGATGGCTAGGAGATTATTCCGCGTTTATGACATTTATTGGCAGTGGTTAAGCGAAGTCGGAGGCCTTAGGGCGACTTGAAAACTTCTGACGGTAAGACCAGCCAGTCTTACAATCCTTCCTCAGGAAAGAGTCCCGTGCCCCTCGGTGGGGACGTAATGGGTTGTCTTGTCGGCTTGATAATTATTATTATCTATAGAAATATTTTGCCAGACAGCTTCTCGTATCGCAAAGGACAATTTGACATTATACCTAATTTATTTGAAATTATATTTAAACACATACATTCAATTACACTTATTTTTTATTAAAGTGATTTGTCAAGATCGTGGTAGGTTGCAGTCTCTGGTATATGTGCCTACCCTTCTGGGATACAGGCGTGAGCTTAGGTATGTATGTATTTTTTTAACTGTGCTTTAATAATGTAAGTCTCCAGTTTGTTATAATTTGATTTAATTTATTTTAATTTATTCAAACAATTTAGGTCCATTAGTTGTTTGAAAACTAAAATATCAAATTTATATTTTTCTAATGCTATGAATACTTTATCCTTATTCAAAATCGATCGCCAAGTAAATAACAAAACAAATTCACATGAAATAAACTTAATCAGAACTATTTATGACTACTCAAATTGTTTTAAGCCGGTGGTAAAATAACCAAAAAGTAAAAACATCATTTTTTCACTGTTTACTTTGTATGAGGTAGACACTGTTACTTCTACAATACATTAAATACAGCATTAGTATACCAGATAACAAACCCAAAATACCGTCATTTTGAATAGGTCTGGATATTTCGTTCTCCAGGTCTGGCAACACTCCGCCTGGCGTGTCTGTGGGGTTATTAGAGCCTTGTGGCATCGTGTCGGGAATAAATTATGTCCCATGGGTGGCTGCAGTCGCCTGGATTTGTAAAGCTTTATTTTATGACGCCGTAATAACCTGGCAACCCAACACCTCGTTGGCTGGTAGTGCATTGTCTTAAGATTTTGCTAGGAGGCCAAGTACAGGTTTTAAATTTGTGTGACCCGCCCTTTCAATCCCGTAACTGTCGACTCTATTTTAATGAACCATTTTGACTACTTTTGAGTGCCAAAAAATGTATGTGTTTGTCAGTTTTGAATAGGCTAAATCGGACACCTTCATAAATTGGAGGACTTCCTTAGTAGCGCCTCAGGTTACTATCCAACAGGAATTGAATCAGATGTATCTATTCCATGCTCTATTCCAATACAATATCTTCGAAGGTAAACGACCTATTTTTCGAAGTACGTGTGATCAAAGCCAAGAAGTAGGAAAGTAACTAAGAATTCCTTGGATTAGATCCATTAGATCAATGAAAAATTTGGGAGCAGCAAATAGGTAATAGTTTGTTTACGTACAAGAAAAGCATATTGGCGGCCTTGTGACTATTATCAGTTTGTTCGAAACGACCTTGCGGTTACTGTTTTACTAAGATCTGTAACGGAAGCGTAGCTAAACCGGTTACACGTTACAGTAAAATTTCAGTCACTCGCGACACGCCGCGTCTTCAATTGGACACGCGGTCCTAAGTGCAAGTGGAAATATTTGCCTGACCCTGAATATAAGTCGTGTGTCAGACATTTGAGTGTGGACGATCTTCACGGCTTACAGTTTCGCAGAGTCCCTAACATCGGTGATAACATTACATTACATAAGCCCTCATCCCGGACTGGTAGGTAGAGACACGGTTTGCACCTTGGGCTGGTCCTTACAGACATTTTTCGCTTCATCGACATTCAGTATCGTTGCATGCACTCATACCGATTTCAGATAATTTTAATACATTATTTAATACTTTGCTCATATTTTTTTAATCTTATTCATCATCATCATTCAGCCACAAGAAGTCCACTGCTGGCCATAGGCCTCCTCCATGCATTGCATCCAGCGTCTTCCTGCCACTTGGATGAGATCGTCTGTCCATCTTGTGGCTGGTCGTCCTACACTTCAACTCTCTTATTAATCTTATTAAATAAGATAAATATAAATTCTATGAGAACCTACAAACAATAAATAAACGAGAAATAATACCCTGTTTGGTCGAAGTATAAGCCCTTGAGTCGTTCCCCAGCGGTTCTTCACGATACATTAATAATGACAACAGCTAAAATATAGAGAGAGTGTCATGTTAAAGCTGTTACACTTTGCTAGATCCAAATGAATTAATTGAAATTTAAATTAGTAACTAAGTTTAGAGCGGCTTATAATGCTAATAGGAAATTTCTCTCTAGGCGACCGAGTCGAACTGCTCCTCAACAGATGTCGTATTAAAACTAACTCCTGACGTGATTTTGTATGCGCCACGAAGAAGTAATTTACGATGTGCTTACCATGTTACAGCAGGACAACCTTTACATCTTTGTGGCAAAGTCGTCCTTACCATAACTGTCAGGGTGCACGTTTGTAAAGGTTGATGTACTATGGACTGTACCATTTTAGTTCAGAACATCTACTGGGCACACTAATATCTGTTTAAACAAATATATTTTTAGGTACATATTACATAGGTATAAAAATATATATTTAGGTAAATATTACATTAGGCAGATTTTGGTTTGCTGCAAAAAATTAGACCCGTGTGATCAAAAACCTAGTGCTTCAAAGACCTTAATATTTAGTTGCTCATAAAAGAAAAGTATCTAAAAAAACATTTACGTAGCTATCACAATTTTTATTTGAAACTAAAAAGGAATTATTAGCTTTGTACGTATTGGCAACAATTGGATGTAGATAACCTTGGGTGTGAGGTTTGACAAATTCATAAAGATCTACTATTTAAAATAATGGCATACACAAGAGTTATCTCAGATAAATCTAAGTATGGAGGACAGTCTCAGTTGGTGTATCAGGGTGAAAGTGCGACGTTATTTATTTACATAGCCGCGTTGGCACCTCGACAAGAGACGCGAGATGCTATCATCAATTCGCCTCAGTAGCGCGTGTCAAGACGTACTGTGGTCCAAGTTATAGCCTATAGCCTATATATAGCTTATAGCCTAAGAGATGGATGAATAATAATTTATTCAATCGTTTTGATGTAGCGGCAACCAGCCGATGTTAGGCAAGTAACCAACACAAATCAAATGTTACTTTGTGGAGGCATTGCATGTTGCTGTGTCCGGATTCAACAAGATAGTACTCAGGAGAGGGAGGACGCTTTACTCGGCGAAAATATGCGTTTTAAAACTTAATATTTCGCAAACGGAATGCTAAATCGAAAAATGATCTTCATTTATATGTTCGCACGACTAATTCAACGATACTCCACACTGTGGTGTAGGTGAGAAAAAAAACTGCGTCCCTAATTTAGGTGTATAGTTGTTTTTTTTCGATTTAGTCTTCTATTTTGTATGTATAATTAATATCTATGCATATTAAAGAGCTAGGTGCACCCTAAAAAAATTTCAAGATTTTATAATACTGTTTCGTCGGCGTGATTAATATGTGTATGTCTATCCCAAATTTCATTTTTCTCATACAAATCGTCTCTGAGCTGTCGACAGACACGAACAGACGGTCAGACAGACGGACGTGACTTGTCGATAACGAAACCGTAAAAATTTACATTCTATCGAATGCTCAATGCTATCAGCAGATATCGATTTGCCAGGCTGATCTCGTGTAACTTGGACCACGCAAAGGTCGATTATCTATTCCTCACGCTGTATGATTGTCATGTTTGTGTGTGAGTATGTTATATTGGTCTGTGATTTCATCGCGGTGGTGTTTTGATTTCTATCTGCCAGTTCACAAGGGCAGAAGTTTGGGGACCTTTTGTATTTTTAGGTCCTCGTGTGGGGTCTAGTTCGGGTACATACTCGGGTAAATCGCAGTCGGGCGCATATCCGAAGGATGCAAAAGGAGTCTTACCACATTAGTACGGCCCCGTTTACATCCTACGGGTATCGGTGCAGAGTCCAGGGTCTCGATTTTGTTAGTGCATTGTAGTTTGGTGACAGATACACGGTCGGGTCACGTGCGTGTTTTTTCGTACCATTGACGCCTAGATCGCTTGATTTGAGTGCGCGCGTAGAATCAAAGCGGCAATGAAACTAAATCGCCACGTTCATGCAGTTGTCATCGTACTACAATGCATTATCAGAATCTAGGACAAGGTCGGGATGCCTAAGGTTCTACTACTGCTAGTATGGCTCCGTTTGCACATCTCAGGCATGGATAAGCATAGGTCTTCGACGTCTCTCTGTCCGTTTTTCTCCGTTTAAGGCCTGCTTGCACCACCGACTGAAATCCATTTAACCCCGAGTTAAAACAGAATTTTGACAGTGCCGCCACACTTTATCTGTACAAATTCTGTAGTCTTTAGTGCAAGCGGGATTTAAAGGGCTATATCTTTTGAACCGTAATAGATAAGATGATCGGCTCATCATAACAATGGTATTTAATTATTCTTTTTAAGGTAGGCAACTGATTAAATAGACTCGAATTCATGACACTCGATCAAGTCCTGAAGTTCCAGTAATTAAAGGCCGCAGCGAGTTTGTCAAGTTCCTTTCTTCTATTTCTGCATGCAGCCCATAACGCGTCTCAAAGTTTGCTGGAATTAAGAGGTTTGGTTATTATTCATTTTCACGGAATGTGGATCTGTTATAAACTGATTTCCGGATACATTTACTTGACTTGACAAAGACGAGCAACCGACTACGCGAGCTGCGTCTCGACTCACCATGATTGATTTCTGCGCATCTGAGTGCTTAGTGCGAGTTTTTTTAACTACTCGATCGCGTTAACGTAAACTCATATTCTATAGGAGTGACAAAGCGCGCCACATAGTTGTCTCTTTGTCACTCCTATACAAAATGCAAACGCTCTCGATATCGAAAGTGAATGAAAAAACTCACACTAAGCACTCAGAGTGTGTATACTGAGTTTTGTCGTTCACTTTCGATAGCGAGAGCGTTTGCGTTTTGCATAGGAGTGACAAAGCGCGCCATCTATTTGTCTCTTTGTTACTCCTATGCAAATCGCAAACGCTCTCACTATCGAGAGTGAATGAAAAAACTCAGTATAAGCACTCAGGGCCCATAGTGAGAGTTTTTTCATTCACTTTCGATAGCGAGAGCGTTTGCAATTTGTATAGGAGTGACAAAGAGACAACTAGGTGGCGCGCTTTGTCACTCCTATAGAATATAAGTTTACGTTAACGCGATCGAGTAGTTAAAAAAACTAAGCACACAGAGCGAAAGCTGGACGTTTATATGAATGTTTTAAAAAAAAAGTTATGTGTATTATGTTTTCGTAAAATCAAAGGTCACTGGGCAAATCTGACCCAGTCTGTGAAATATTTTTTACAATAACTAAACTTGATTTAAATTATCAAGTTGTAGTCCACTTTTTATTTTCTGTAGTTTTTTTTTTAAGCCGTGGGAGTAAAACATAACCGATTAAAGAAATTGATTATTTTTACTCAAAATATTATACTATAATTACTTCGGTGATTGTGTAATTATTACTATTATTATTAAATGTATTTTTCCGTCAAATGTCTGTGTCAATGTTGCCTGGAAGAAATCACTTTTAGCAATAAGGCCGCCAATTGTTCTGTATCTTTATATTCTTTATCTCACCCTATTTTATGTCTGTACGACGTAGGTATGGATTCCATACTATAGTGCCCAGTGACCTTTATAAGGTAATCCACTTTAAGGTAATAAATACATTTGAATTCACTCACAGCACCTGCCAAAAATATCAATAGGTGCTGAATCTGGACTAGGCCATTTGCTATTCGTGCTCCGTGCGGAGTTTCTGGTCTTCCATCGGACGCGTCCCCCGGGTGGCGGATAGGGGAACGCCCTTAAGATATGGGGGGTACCGGCTTCGGCCGGCGCGGACCAAAACCAGAGGGAGGGGGATGTCCAGTGGCTTGCGCTGCTGGATGTCCCGCGGGGTCCACCATGGGCCCCGCACCCGTAACCCCACATTGAGCGGGGCCGGGGGCCTTCGGGCCACGAGGAGACAACCTCTATAAAAAACACACGGTGGGGGCCCTCTCTATGTCCCTCTGTCCAGCAGAGGGCATGGAAGAGGGCTGGAGGGGTGGGGAGGGGCGCGAGATCCACAAGCCGGGCCTGGGAGGGGAAACTGCAGGAGGTAAGCCAGGGACCAGGGACTGGTCACCCCATATGGCCCTGGCCGAGGGATGTTTCATGGGAGGGTTTGACTTGATGGGCCGAAGACCTGGCAGAGGGCCAAAAACCGGGTCTTCGGTAGCTGGAGGCTTGGGGAGCTCGCGCCTATCCGCCGGGAGCGCCGGTGGCGCGGGGGACGCTGCGCGGACCTTGCGCCGCCGGTTGAGTGAGGGTCACAGACGGCAGGTTGGGGGACCTGCCGTCCGACATCGTGACGGGAGAAGGGGGTGGGGGGCCCATGCCCCTTCTCCAGTGAGGGTGGGCCCGACTCCTTGCGAGTTGGGTCCACGTCGCCGGGTCGCCGCTGTCGCATTCGCGTTGTGGTTTACCACTTGCGAGATCCGGCGGCGCCCCATTGCACGAGCGACAGGACGGCCCCCGGGGTGTTTTAGGAGGTATGCCTCTCCTATTATTAGGAGAGAAGAGTCCGACACACGGCCATCGCCCTCCCCCAAGGGTGGCGGTTATGGTGCACAAAGCATTTCACCCCGTTAACAAAAAAAAAAGGTGCTATTCGTGCAGGTGCTATTTAGGCGGGTGCTGTTAGTGGATTATCTCTACTGATGATATCTGATTGATAATACCTACCAAAACCATAGGTGTTTAATAGTATAGACAGACGTGCTTCTTTGTGGAACAATGATTTACCACTCGGATATCTTAAAACCAAATAAGGATCGAACGTTTGGCGATCCACGTGTGGTGGGTGGCATAACAAACTGCGATTAAAAACTCATTTATGAATCTTAAGTGTTTGTTTCATCGCCCAATTAATCACACACCGATTGTGGTTACATTATTGCTTACCGTACAAAGTGGATCATAATAGCCTTATTATTCATAATCATCATCAACCCATTATGTCCCCACCGAGGGGCACGGGTCTCTTCCCAGAGGAAGGTATAGGCCATACTCCACCACGTCTTACTGTCAGAGTTTTCAAGCGCCCTAAAGCCTCTGACTTGGCCTCACCTAACAAATACACTTTTTTTTTAAAATTAAAATCGGTGAAGTCGGTTTAGACTAATTCGATATTAAACACTGATAACACTGACACAAGAATGTAAATCGGAACTCTATCGGCCGACAGCGATTTGGCTCCAACATTTTATTTAAATTAGAAAATAGATTTGGTTTAGTTTTTTAATATTATTATTAGTTTTAATTTTATAAATATCTACCTATAATTGTATAAATAAATAAAAATGGAATGTCATAAAAAAAAAACATAGAGCCTATTATTAACTTCGTAAAAATATTGATGACGAAGGTAAATAGTCGGACACACTGTATTGAGACTCTCAATACAGTGTCTCCGACTCTCAACTCTCAATTTGAGAGCTTTGGTATGTTTGGCATCACACTAATATTATAAACGTGAAAGTTTGTGTGTGTGTTTATATGTTTGTCAGTCTTTAGCGCTGAAACGGCTGGACGGATTTTAATAAAATTTGGTATGGAGTTAGCCGATACCCTGGATTAAAACATAGGCTACGTTTTACCGCGGGGAAATATCTTATTCCTACGGGAAAATCGATGAACCGCGGGTAACACCGCGGGGCACAGCTAGTATTACATATGGGTCAATATACGCTATTTGAATTTCTATGGTCCATGGACAAATATTATGTTAAAATTATTATATTATTGCGTCCGTATGCTTAAGCATTAAAGAATATGGTCTTTTATTTGGCCCACATAGTCTATTCACGAAAATTGTTTAATTTAAGACATTAATCGTTAAAAATAGTTGTAAATGTATACTCCTCTGGCCTCCCCATTTCTAGATTATAATGATTTTATGGCGAGATATTTTTAAATACGTATGCCATTATGTTTTTTTTAATATAATCATATGCTTTTATAAACATCGAAACATATTTCATCAAAATATACAGTATTTTTTTTTATTAATATAAAGAAAAATAACTTAGTTACATGTCACGTTACAATAATGTCACTTCATCTAGCGAAACTCAAAGAAGTAAAATTTGACTTAAAACCGCAAAGGTATGTTTTTGTCCATGACCTACGCGCATACAATAGTGTTAAGTTAGAAACAAGCTAATGACGTTGAGCAAAATTCCTATAATATAGCGTCAATTTGCGATTCACTGTAGGAAAGCGTGTTTCTGCCAGTCGTTGGAGTATTTCCTCTGGAAAGTCTATGTTTTTGTATTTTATAGTTACGAAATTGTATATTTGCGCAATGCAATGTTTATTGTGTGTAGATGTCATGTATTACGTTAAACGGTGATCAGAAAAGCGAGTGATATGTTTTTGTAGGTTTTGTGCGATTTTGTCACTTCTGTGGCGTCACTTCTCTGGCATATTTCATATTTTATTTAATACGTGTCCCCTTTCTTAGCTATAATCAATGGCCTGTCACTTCCCTGCTTTAATTTGTGACTACTCTGCCAATAGTGTCAGTCCTCTGGTAACACATTTTCCTCTGGTGCTTATAAAATTCAAAAAAATGGAAAAATCTTCTGGCCCTCATCATTAAACATTTAAAAATTGTGTCAAATAGAGAAATTATCAATATTTAATGGAACAGATTACATTTCCTTCTGGGACACAAAAAAATCAAATACCGTATATTCACCCATATAGGTACTCGCAGTAAATGTCCACTCTGTGCGCGCACGACGTATACTTACACCGACAGTCTGCATCGCGCAAGCAGTGTTTTACTTGACGTAGTATAAATACGAGTCTAACGTCAGATCTCTCAAATCACGACTGTGTTATTCAGATTAATTCAGGTAACCAACTCGAAAAATCGTACTTCCTCCCTTACGCAAATGAGACTGACCATGTTTGCGTGAAATTTACATCACCATATTATACTGCGGCCATAAATGTCGGTGTCATTTCAAATGCGGTCTCATCCTTATTGTATTGTGACTATGATATTTTGATTGAGGCTACGTGACTCCTGTTCGCAAGCCACCTGCGTCTATAACAAATCGAATAACAAAAAAAATGCTACGCGAAGTAGTACCTACCTAGTAAAGTTACCAGAGGCAAGAATTAAATTTAGAAATTGAAGAACCGGAATATCAGTATTTTTGGCAACTTTCTGATAGTTCAATAATAAATACATTTTTATCATGTTTTTGTGGTTTGTTTGTTATCTACTCATTAAAACACAAAAATTATGTAAATACTTGAAGAAACTGAATACCTAAGTGTCGATGTACAAATTACTACAAATGTGAACTTATTCCATAAGAATTTTCTTGTTTGCTTATAATATATAATAATATAATAATAGAAGTAAAATAATATTTGTGCAAAAAAAAATTACGTCATTTGATTTTTATTGTTTAATTAATGCCAATACCTTGGACAGATTATCCTCTCAAAATATGGCTACCAAAATCATAGCAACAAAGTCAGCTCCAATTTATCAATATCAAATAAACCTTGTGAAATTAAAAGTTGCCAGAAATTCTGAGCCTCTATTTTATCTTCATCATATTCTAGCAAAAACGTGGAATCCACTCTGCCTTGGAGATTGAAATGCAAAATAGCTAGTCTGCAGAGCGCATAAATTAGGCGCATAAAGATAATGAGCTCGGAAGAAAAATCTTTGTTTTCATTCGCGAATGAGACGTGCCAAACAGAATTTTCTTTACGTCTGCTCTAGCACGCATTCTTTTTTGGATCCGTTATAGGTATGCCGAAGTTGTTACAAAATTTGTAACAACTTTTTTTTTTATTTTTTTTATTCAGGACGCATACAGTCACACAGAAAAATGGTAAAAGTGTGTTATACATAAATAGAGCTGGAGGTCCCTTTAGTAGACCAGAAAAATAATAATTAAGTAAGTATTCTTAAGCAGTTAAACAGTATTGTTTAAATAAATATAGTAAATATGACACATTTCAACTTAATTGTACTTAAGCAGTAGGCTACCAGATTCGTAAAACAAATCGCTTGCCCCGGGGAATAAAATCAACTTTTGTCAGGAAAAATAAAAGGAGATAATTCGATTTTTATAGGCTCCTAGATACACTACATAAATATTAAATATCTAATAAAAGCTATTTTTTGTTGCTACTTTTATAGGCTCCTGATGACACTACATAAAGATATTAAATATCAAATGAAAGCAATTTTTTGTTATATTTATAGCAATATAACTATTTTTATATAATTAAGTGTGAGTAGGTAAAAAATAACAAAATGCTCTTTACATTAATTTATTTCACTAAACTGGAGAGCAACAGCATCTTACGATTGTTTTAATGTTTCACCTCAATAATTAGCAACGTTACAGTAACCGCACTTTTTAGCGGAAATATTATGAACTTCTCTGATCGGTAATAGCAACCTACGTCTTATTTCGTTCCAGGGTTGTCTATTAAAACTGTCTTATTAACGTTTATGATATTTTTTTGTTGAAACACAATCTAAACTATAACTGGACGTAGTTTCGCAAAAAGGTCCCAACCCACACAAAATGAGTTTTGTGATATTTGAGTTTTTAGGTTTACGCTCTCCATACATGTGGGTTGGACTATCATGTACCATAACTTTGCACGTACTCATCGGATCGCTATGAAAGTCTTTGACTCTTAAAATATACAGCATAGTGATGATTTTGGTAAATTTTACTCAAAAATTACCATGTTGTGGGTTGGAACCTTTTTGCTTACGTCCAACTATCTGTTGCGTTATATTTCCGGAAAGTAAAATTATGTAATTGAGTCGTACTGTAACTGTATACTGTGTAATTAAGACATCCAGGTATTTTTATTAACAAAACGGTTCTCAAAAAATATGAAAAATATTAGAAGAATAGTACAATCGAGAGCACATCATCCTATACACCCATGCACTCTACTCCAATGCATCACGGGCGACTTTGCAAATAAAATGTGAAGGTTGACGCGATGTCTACATCAATGTATGTCATATTTTTTTTGTGCAATAAAGTGTAAGAACAACAACATCACTTAGGGATGTCAACAATGTGAAAACACAAACAGTCGTAATAGTACTTTACGACTCCCCGGGGCAAGCGAAATATTGGATTCGATACTGAGTGCGTATACTGAGTGCTTATACTGAGTTTTTTCATTCACTCTCGATAGTGAGAGCGTTTGCGATTTGCATAGGAGTAACAAAGAGACAAATAGATGGCGCGCTTTGTCACTCCTATGCAAAACGCAAACGCTCTCGCTATCGAAAGTGAACGACAAAACTCAGTATACGCACTCTGAGTGCTTATACTGAGTTTTTCATTTCACTTTCGATAGCGAGAGCGTTTGCAATTTGTATAGGAGTGACAGAGAGACAACTAGGTGGAGCGCTTTGTCACTCCTATACAAATTGCAAACGCTCTCGCTATCGAAAGTGAATGAAAAAACTCGGTATAAGCACTCCGAGTTTTTTCATTCACTCTCGATAGTGAGAGCGTTTGCGATTTGCATAGGAGTGACAAAGAGACAAATAGATGGCGCGCTTTGGCACTCCTATGCAAAACGCAAACGCTCTCGCTATCGAAAGTGAATGACAAAACTCAGTATACGCACTCTGGACTTGGATTCCGTTAATGCATTGTAGTACAATGACACCTGCTTGAATACGGCGACGTGGTTTCATTGCCGCTTTAACTCTACGCGCACACACATATCAAACCTTCTAGGCGTCAATGGTATGAAAAAACACGTCACGTGACCCGACCGTATATCTATCGTCGTACTGTAATGCACTAACAGAATGAAGGCCCTGGTCACTTCCGGCTAGACCGAGAATCTTCAGGTGGTTTCAGGCTTACCTTTCTTTCTCCTTCAGACGTGCCATCAAGGATATTTTGGATCGATGTTTATGCGATCTCTTCATATTATGCCCTGTTCTTAATCACACTAATATTATAAAGGCGAAAGTTTGTGAGTGTGTATGTTTGTTACTTCTTCACGTCTAAACGGCTGGAGCGATTTTAATAAAATTTCGTATGTAGTTAGCTGACACTCTGGATTAACACATAGGCTACGTTTTACTGCGGGTAACACCGCGGGGCACAGCTAGTTTGAATATATTTTGTAATCAATATAATTTGGCCGCGAGGCATGGCGTGATGGGGAAAAGACCTATGCAGTGGGCAGAGGTGGGTTGATGATGATGATGATACTCGTAATAATTTAGTCCTTAGATATTGTATGGAATCGTTCGTTACTTTGCGGAAGTCCATAGTAGCATTAAAATGTGAAAATTACTTTGCTAAATTCCGCCACAATCCCACAAGCACCATGCGGTTAGTTAATGCACCGCCCTCCCTCCCACTTTTTCAAGCAGAAGCAAGACACGAACGCACCACCACGCGGCATCCTCAGGCTTACAAGCTTGTGATCCTGAGGATGCCTCCGCTCCGTCCCACTTGTACCATTGAACAGTACCATTAATGGTACAACTGAGACTGAACAATCGTGTTTGAGGAGAAACGCGTCGCATTTTCTCACACAAGTATTGGTGTCGGTGGTAGTGTGCTCGTGTCTTGCTTCTGCTTGAAAAAGTGCGAGGGAGGGCGGTGCATTAACTAACCGCATGGTGCTTGTGGGATATTGGCGGAATTCAGCAAAGTCATTTTCACAATTTAATGCAATATTATTAAGTCCTTTTTTTTCTTCTAATTTTATGTGAACTAATTGACCAACAACATTAATTTGCTTTCCGACTGTTCAGTACAATGAAGATTAATTTGGTTAAAAGCATTTGCGTTCAAACCTAAATGATGCATGCTAAATGTCAGTGTTATTTCATTAGCGTACGAGCTTTTCCAACTGTTGATAAACACATTTGGTCGCTGTATTCGTTTTTCACAAATGTACGCTTTTGTAGATTTAGAGGTAATTTAAATTAAAAGTAGGATATTAAATAACATTTCCATCTATGAGGCTATGCAAAAAATCTAAAATAAAAACAAACCAAGGCCGAAACTGCTTCGCATACCCAGAGTTTCTTAGTATGTACCTATCATATACGAAAACAAAATATTACGTCATGAAAAATATGCTATCTTTCACTTAGTCTCTAAACCCTTAGTTTAAAAACAAACGCACTGAAAAGGAGAGCTTTTTTTTAACAACAGATATTGAATTAATCTATAAGGGACCAATCTGATGGTATCCTTTTTCTAACTAAAGAAGAATAAATTAAATGACAAAACGTGGTATAATCGCTGAACATACATCAAGAAGAAGACATTTACTGAAATTGTCACTGAAACAAAGAGAAAACAATCAAAGAACACGAAAAACAACAAAATAATATGAGATGCCCATAAAACTTAAGGCAGCCGAGTGCCACACAGTAGATAGATAGTATATTCTTTATTTTATGTACACCAGGGCCTAAGATTCTGTTAATGCATTGTACTACAATGCCAGCTGCATGAACATGGCGTTTTAGTTTCATTGCCGCTTCGATTCTCTGCGCGCACTCAAATCAAGCAATCTAGGCGTTAATGGTATGAAAAAATACGTCACGTGACCCGACCTGTCATCGAACTATAACACAGTAACAGAATCGACGCCCAGGAATTCCACATATAACAATGTATGGCAGTCAGCCACCTCCGACTACAAACGCTTTAGGTGCTTCCGTGACAACCAAAAAGGGGGCTCCAACTCAGAATACTTAGTGGTATCTGCTTTAGTAAATAGTGCTAGTAGTAAGAAAGCAAAACGAAAAATATACGGTCGAATTGTGAACCTTATGTTTTCTTTGAAGTCAGTTAGAAATTATCGCCATAAACATAGAAACATTTACACACAGTCACATAAATTGTCTAATATCTGCAAAGTGTCGCGTTTGCAGACGTGATCACAAACTACTTATATTTGTACAAAGAAAACAGTTTCAATACGATCCGTGAGACATCTGGTAGCTTTTAGAATATACCTCGGGCTCTAGAGTAGGCTTCAGTTTTCACCGAAAGCACACAAGTGTAATACTACTTTCTGCTCTGTATAAGTGAAATTAAGTGTCATATTAGTTCCGATTCCGAAATTAAGTGTCAATTAGTTCCGATATTTCTATACACGAATATATCCGATTCTATCCGATAGTAGCCAAGGTATATTCTAAACGCTAACAGACTGTAGGTACACCTCTACTATAATTAACCCGGTGAACGGACGATATTTGCTTCTCTTTTCACCAACATTTCAGGCCAAGGTGTGGCCGTTTTGTTACTTGTTGAACTCGTAATACACACACACACACGCAGCCGGGAAGCAAAAAAATGCATGAATTTGACTACCACGTTTTTCGCCGGTATTGGTAAAAAGTACGTCGCAAGCTTAGGGCATATTTGTTTGTGGTTCACACTTTTCCATCTTCTTTGATCTTTTGACTTCTTGTTGTAAGAGATTTCTGGGTGTAAAAGTTGTAATTCTTCTTCCGACTGAGTTAGTGCAAAAACGCCCAAGAGCGCCATTTAATGAAGTGCCGCCGGTTCAAGGTGGAAGATTGAGCTTTGACTTAAGCCGAAAATTTAATTTGAAAGCTAACTTGGTAAACACGGCAACAGACAGATAAAGGATACCCTCCGCTCGAGGTAGACCAAATTGGGCACCTATTGATATTTTTAGCAGAATAAATACATTTGAATTCCCTAACAGCACCTGCCAAAAATATCAATAGGTGCCCAATCTGGACTAGGCCAGGTGCTATTTGTGCAGGTCCTATTTAGGCGGGTGCGCCAACTGGACTACCTCCTCCGCTCAATCTCTTCCAGAATAAGCGCATAGTACCTACATCACAGAGAGTGTAAAGATGTTTTTAACTTAAAAAACGCAGACCTGACTACAGGACTGCATCTACCTCCGGTCTGCGTTTCGTTTTCTTGCAAACTTTGGTACAGGCGACAGCATATTATCCGTGCACTCTATTCAATTAGGTTGTGGACGACTTTGCGACAAAAATGTAAAGTTTGCCCTGCTGCCGACTTCATTTTATATAGCCCCGTGTCTTGATTAGTTTTGAGCTATAGTCATTTTCCGTCTAATTATACTCTAAACTCTAACCTTCTCAGGGCCGAATCGACAATTACAATGGGTTTACAATGTTATAGTCAAGGTCAGTGCAGCAAAGGTCAACCCCCGGTTTCTCGAACAGTTTGTTAATCGTTAACAGCTGTCAATTGTTTTATTATGCACTTTCGCCAAATGAATGCTGTTCAGCAGATCATCAGACTTTTAGCGTTCGTGAAACAGGAGGTAAGTGTAAAAAATGAACCACTCCATGGAACGACGAACTCAGGTCAGTAATAAACTGGGTTTTGTTTCTTAACTTACAAATTGCAGGGATCCGGAGGAATGTAAGCTAATCATCATCATCATCAACCAATTATGTCCCCACCGAGGAGCACGGGTCTCTTCCCTGAGGAAGGTATAGGCCATACTCCACCACAGGGGCCAAGTCCGGATTGGTGGAGGCTTGTAAGACTAGTGGCTGGTCTTACTGTCAGAAGTTTTCAAGCCGCCCTAAGGCCTCTGACTTGGCTTAACGACTGCCATGTATCGACGGCAGCCGGCACCAACTGCTTAACGTGCCTGGCAAAGCACGGAACTGTTCGAAAAAATGCCACTATACTTGAGCCATTACAAACGTGCGAACCGAGTCATAAAAGTGCGAGCGAGAGATACGATTATGCCTGATATGCCTCCTATATGTGTGAGAGAGAGGTCTGATACAAATGTTTATGTCTCAGTTCGCACGTTTGTAATGGCTCAAGTATAGTGTTAGTCAGAGACGGTCGCCCGTCCATGCACGGACCAATGTTGCTTTGATCGTTTAAGATCACTCAGGCAACCGGGGCTACGAGCGATTCGTAAGCTAATCGATTTAATTTAATTGGATTTTGTACTTTAGGTCTTGGGTTATCGTTGAGAGGTTATTCTGTACCTTTCCTCTGTCTATTGTCGGTGGATTTGTTTCCAAAATATTTGTTTCCCGACAGACCACTTCTGGTGAGCGGTTGTAAACAAGCCGTTGTAAAATGAGGCATTCGGCGCCTATACTGTAGAGGGTGCGTATAAAATACCATATTATTATGATGTTTGTATTTTGTCGCTATCTGAAATGCTTGTCACACACTAAGTACCTATTTAGTGTGATTGCAGTGGCCAGCATGAATATTTTATTGATATGAAAATATATGAATTTTTTGTGAAGAAAATTGCATGCAAAAATTCTAAATAAAATAAATAATAAACTCACGTTATCCCCGAGGGGCTACCCCCTTCTAGTGATTGGCAGAGGCGCCAATCACTAGAACTGGGCCCACTTGGAAAAATCGTAACTTCATAAATGATATTTCCATGAATATTGATTAGTAATTAAATTTTCGATTCGCTAGTAGCCCCGGGGCTGCCGGCAGCCTAAGTGATTTTAAACGATCACTAAGGTTAAGCAACATAGGGCGCGTTTAGTGCATGGATGGGTGATTGTCTATGACTAACGCTAGTGGCATCTTTCCGAGCGGTTCCGTGCTTCGCAATAGGCACGTTAATCAGTTGGTGCCGGCTGCCGTCGATAGATGGCAGTCGCTAAGCCAAGTCAGAGGCCTTAGGGCGGCTTGAAAACTTCTGACAGCAAGACTAGCCACAAGTCTTAAAAGCCTCCACCAATGCGGACTTGGCCCCCGTGATGGAATATGGCCTATACCTTCGTCAGAGAAGGGACCCGTGCGCCTCGGTGGGGACATAATGGGTTGATGATAAAATTTTCATAACAATTTGAAATTTCCGCACTCGAACGCTGTAGACAATATTTATCAATGCTCGTAAACTTTTCTCGGGTACAAGTCTTAATATGTCTTCCCTAATTTCGGTTCATGAATATTAAATTACATTTTATGTCATCAGGGAAGTCTCCAACGTAGAACTTCCCCCAGCTTAGCAAATTGGTGATCTTCAAGTAATTGACTTAAATTTCGTCGTTTGCCCTATTTTTTCAGAATTAAATGGCTTCATTACTTGCCGGCTTCGCATCGGAGAAGAAGGAAATTAAAATTAGACGGTTATGAACGAAAGGTGACCGGTTGAATCTTTAGAAAGTCTGTTAGCTTTTAGAATATATCTCGAATAGAATCGGATATATTCGTGTAATAGAAATATCGGAACTACGACACTTAATTTCGAAATCGGAACTAATGTGACACTTAATTTTACTTATGCAGAGCAGGAAGTAGTATTACACTCGTGTGCTTTCGGCGAAAACCGAAGCCTACTCTAGAGCCCGACGTATATTCTAAAAGCTGACAGACTGTACATACTGATAATTTATAAAACGGTTCGTTTGTGTTTATTACTTGATCTAATAATCACTGATAACTTTTGGTAACGAACATGACATAATGTGTCTCCTAATTCACAATTTTCATTGAATTCTTTATAAAACAGGCATTAAATTAAAATCTAACACTAGACTATTATAAACCAATAAATATAGGAACCCATTACAATCCAAGATTTTAAGATTTCAGTATAAAATATCTGATCACAATTTCACTGCTCGGGTACAAATTTCGGCGGCCATGCCCTTTTGTGTTTTTGTCTCTCTCGCTGGTAGAGCGAATAAAAAGCTTGTCTACCAAACAGAGGTCCTGAGATCGATTCCCACTAGAGGTCACTGAACTTGATTTGTGCAGATAGCCTCAATCTGGGTGTATTTTCATGTTTGTGATGTGCACACACCTCGTTACCATTGTAGTGTTTGAGTCTTAGGAAATGATACGACGCGTGTGCTGGGTCAACTAAGTTTGTTTTATTATAGATACCCCACATATAATATTTTCTAGTAGTACCTACTAACCTACTACAACCAACACAGCATAGGCTGGGGAGACAAAAAAAAACCCAAGGTCTTGAATGTTTACATGTTTGTGACGTCGCTGTTTCTGGTTCTCACGACACAGGGTATCCTTGTGTGGGGCCAGAAGTAATGTATGTGCCTGTATGTAAATGTTTAATATTAATAATAATAAACTCACGCCCGTTATCCCCGAGGGGTTAGGCAGAGGCACCAATCACTTTGATCACAATCAGTTCTAGAACTGGGCCCATGTAAACGTTTATGTTTATTAATCAATATGAGTGGTTTAACACATCAAACGACTCCAAGGCTTTTGAGTATTTGGCTCTTTGGTGCCAAGGTTTGGCCAAGTACCTATGAGTCAAACTCATGTACTGGGGAAACTCTTGAACCTATAGTACCTACGTACTTGGTGACTGCAGAAAACAAGTTTACATTATTCAGTTCGGAATCCTTTAAGAGATTCAGACGCAAACTTAGCCAGTTTTAATTATTGTAGGTCACACTATAGGTACTGTACTATAATAATTTCAAATGTTTTTAACATAGATATCATTAAAGAGAACGTTGTTGAAAAACTTTTTGTTACACGAGACAAGACACATACAAGAAATGTATTTTTAGTATTTCTTACTAGGCATGAGTCGGGCAATCTGCCATAATTACACACATCATGCAAAAATTCGGTCAAAAAACATAGACAAACAAACAGATACTGTAAGCATACTAATTTCCACTATAAGTTTCCGTTGGCATGGAAGTATATTTTGCTTACGAGAATAAAGAAAAATAGATTTACTTATTGTAATTAGTAGAGTGTTACAGGGTGTTACAAGGTGTAACCGATTTTCGACGCCTATCCGAAAATACATGTCGATCAGAATCGGTAGTTTAATCATAAGTCATAATCTGCTTACTTTTCAGTAGACATAAAAAACTGATTTCATTGTGGGACTAATGTTGTTTCTGGGTCTACTGAGATTTTCAGAGCCACATATTAAACCAGATTATATAATCGCAGAATCACTCGTAGCCTGGGCTGCCTCAGTGATCTTAAACGATCACTAAGGTTAAGCAACATACTTTGCGTTCAGTCCATGGATGGGTCACCGTCTATGACTAACGCTAGTGGCATTTTTCCGAGCGATTCCGTGCTTCGCAAGGCACGTTAAGCAGTTGGTGCCGGCTGCCGTCGATAGATGGCAGTCGTTAAGCCAAGTCAGAGGCCATAGGGCGGCTTGAAAACTTCTGACAGTAAGACCAGCCACTAGTCTTACAAGCCTCCACCAACCCGGACTTGGCCCCCGTGGTGGAGTATGGCCTGTTCCTTCCTCAGGGAAGAGACCCGTGCCCCTCGGTGGGGACATGATGGGTTGATGATGATGATGATGATGTTATCATAACAAATTTCAATTGGCTTAAAACATGGATAAAACAACGTATTCTAAAAATGTAACCTACAGTCTATTTTTTTAAGCGAACGACTAAGTGTCAACATGTCAAAAATTTGGTTTTTCAATATGCCACATTTATAACACTGCATAATATTTAGCAAAGTTATACAAAACGATATGCCTAATAAATACCATTAAGCAATTAACACAATAACACTGTTATTACCTGATTTTATCCCCCACTTGCAGTTTATTTAACTAATATTTTATTTTATCATGAAAATACCATTTGCTTAAGAGATCTACGCCCCAAAAAATACCTAAAATTTCAGTGGTCCTCAAATAAAAGCGATCCTACTGCTGCCAAATATGTTCGCAACTAGGAAAGATGACGGACTTTTGTTTAAAGGCCGATTATGATCGACTATTTTATGCTAATGGGCTACGCGAAGTGTAGGAAGAAGTATGGAGAGCTGACTACGAACCTCTTTTTTAATTAAAAACAAAAAAAGTAAGATTGACGTTGCTGTTGATGGGAGTGCGACTAAAGAAAATAAAATAGGTAACTTATCTTTAGTCTGTTCATCATTGTAAATAAGGTATTGGTAAAGTTTTTTGGTCCATCGTCCAGTTGTTTTATACTTTTTAAACCGATGTATACGATGCCACAGAATACATAATAGTACAACGATGCAAGCAAAGCTGCGTGCATGAGCTTTTTGAGTGAGATGTAAGTTTGAGAGATGCTGTGTCTCTGTTTACCTTTAGTCGTTCGCTTCAGTAAATAGAATATAGTTAGATCAATTAAACGCCCCCGAAAGCATCTGCCTACAACATTTCGTGAAAATCGTTGGAGCCGTTTCCGAGATTCTGATTATATATATGTAAATATATATACAAGAATTGCTCGTTTAAAGAGATTAGATAGATATCTTTACAAAGTTTGGTTACCTACATAAGTAACTTTATTCCGGATACACTTACTTGAATTTTTGTCCGAAGAGTCTGACCAGGGTTCGCTCTCATGCGCAGAGCTTAATCATGATGAGCAGAGACGGTGCTCGCGTCGTCGGAAGAGTCCGACCAGGTTTCGCTTCGATTCGCAGAGCTTAATCATGGTGAGCAGAGACGGAGCTCGCGTCGTCGGTTACTCGTCTCTGAGTGCGAGCGACCGGAAACCTGGTAATAAAATTTAGCTATCAAAACTATGCTCCTGCTTCGACCATGTATCTGTCATCGGACTATAATGCACTAACAGAATTGGAGCCCTGGGCCTCGATTCTCTTAGTGCATTATAGTTCCATTGCAGTTACAGTATCGGGTCACGTGACATGTTTTTAATTCCATTAATACGTAGAATTATTAGGTTAATGACACAGAACACATATTGTGTCCTGTGGTTAATGAACATATTCATTAATAAATTTATAAACTACAATACAGAGCTCGTTAGGCAAGAATTAATATAGCCTCTAAAACTAAAACAAAGCGAGGCAACTTCAAAGCGAAGAGGTACAAGCCGAAAGCTCTCAACTAGAGTAAGCTTCGTCTAACCTTGAGGAACGTTCCAGTAATCTATGTCGTGTGTTTACGAACATACGCGCGGCTACTTCCTTTGCCTTTCGTTTTTGGGTCAAGGCGTTGTAGCGTTTGTGCCAGCAGTCTGAGTAAAGGTATGACGACCTCTGTGGCGCAGCGGTTAGCGCATCTGCTTACCATGCGAGAGGTCCCGGCTTCGAACCCAGACTGGGGAGAAAGAAAAAAAAACCTCAGGTCTTGGATGTTTATGTGTTTGTGATGTCGCTGTTTCTGTTTTCCACTACACAGGGTATCCTAATGTGGGGCCAGAAGCGATGTATGTTCCTGTATGTAAATGTTTATCCCACCAAAAACATAAATGTGAATGAGAGCCAAGTTCAATATTAAGAACAGTCGTCGTTGTAGACCTCGGCGACAAAAGAATTGAAATCTATGGGTGCTGCCAAGTTCTCTGTAGAAAATCCTGAAATTTTAGTTACAAGATCACAAACCAAAAAACAAACCAAATTTCAGAAAAGTCAGGCCTTGAAAACTTCTACCAGTAAGACCAGCCATTAGTCTTACGAGCCTCCACCAATCCTGACTTGGCCCCCGTGGTGGATTATGGCCTATTATACCTTCCTCAGGGAAGAGACCCGTGCCCCTCGGTGGGCACATAATTGGTTGATGATGATAGTCAAAATCTGACCATTGGCCAAGGAATTATAGGCAAATCGGACATACTTATAATATACATGCATACATTGTATACATCACTACATACATAAATATACACACACACATATGAGTAAAACACGTCAATACCCTCCCTTCAAGCTTCGCTGGAGTCTTACCAAAGTAAGATGTACAATTTTTCCGCTTGTGGCGTGATTTTCTTCTTGAGCTTAAATTTTATGCCTAGTTCAAGGTTTCAGTATAAACAAAGTAGGTACGTTACGTTCTAATGTTAGCATTCCCAACGACTTAATGTATGTGGTCTACTCACGTCCCTACATCGCCCAATACCAATACCTTGGTCTGTGTATACAGGGTTATTTTTCGAAAAAGAGGTTGTATTTTACTTTTCATTTTTAAGTTTTTTTTCTCAGATCTTAAGACATGTATAGCCAAATATATTTTTTTAAATTTGCATTTCTGTAACTGAATAAAGTACATGCATGTTGAAGCCTCATGTAAAACATTTTCCTACTAAAATAATGTCAACGTTGTTTAACACATTTGACAATTAAAAACCGCATTACCGCATAATTTAAAAACTTAGAATACAAGAAACTCACAAACAGTTTACACGTCCGTTGCATTCTAGTACATAATAGTTATTTTAAGTGGCTGGTAATAAGGTATAAATTTGACACTATGAACAATAAATTATTTGAGATGCTCGATTAAAACAAAAATTACAAAATGTTTCGGAAAAAGTATTTCTTTTAATCATTTATTAGTTATTACAATTTTTAAATAGATGAAACATTAAAGGGTACTCTGAAATGCGACGTCACAAGCAAGTATTTTCATACAAAATTCCGTTTTAAAAGTAACTCATTTGACATTTTGTCAAATACCCAATTGAACTATAATGCACTAACGGAATCGAGGCCCTAGTTGTTTTCTTATGTTTGTTATGTCCTTGCCTGGGTTACCATAGCACAGGGTATCCTAGTTTGGGACCAGGTCAAGTTATTGTAATGTGTGGACACAACAGCTTTTTTGCAAAATAAAATGGCTACTTTAGTGTGTAGTCAACCTACCCCAAATAACCCTGTATTTTTCCAACACCTTAGTGTGGGCGGCGGCTGTCTTATCAATTGCAGGGGACTTCGACGTAAAGGGCCCGATATTCGCTGGATATTTGGACACATGCCAGAGCAACAGGTAAGTAAAGTTAGGCAGTGAACACACCGCAGTATAGTTTCTGAGGTCGTGGGTTTGATTCCCACAGGAGGCCGCCGTATGTTTGTACAAATGGCCTCAGTCTGGGTGGTTTTTCCATGTTTGTCAGGGAAGGACATTTTCTTCCCTTACCATAGCATAGGGTATCCTAGTTTGGGACTAGGTCAAGTGATTGTGTTGTGTGGAGTTGAGAAATTACCATCTTGCAATGTGAAGGCCACATGTGGGCCCCACGAATTCAGTCTAAAATAATCCTTAAGCTTATAAAAGTTCTTAGCAATCCTTAAATCCTCAGGTCTTGGATGTTTCCATGATTGTGATGTCACGGTGTCTGCTTCCCACGACACAGGGTATCCTAGTATGGGGCCAGAAGCAATGTGTGTGCCTGACTAAAAAAAATAATTGGGTCTCTGATCAATTAAGCTGGAATTGTCCTAATAAACTATAAACGGCAGTTTTGTGAAAGCGACTCTGGCGGCGTACTTTTTTTGCCCCCTTATTGTAGTCTCTAACTCAGTATGTTTTAAGGATTTTTTTAGCTTGCACCGTTGAGCTCGCTAGCCGTGACATGGATATACCTTTATTGAGATGTAAAGGTAGACTTTTCGGGCAAATGCCGATCGGTAAAAAATTGCTTTTATATTGTGAGGTTCCGTGCTTTAGGACCGAAGAGCCTGGCTAACCTAACCGCTGGCCTGAAAGGTTCCTTGTTTTCATTGTACTAAAGACGATAACGTCGTAACTCAACGCATTTCAGTGGTGGTGCGGACGTGATGTTTATTTAATTTAGCTAAACTACGGAAAACTATTATATTTCGTGCTTCTTAGGTCAAATTCAGCCATCGCATTAGTTCAAACAATATCAAGTATCAACCTCTGTTACATGTTCTTACAGTCTGTTAGCTTTTAGAATATACCTCGGGCTCTAGAGTAGGCTTCGGTTTTCGACGAAAGCACATGAGTGTAATACTACTTCCTGCTCTACATAAGTGGAATTAGGTGTCATATTAGTTCCGATTTCGAAATTAAGTGTCATATTAGTTCCGATATTTCTATTACTCGAATATATCCGTTTCTATCCGATAGTAGCCGAGGTATATTCTAAAAGCTAACAGACTAACTTTGATAGTGTCGAAAGTCCTTTTTTTGATCAGGAGTTGAATTTGTCTGCCTTCGCGTGGGATTCGGATCGAAAAGGCGAGGACTAATAATGCATTTATTTGTATGTAAAGTAACGCCTAGCTCAGGGTACTTAATACTCATCAACACGAGTAACTTTTACTATTGGATCGACCTTGAAATCGCAAACAACAACATTACAGCTGTGTTATTACTACATGAAAAGTATGAAAACCCGACTTCCCACGGCTAAAATGTAGTCTCATAATGATATTCCACATTGTATCGACCACATATTTTTGTTCAGCATCTAATTTTTGGTACTTTTCATATCCATTTGCTTTTTAATTTCAGCAAATTAGACCTTGGACACTTGTGACACGTGATGATGTGACACCAACGCAAAATTGGTGACATTGAGATGTTTGCTTCGCAACGCCATTATATAGAAAGATCATTTTTGCATTAAAATATTCTATAATAATCCGAATTTTCCGCCTATAGATTGTCGATTCTGATCGCCTATTTTTGACGCTCTTCATTTTGATGTGCATTTCGTTCGAGTCGAGTTCGAGTTCGAGTAGATCGGTCCAAATTATTAATCATCATCATCATTCAGCCACAAGAAGTCCACTGCTGGACAATGGACATAGGCCTCCTACATGGATTTCCAATATTAATATCATCAATCAATATATATAAAATTCAAAGTCCTGACTGACTCACTCATCAACGCTCAGCCCAAGCCGTTACACTTAGGAAGCTGAAATTTTGCACAGAGGATCTATATATAATGTAGGCAAGGAATAAGAACGGATTTTTTGAAATTCAACCCTTGAGGGGGCGCAAGGGGTTGCCAAAATTTGTATGGGAGGTATAAAGAATGTTGTCTAATTTTCTTGAAACTTAAAATTAATATTTTTCAATACAATTGATTGAACACGTGTTTCGCCGTTTTTTCTAAATTTAACCCTTAAGGGAGTGAACGGGGTTGCAAAATTTTGAACTGAAGTCCACGCGGACGGTGTCGCGGGCGAAAGCTAGTAGATATTAAAATTCTATACCTACTATTTTTTTCAAAGGTTTCAGATTTGGTTTTGTATTAAAAGTGATTTGTATTGATGAGTAGAAAGTGCCTAGAGCTCTAAATGTCTAGTGTCTGAATTTTTAGTTACTAGCCAATTCTTGTCTTGTATGTTATAAAACGGTCCGTAGCTATTTTTGCTCTGCAAAACGTGGTTGTGTTCAAACGTCCACAGAGTCCCTTCATGTCTCGTGCCTTCCTCAAGTTACAAGTTAGAAAATATAGATTTTTATCCTCGTGAGGCCTGACCTTGAAAAGAACAATTGATTTTGTGATCACCTGAGGACATTGGGCCCCACGAGGTTATAGGGACACCATACCAGCAACTAATCAACAGGAGAAACTACACATAATATTGTTCTAGTATTGGCAGAAATATTCCACTGCAAATTCAGAATTACACTGAAACTATACTTTTATAGTTACCTAAATACGGTTAGTAGGCCATTTCTGGGCACATGAAACAAATAGAAAGGGATAATGTATTCTGTCAAACCGTCATACCATCTGAGTACATTATATGGGTTAGGTACAGTCGAGATCAGGCCAACTTTTACATTTTTGTTGTATAGTCGCTCTTAAGGTAAGTGATTAGAGTCCACGTATATAACGGTGGATGTATGGTCGATGGTGCGTCCTCTGGGACTTTTATAGGCTCGCCTCACTTACTTAGGGCCTTCGTTTCTCAGTTTATAGGCACTAACTCTACGTGAACTATGGGGGTTATTGATATTACTTACCCTTTGAATAAATAAAACTGGAACCTACGGACCGGTGTGGGAATAATTTACACTTGATCTAAGGCGCAAACTGTGGAAAGCATTGAAAAACATCCATCAAGGAAAACATAGAAAGAAAGAAAGAACGAAGACTTTTATTAAAATGGTCACAGAAACACAATATAAACAAGTACATACATACATAAGCTCAGGCCTGTATCCCAGAGGGGTAGGCAGAGACCAGGGACTTCCACCTGCCACGATCCTGACAAATCACTTTCGCTTCGTCGACGTTAGAATGAGTTATTTTTCACTTTATCTGCCCTACCTCTTTTTTAAGGTTTACTAATGTATTGCCAAAAATCGTTTCCCAAAGTATTACTTCCCAAACTATTTTCCGCAAATTATCACTTGGCAAAAAAACATTTCTCAAAACAACTTAAAGCAAATAAACAGTTAGCAAAAGTTATTATGGCAAGTTATTGTTTACCAAATAAATACTTGGTCAAAATTCATTTTACCAAAGAGGCAACAAGAGGCAAGGTAAGAACGCATCAAAGTCGAGTCTGTTTTCGATCTTACATAGAGAACCTAACGCTCCGACGCGCTCCGCTTCGCTACGCGCGTCGTCGCACCTATATTTCTGTTGTCACGTATTCTTTACATCGCCGACCCCCCGTTCCATTATTTGAAAATAACACTTGCCAAAATAAAACGTTAGCATAATAAACGTTTGTCTTAATAAAACTTGACGCAGTAAAATTATGCGAAATGATAATTTGACCAAATGAATAAAATACGAAATGAAAACTTGCTAAAGTTTCATTTGGGAAAAGAAACTGATGCCATAAGTTTATTGGGAAGTAAAATTTGGCGAAAAATACTTTGGCTAAACGGCGGTATCCCCTTATTTAATATTCCAAAATTTCTAGGCTGGCTGGAAGAAATTTCTTTAGGAATAAGTCCGATTTGCAATTTATTATCACTAATCTGTTATCTAATCTCTTTAAGCGAGTAATTCTTGGATATATAATTATATATAATCAGAATCTCGGAAACGGCTCCAACGATTTTCACGCAATTTTGTAGGCAGATGCTTTCGGGGGCGTTTAATTGATCTAACTAGGTAAAATTTTTAGTAAGCGTTGTTTTATCCGTGTTTTAAGGCAATTGAAATTTGCTATAATAACATACAGAGGTAAATTTCGCGTCTACTTGCAAGGTTGGGATAGTTGTGACGGGAAAACGAGCGATCCGTTTCGGGCCGATTTGAAGAGACTCGATTCGAGTCATGATGTTTTTTTTCCAAGTTCTTTTTTGTTGAAAAATGATTATTTTAATTTTATATTACACTAGCTGTTGCCCGCGACTACGTCCGTGTGGGCTTTAGTTGAGTAAAGTGTTTGCAAATAAGATAGGGATACTTTTAGCGCATGCGAAAGAGTTTTCATACTAACTTCGCAACCCCCTCTTACCCTCTTGAGGGATGATTTTCGAAAGACTACTTTACACGTCTTTCATGAATTTCAATGAAGGACCTTCATACTGAATTTCATTCGAATAACTTCAAAAATAGCAAAGTTTCATACTAACATTACACCCCCCTTTTATCCCCTTAAGGGATGATTTTCGAAAAAACTATTTTACATGTGTTTTATGACTTTAAATGAAGAATCTTTATTCTGAATTTCATTCGAATAACAAAAACGGCAAAGTTTCATAGTAACTTTGCACCCCCCTCTTACCCACTTAAGGGATGATTTTCGAAAAACAATGTTTTGTGTTTCATGACCTTCAATGAAGAATGAGTAAAGTGTTTGCAAATAAGATAGGGATACTTTTAGCGCATGCGAAAGAGATGGCATACTAACTTCGACAAACCCCTTTTAACCCCTTAAGGGTTGATTTTCGAAAGACTACTTTACACGTCTTTCATGACTTTCAATGAAGGACCTTCATACTGAATTTCATTCGAATAACATCAAAATCGGCAAAGTTTCATACTGACTTTGCACCCCCCTGTTACCCCCTTAAGGGTTGATTTTCGAAAAACTATTTTACTTGTGTTTCATAACATTTAATGAAGAACCTTCATATTGAATCTCATTCGAATAAATTAAAAAACGGCAATGTTTTATACTAAGATTGCACCCCCCTTTTTCCCCCTTGAGGGATGATTTTTAAAAAACTATTTTACAAGCGTTTCATAATTTTAAATGAAAAACATTCATACCAAATTTCATTCGAATAACTTCAAAAACGGCAAAGTTTCATACTAACTTTGAACCCCCATTTTACCCCTTTAGGGGATGAATTTTCAAAAATCCTTTCTTAGTGCTCCCCTACGTTACAAAAGGAACCCCTGTGAAAAATTTCAAGTTTCTAACCCTTATAGTTTAGGCCCTGCGTTGATATGTCAGTCAGTCAGTCAGTCAGTCAGTCAGTCAGCTTCTCCTTTTATATATATAGATATTTTATATTACAAAAAAAGTACCGAGCAAAGCTCGGTCACCCAGGAACTTTAAGTTATATCATGTATTTTCTTTTGAGCAATAAAGTGTAACAACAAAAACAACCTTATGCACGCACGTCGGTTTCGGGTTCAAGGGAAACATCTGAGTTATTCACATACTCCAGTGCTTGAAATTGCCAATCCTGGTCGGGCACGAAGTGGTGATTAAGCCCATGCACTGTCTCTCTGAGAGAAAGCCTGTGCCCTACAGTGGACCCTATAACATGCGCCTTACCATAATAATATGCTTTACTATAGAAATAGAAATAGAAATATCTTTATTGAGAAATTCAATTTGCCACAGATATTTATGAAGCCCTTGCTCTCGAACTAGGATAACCTGTGCGTCAAGAGCAAGTTACAATTAGGTGCAAATTAGTTCTAAACAATGTACCAGACAAAAAGTAAAACAAAAACTATGCTGGCGCATAGAATCAAAACAAATCATTTATTGCCATAAATTACAGTACATTATGATTTGTAGTTCCAGTGTAATTTTACCGATATTGGCATAGCAATTTTAAAATTTTTGACATTTTAAATTAATATTTAGATACTTAAATAAATACAACTAGACCACAATACAATAGAGTTTAGAGGTTCTATTCTGTAAATTTACTCTGCTGTTCAAAGTTCAATGAAATATATAATTTAATTAAAATATATAATCTGGTTTAATTACGAAGAAATATTTTATATCTCCTTCACGAGTTTCACAATGAATAGGATACGTTCTTGTATTGTATGCAAATAAAAAAACTGAGAGAAAAATAATTATCTTCTTTGATTTCACATGACATAAATTTGCACATCTAAATGAAGTTTTCCCTCAGCTCCGCCTTGGATATCCTGAAAAAATCCGATCTTGATGATCGATGTTCTTAGCGAGCAATGCAACTGACTACTTCTGTCTCTCTCTACGGACACCTCAGAGCAGTCATCATTCAGCCACAAGAAGTCCACTGCTGGACATAGGCCTTCTCCATGGATTTCCAAAAAGACCGGTTAGAAGCGGCTTGCATCCAGCGTCTCCCTGCCACTTGGATGAGATCGTCTGTCCATCTTGTGGCTGGTCGTCCTACGCTGCGCTTGCCGATGTGTGGAGCAGAGACAGAGCAGTGACGCACACTAGTACCAAGATCACTTCTCGGCAAATTACTCGCGTACTCCCTTTAGAAGTCCCCTGAAACCAGCCATTATTTAACTGTTAAGGGACTCTGGCCCATTTTCCATCGGCCCCTATATTTACACTAAAGTGACTTACACAAGGTGACATTTTGATTACTTATATTTCTAGTAGGAGCTTTGCAAGATCATGCGCATATTGATGTTCTGTAAGAGTACACTAAAGTTCCATTCCAACTAATGTATTATAATTAATTTGTATTCGCTGTCCCGGCACACTTCGTACCGCCAAAGTTTTCGTAATAATTTTTCCATATTTTCTCACCATTTAAACTTTCCCTGGAATTCCAGAAACCATTTGGATGATTCTCGAGTTTTAGTGAGACTAACGAACAGCAGTCCTTTTTTATATATAAGAGAAGAAGAAGATTATGATGTGAGAAAAGATGGTCAGAGTGAAGTTTATATTTTTATATTATTTTTATCCTTAAATTATGACCACATATCTGTCATATAGTGCCATCTGGTTGGTACTAATAAGGCACACAAAGTCAGAAATGAAATGTTTGTTCAATGAAAAAAAAATACGTTCTGTTTGTTTTTGTTGTCTGTCAATGTACAACTCGTAACCGCTATCTGCGAGTCGAGTAGTAGTGGAGAAAAATACAGCAAAATCTTTTGAAGGTTCGAAAGTGAAAATCTTTATACGTAACACAAATTCGAAAATTCTGATGCTAGGTCAATTTTCTGGCTTAATTTTTTCTACTATTGTAATTTTCTAAGTAGATGTCACTTTATTAATGATATTTTAAAAGTGAGAGGGAGTAGTTAAATATAATAACTTCTAGTTAACATACCTACTGTTTTGAGCAATTGGTGGAAACTGGTATCAACTTAGAAACTACGGTGTCGTCGATCGATATAGAACTTTAAAGCTTCGAACGATAATACAATTATCTTTTTTTCCGTTAGAGAGGTTCTTATTTCTTTGACGAAAAGTTACGGGATTGATTCCAAACGAGGAAAGTTTCGAGTTGGGAACTTTTGGATACAAAATGATGAAGACTTTTATTTTATGTTCTGTGTTCGGGCGCAGAATATTTCTCTACAGAAGTGTAGCTTAAAATTATCTAAAAACTTTAAAAAGGTACGCGTGATTGAGCTCATATTCTCTTTCTGAGAGGGCCTGTGCCCGTGTGCCCTATAGTGGGATGTATGTACGCTGCTTGTCTTTAAGCTCGGCAAAAGTTTTTTTTCTCAATAATGTACCTACACAAATATAAGGATTCCTCAGTGGGCGAGTCCTAATCGCACTTGTCATGTTTTTTTATAAATAGCTTGATCGCTTGAGGTGTTCTTCTGCAATGACATTTAATTTTGTGTGGTTTATATGGAACTGGAATCGTAATGGCTTACTCCAAGGGTAGGTAATGAAGCCCTAATAGACCGATTGATTGGGGAGACCCGCGTCGTGAAATTTATTAATAAGGTCAAGGACGATTTTGTATGCGCTCAATTTTGTTGTAAGCGTCATATTTCGTTTTGTGCGGGTCTCGTACTCCACTTCGAATGACGTTAGCTCGATGCTAGATACCTCGATGTCCCTACCTCGATGGTACGTTTTGTCGAAGGATCATTACCTCGAAAGATTAACACCTCGAAAGGTTTCTACCTCGAAGGGTCTTTGCCTCGACGGTACACTTTATCGATGGTTTCTTGCCTCGAAAGATCATCAAAACAAATGTAAATATAAATTTTGCCGTAAAGGTGTATTAAAGACCAAAATGCCTATTTTCCTGTGGTTCTAAATTGGAAATGAGAATGGGCAATACTAACAAATAGAATAAAATAAATATTTAAGGGTGCTCCCATACAACAAACGTGATTTTTTTTAAATTTTATAATGATAATGACGGGCGAGGACTCCCCCTTGGCCGGTTTTTGTAATAACACAAAAATAACAATAACTCACGCCTATATTTCCTGGAGGGGTAGGCAGAGGCACCAGAACATTGATTGGGCCCACCGGAGGCCAGGTAAAAGTAGAAGAATGATTATAATTTTTTTTCCTGTTTCATTTTTAAAATAATTATAAATATTGTTGATTACAATAAAATTGTAGTCCACTAGTATTATTACACCTTCATTTACGTCATAATTTAAATTTACTTGGATATTGATGATTTGATGATCTTTCGAGGTAATAAGCCATCAATGAAGTGTACCGTCGAGGCAAAGACCTTTCGAGGTAGATACCTTTCGAGGTGTTGATCTTTCGATGTAATGATCCTTCGACAAAACGTACCATCGAGGTAGGGGCATCGAGGTATCGAGCATCAAGCTAACGTCATTCGAAGTGGAGTGTGAGACCCGTTTTGTGCCGTCTACTAAACAAGGTGATATACTTGACGTCAATTTTGGTTACTATTGTAACCAAATTTGATGTCACCTGTGAGAGAACATCCATAAAATACGTCCCAAGTTATGGGGTTCGAGGGGGTTGACAAAGTGGTACATTGTGTGACAAGGGTACTTGACAAGGGATGGGAGGAGTCCTAAGTTTCGTGACGACACATAAAAAAAGTTAAGTTTTTCAAATTCAAATATCTAGAAGTATATCCTCGTGAGGCCCAATGTCTTCAAGTGATCACAAAATCAATTGTTATTTTCAAGGTCGGGCCTCACGAGGATATTTGAATATGTATATGTAAATTCACATTAAGAAGAAGGGGTCTCACATAATGTGACCAATAGTGCCAAGGCCTTGGAGTGGTAAAAATCACGAAATTGGTGTCAATCTTGTATGACCCCTAACCTAAAGATGAGAAAGAGCGTAGGATGCTAGGCGCTGTCTGTACTGTAAGTAAAATGTAACATTTTGTAGAAAAATGCGCTCTTTTTCAGTTTGTTTCCGCCCAAATACTACCTACTCCTACGATGACTATACAGGGCGTCCCACGGCTATGCCACATGGAGGGAAAGTACCTTTTATATTGTAGATGGAACATTTTACTGAAAGAACACATTTTTTAATTTCAAAAACAATCTAAACTGCATTCATAAATTTTTAAATAAATACACGGTTGAACCGGGAATCGAACCCGCTACACGAGAAAAAAATATTACCCTGTAGTTTTAGCACACCGATCGAAAGGCTTCATCATAAGGATTATTTTTTCGTAAATAACATACTATCAGAAATAAAAGGAAGACCATAAATTTTAACATTGTTAATACAAAATTAATCAATTGACCAAGTGCTCAAGGTGAGTCCCCTCCTGTTAAATACAAAGTCGCACTCTTTTGATTATTTCACTCCCTGTCGATCTTTTGATCTTGTTGTGGTGGATATTCAGAATAATACGTCAAGGGAAGTGATGCATACTACTTCTCAAGTGGGTACATTGATTAGTAATAGGTACTTATGATAATGTCAGTTGTAGGTATGTCCTTACGGCAATGTTAGCTTTTAATTTTTCTGAACGAAATTTCACTTCAAATGTTAAAATTCATGGTCTTCCTTTTATTTCTGATAGTATGTTATTTACCAAAAAATAATCCTTATGATGAAGCCTTCCGATCGGTGTGATAAAAGTAAAGGGTAACTTTTTCTCTCGTGTAGCGGGTTCGATTCCCGGTTCAACCGTGTAATTATTTAAAAATCTATGAATGCAGTTTAGATTGTTTTAGAAATTAAAATAATGTCTTCTTTCAGTAAAATGTTACATCTACAATATTAAAGGTACTTACCCTCCATGTGGCATAGCCGTGGGACGCCCTGTATAGTTTCCCTACTTGCCTCTTTCCCTCCGTAGATATTAAGTAAGTACTTTTGTTTCAATTTTCTGCCGAGGGCACTAGTATTATAGTATTAGTATTATTATGTCTGTCATCTTCTTTTCAAATAATTTATCTGTAAGACCAACTTTAGTATCACGCCCAGTGTGGAAAATCAGAACTTCCTGATACCTACCTTCCGATCTTGCCTGATTGTGCAAGATTGTGTAAACATTTGAAAAGTTAATAAACTATTTTTATTTTATTTTATTTTATTGAATTATTATTTTCATTATTATTTTATTGTGTAATTCCTGGTACATACAATAAAGAATATTCTATTTTTCTATCTACCTCCTACAACCAAACCAATAAACTTTACCTCGTTAAAATCCTCATCTCTTCTTGAGTCTCTGCTATAACTGTACCATTCAAAATTTTCGATGACACATTCTCATTTTATCGTTCAATTTGCATCTTGGGGGATATAATTTTCTTTTTTATTTTGTCGACGAAATTGAATGGAGTCTTGCGATAATTTGCATGTAGGGGAGAAGACGTGACGTCGCTCCGCCTTCGCGAAACTGTGGGACATGCGGGCTGACGATTTGAAGCGTATACATAATTGTGTTGCGAAACAAATAATATCAAGAATAAAAAAACTTCCACACAAAACAGTCACTTGTCTAACCCCCTTAGCATAATCTATTATACCTACCGCTCTCGAGAATAGATAAATACAATATTAAAGAAACGAAGCAAATATAAAACAATACGATAGTAAGTACGTTTAATATTAATATTACTCTCACAGAATTTGTCAGAAGTCTGTTTAAAAAGAATTTAAAGGTATTAAAGTATATATTGAAAAGAAAGAAGAATTGGATCCAGAAAGAGATTGATGAGTAGTTCAATAATCTCTTTCTGTATCTCTTTTAGGTACATCTTATTAGAATGATAAAAAATCATAAACATCAATGATAATTCAATTTTAATGTGAATTGAATTGATTTCACTCAGGTTCAAACCTCTTCAGTTAGATAAGTTGAATTCTTTGTAACAAAATTGTATACTACAAATAACTGTGATTGTAAACCTCTTTGATGTTCAAAAAGTAAACATAGTGTGGGTTTTGATCGATGGACAGAAGATTTTATTCAAATTAAGGATAAGGACTGAAAATCACTAGAGCTGCTTTATGTTAGTTTTTACATTTCACTCACATGTAAGTATGATTTTACGTTACGGATTCTTGTATAGCAAGGGATCATTAAGGGCATTTTCAATGCGGTGAAACATTTTCTCCATATCATTTCTATTGCCACGGAATTTAAACTCCCTCACAGAAGTGTGCGAGACGCCTCGAGAACTCTCTGTCGTTTGGTCATTGGCGACGACATGTTGCGATCCACGGCCAGCGTTTTGGTCACCTACATAGAGGTATACGCGGGCAGGTAGCGCGCACAGCTGGCGCGTTGCGGCATTAGGGGCGTCCAGGCAGCTGAGCGCGTGGCCACTGCCGGATCGCTCGCAAGGCCCCAGGCACGCGCGCCGCTGCGATGTATACGCCTGAATGTAGTGTCTCCCGGTACGCGTGCAAGCAGCAGCGGCACCACTATAAATCTTGCACGATTGGGCCCCCACCGCGTCCATAAGGCAAGGCCCTGTACAGTGCTCGCCATTACCTGTCAACGCCTCAAACACTATGTCGGTGCGCGTCATTGCGCTGCAGTAGTCCCAGGTGGTGCTGTTGACCATGCACCAGTCAAAGAAGGCGCCGAACTGTCCGCACGGTCCATCGCACAGCGGCTGATCTGTGAACCACTGTGTCGTGAAATATTGCAGTGTGTCTACGTTGAAGCACTGCTCTTGTTGTAGCGCGCCTGCGGGCGTCATTAGTGTGACGCATTGGCCTCTACAGGCGCCGAGGCAGGCGTGCCCGCTTATTGTGTAGCCGTTGACGCTGTTGCGACGCAGCCCTGTGGTCCGGGCTAACAGAGTTACCACCACCAGGGCTTGAAATAGCGCTCTTCTGCCCGGAACACCCATAGTGAGACAGACTGAGCTCTCCTTCGCGTCGTGACCGCTACAGTGAGGTTCAACGACAGCGGTGTGACCAACTTTTGTAGATTTTTACTCACTTTTGTAAATTTGGAGCAAAGAGATCGATAATGTGTTCGTACGAATGTACTTGGTTAGGCAGGGATTCGAAGTAGAGAATATTTGATTTAACATTATATGGTTGAGTAATGTAACATTTACTTGACCACGCTTTATTAGTTTCACATGTATTAATTTAACAAAAGGACTGACCCGATTACACATGAATGAGTGCGGCTTTAAACTTATTGTAGTTTCGATCAATTTGGTGGACAGTTCCTATATACACACTAGCGAGTAGGTAATTATTCAATGGCTTTATTTCATTCATGACAGTAAAACAAGTTTTTCTTAAACGGTATGATATCTTCATAATTTTATAACCATAGTTAATTAAATTATAAATTCAATGGAGATAGATGGAGTAAGCTCTGAAGGCTAGATGACTGAAAGTATGGCAAAGATAATGAATAAGCTCATTGAATTTCAATGATAAGCTGAAATGTTTTCCTCAGCGTTGATAAATGAAACCAATGCGTATAGGAACGCAAACGATTAAAATTGTTGAAATAATCGCTCGTTAAAATAGAATCTCTTGTAGCCTGGGCTGCCTGAGTGATCTTAAACGATCACTAAGGTTAAGCAACATGCGGCGCGTTCAGTCCATGGATGGGTGACCGTCTATGACTAACGCTAGTGGCATTTTTCCGAGCGGTTCCGTGCTTCGCAAGGCACGTTAAGCAGTTGGTGCCGGCTGCCGTCGATAGATGGCAGTCGTTAAGCCGAGTCAGAGGCCTTAGGGCGGCTTGAAAACTTCTGACAGTAAGACCAGCCGCTAGTCTTACAAGCCTCCACCAATCCGGACTTGGCCCCTGTGGTGGAGTATGGCCTATACCTTCCTCAGGGAAGAGACTCGTGCCCCTCGGTGGGGACATGATGGGTTGATGAACCAACCGGCCAAGTAAGAGTGGCAATAACTCATCGAGGGTCCTGTACTATTTGAAGTTTTATTTATAGTTACCTAACAACTTTCATACTTTCATGTGTTTTAAGTACTTGTATTTAATTATGAACCGAAAATAGTACAATTAAAGTGAAATATGATTCTTCGTGTGTTGGTAGAATTCAGAGATATTTTTTGTAGAATTTTAAATAAAAAGTGGTCACACTAAGCAACAGATGCAGGAGGTTATCGCATTTGACATTGTTGGATATATTAAAGTGTTAAACTCTTATGATAACTTTATAGGTTGCTCGTATATGCTCGTATACACCATTAGTTCGATATATTACAAAGTAATCAAAATATAATAATATGTTACAAACAGAATTATTTCCCTGTCTGGCCATAATTAGAGCTTTTGTTAAAAAGTTTGCTAAAGACTGAGATTTAACTGAAAAATATCGATTAAAATGTATAATGCAAAGAGTTTCTATTCTTACTAATGTACTTTGTATATAAAAAAAAATTATGTATCCTAGTATTCAGAACTTATTATTGCACAGCTACACTGTCAAAAAGTACCTACCAATTGGCGAACGCAAAGATAAAATTACGGAGGTTTTGAAAAAATACGGTGACCATGTCAACGATATTATTTCGTTTTTTTTTTTTTCATAATGCTGCTATCCGGCCAAACTTCGTTTTGTTACGAAAGGATCATCCATGCTTTCCAAACGAAACACTAATTTTTATTTTATCCGAGTATCATCGGAGGCTTTGAGTATCACTGAAGTGGTGGACAGTATTTCACGCCCAACCTGCTTTGACAACAAAGTAGGTATTTTAGGAGGGTTTTCTTTTTTATCTTTACATTTTCAATGAAGTTTGTTCGAAGTCTTCTGTTTATAAGTTGATCGCCTATTTCTCGTTAACTTGGAAAGTCTATCTAACTCTGATAGATTTACATTATATTAGATGCTATAGGATAGGCCCGACTTTTTTCAAAACTGTATTTTTGACTACGAAACAATAATAAGTATAGCTTGAGCCTAAATACGCTGCATATCTTCTAAGCGTGGATTTCCCAGACATGGTTACTTTAAGAGAAAGGTGTGGGTTTTGGAAAGGGCTTTAGTTTATTAACACCGGGTGTTATGTAGATTAATCCATCTCTGTACAGTCGACAGCACATCATCCTATACACCCAGAACTCTACCCCGTTGCGTTACGGGTGACTTTGCACCTAAAATGTGAATATTGACGTGCTGTCGACTGTACGAGTAGGCACTAAGCCGCATTCATTGTTCATTCATACACGAGGAGATACCTCTGGCTGGTAGGCTATTGATCAAACCCTCCTGTCCTCTCGGAATCGAGTTAGACACAGCCGGTTTCTGAATGGAGAATTTCACTAGGTCAATAGTATAAAACAGTCATTTAAAGAGAGCGACTGGACATCTACTTGCTTCTCACGTTTCCAATAATAATTTAGTTAAACACTACAATTTAGAAGTTTACTGGACGTACTTCTCACTTTTCCAATAATAATGAAGCCAATAATAATAATTTAGGGCGTAGGCCTTCTCCCAGAGTAATTACGACGAGTGCCCATCGCAAATTGGCAATTTTAAGCGCAGAGGTATGTTATGTACCCTAGATTTCAGGTTTCCTTACGACGTTTTCCTTTTCCGTTAGCTGGTGGTATTACTATAATCAGAAATTTATTTCAAAGTGAAGTATTACATTCTGTTTGTTGAATGTCAATACATACACTCTTATGTAAATTGTTAGCCGCTGCCTTGGGGCCGAGTGAAGTGGAGAAAAAGGCAGCGAAAAAAAACTCCACTCTGACCATCTTTTCTCAAATCACATTAAATCTACAAATTAGGTATGAGTGTTCATATACCAAGATGTTGCCTGCGAAAAAAATCATTGTTTTTTCCCTAATCCCAGACTTCTGTTTTCTAACTAATAAACCCACCAGTGTATTTTTTTTTAATTGATTCTAAATTCTAACGTCATGGACAACACGAAAAAAATTTTTTTTCGGTGTGGGCCCTTGGATTCTAGTCCTATTTAGCCTAAAATCGAATCCCTCGTAGCCCGGGCTGCCTGAGTGATCTTAAGTAATCAATAAGGTTAAGCAACATACGGCGCGTTCAGTCCATGGATGGGTGACCGTCTATGACTAACGCTAGTGGCATTTTTCAGAGCGGTTCCGTGCTTCGCAAGGCATGTTAAGCGGTTGGTACCGGCTGCCGTCGATAGATGGCAGTCGTTAAGCCAAGTCAGAGGCGTCAGGGCGGCTTGAGAACTTCTGACAGTATGACTAGCGACTAGTCTTAAGGCCGCCATTCACGATCACTCCATTTCCATCACTCGGCGCGGTGTGGATAGCGGCCAAAAATTGGTCAACTACACGAACGTTCCATTCGCGTCGCTCCACTCCATTTTTCTAAAATATCTTCCATTCCATTCTACGCCTAGATTGCCCCCTAAAACATGTGCTTAGTGAATGGATCCTGACGAAGATCAATTGTTACTTGCGGCAGCTGCAGCCTGTATCATCATAAAAGAGAAGAAACAATCTAAACGCCAGTGGACAAAAAACTGGCTTCTGAATTTTCAGAAATTCTCTTCTCTTTCGGAAGACATTTTTATTTGACGTTTGACGACCTACTTTTATACGTGGCTCAGCTGTGAACACGGACTACAGAAAATATACAGACTCTTTTTAACCGCAAAATGAGCGTAAAATGGATTGAGATTGGCCATAGGCGACCGGGTGTGGAGTGGAATAAACGGAGTGATAGAACTCCGCGTGTACGCCAATACGCGATTGGCCACAGAGTGGAGTGTTGAATTTGGAGTTTGGAATGATGGAACGGTGGATTTTTGAATGATTGGATGTCCAAAATTTCTTGACGCTCTGCTCAATCCACGTGAGATTTCGCACACACGGAAGGTTTTTGTCATATTTTGGAGTGTTGGCGTGGAATGTTGTGAAGTTGAGTGATCGTGAATGGCCGGCTTTAGAAGCCTTCACCAATCCGGACTTGGCCCCCGTGGTGGAGTATGGCCTATGCCTTCCTCATGGAAGAGACCCGTGCCCCTCGGTGGGGACATAATGATGATGATGATGATGATGAGCCTAAAAGAAAACAGCAACATTTTTTCAGCAACTTTTCGCGGATCAATTCCATAGTGTTATTAGATATTTCTTAAAGAAGGTAAGGTTAGTAAACAAATTTTATTTGCCGCTAGACTCGCATACTGAAAAGAAAAAAACCGCATACGTGACGAGGGGGATTCTTTGTAGAGCTTTGTGTGGCATTGTTTTGTTGACGGCGCGGATCAAAGAGTTGACTGACATTGTTGACAAAGCTAGTTGGGACACCTCTTGGCTTGTTTGACGAGGCTGGTTGCGTGTAACAGGTGGAAATTATACTACATACCGGTGGCCGGGACACTTCTTTGATGTGACGTGGTATTCAGTTTCTCTAATGTGAAGTTTTATTTAAATCTTCTTCTTCTTGTTCGTTAGTCTCAAAAACTCTAGAACGGCTGGAGCGATTTTGCTTATTTTTGGTTTTTTATATTTGTGGAAATCCAGGAAAGTTTTAAATGGTGAGAAAATGTGGAAAAAATACGAACAGATCGGGACAGCTAGTCGTTTATAAATGACAACGTTTACACAAAAGATAAGATAAGAATATTCTTTATTGCACACAAAAAACCAGAGACAAATAAAATTTAAAATACGATGGATTTAAAATAATACCAAATTAGTTGCGTTATGCCCTGAAAAGAACAATTAAAACTCGTTATGATGAGTCGACCAGCCCACCTATTTATAATTGTACCGTTTAAATAATCCCGAAATCATATATGAGCTTCGAAGACGAGGAGTCACAATCCTTTCTACAGAATAAAATAAAAAAAGAATAAAAGACGATATCGCAGCGAAATATTGCAGTAATGTTTCGTTGGTTTTGTTGCAAGATCGAGTGGTAATGAAAATTCAAAAGAAATCTACAGTCGTATTTTATATTAAACGGAGTAAACTGACAGTAGCTTGAAAAATAATGTTGCCATGTTCAACGTAATAGTGATGCGTTCAGTTTTGTTCAATCACAAGAATGAATGAATACTTCGTTAACATTACCTTATTGAAACAAAAATCGCTCGTAGCCCCGGACTCAGCCTAAGTGATCTTAAACGATCACGAAGGTTAAGCAACATAAGGGGCGCAAACAGTTTATGGATGGGTGACTGTTCTATGACTAACGCTAGTGGTATTTTTCCTAGCGGTACCGTGCTTCCCAAGGCACGCTAAGCAGTTGGTGGCGGTTGCCGTCGATAGATGACAGTTGTAAAGCTAAGTCAGAGGCCTAAGCTTGAAAACTTCTGACAGTTAGACCAGCCACTAGTCTTACAAGCCTACACCAATCCTGACTTGGCCCCCGTGGTGGAGTATGGCCTATACCTTCCTCAGTGAAGAGACCCGTGCCCCTCGGTGGGGACATAATGGGTTGATGATACACAATGAAGTGGCCTAAGAACGTCATCCACCGCTTCCGGTATCTTTTTATTCGATATTTATATGTTACGCTAGCAGTGCCCGCGACTTTGTTCGAGCCACAGGATTAGCCTATGTCCACCCTGAAGGTTCATCCTAAACACTCGTGAAACCACATTTGAAATTAGATATCTACTTTCGGACTACTATTACCCTTTACATACAAACTTTTCCTCTTTATAATCTGTCTTATATCTAATATCCCTTCTAATGGCGGTAATTAGCATAAGTAAGTAATAAATAAGTAAAATTCTTGCCCTAATATACCTAATTTAATCACTAATTATTATTGGAAGACACTGTTGGCGAACCAATTTCACATGTCGATTGTGATCTGGCTAATTTTATTACTTACTACTTACTTACTGCGATGGCTCGATCTTGGCCTCTGATACAAGAAGTCGCCACTTGTCTCTGACTTGGCTAATTTTATTACTAATTTTTAATAATTCTGGGTAAAATCCTATCTCTAATTAGACAATTTTACAGTTTGGACAAAAAAAAACTGGTTTGATTTCGTCAGACAAAGATAGGATGAGTTTATTGAAGTCAAATAACGCGTGAATTTTCAAATATATATTAAGCCAAAAAGAAACAATGTGGTTAGGTGAAGCTTGGTGACAGTAAGACCAGCCACTAGTCTTACAAGCCTCCACCAATCCGGACTTGGCCCCCGTGGTGGGGTATTGCCTTTAATATTAAATTATCGCCTATAATAAAAAATATTGTTTTATATTAAATTTAACCAGAAACTAACTAACAGATAATAATACTAATCCTTCGCAGACGAAGTCGCGGGCGCCAGCTAGTAAAAGATTGATGTCATTGTTTCATTCATTCACTTTGTCACAACACTATTTTTATTTCGTCAAAAACTGACAACCCAGTAAACGTCAGTTTACTCCGATTAATAAAAACAATAAAAAATACGACTTTAGAGTGTGACATAATCACATAATAAGGCCGCCAATTGGACTGTATCTTTTTAAATGTTTTTTGTCTGTTTTTCCTGGTAGAATAAAGAATATTATTTTCTTATCTCCTATGAGAACTCACAGCCAAAATTTAATATAAATAAGACTGATGCGCAAAATTCTTATTTCAGAAATTGGCGGTTAGTAAATTAATTATTAAGAGCACGCGTTGACTTGATTGAATTAACTTCCCTCTGCTCCAGGTTCTTAATAAATTCTAATTCAGTTACTAGATATGTACTTAAGGTTGTAAATCCGAAATTATTACCCAGCCGCCAGCGGGCGACAGCCATAAAGCTCGATCGTGGACCTAGTAAGAGAGAAAAAACGTGGGAATTAAACTCTATCGTGAAGGGTTTCGTGGGGTACCTACTTCAATGAAATGAAATAAACGGGATCGAGGCTTATCTGAACCCTGTTCAACCTTGCTGAAGGTACCTTTTAGCTTTTATTTGAACTGAGTTAAGACCTTAAGTATCTGTGAGGTATTTAATATTTAAAATTTGACGACCTCTGTGGCGTAGTGGTTAGCGCATCTGCTTACCATGCGAGAGGTCCCGGGTTCCATCCCCGGCTGGGGAGAAAAAAAAATCCAGGTCTTGGATGTTTACATGTTTGTGACGTCGCTGTTTCTGGTTTCCACGACACAGGGTATCCTAGTGTGGGACCAGAAGCAATGTATGTGCCTGTATGTAAATATTATGTTAATAAGTGAAATTAGTCCCTCAAACTAATTAAGTACGCATTTTCCAAAAAAGGATATTTGGTTTTCACTTGTTATTTGTGTTTCGGGTGTTAAAAAATAAAGACAAAAATCTACCTCTTTTTTTAAATACGCCGTTTTAGGCAGGATCCAATAAAATTACCTAGTTTAGAACTTGAAATGTGTAAAGTTATATTAGTAAAAATAAACATTTTTCGGGTACAGTCGACAGCACATCATCGTATAAACTCATGCACTCTACTCCATTGCATTACGGGCGACTTTGCAACTCAAATGTGAAGGTTGACGTGCTGTCGACTGTACAACTTTAGTGAGCGTGTGGATTGAGTGAGCACCCTTCTAAAAATAGAAAAAGGATGCTGTTCATTTAGTAAAAGTTCTAAAAGAATTGTAAAAGTAATATCTGCATTTGTAAAACGATACAAAAAAAATTACAGTATTTAACGTGTGCTCACTCAGTTCTCACAAAGTACCATCGAAATCAGTGACTGTATTAATTTGACATGATATATTTATACACTAGTCTTTAGTAAAACCTATGCTAACTTACCTTTGTAATTTATAGATCACCTGGTAACGTATTTAAGATTTTACAATTAATTTCTTATGCTCACTCAATCCACACGCACACCAACTTTACTGTAGGAGTTGTCTTTAATGCGGTTCACATTTGTAATGCCTACAAAAATACTTTACCACTACTCTGCACGGAACCCCAAAAGCTGTTTTTCACGGTACGCGTCTGTAGGCAGGTACTTTATTAAGATCTTTATTAGAAAACTTTTATCTCCCACCCACACAACAATGGGGTAATCCTAGGTATTGTAATCCGCGCTAATAATGAACGAGAAAAATAATGCAGAAGAAAAATCTAAGCTCACACACTCACAACGAGACGGCAGCAACATAGGTAGGTAGGTAGTTGACGATATTGTTATTTCCAATTTCCTACGGTTCGCTCTATCAAACATGGTGTTATTAAATAGATCCTTGAAATCTATGCGTATTGGACACCAAAACAAACTTATTCATAAAAAGTTGCTGAAAAAAAAAAGGATATTCCTACGTATTTTTTTCTTTTTCTGCAACGATTTTGTAGTTATCCGGAGAAACTAGGCTCTACGGGGAATAGTGCCGTCATAAGAGAAAAAGACGCAACTAATATTTTTGCCGAAATTGAGTTATAGGTATACAATTGTTCGGAACGAAGAAAAAAGACGCATCGTTCTGTATTTTTTTTATTTTGACAGGGGCATTTTCTGCGAAGTTAGAGTTAATAAAAATACCCATTTGACAACGTATTTTGTTCGTTTTTTAAGTTCAAAAGGCGTTTTAGACTTGAACTAAGATAAAAAACGATTTGGTCAATTACTTCTGAAATACGATACAAAAAAATGAAGTTTCTAAAGTCAAAAGACGCATAAAACGCAATTCACAATTGCTTACCTAAAACTTAAATATTTAATTTCTCAGTTGCAGATGTCAGATGCATCTTTTTACCTTATGACGGCAGAATACTAGTCAGTCAGAAAATTAATAGATTCATCAACATCATCTCCTTAAATCATCCGCAACAGACGCTCAATGATGATGGTCACCAAGCTCCTGTTTTCATTAGACGAACTACTTAGGTGTACATTAACCAGGTCTATTATCATCATCAACCCATTATGTCCCCACCAAGGGAACTGTGGAAGGAATAGGCCATACTTCCACCACGGGAGCCAAGTCCGGATTGGTGGAGGCTTGCAAGACTAGTGGCTTATCTTATTGTCAGAAGTTTTCAAGCCGCCCTAAGGCCAACCACTATTAACCACAAATTAGACTCGGCTACCCAATGTACCTCGAATCGTCATAATAAACTACGAATTGTAGTTAGGTATCTGAAACTCTGCCGAGGCGATGATTCAGTTCAAAAATGTCGGAAACTTTAGGCAGACGGGAAGCTTATAAGCATCACTTAATTTACTTATAGGCATAGTATAAGTAATGATGAGACTACGAAATGAAATATAAGAAGCTTAGAGGTACTTATCGATAGGTAGAGGAAGCTAGGCTCTCTAATTAAGTGAATCAATTATAAGTGAAGCAATGAACACATCAATCGTGCTCGATAGGAATTTCCTTTGCCACCCCTTCGATCAGCTGTCGCTGATTCAAGCTACTGGAATAACGTACTTATCGCGTAGGATATAAGAGCTGCTTTCAATGTTTTGCACAACAAACCTGTCTTTGGACATTAGTATTACCCCCGTTACCTATTTGTCGAAGGAGCTTTGTGGAGCGAATTTATAACAATCCTATAGGCACTATTTTTGACGTTATTCCGGATTTAGTTTATTCCTTAATGTAGAAATGTACGTTAGCTGCAAGATACTGAAATATTACGAGATATTGAAAACCGAATTACCCACTTTGTAGTGAATCGTCTAATTTGTAGAAGTATTTTTTCTCAGCGCCTGTAAAAGGCCCCAACTGCTCACTGTCCATCTCAGCACAACCCACCAGCATTAAAACTTACCCTTTCCTCTGTTACAGATGCCATGGGTCCCCCGCGAGCGTAAGAGCGTTCAAAAAACCCAGTGCCAGTGCCAAAGTAAGAGTGCCAACTCGAGTCCAATGTAGTGTCTACCATGGGGTGTACGCCTAGCATGCTTCTGGACCACAAAAGCCGGCGCAGGGACTCCGCTGGGTCCCAGGAGGCGGCCCTGGCGAAGCCTCCGCAGGTCTTCAGTAAAGCTGTGCAGGCTGCCAGGGCCCCCAGGGCCTCCTTGGAGAGCGACGGGTTCAGCATACAGCTCTCCAGCAAGAAGGACAGCTATGTCTCGCAGATGGGGAACAACTTCGCCACGCAGCTGCACATTAAGAGGATTTCTGGTAAGTTTGAGCTGTTTTGTGTTCAACAAGAACACATACCAACTGCATGGATTCAAGAGGGGGTATTTAAGATAGTGTCACAAAAGCAAATTATCGAATTTGGGAAAAATGGAAAACCAATCGAAGTTTCCAATGTAATAGACAAAAAGCTATTGTAACACCCGATCCCCCGTACGCTAACAGCCTGTTAATGTACCTTAGTAAATATTTTCTGTTTTTTTGTATTTATTTTCTAGTGTGCTAATAAAGTAATAAAGAATATTCTATTATATTCCACGGTAAACAGCTGTCAGAAGTTTTTTTTATGCACTTTCGCCAACTGACAGCTGTTAAGTAGATTAACAGCTTGTTAGTGTACGAGAAACCAGGGGTAAATCTTCTAATATATAAAATTCTCGTGTCCAAGTGTTAGTGCGCACACTCTTCCGAAACGGCTTGAACGATTTCGATGAAATTTTATATGTGTAGTGTACTCGGTAGGTTTGAGAATAGGTTGTTATCTATTTTACATACCCCTCTGGCAAAAAAACGTTTGCCGGGTCGGCTAGTTACATACTCGTATAAAAGGCGCATTCTGAAATTTACTTAGTTACACATTTCCTACAATAAATGGTTTGAAAAACAGGGTGTCTATCAATCAGGGTGTCGACAGCACATCAACATTTACAGCCTTGCGCTCGAACCAGTCACGATAAGGCAAGACTAAGATTAGTTACAAACTCGCGTTATCGTAACTGATTTTAGTTGCAAAGACGACTGTACACTATTGTAAGTGATAGTGTACAGTCAAAAGCACATCAACCTTTACAGATGTAAGGGTTAAGGGCAGGGTACAGGGAATGAACCCTTACACATTACCTTCGGAAAGTTAACTTGTTTATTACACGTAGCGACCCGCCCCGGCTTCGCACCGGTGACAAAAACGTTTCCGTGGAAATAGCTATATTAGTTCCGTGGAAATTTCCGTAGAAAGTAGCCTATAGCGTTCTGAAGAGTGTTTTATATCTCCATACCAAAATTGATTTATTTTTCTCAAGGGAATTTCCCGTAGTAAAAGCAGTTTTTTGAGCTGTAAAAGAAGTGTATTTTACTGAAAGAACATTATTTGGTTCTATTGTTTAAAGTTTTCGCAGCGTACGCGATGTAAAGAAAGGAGACGGAAACGCTTCCATACATTGTTGGGCCCAGATGTAAAAGACGAGAGTGGTGTCAATAAACAGCTTTATATTGTCAAACCATCTTTGAAAATTTTGCGGATTTTAGCAATCTGAGAGCAAAGTTAAAAGAGATTTAGTAAAAGTGAGGCTATGCAACAAATTGACAATAACCTATAGGTACTTAACAGCTGATTTTATAACTATGATCATATGATAGACAGTTATTTATTACATTAATTGTAGTTATTATTGCATTGAGTGGGAAATTGTAACGAAACTCACAAATAGATTAAAAGACAGGCAAGATAAGGATTTCTGTCATTTTATCCTCTAAAACTCGTCGGCCCAGTGTATTAAATCGATAAGTCGGTATGCCACAGTCGTATAAGTTAAACAATATACTAGAAGTCCGTAGAGCGAAAGCACTGGTCGAGGAATATAATTAAAATACGCAAGCGATAACCGATACAAGACGAGTAGGTAGGTAGTCCGGTGATCATGATGGGAAACGATAATGTACGTACCGCGAATGCTTATCCTGAGAACGTACGCCCCGGTAATGTACAGCCACGGAATCCGTGCACATGTATACGAATTCCCGTCCGTACGTTCTCGGGTCGTGCGTTATCATATCAGGCTGTATAAAATTGGTACGGGCGAGAATCCGTGTACAGCCATAGACACGACGGAGTGGTGCCTCGTTTCCATGAAGCGTAAATTATTCACTTCGCAGACATTACACGCTCGATCTAGTGCGTGACATTATCGAGGCTATGAGTCGCAATAGATTGACGTCCTGATCTGGCTGGATCTTACACTAGACAAGTCAATCCAAATGGTCAGAGTTTAGATGTAGAGGAGCGATACATCAACCCATTATAAACCCATTGAGGGGCACGGGGCTTTTCCCTGAGGAACCTTTCTCAGTGAAAAGCCCGTGCCCCTCGGTCCTATACCTATAGGGCATACTCCACCACAGGGGCCTAGTCCGGATAGGTGGAGCCTTGTAGGACTAGTGGCTGGTCTTACTGTCGGAAGTTTTCAAGCTGCCCTAAGGCCTCTGACTTGGCTTCACGACTTCCATCTATTGACGGCAGCCGGCACCAACTGCTTAACTTGCCTTGCGAAGCACGGAACCGCTCGGAAAAATCCCACTAGCGTTAGTTATAGATGGTCATTTGGGCACGAATTCCCGGGTTGTACATTCTCGTGCCGTAAATTCTCGGTCCATGCAATATAGTGACCCATCATGATGATAGATTGAAAATCCGGGAGCTGTCACTGTCAGCACAGATTAAATACATTTGACAAACATAAAAAGTAATAAATCGATCTGTAAGCGAGAATCTACGAGAATCGATTTTAAATTTAATATTCTGTTTTATTGTAAACTATTGACAATATAATAATTTATTCCGTAGATTTTGTTTACTTTGATTGAATCCATCATTCGATGAGAGTGATTTTATGTTCAATAATAATTCTTGAAATCATTCACAGCAATCGATTATAGAAACTCGATATCGAAACTCTATTTCATCAGTGCAATAAACTTGTTTTTAAGATTTCTCGTCTCCCACATTGTGAATTGAGCAGATTTTTTATATTGTGAAACAGAAAAAAATACCGCTTTTTTAAACCATATTTCATCTTATTACAATTGGGCCCAGAGATCCCCGGCTCCTTTATTAGTATTTTTTTATACCTTGGGTTACATTATTCAAGTTACATCATTCATTATTCATTTCGTACGGAACCCAAACGGGTTCCGTACGAAACATAGCCTATGTTACTCACAAATAATGTAGCTTTCTAATGGTGAAATAATTTTTAAAATCGGCCCAGTAGTTTCTGAGCCTATTCAGTACAAACAAACTTACAAATCTTTCCGCTTTATAATATTAGTATAGATGATTTTTAATATGAGTTGGGTGCCGTGTACAGAACTGAGTAAAAGCAAAATGAGGTGCATTTAGATTGATAAATAAACATCTCATTTTCAATAAACAAGATTGCTATTTTAGTTAGATAGTTATTTTTCTATTGATTGCGCTAATGTTATGCATTGAGCGACTTAATACACGAAATTCCTAGACTTTCATAATCACACTCTCTCTCAGATGAGTGATGGGAACTACAATTTTTAAAATACGCAATCGTGACCTCCTTTTCATAGACTACTTTATAGACCTCTTGCAGGTCAGCTATTGGTTGCAAATGTCCCTGAAACCCCCGATTTCTCGAACACATTAAATCTGTCAATTGTTTTTTCGTATGAAGTCTGTCAGCTTGTAACGGGTAGAATAACAGATCGTTGATGTTCTCGAAATTGGAGGTAAACATAAACATTTACATACACAGTCACATACACATTGGCACATTGCTTGTGGCCCCACACTAGGTAAGACGCGTCGATGAAAAATTTCTGATAAAACACTCACTCACTCACTCACTCACTCACTCACTCACTCACTCACGCACTCGCTCACTCACTCACTCACTCACTCACTCACTCACTCACTCACTCACTCACTCACTCACTCACTCACTCACTTACTTACTAGAAAACCAATACACTTAGGCCGACGTGCACCACCGACTAAAATCCATTTAGCGTTAAATTAAATAGAATTTTGACAGATAGTGTATGGCGGAACTGTCAAAATTCTGTGGTGCACCACAGAACGCCATACAGCCGGCCTAAGTATTCGATTTGCAATAAATATTTAATACCTCAATCAAAGTTTCCGACTTTAATTGCGTTTCCCGTTAAAACGTAATTCTACCCAAGTTGGTACCGAGTACCTACCGACGCACTGAAAGCGAAAAATCTTTTCAATCCACAACAAAAACGGAAGGTAAACCAATCTTTCAGGGGAAATTAGAGTCGGAACACGCGAAATTCCTGAAAGGGTCTTTGCAGGATGAACCATCCAACTGAAACTGAAAGATAAAAAAGATTCACTTCTATGAACTAAAACTTTCGTAAGCACAACACATTGTAAACTTTGAGACGAGCAACTGACGACGCAGGCTCCGTCTCTGCTCACCATGATTAAGCTCAGCGAATCGGAGCGAAACCTGGTCGGACTCGTCCGTTAAAACAACACCCGTAAGTTGATCGGGACTATAAATGTTTACAAGAATCACTTCAATGAAACCTAATGACCGCCTTTATTATATCTTCGATCCTTCAGATCGGTTAAATAAATAATTCTCTGTATGCTACTCCACCTTTCTCACACAAACTGATAAAGACGTCACAAACGTGGTAAACGCTCATTGTACAATTCAACGTCCAGCAGTCTGCGCAGACATCAAACCCATTAACCCTAAGTTGGTAATCTTGGAGTTACCATTCAACCATCATCATCAACCCATTATGTCCCCACCGAGGGGCACGGGTCTCTTCCCTGAGGAAGGTATAGGCCATATTCCACCACGGGGGCCAAGTCCAGATTGGTGGAGGCTTGTAAGACTAGTGGCTGGTCTTACTGTCAGAAGTTTTCAAGCCGCCCCTAAAGGCCTCTGACTTGGCTTAACGACTGCCATCTATCGACGGCAGCCGGCACCAACTGCTTAACGTACCTTGCGAAGCACGGAATCGCTCGGAAAAAATGCCACTAGCGTTAGTCATAGACGGTGACCCATCCATGGACTGAACGCGCCGTATGTTGCTTAACCTTAGTGATCGTTTTAAGATCACTCAGGCAGCCCAGGCTACGAGCGATTCAACCATTCAACCAACCAGGTAGAAAATTATATACATCAAACATACATATTACTTATACATATTTTTTTCTCCTTTTATATTAAACTACTTACTTACATTACTTTTTATTTTCTTCTCTTATCATTTGTAATTTGGGGTCGTGCTTTCGATTCTCGGCAAGTATCCAATGACTTTGTAATATTGAAGATACGACTTTTTACTTACTAGAAAATTAAATTCTGTCCATTTAATTTGTCCATAGAAGTATATTTAATGGAACGGGTTTCCTTTTATCAAGTGCCTGCTTTTTACACTTAGCAAACCTTACATCATAGCAAATCTATTCTTGTTCTATAGAATTAGGCGGTAAGCTACGATACTGAACGGTTTTTAATTTTTGGTCCATTTTTCGAAATGAAACTCAAATTTGTTAAAAATGTAACAAATAAATTACTAAGTTTTTCTACATTTAAAAAGTAACGAAAAACAGATAATCTCTAACTATGCTAAATAAATAAACTTAATGTAAAATAACAATACTTACCACATAGAGTAACTCATAAAAAACAACTACTTATAATCGTAGTCCCTAAATTGGAAACTACTGGAACGATAGATCTCGTCGTCATGACCATGGGTGTCTTGTAAGTACGGCTTTATTCTATGTACATAAGTGTCTCTATAATCATAAAATACGGCCAATAATGCACAGCCCGATATAATCATGTAAAAGCAGGTTTTATCAATGGGTCGTGCAATATTGGCTTTTTTTTTCTTTTTTTTCATTTGATACAGATATAAAGCGAACCATAAAAAACAGCAGATAATTCGTGTAGATACAAAACGTGGAACTCACTGGTGCCCCTGTTAGAATTATGAAATTTTTGAATTCGCATTTCATTAGGTAGGTACATGGATTATTGCCCGGCTTGGTTGTGGCTTACTTGGATTTCAATTATCTGGTCGTGTGCATTATTGCCTTTTACCACGTGAGACCACAGAGGCATTATGTACCTCGGCCTATCGCAATGGCCAGATGGGTCGCGTCGTCAGAATGCTGATGCCACATCATATTGGGCATCTTGACATAATTATTCGACCAGAGACAAGGATTTACCTGAAAACAAAAGCAAAAGAAAACAGCTTTTAGTTAGCAAGTAACTAAGTAATTTCTTACCTAATAATACAATACAAACCAACCTGACTCCTAAACTAGGATAGCTTCTATCTTAGGAGTCTTTTTAGTCTGTTTAGGGCTAATATTTCAATAGTCAGATAACTTTTATCTGAGGAATAAAAATGGTGGTTTGACAGCTTATGTCATGTATGAAAGTTATGTCAAACCGCCATTTTTATTTCTCAGATAAAAGTTATTTGACTATATATTGAAAAATCAGCCCTAAGTCTAGTTTTACTCTGTGTTACAAATTTAAAAATTCCCTCTACAAAAGGCTTAGCGTATTTTGTTTAGTAAACACCGTTTGAAACCCCATATTTCAATAGCTATCTCCAAATAAATCAGAATTAAACCCATCTAAAGCATCGTCCATCTGGGGCGTGTCGGCGCATCTGGTCGGTACACGGAGGGATATTGACAATATCCTTCTCTTTACCCCTCGTATAGAGTATGCGTAGACACTTACATCATAGCTCTCGGCTTCGTCTACAAACTCTCTTGATAGTTTCTTAATGTTTGATGGAGCTATTTAAATTGGCCATGGCGTAGATAAATCAGTCCTTTTCTAGCTAAGTCTCTTGCGCCATTAAGGCCGGGTTTACATTTGAAGGCCTAAGGGGAATAATTGGCTTAGTCAAATTTACATAATTTTACAGTACAGACTATTTAAGTTGTGAATGTGTTCTATGGCTGACTTAAATAATATATTTGAGGACGAGCAATTGATTTAAGAAGGCATTTGTGTATGTTACATGTATATAGAATAAGTTCCTGTATTAAAATTGACGATTTTTGTGGACATAGACAAAAACTCAATTAAAAGAATAATGGACTTAGCTAATTTTTCCCCTTAGCCCTTCATTTGCTTTATTTCCATGCTTATTAAGCACGCTTTCTATAGAGCTAGAATAAAACAGAGACGGCAAGAGCGTATGCCGATTCATAGCTTTTTTTACGCACCATATATTATAAAAATACTTTCAAAACATCATAAATACATAGTATACAACCAACCATTACTGATTTATTATTTGCTTATTAATTATTATTATTAAAGGAATTGACGTCTCTATTCTATTCTAGCTCTATGGAAAGCGTGCTAAAAAGCATGAAAATAAAGCAAATGTAAACCAGGCCTAAGAGAGTCCGGGCTAAACTAGAGTTAATGTAATAAAACGTTATCGGCATTTGGGTGAGTGAACCGTGTTGTGTTGATATGTGTTTTGTTTTTCTACTTTGTGTTATCTTTGTTTGTTTGTTTTTTAGATTGTTTGTATGGCTGAAATAAAAGTATTTTATTTTTAACTTAAAAAGCGCTTTGTGTGGACTCGATATTAGTCGATTCTCTGCCCTGTAGACATGCGTCAAATAGTTCATTTCGACGGAATATCAACGGTATCTGCCCTCTAGACATGCGTCAAATAGTTCATTTCGCCGGAATATCAACGGTAGTATATCCGTAGTATCATCATCATCATCAACCCATCATGTCCCCACCGAGGGGCACGGGTCTCTTCCCTGAGGAAGGTATAGGCCCGGGGGCCAAGTCCGGATTGGTGGAGGCTTGTAAGACTAGTGGCTGGTCTTACTGTCAGAAGTTTTCAAGCCGCCCTAAGACCTCTGACTTGGCTTAACGACTGCCATCTATCGACGGCAGCCGGCACCTACTGCGTAACGTGCCTTGCGAAGCACGGAACCGCTCGGAAAAATTCCACTAGCGTTAGTCATGGATGGTCCCATCCATGGACTGAAGGCGCCGTATGTTGCTTAACCCTAGTGATCGTTTAAGATCACTCAGGCAGCCTAGACTACGAGCGTTTAATATTGCGGCATAATGCAGCCGGTTAAATAAATAAATAAATAACGTACAAACAGACGACGTTTCGCTTTTTGGTAGGTCTTTGTAGAGTGGTGGCCGGAGCAGGGGGGTGGAATGTTTATAGACCCTTGTGCCGTTAATGAAGGTCCAAATCCAATCGGAACACCTTTTATAGAGTTAATATTGGGGTTCGCCGTGGCATTCGATGACCTAAGCGTGCATTTTCATTTGTCGAAAAGCGAATAAAACCCTAGTTTTTAGTTTTTAGATTATTACTGAAATTATGAAATACTATTTTCAATAATTACTTAGAACTTAGAACATCGAGGGCGATTTTAGTACCTATCACTTGTGTTGTGACTAACCGAATATATCGAATGGAGCTCCGTAGACATCGCCGAAACTCGATTTGTCGATCAAGCTGTTTGTAGAATGCATTATTCACCGCTGTTCATTTCATAGAAAAAATCTTTGCCCGATGATATGGTACACCGATAGCACGTTTCGTCGAAAACACGCTTGAGTGCTTAGTGCGAGTTTTTTCATTCACTAGCACGTTTCCTGATGCAAATAACCAGACAACGAAGAACTTTTCGTCAAAAGCACCGTTCGTCAGTATGGTTCGTTGCTCTGTGCATGTACGTAAGTCATGCACAGAGCAACAAAATGTTGATGAAGGAATCTAATAATGGGAAACCAACAAGAAAGAAAAATCAAGAGATTAGGAAACGGCACGTAAGTTTAATTAAAAAACATATACCCATGTATCGTAAGTACCTATAGGTGCATCTACGAAAAATTAATTTAATTTAGTATGTTTGTTATATTTTAGTTACAATTTGGATGAAAATCCGCTATATTTTTTTTCGTAGATGTATCTATAGGTACTTACGATACATGGGTATGTTTTTTCTATTAAACTTAGGTGACGTTTCCCAATTTCTTGATTTGTCTTTCTTGTTAGTAATAATGGGAACATTATTATATTCCTTCATCAACATTTTGTTAAGTCTTGCACAGAGCAACGAACCATACTGACGAACGGTGTTTTTAACGAAAAGTTCTTCGTTGTATGGTTATTTGCATCAGGAAACGTGCTATCATCGGGAAAAGATTTTTTTCTATGAAATGAGCAGCAGTGAATAATGCATTCTACAAAGAGTTGAGCGACAAATCGAGTTTCGGCGATGTGTTCGGAGCACCATCGAATGCGAGCCTCATCGACCGATGAAAAGGCACCCTAAGAACGACAGTCAGCTTGTATCGTGGAATAGGTACACATTGTCTATTCGAGTTACAGGTGGCCGTTGTTTTGACGAACTGTTTTAGAAAGTGCTTTTGATTCGTTAACGAATAAAGTTCTTTTGAAGACAAAATAAAAACAACCTTTTTTATTCAATCCGAAGCCCAAAATAGTCAATTCTTCTTCAATGAAAAAAAATAATACAAAAAACCGGTCAAGTGCGTGTCGGGCTACGTACAGTGTAGGCTCCGTAGGAATTGTCCTGCTTTACAGAACCAACAACTTCATCAAAATAATTTTCTTTGGATTTCGTACGAAATTTTCTTTTTGTAAGTTGGTTGCCTATTAGTGGTTAACTTGTAAAACGACCAATGAAACACTGGTGTAGGCGAGAGAAAAATTGCATCCCAAAAAAATGCATTGCTTGCAATTCCTGGTGCACATGCATACATACAATAAAGAATATTGTATCTATCTATCTCTCTATACCTAATTTAAATGTAGAGGGGTGCTCTACAAAAACAAGGTTTTAAAGATTTTATTGGATGTAGTTGTAGCTTGTAGTATTAGATGTATGGGTTACCATAGCATAGGATATCCTAGTTTGGGACCCTGGACAAGTCATTGTGTTTTGTAAAAGTTATAATATTCTATAATATTATAAATTATAAAAAATTATAATATTATAAAGAGGAAAGATTTGTATTTTTGTGTTTGTTTGTATTGAATAGGCTCAGAAACTACTGGACCGATTTTAAAAATTCTTTCACCATTAGAAAGCTACATTCTTAGGCTATATTGAATTTTCAAAAAGTTTAGGGTTCCGTACGAAATCTCGAATAATGTAACCCAAGGTGTAAGAAAGTTACTACCCCGAGAATTTTCCACGGAACTATTATAGCTATTTCAGCGGAAACGTTTTTGGCATCCGTGCGAAGCCGGGGCGGGTCGCTAGTATTCTATAGATGAGTATTCTTTAGATGTCAACAGGACTAAGGGCGGACTGGCCATAGAGAGTCAGGGTGTTTACCACCCGGACAGGCCCCTCGTTATGAAATATATAAACACGTTGATTTTCTTATGAAATTCTGTCTCATCGTTGCCAATTAAGCTGCACAGTATTACGTTAATCCTATTTCGTCAGGAATTATTAATTAAAACTGGCTGCGTGTTCGATGAGAGAGTGTGGAAGGGAACCTTTATTGGATATCTCAGAGTCACAGCCTAAAAATGTCACTTAAGCCCGAACCACTTTGAAATGACCCTTTTTACAAGCTGGAATACTTGATTTATGCGCAATTAACGATTTATAGAGGTGTCTATAGTTCAGAGCAAAGTAACAGTTTTAATAAAAACATTAACTCATAAAATCTCCGATTAAATAGCAAGCAATGTTGAAACAACACTACCCCCCACTTTGAAGGAACTGTTTTGAGACAATTATTGCGCACTTTACTTACTACACTTTGGCAATATCTGTAGCAAAACCACGGGTTGTAAGAATGATGTGACGCGACGATGAAACAATTGGCTTCTATGAGTTTTTTTTAACAAAGTAATTAGATGGATTCATTCATTCTCACACGCAACAAAACAAAGCAAAACACATCTAACTACAAGTCACAACACTAAGAAAGCAAAGAAACAAGATTAATAATAATAGATTAAAATACATAACAAGCGGAGACACATAGAGAGTTGGCCATACACGATACCTGGCCAACGTACTGTGTAAGTGAACAACACAGGTGTGGCAAATGTAAATGGGCTCCGACTCAGCATGTGCTGAAAATTAGCTAGAAAATTTAATTAGCGGATATTGTTACTTCGGTGCTGCCAATTTGGCTATGTAAGTTTGATATTATTTTCAGACATTTCATAGCGACAGAACATTTTACAACACACGTTAAGCAGTTTGTGCCGGCTGCCGTCGACAGTTGGCAGTCGTTAAGCCAAGTCAGAGGCCTTAGGGCGGCTTGAAAACTTCTGACAGTAAGACCAGCCACTAGTCTTACAAGCCTCCACCAACCCGGACTTGGCCACCGTGGTGAAGTATGGCCTATACCTTCCTCAGGGAAGAGACCCGTGCCCCTCGGTGAAGACATAATGGGTTGATGATGATGTATCAAACGAGCAATTCCTGAAACACGCCAATTATGTGGATGGCACTTGAAAACACCTACTTTCCACAGCCATCACTGATGATGAAGGGTCTGAACCTATAAGAAACAGTATTTCCTTAACGGAGACAGTAAACCGTTCGTGTTCTCACTTATTTAATTGGTATTATTGAGATCTGTATAACTTGGTGACCTGGGCATTCTGTTATTGCATTACAGTACGATGACAGATATATTTTTCAATCCATTGACACCTAGATTGTTTGATATGCATGCACGCATAGACTTGAAGCGGCAATTAAACTAAATCGCCATGTTCATGCAGTTGTCATTGAACTACAATTCAATTAAGAGAATCTAGGTCCTTGTCCGACGATGGCGCTGAAATGTGCACGTGGAATGTTCCGCCACGGCACTTGCTTTTGTATAAATTGCAGGTTTTGCAGAATGGATCGACCTGAAGCTATTAGCTTTCGGCCGTGAGGCACTCTCAAAGCTGATCGTGGAACAAGCACCGGCCCGCTAGCCGGTGGAAAAGTGCCCAATTAATATTTAGTACCACCGAGCTATCGGACTATTTCAAAACTTGATGTCTGCAGTACAAGACAAAAGAATATCGATAAAGCGAAAGAGGTCATAAACATTTAGTCACACAAAGGTAATTTTTCCTATGCCTTTATGTCTTTAGGCGTTAGGAGGAAGAAAACACATTCGACTGAAATTCCAACACTTGACCCTTCTTTTGGGACACAAAAACGAATATGCAATCGCTTGACTTACTATATTAAAAGCAGAACGGTTTTCTGCTTGACTGGGCTGCAATACATAACGTACCTACCTACACGTTCTTAGTTCTTTCTACGAAATATCCACTTACTTTACAATTTTTATTCAACAACTTACTTTACGAGACAGATTTGGTTGTGAATTACATTTAGAGTTATATTGCGTCCCAGCCGCCTACTTTAGTTGGTAACTACAGGGTACCTTAAACACCGCTCAGTATAGGCAATTAAGCTCGCTTGTAAAGTTACAGCCCGTGAAGTTAGCTGGAGCGTTCGCATTTGTATGCATAGGAGGCGCAACTTTGATAGCTACGTGGAGTTGAGCGCTGTTATGGATTTATCTTTGAGGGAAATGCGTGTGTGTGATGTTGCTCCATTCATACGCGTAATTTTATTAGGAGTTTAGTAATGATTTGTGTCGAGAAAATGGGATGTTTGTCCAGAAAACCAACGAGGTGCCGGAGTGTAAAGCTTAAATTAGATAACCGCTTTAAAGAGGATTAGATCTCTAAGGGAATATTTTAACCACACAAAGTTATACGAAATCGGCTCTTCTTGCTTATTTGCCTCTCCAAGGAGTGCTACGACTTTCTGTCTTCAACTATTCTCATCTAACTGCCATACTGGCAATCTACTTTAGATCGTCGGACCAGTGAATTCGGGCGAGACGTTTCACGCTTAGTTAGCTCCTCGAGAATCTAGCTTAGAGTGTAATTTAAACATAGTTGTTTAATAGAATACTACTAATACGATTTTAGCTTTATTTGTCTCTTTGGAGTCACCTAAGCAAGCAGTGTAGCTCCGTTTGTAGCGTTTGTAGTCTACTAAGCGAGCTACTGCTAGCTTAGTAGACAACAAAAATGCCAAATCAAACCCGCCCCAATTATATAGGCATCTCTAGCAACTGACTCGGTAATGATACCGAATTAAATTGTACGGGCTATAGCCATGAAATACGATTCGTTTGTAGACGACCAATATTGTAAATTAGACAACCAGTACTGTACTGTACTAATGTCACTCTACTGAACAACTATGCATATTAGAGACTCACACTGAAGATCAGCTTGTTTATCTAAGAAGCTATGTTAATCATCTCAGTCGCTTCGCAGTGCTCAGGAGGTTCGTCGTCCAATGAATTCGTCGCCTTATGAACCATCAAAGAGATTCCAATTTTTATTTGAATTGTGCCATGGGTAACTTGGAATCGGAGGCCTAGTTTTACCTCCAGTGTCAATGTTTCAGCTTCGCAGGCTAACAGTTAATACATTATTACTTCATACTTCATTCCTTCAGTGGCAAGACGTGCTATTTAGTTTATAAGAAGATTTTTTGCTCGAGGAAAATATTTGGCAGAATTTTCAGAACCACCATAATGATACTGATAGCCATAATGAAAGCACCAGCTGGTTTTCTAACCACTCAGCAACGTTAGACCCAAATATGTCTAAAAATGTTGTTGGCTGGATGGATGTTGAAACTGCCAGCGTTTTTATTTTTCCTCTGAACCTAGAAGCTTCAAATTAATCGGCTAATAACTTAAAAGCTTTATTCCTCGAAAATTCGCAAAACAAGAAAGAGTCGGCTTGTTTGTTTATCTTTACTTAAACTCATTCTAATCATTAGACAGCGCCCTCACCCTGTTTGTCTTTTGTAATGAAATAAAAGTATCCAGCGGACATTTTTCGCTCACGTAGGTATTACAGAAGGTGCACTAATGACAATGATACCAAATAATTCAATAAAATTTTACTAATCTTCTACTTAAGACATACATGTCAAGAGCTCTTTTGTAGTAAAAGATAAGATTTAGTGAGCAAGTGAAATAGATGCAAAATGAAAAATAGGTATATACATTTAATTCGATTGTAGCTCAGTGGATAGAACAATGGACTCGAAAGCTTGGACTTGGCACATGCCCGATGACTTTGTTTTCTAAGGGCCATTTTCTGAATTGAGAATTTCTCTAAGTAACTATTTAACTTGTAGTGCTGTCTCGTCGAATTTCTCAGAATAGAGCGTGACAGAACGTTACTTAAGTATTTACTTAGTGAAAATTCTCAACTCAGAAACTGGCCTTAAGTAACTTTAAAGTAATTAATAGCTCCTACTGGCTTGCCAACCTAAACCGGGACTTGGCCTCCGCAAGAGAAACAAGCAATCTCCCAATTAAAATAAATATAATGCGCTAAAGTCTGAGGGCCAATTTCCGAATTGAGAATTTTCTCTTAGTAACTACTTAATTGTAGTGCTGTCTCGTCAAATCTCTTAGAAAAGAGCGTGACAGAATATTACTTTAGTATTTACTTAATCTCGTAAGGCCCCGTGTATTCAGAGAAATACATAAACAATTGTTATTTTCAAGGTCGGGCCTTACGAGGTTAACGTATATTCTCAATTCAGAAATCGGCCGTGAGTCGACCTTCTGTAGTTGGACGTAATGCTTTAGCTTAAAAGCCCCTTTTTATATTCAGGGTACTAAAGGATAATGATAGAAACCCTTCGCTGAGATTTTTTGTTCGGTTTGCTCCCCCTTTTGGGTTTTCATTTCTGCAGTTCATACCTAAGTGTGTACACTTTCTTTCCTCCGATTTCTTGAAGACTGAGAATCTGTTAACTGACTGTCATCATGACAGCTTTCGGTTTGGCACTGTGAAAAAAACAACTGACTGGTATTAAAAGTAGAAGCGTACGAGAAACCTGGGGTAAGTGCAAAATGTCTTTGATAGTCCGCTATGAAAGATATACACGGTGTAGCCAAACCCTGTATTGCCCACAAGGGACCGTATTGATTTTAATATTTAACAAAATAAAAGGTTTATTCAGTCTGGGGGCAGGGTTGGGATTATGGAGGCATTGGGCCGTCTAGATGACCAAATTTAGGATACCACGAGGTTCACTACCTGAATACTGTAAAGGAATAGTAAGAGTTTAGGAACACCGAATTAAATTCGTAATAAGCTCTGTCATGTAGGTACATGATACATGTGAGGCATTCACGTGCACTTTTCATGATTGTTTTGTTTTTATTTTGTTATAACATACATATATAAGCTCATGCCTATATGCCAGAGGGGTAGGCAGAGACTAGGGACTGCCACCTGCCATGATCCTGACAAATCAGTTCCGCTCCATCGACATTATTAGAAACAACCTTAAATAAAAAATTTAGAGGAGCTTTGGCATCTCTTTCTATCTTCATGGATATGCAAATTCTGCGGATTGTATCATATAAACTGTTACTTATTGAAGAAATCCACACAATACATATTGATGGTATCATCATCATCATCAGGCTATATTAGTCCACTGCTGGACATAGCCCTCCCCTAATGAGCGCCATAGCGCCCTGTCCTCAGCTTGCCGCATCCAGCATCTGCCTGCAGTCCTTCGCAGATCGTCATCCCAACTTGTTAAAGGGGACGCCCTTTAACAAGGTGGGATATAGGTACACTACGTTTGATGGTATACGACATTCTAAAGTATTATTTTTTCTGGTGTGGACCATAAAGAGTTTTAATCTAATACAATCACTGGTCTTAGTTCCAAGCTAAGACCCCCTGTGCTATGACAACTGGGCACTAGATATCCGAAACATGACAATACCTCCAGCCTGAGGTTATGTAAACAAATATACGCCGGCCCCCAGTAAGAATCGAATCCACGACCAGATCCAAGGTAACCAGACGTGATACCGCAGACCAACGAAGCAGGCAATTAATGACTAAATCAATCATTGTAATTTTCAACGGAACCCACGTAAAAATCCACCCAGACATCTTGAAATGTACACCAAACAAATTCGCTTGTCTTATAAATTTTTGTTAGCCTTCTTCCATCTTTTCGTTACTTCGTTTATGTACTGTTTGTTGATAAGATTATCTCTGAACTCTCTTTCTGAAGGAGGTTAAACTCTTGCAAAGAGACAAATGGCCTGTTCTATATAAGTATATAAGTAGTATCATCATCAACCCATTATGTCATTATGTCCGCACCGAGGGGCACGGGTCTCTACCCTGAGGAAGGTATAGGCCATAATCCACCACGGGGGCCAAGTCCAGATTGGTGGAGGCTTGTAAGACTAGTTGCTGGTCTTACTGTCAAATGTTTTCAAGCCGCCGGCCTCTGACTTGGCTTAACGGCTGCCATCTATCGACGGCAGCCAGCACCAACTGCTTAACGTGCCTTGCGAAGCACGGAATCGCTCGGAAAAATGCCACTAGCGTTAGTCATAGACGGTGACCCATCCATGGACTGAACGCGCCGTATGTTGTTTAACCTTATTGACCTTTTAAGATCACTCAGGCAGCCCAGAGTGCGTATACTGAGTTTTGTCATTCACTTTCGATAGCGAGAGCGTTTGCGTTTTGCATAGGAGTGACAAAGCGCGCCACATAGTTGTCTCTTTGTCACTCCTATGCAGATCGCAAACGCTCTCACTATCGAAAGTGAATTACAAAACTCAGAGTGCTTATACTGAGTTTTTTAATTCACTCTCGATAGTGAGAGCGTTTGCTATTTGTATAAGAGTAACAAAGAGACAAATAGATGGCGCGCTTTGTCACTCCTATGCAAAACGCAAACGCTCTCGCTATCGAAAGTGAACGACAAAACTCAGTATACGCACTCAGTATACGCACTCAGGATACGAGCGATTCTCACTCAGGCTGCCCAGGCTACGAGCGATTCGATGCGAGATGAGTAGTAAGTATAGTATAATACATCATCTACTGCTTTGTCCGCGTGGATATCAGCCATAGTGTAACTACTATAATTGTAGCTGTAGGTTTATTCAAAATATTTGTGAAATATAGATAGATACATTAAAAAAAATTGCGGGTTTTCTGCATTATAGTGGCGCTCCATATTCTTCTTCCATTAAGAAAAAATCATCTGCTATAGGTACATTGTTTGATAGCAACGCCGATTCGCCTACGGAATAAACACAAAGGATTCGCTTGTACTCGACTGTACTCTAATGGGCCCTGGGATTTATTGTTTGAAACTTTGGAATGATACGAAAGTATACAAAGTAGTTCTTTATTAATCTGGCCAGTCCGCTAGTCTCGGAGAAAGAACTCGAATTATAAAGAGTTTTACTTGCAAATGAAAAACTTTTGAAAACTGTAGTCAGCTGGGCCTCGTTTCATAAACCTAAAATTAGTAGTTTATTATGAAAATCCGAGGTAATTGTTAGTGTTATAATCGTCTTTGCAATGTACCTATGTGTCGTGGCCATATCGTAGATTAGCTCACTTCATGAAATGCTTGATCATTTCATGAAATGGTCGCGTTTCATGAAATGATCTTAAGGCAATGCTTATATTTAGGAATCTTTCGTCTGGTATAGTGTATTCTTAGTAACTCAGTAAAGTTGACGTCACCATTCCTGCAATGCAATCAATAATGCTATATTTTCCTCACTTTCCAAGAATTTCCCACCGCGACACAATTACATTCAAATAACAATTGTCATCATTCGCCTCTGTGCAAACTGTATAAAATTATTGTACTTAATTACATAATTATTACACTGAAGACGACAAATTAACACTGATGGAGGACAAAAACGACCTGAAGCATAATTAATTGGTGGTATTTCGTAATGACGTTATCCATTAAGGAAACCTGCAAATTATACTGAAATATAATTACGTAGAAATTTCCCTGAGATGTGCTCAGCGAATAAATGTCAACGATAAGAAAGAGAGCAAGGCATGACATTTTTTTTAACATAACATTTACATATTGCTTCTGGCCCCACACTAAGATAACCTGTGTCGTGGGAACCAGAAACAGCGACGTCACAAACATGTAAACATCCAACACATTGGGTTTTTTTTTGTCCCCAGCCGGGATTCGAACTCGGGACCTCTCTGAAATCTCTGAAATCTCTGGAAGCTGAAATTTTGCACAGAGGGTGTAGACCCTCTGTGCAAAATTTCAGCTTTCAGCAAAAATCCGGCCTTATTCCTTGCCTACATTATAGATATAATGTAGGCAAGGAATATGACCAGATTTTTTTTAATTCAACCCCTAAGGGGGCGAAAAGGGTTGCCAAAATTTGTATGGGAGGTATAAATAATGTTGCCCAATTTCCTTGAAACTTAAAATAAATACTCTTCAACACAATTGATTGAACACATGTTTAGCCGTTTTTCTAAAATTTAACCCGTAAGGGAGTGAACGGGGCTGCAACATTTTGAACTAAAGTCCACGCGGACGGAGTCGCGGGCGAAAGCTACTTCATTTCAAAGGTATAAGTTAAGGTACACGCCTGTATCCCAGTATCAGGATAGGCAAAGATGACTGCCACTTGCCACGATCCTGACAGATCACTTTCGCTTCAACGACATTAATTAGTCGTTTTATGCACTCACGCCAGTTTCGGGTACTATTTGTCTTGCCCTTTGCATATATCCCATATTTGGTTACAGTATGTCCGCCTGGGATGTATCTTACCGGCCCACATCAATTTATAACGATATTTTTATTATCACGGATTTTGTATTACACTCTGCGTACCTACGTTCCACGTAGACTTCATTGAACAATTTATTTAAATACATAGGCTGCTACTTATGTATGCGGAATCTGGGATTCCAATAATTTTAAACGCAATGTGTGACCTCCATGGTCAAATTAGTTCTTTTTTTGAATACTGGCCGCTAATATTTTCCTCTTATATACGTTAGTGTTTTGTTTTTGTTGGGTTTAAAATGTCATATCGCTGAAAAAATGGAACTCACTCGTGAAAATATTCGTGCTATGATTTATTACGATTTTCGACGTGGTTTAACGCAAAAACAGTGCGTAGATCAATTAACTTCGACTTTTGGTGGTGAAGCTCCATCAAAAACGACTGTGTATCACTGGTTTAGTGAATTTAATCGCGGGCGCAGTAAGCTCACGGACAAAGTTAAAGAAGGTCGCCCGAAATCGGTGGTTGTGCCACAAAATATTGAAGCTGTGCGAAAACTAATAATGCAAGACCGCCATGTTACGTATCGTGAGATAGAGGGTATTCTGGGCATATGTATGACGAGCATTCATAGGATATTACATGAACATTTGTCTGTAAAAAAAATTTGTTCGCGTTAGATCCAGCATAACTTAACTCAGGATCAAAAAGATGCTCGCGTCGAATGGTGCAAGAAAACCTTAAAAAAATTCAACGGAGGCGACTCAAAATCTGTTTATAATATCTACACAGGTGACGAATCCTGGATCTACGCGTACGATCCCGAAACTAAACAACAATCAACAGTTTGGGTGTTTCAAAATGAGCCGAACCCTACGAAAGTGGCTCGTGCAAAAAGCACTGTAAAGCAAATGGTGGCCTGCTTTTTTGGTATTAATAGCCATGTGGCTACAATACCACTGGAGAATCGCAGAATGGTTAATTCGGAGTGGTACACGACCATTTGTTTGCCGGAAGTATTTGAAGAAATACGCCAAAACAACCAGCGACACAGAATCATACTTCACCATGACAATGCCAGCTGCCATACATCTCAGGAAACAACTACATTTTTGGATGGTCAAAAAATAGAATTGATGGGTCATCCACCGTACAGCCCTGATTTGGCTCCCAATGATTTCTATTTATTCCCAAATGTAAAGAATAAATTACGTGGTCAACGATTTTCGACCCGTGAAGATGCCGTAGATGCGTTCAAACAGCACGTTTTGGAGATTCCTCAAACAGAGTGGAAAAAGTGTTTTACAAATTGGTTTCATCGAATGCAAAAGTGCATCGATCATAGTGGAGAATACTTTGAAAAACAATAAAAGCATATTTAGCCATATACATTTGTTATTTTTTCTATTCCGCATACATAAGTAGCAGCCCTCGTACTAGCGCCCCGGCAAACATTGTTTTGCGATATATATTTTTTTCATTTAGGGCTATGAAAAATAGATAACAATCTATTCTCAGACCTACTGATTATATATATATAAAACTAGCTGTTGCCCGCGACTACGTCCGCGTGGGCTTTAGTTGAGTAAAGTGTTTGAAAATAAGATAGGGATACTTTTAGCGCATGCGAAATAGCTTTCATACTAACTGCGCAACCCCCTCTTACCCCCTTAAGGGATGATTTTCAAAATACTATTTTACATGTATATCATCTTTTAATGAAGGAACTTAATATTGAATTTCATTCGAATGACTTCATAAACGGCAAAGTTTCATACTAACTTTGCACCCCCCTTCTACCCCCTTGAGAGATGATTTATGAAAAACTATTTTACATGTATTTCATGACTTTTAATGATGGAACTTCATATTGAATTTCATTCGAATAACTTTAAAAACGGCAAAGTTTCATACTAACTTTGCACCCCCCTCTTACCCCCTTAAGGGATGATTTTTGAAAAACTATTTCACATGTGTTTCATGAACTTCAATGAATAATCTTTATTCTGAATTTCGTTCGAATAACTTCGAAAACGGCAAAGTTTCATACTAACTTTGCACCCCCCCTTTTTGACCCCTTAAAGGATGATTTTCGAAAAACTATTTTGTATGTTTTTCATAACTTTTAATGAAAAGTGAAAAGTGAAAAGCATTTATTTCGATTGTAACACCATAACACAATTTATAAACAATATTTGTAGTAAACCAAAAACATAAAAATAAAGGTACCTCGTACAATTATGTTGAACGAAATGTTGAACGAAACGATAATGAAGGACCTTCACATTGAATCTCATTCAAATAACTTCAAAAACGGCAAAGTTTCATACTAAGTTTGCACCCCCCTTTTCCCCCCTTAAGGGATGATTTTTAAAAAACTATTTCACACGTTTTCATAATTTTAATTGAAAAACCTTCGTAACAAATTTCATTCGAATGAATTCAAAAACGGCAAAGTTTCATACTAACTTTGAACCCCTATTTTACCCCCTTAGGGGCTGAATTTTCAAAAATCCTTTCTTAGTGCTCCCCTAGGCTCCCTAAGGAACTCCCATGCCAAATTTCAACCCCCTAGGTTCAGTAGTTTGGGCTCTGCGTTGATTCTAAGTCAGTCAGTCAGTCAGTTTCTTCTTTTATATATTTAGATAGATTTCATTAAAATCGGCCAAGCCGTTTCGGAGGAGTATGCGCGTTAACATCGAGACACGAGAATTTTATATATTAGAGATTTTATGGCGTTTTCCAATTGCAATAAAGTAGCTAAATTATATAATTTGTAGGTAATGTCTACGCTTTACATTGGATAAAGAGAGTGTTAATGTTTTCGACAATGTAAACGTATGTATCTAAACGAATAAAATAAATTTAAGGCGCGGTAAGGTAGCTTTATCTTCCATTGATCCTTTGGTTCTGGTAAGACAAGTTTATTAATGTTATTAATGATATCGATGTTATAATGAAAAAGACACACGCGCTCAGTACAGTACTGAGCGCGTGTAGTATAGTGAGGTATAGCGCAGCTTATTTATTCAGCGGCGTACTTATTTTGATAATTATAAATAACCAAGAACCAACTATAGTTCTATCATACACCATATTGTTAAGCATTGGTCAAAAACTTTGTGCTTTTTGCCATTTCGTGCCATGGAACCTTTGGATCTGGTAAAACAAGTTTATTAATCATTAAGCGAGTGCACCTCAGATTGTCAATTTCAAGGGCATGTGCCCCCACAACATTTTCCGTTAGTAAGCAAGTGATTTACGATAATCGTTTCGGCACAGGATAATTAATTCATTAACTCGCGTATTATTTCCCCAGATTGCGCCGACATCATTGTCACACGCCGATAAATATATCGGCGTTCGTTGAAGTAACTTAATCATTTACTAATTTATTAAGATATAATCTAGCCAGATATTGCTGTTATTAAGAACTGTACACACCCGCTCAGATAATACTGAGCGCGTGTAGTTTAGCGCGGTATAGAGCAGCTTACTTATTCAGCGGCGTACTTATTTTGATAATTATAATTAACCAAGAACCAAAATAAAGTTCTATCATACACAATAATAATATTGTTAAATATTGGTCAAAAACGTTTTATAAACCTCATTTGGTACAGTACCTATCTGTACAAAACGTTTAAAATCTCCTAATATACTGTACTAGCTGTTGCCCGCGACTTCGTCCGCGTGGGCTTTAGTTGAGTAAAGTGTTTGCGTTTGCAATTAAGATTGGGATACTTTTAGCGCATGCGAAATAAATAAAACCCTACTACTCTCTCTGAGAGAAGACCTATTCCCTGCAGTGGGACATATACTCGTATAGGCTGTTTACTATGGGTTGTATTTTAAAGAACTGAGAAATATTTATGAACACAAGAACGGAGAAATAATAAGAAGAATTGAGAAAATTTATTCAAGAGTTAGAACGACCAATATGAAAAAAAATAAGAAAGTAAGCAAGTATTTAAGGTGGTATTTAAACACATGGAAGAACAAAGAAATTCAATTCAAAAATCGCAGCGAAATGTTTAATAATCGAAGCGACGATACGAAGTAAATACGAAGAACTTTTATACCTTCTAAATTTGCAACCCCCATAAGTATTGAATTCACAAAAAGGGCTGTCGGCAATAATCAATAACTTTATCAGGAACTTATAACCCAAATACAACATTTTATTGAAATAACTTTGAATATCAGAGAGCTTTCATTCTAACTTTGCACCCCCCTTGGGATGATTTTCTAAAAACTACTTCACACAATGTTTCATGACTTTCAATTAAGGACCTACATACTGCATTTCATTCGAATAACTTCAAAAACGGCAGAGTTTCATACTAACTTTGCACCCCCCTTTTACCCCCTGAAAGGAATGATTTTCGAAAAACTATTTTACATGTATTTCATGACTTTTAATGACAAACCTTCATATTGAATTTCATTCGAATAACTTCAAAAACGGCAGGTGTCATACTAACTTTGCACCCCCCTTTTATCCCCTAAAGGGATGATTTTCGAAAAACAATTTTACATGTGTTTCAAGTCTTTCAATGAAGGACCTTTATTCTGAATTTCATTCGAATAACTTCAAAAACGGCAGGGTTTCATTCATACTAACATTGCACCCCGTTTTACCCACTTAAGGGATGATTTTTGAAAGCCTATTTTACATGTATTTCGTGACTTTTAGCGACGGACCTTCGTACTATCATTTATCATTTGACTAACTTCAAAAACGGCAAAGTTTCATGCTAACTTTGCACCCCCCGTTTTTCCCCCTTAAGGGATGATTTTCGAAAAACTATTTTACACATGTTTCATGATTTTAAATGAAGGACCTTCGTACTAAATATCATTTGACTAACTTCAAATACGGCAAAGTTTCATACTAACTTTGCACCCCCCGTTTTTTCCCCCTTAAGGGATGAGTTTAGAAATACTATTTTACACGTGTTTCATGATTTTAAACGAAGGACCTTCATATTGAATCCCATTTGAATAACTTCAAAAACGGCAAAGATTCATACTAAATTTGCACCCCTTTTTCCCCCTTAAGGGATGATTTTTGAAAAACTATTTTATACATGTTTCATGACTTTTAATGAAGGACCTTCATATAGAATCTCATTCGAATAACTTGGATAACGGCAAGGTTTCATACTAAAGTTGCACCCTCCTTTTTCCCCCTTAAGGGATGATTTTTTAAAAACTATTTGGCACATGTTTCATGATTTTAAATGAAGGACCTTCGTACTAAATATCATTTGACTAACTTCAAAAACGGCAAAGTTTCATACTAACTTTGCACCCCCCGTTTTTCCCCCTTAAGGGATGAGTTTAGAAATACTATTTTACACGTGTTTCATAATTTTAAATGAAGGACCTTCCTATTGAATCCCATTTGAATAACTTCAAAAACGGCAAAGTTTCATACTAAATTTGCACCCCCTTTTTCCCCCTTAAGGGATGATTTTCGAAAAAATATTTTACACATGTTTCATGACTTTTAATGAAGGACCTTCATATAGAATCTCATTCGAATAACTTGGATAACGGCAAAGTTTCATACTAACTTTGCACACTCTTTTTTCCCCCTTAAGGGATGATTTTTGAAAAACTAATTTACACATGTTTCATGATTTTAAATGAAAGACCTTCGTACTAAATATCATTTGAGTAACTTAAAAAACGGCAGAGTTTCATACTAACTTTGTACCCCCATTTTACCCCTTTAGGGGGTGAATTTTGAAAAATCCTTTCTTAGTACTATCCTACGTTATAAAAGAAACTCTTGTGCAAAATTTCAAGTTTCTAACCCTTATAGTTTGGGCCCTGCGTTGGTATGTCAGTCAGTCAGTCAGTCATTCAGTCAATCAGGCTGCTTCTCCTTTTATATATATAGATATAAAATTCTCAGTTGTTAATGCAAAAGTTATTAATGCACATACTCTTCCAAAACGGCTTAACGGATTTTAATAAAAATTTATATGTATATAGCCCTAACTGAAACAAAAAATTATATGCCGAAACAACGTTAGGCGGGTCAGCTAGTCTTATATAAAAACTAGCTGTGCCCCGCGGTGTTACCCGCGGTTCATCGATTTTCCCGTAGGAATAAGATATTTCCCCGCGGTAAAACGTAGCCTATGTTTTAATCCAGGGTATCGGCTAACTCCATACCAAATTTTATTAAAATCCGTCCAGCTGTTTCAGCGCTAAAGACTGACAAACATATAAACACACACACAAACTTTCACGTTCATAATATTATAGTGTGATAAATTGCTGTTCGTTAGTCTCACTAAAACTCGAGAACGGTTGGACCAATTTGGCTAATTTTGTTGTTTTTTTTTGTGGAAGTCCGGGCAATAATGGGCTAGTTGCCCTAAAAAATGTAATTAGTCCGTCTTTTATATTTAAAAAAATTAGGGACACGTATTTTTTTATTTGTAAATTAGACCAAAAATGACAAAGATATAGCCCATTAAAGTTACGTGTGACGTCACGCCGTGCTGCATTTTTTAGCACGGAGTGACGTCACACGTAACTTTAATGGGCTATATCTTTGTTATTTTTTGTGTAATCGAAAAAAGAAAAAATACGTGTCCAATATTTTTTTATAATCTAAAATACGGACTAGATAGAATTTAATTATTTTGACCCTGGAAACTACCCTATTAAATGGTTAAAAAATAAGGAAAAATTGCGAAGACTTTGGTGGTATGAAGTTTATCGGGACAGCTAGACATGTTAATCATTTACGTTTTTTTTTAGAAGTTCTAGAGTTAGTTTGAAGCTATGTCGTGCTTTAGCGAGCTATGACAAAATACAGAGAGCGTGTGTGATACTCTTTACGGCAATAAGTACTTATGAGTGCAAACAAGGTTATTGAGACAGTACCAAAGATGGGCGCCATAGGTGGTCTTTGTTTGAAATTAATGTTAGCGATATTTTATTATTTGGGAATTTCACTAAGAATTTTCTTTCCGCAAAACGTGGGCCCAGTTCTAGTAACTGGTGCTTCAGCTTACCCCCTCGGGGATAACGGGCGTGAGTTTATTAATATTTTAATTAATTTTAAAATATTTAAGAATCTTTCTGTCCGGATTAATCCGGACTTGGCCCCCGTGGTGGAGTATGGCCTATACCTTCCTCAGGGAAGAGACCCGTGCCCCTCGCTCGGTGAGGACATATGTAATGGGTTGATGATGTTCTGTCCCTGCAAATTTATTGGAGAAAACGGGTATAAGACGATTCATAAGTGTTTTTGATGAGGAAAGGGTAATTCGTAAATAATTGGTAAGAAAAAACAGTGTTCTTCAAAGTCTAAAAAGGCCCCTCGCGAAGTGATTCCCATACAAACGTATAATAATTGTATTTTAATTATCAAACGACATGCTGGATTACAATGAAACTTTCATCGTATTTACAATTAACAATGTTTTGAGGGAAGACTGTTTTCGTTGTAATTAAAAATAAAGATTATTATTAATGAATTCTTTTTGATATGATTGTTTCCAATAATTGGATAATTGCTAACGATTTCAGAATCACGCCTTATATTAATTATTTTACAATGAGCCCCAATGCTCCTATTCACATCACCCTGTAAGCATCAGCAAGTAAGTTGACAATTTACTACTGTACTTATCCCATAGCCACCGCTACTCATAGACAATTACTCTGACCCTCGCCACCGACTACCCTGCTTTATTCGAAACTCATTCTTAAGTCGTGTGCAATAAAAGCTATCGTGGCACAGTAGCCGGTGAAGACCACAGTACTAAATTCGGCAAACTGTGATGTCATACGGCTGTATTTTATCAAATCCGCGGCCGCCTCATAAACAACTGTCTTGGTTTAGATCTATGTACACGCGGTATTAAACCGAAAATGAGTTCGTCCGTCGGAAGTAGGGTTACAAAACCAGAGTGCTTATACTGAGTTTTTTCATTCACTTTCGATAGCGAGAGCGTTTGCAATTTGTATAGGAGTGACAAAGCGCGAGACCTAGTTGTCTCTTTGTCACTCCTATACAAATTGCAAACGCTCTCGCTATCGAAAGTGAAATGAAAAAACTCACTATAAGCACAAAGGCCTTTTGTTAGTGCGTTATGCGAATCATTCGCGTATAACGCACATCGAAACGATACAATGCGATCCAATTAAGAACCTCATCTATTTCTTTGAAGGTGGAAAATGTACAAGAATTTTCTAGAAGGAAAGAGGTTCGTATCACATTCACATTGTCTGCCCCGTTGGTTCAGTGGTATCACGTGTGATGACCGGAGGTCGTGGATTCGATTCCCACTGTTGGCTGCCGAACATGGCCTTATTCAGCCAGTGTTTTTATGTTTGTGATGTCCTTGCCAGATTACCATAGCACAGGGTATCCTGGTTTTAGATCAGGATAAGTAATCAGACAAAAAATTTAGTAAGAGAATCTGGAATAGGGTTATAAATTGATAGATAAAACATTTGAATCAGTAGTTTCAGAAAGAACATTTGTCATAATCTGCTTACTTTTCAGTAGACATAAAAAACTGATTTCATAGTGGGGCTAATGTTGTTTCTGCGTCTACTGAGATTTTCAGTGCCACGTAGTTCAATTGATATTCATTGGACTAATGTTCTTTCTATAGGGATCTGTAGATCTACCTTCAAGGATACCATAGACAACAATAAGTCAATCACACAAAATTTGGACTAATGTTCTTTCTGAAACTACCGATTCATTTATTTAACGACACAACTAAAAACACAGTTTAACATGATATACAAGATATACAGAGAAAGCAGAAACAGAAAAGATTTAAATACAAAGCATACACACATTCAAAAACAAAAACAGAACAGAGCAACGTAACCATTTAGATACAAATTTTCACATCTAGGTTTGAAGTATTGAGCCGCTAAAATATCCCGACTCAGTGAGATCCTAGTAATAGGATCATCATCATAATTATTCAGCTTGGATCTTCTGTCCATCTTGTGGCTAACTAATCGTCCTGCGCTTGCCGATATGTGGTATAATAAGATAAGTTATTATTATTGTCACCCACTAGTAACACTGCCTAAGTTCTTACAGTTGCACATCTACATAGACATTTTTATCTCGAATGCTAATGTCATCATAGGATGTCAAATTACGCCTCGTCGGCAGTTGATGGCTTAGTAATGACTAGAGGTTACTTTTTTGTGTTTCTAGGTACATAATCTAAGGTTCTAAATCTATGTACTGTCTATTAATCTACATAGGTGTTTAAAACTACGATAGCATTTAAAAATGTTTCTCCCGACCCGACTCGTCCACGGTGTTGTTGATGTCGTTGGTTTGAAACCATTCTTCTAATCCACCTTTGTACGATTACCCCTTTGTCCACAAAAATCCATTGGAAAGATCCATTGATGGATTTTTGTTTACTTCATGTCCAATTTAATCCATTACTTGGGACTGTTGTACGGAATGTATTTTTTGGACAAAATTATTCATGAATTTTTTCGTTACATTCAGCTTCCAGATAATTTACTGAGTACAATGGATAAAAAAATGAATTAATTAATTAAAAATACAGTGGATAAAAAAAATTATGAAAAATAATTGGTTTAAGTATTAGCCCAAAAAACTCCAAACGCTGAAAACAACTAAATAATTTTCAAACTGCCTTAGGGCTTACGACTTCAAAAATGTGCGTAACTTAAAAACAAAGTCTTTGCTACGTGCCGGGATTGGAACCCACGACCTTCAGAATGTAAGGCTGGCGTTCTATAGTGAAGGTTACTGAGCAATACGGTTACTGTGCAGTAGCATTCGCATACTGTGAAGGAAAACATCGTGAAGATACCTGAGTGTCTGACGGACGCCCCAGGCGGACGTACCTACTTAGACAAAATAGGGGCTGTATTAGCAGATGGCAAGATAAAAAGTGCCCGAAACCGGCGTGCGTGCATGCAACGACTATTGAAGCCAAAGTGATTTGTCAGGATCGTGGCAGGAGGCAGTCCCTGGTCTGTGTCTACCCCTCTGGGATACAGGTGTGACCTTATATATGTATGTCTGAGGTGTCCGAATACCAAACGATTGAAATTGTCTATCCGCGGCGAGTACGCGTGGAAATGAAGCCCATCATTCATTCATCATTCGTCATCAACCCTTTATGTCCCCACCGAGGGGCACGGGTCTTTTCACTGAGGAAGGTAGGTATAAGCCATACTCCACCACGGGGCCCTAGTCCGGATTGGTGGAGGCTTGTAAGACTAGTGGCTGGTCTTACTGTCAGAAGTTTTCAGGCCGCCCTAAGGCCTCTGATTTGGCTTAACGACTGCCATCTATCGGCTGCAGCCGGCACCAACTGCTTAACGTGCCTTGCGAAGCACGGAACCGCTCGGAAAAATGCCACTAGCGTTAGTCAGAACGTCACCCATCGATGCACTGAACGCGCCCTATGTTGCTTAACCTTCGTGATCGTTTAAGATCACTGATGCCCGGTTCCTATAATATACGCCTACCGGCTACGATCCGTTTTCCATACAATTTATTGACGGTTCGTAGGAATTTCGTAGGAATTGTAACCGATCGTAAGCAAAAAACGAAGCGTTTTGTGGATATTGGAACCGGGCATGAAGCGGCCGGGACTACGAGTGATTCAGCCTTATGAAGCCCAAGCCCTGTCTCTAAAACAAGGTCAGAACACTGCAGTATGACGTATTCGGGCTACATAAAAAATAGGGTTCCGTTTCCGAAAAGTGCAAATCCTGATTGTCTCTCTGACCTTTATGGCCTGCGCAGACGACGTACTTTTCTCCGCGGCGGAGAAAAAAGTACGCTCCGCGAATAAAAATTCCTGCGCGGATTAATCGCGAACTCTACGCACAAGGGCATGCGAAATACTGGTCCATCCCCTTATATGATCCATTTGTCTATACTTGGCATTTTTCTCAGACTTTAAACGACAATAAATCAAAAATCTTTAGCGTCAGAAAACTCGATACCGTTTGCAAATTTAGTACTAGGTAGCACTAAATTTGCAAAATGTTTCGAGCCCTCTACCGCTAAAGGTTTTTGATTTATTGTCGTTTAAAGTCTGAGAAAAATGTCAAGTATAGACAAATGGATCATAAATATTTCAACGCGGACTAAAGTCCGCCGTGTGCGTTGCTTCGCCTAGTCACACGAGTTCTATTTTTTTCGGGGACTCCCGCGTAGGTACTTTAGTCCGGTCCGCTCCCTGCATGTCCGCGGTTATTCGGCGGATTTTTAGTACACGCCACTTTTAATCCCTCGTTTGCGTTACTCGATACAGTTGTAAGCGATATATTTTAGCGGATAAAAAAGTCCGCGGAGAAAAGTCCGTCGTCTGCGCAGGCCATTAGGGGGGTTTATTTCTTGAACGGTAAAATGTATCCAATTGAAATTCTCACAAAATATATGCCGTTATGGCGGATTCCCAACATTGTAACAACTTTACTATTAATATAAAAAAAACAAAAAATAAAAAAAAGGGTGGTCTTTAAATAAGAGTCGTAATTTTTCAACGTTTTCTTTTTTTCACTCTATTGTAAGAACAGGAATACATACAGTGTCAAACTTGGTGTGAAAATGGCGCCGGCCTTAAAAAAAACCGTGAAAAAAAGTGTGAGTCGCGCCCACTAAAGGCCTCGAATTAAATGAAAGAAAATATATTTTTCTGTTATGGTACCTTTTTATAACCCTTGGTACGCCGGTTCGGCACGCACTTGACCGGATTTTATTTACAATAGTGATATAGTATAATGGTGCTAAACAAAAAGTGGCCTGAAGCATCAGCGGAACCAACCAAAACCCGTGCTAGTTACAAGGCGCACAGATCAAGCGTCTACTCGCCTCTTATCATTCTAGAGATACCATCTTCAGCCACTCATCTCACAACAAATAGGCACTCCAACTAAACAAAGTAGGCCGTTATCTCTCGTGTAAAATGTGTAAAAATAAAACTACAGCCGGTCGGCATTCGCCATTACGTTTTGAGGCTATGCTTCAGGCGGCCGCGTGTCTGCGCCATTATCTTGCGATCGTGTTCACTACCTCATACTTGCGCCCACGCAGCGTAAGGAGCCGATCATGCGCTCCTCCGATCAAACGCGCTTGTACCTTCTTAAATTGCGCTAGAACGTATCACCCATAATCTGCGTAGCAGTGTCAAAAAACCGATCGCGTCTTTCGAGATTGCTATAATATCAATAAGTATCGTCAATAAGACAAGCAGAGTTGATTTTATTGTGCAGCAGAAATTCTAGTTGCAGGAAGACAAGTGATAGTGTGGTGTAGCCGTTATTAAAGGTCGGTTCAGTGTGTCAGCAGAGGCGTCGGGCATCCAATATCGATGGCAATAAATAACCAAACCGAAGGTCGATAGGATAGCCTCTGTCGTAATAAGCCGATGCAATAGCGATAAACAAGCAATGACGCGGTACGCATGCGTTCGGTGAATGAGATTGCTAACGCTACCGTGTTGAAATGACTACGGTGGGTGTCGGATAGCGGACAGCCTGGGTTACTAGCCACCTAGCACTTCGATAAAACTCTCGCCCGCCTGTCAGTCGAATTTAACTCTTACCCATCAAAGTTTAAGACCCTAAATGGGTCCTGTGAAGAGACGTGTGACTCGTTTCACACAAATATTTTTCTATAGTTATCGGCCCGCTGACGTTTGAAGTGTTAATGTGCCAGTGACAGTGTTTTGTTCCGTGACTTTGGAATTTAAAATGTGGAGGGAGGACAACTAGTGCACGCGCTATCTGGTCGTGCGATAATGGATGTGGATCTAGAGGAGTTTGCAGGTAAATACCATGTAAATAAGGCTGCAAATAGTGTGTGTTTAACTTGGAAAGATAATCGGTCTGTTTTCTTCACTCGTGTTTTAATCGTCTTTTTCTTCGTCGCCTGCTTAGAATTGTAGTGACTTTGTACTATTTTATTTTTTTAATGACGCTCTGAAAAGCCCTCAATGATGCATCGAAAGAGGGTTATCATGATCGTGGCAAGTGGAAAAACTTAATCTATGCCTATCCTTCCACCAATCAGGACTAGGGCTTGGTGGTGGAGTATGGTCTATACCTTCCTCAGGGAAGAGACCCGTGCCCCTCGGTGGGGACATAATGGGCCGATGATGATGCCTATCCCTCCGGGATGCAAACGGGTATATGTACTGTAGTGATTCTTCTTTATAGTAACTGGCTGGCACAGCCATCTTGTATGAATTTAAATAATTTGAAAGAGAATCGCTACGTTTTTGTAGAGGTGTCAGTCGGGCGCTAGCTAGGCTAGGCTTTCCCGATAAAAATCCCATTTTTAATCATTTCATCATGTAGTGATTCTTCTTTAAAGTAACTGGCCAGTCTTTTTTTTAGCTTTTTTTCAGCCGTTTTTGTAGGATTGTCAGTCGGGCGCTAGCTAGGCTAGGCTTTCCCGATAAAAATATAAAAATAAAAGTTAATATTTGCTAAAAAGCATCTTTGAATCAAGTAGTGCGCTACAGTACACACTTACGACTTTCCGTTGATATCCTCCTATAGTTGTCCATCTTTTTGTCGTACAGTCGGTAGCATTTAGGTCGTTATATTAATAAAGCGCTTTTATTACTGAGATCGTTCCTGAGTAGCTGTTAAATTCGCAATTTACATACAGGCATAAACTCACGCCTTCACCCCAGAGGGGTGTTCAGAGACCAGGGATTGCCTCTTGCCACGATCTTAACAGAACACTAAACTTTCGCTTCATCGACATTTATTATTCGCAATTTATGTCTAAAATTTTTATTTATCGGAGCCGAAATAAACTAGCTAGAAAACGGTTGAGAGTTAACTGTGAAGAAAAAAATTGTGAAGAAAATCTAGTGTTTACGGTGTTTACATACCTACCTGATCCCTTCTACGTCATCACTTTGGTCTAAACACAAAACTATTCCCGACCTTATGTGTAAATGTTATGTTATGTTGTCTTATGAATCGAACCCACGACCTTATACTACGCAGGCAATTAAACCTTCGTGCAGAATTCATCACGATGTTTCACGTTCATTGCAGGACACAAGTTTTCTTCCAACGAGAGCGGGCACAGTCAAATTATGTCGAGTGGTAAATATTGCACGTAATTTGTCTGGCCAGTGCTCGTAGCATAAGAACGAGCGACTTCCGAATGCCACGCGTTTCATATCGCTCAGTCGAAATGATCGATACACTGCAAGGTCTGGGGTAAAGAATGGATAACCTGAAAATAGTTTATTCAAACTCTCTAATAGGGTAGTTTCCAGGGTCAAAATAATTAAATTGTATTTAGTCCGTATTTTAGATTATAAAAAAATATTGGACACGTATTTTTTCTTTTTTCGATTAAACAAAAAATAACATAGATATAGCCCATAAAAATTACGTGTCACGTCACTCCGTGCTAAAAAATGCAGCACGGCGTGACGTCACACGTAACTTTAATGGGCTATATCTTTGTCATTTTTGGTCTAATTTACAAATAAATAAATACCTGTCCCTTATTTTTGAATAATCTAATAGACAGACTAATTACATTTTTTAGGGCAACTTTTCATATAGGTATTTTTTTTCATACATGAATGGACCGCGTCATGCTTAAGATACCAAGTATAGAAAAAATGTTGGAAGTTTCAGTCCGAGCGGAGGTAGCGGAGTGGTAGAACGCCGGGCTCTTATACAGGAGTTCGTGAGTTCAAACCCCGGCGTGAACCAATGAATTTGTTTTCTGAGTTCAACCCTTTGTGAAGTTATAGTAGCAATAGCACTTGCTAATCTTGAATAACATCGTGAGGAAACCTGAGTGTCTAGGGTGTTCACACAGCTCAGCGCTTGAAATTGCCAATCAACGGTAGGCAGGCGTGGTGATTAAACTATAGTAATTAAATTAAAGGAGACGAATAGGTGTAGGCTACATAAATCTTGTTTTTTTATGAATAGTTTCTTATCGATACTGAAAAAACTATTTTTAAGTTATTTATTCTTCCCCGTTTTATTCCCAGCCGCTATTTTGCGTTGAAAATCGTGACTAACAAAGTCGCGCGTTATCATGCTACAAGTACTGACTTTCTATTCTTGATGTCAATATGGCAAAATGAAACTTAATGAAAATGAAAAATAAATCTACCGCATTTATTTTCTAACATGGCTTCTCCGATTTTATTATAAAAATGTCTCCATTGGACATATGCACGAATATAAAAAAATAAAAAAAAATCTATTTAAAACTGTCGTTTCGGTAAATCTATTTAAAACAGTCGACAGACCATCAACTTTGTGTTACGAGTACATTATGTGCGACTTTGATGCTAAAATATAAAGAGGTTAATAAGACAGTTAAATAAAGGTGTTTCTCTTTACCTCAGTCTATTTAAGCTACCTCTGAGGAGTGTTTTAACAGAATCCTGTTTTTAAGATTCCGTACCTTAAAAGGAAAACCTGAACCCAAATAGGATGACTTTCCGTCTGTGTATCGGTCCGTCCATTTGTCAAGCAAAACTCTTCCCGAGATATCCCGAACGTGGAAATTAAAACCATTGTATGAGTGAGTCCCTAAAGTGTCCAAATAAGAAGGCACGTTATTACAGCGCCACCAAGTTATCTGTTCAGGTGGGCAAAATTGTAACTAACGAATTAATTGTAAATCCTGTTCCCCATTTTTTGTATTATTTATTCAATTACTAAGATTTATAGATATATTTTCATTAAAATTGAAAGACTGCTTATTTAAAATGTTCTCAATTTTCTAGGTAAATTTCTTAAATGTTACTACTAAATTCTCCACTAGCGCCCCTATCAACTGAACAGATAAGATGGTGGCACTGTACTTAAGTTACTTAGTTTATTTATCACACACATTATCCTAGCGCTACCCGTAGCTCACTGGCTGAAACAATCGAAAGTGCCTATTCGGTGTACTCATAATCAACCCATTATCTCCCTACCGAGGGGCACGGGTCTCTTCCATGAGGAAGGTATAGGCTCTACCACGGGTCCTAGTCCAGATTGGTTTGGTTGGTACCTTATTAAGGTATTCATTCCAACTCGATACCTCCTGTAAAAAAGTATTTATTAGGAATTATTTTACTTTGTAACGTTGCGCCAGCAGGTTGCCAGTCCGTTGTAATGTGTGTGATCATCAAAGCTCTCTTTAGTTGCCTGTTACGAAGAGTTTTTAACCCTACTCCTACGCACCATAACATACGAGTAAGCGCTAGAATACGGCCGCAGGCTACTCGCCTCTTTTGTAACTCGTAACAAACAACACGTGTACTTGTGAAATTCGGGCACATAATACACTACACTGGCTTGTTATCTCCCCCTTATCAGTGGGGTACACGCAGCAATCAATAACTTGTGTTTACCACATAAATTACATTTAGACACACGTGATTAGACGCCGCGGCGCGCGTCCTATCCTGAAGGTTTAAATAGAAAGGGATGACTGGAAGTGAAGAACCAATCCGGACTTGGCCCCCGTGGTGGAGTATGGCCTATACCTTCCTCAGGGAAGAGACCCGTGCCCCTCAGTGGGGACATGATGGGTTGATGATGATGACTGGAAGTGGCTGGATGAAGATGACGGAGGACAAGAGAAAGTTACGTGCCTTGGGCAGGCCTGTGTCCAGCAGGGGAAGAGTTCTGGCTGATTGAAGGAACTAGAAAGGGAAATGATTGTATATGTTACCGGCAATCTGTATAATCCGGTATTCTATACAATACCTAGGCAATGTATAGAATACCTAAAATGTTAAGATAATGTGTGAAATATTTTTCGTTTTATACTTTGCATAGGCAATTCTATACAATACCGAGTGCGCTGCCGGCAAATGTGTGTATAAGACGATAGCAGAAGGAGTGCGCGAGTTCAAATGTCCTAAAGAAATAACATGCTGCACCTTATATAAAAAATAGTAAGTAATTAGATCCAGTCACATTATATAAAACTTTGTATTTGTTTCTTGAGATAAAAAATATTTCATTTCTATCAAATACAAAGTCAAAAGAAACACAGTTACAAAAGTCAGCTAAGAAATGGTTGATCAGCCAGAAATTGTTTATCAAAATAAATAGACGAGCGAACGTAACTCAACACTACAGAAACTTCTCCACATGAAAAATGTAGTTGGAAAAAAAATGGCCAACGTGGCTAGCGCTGGACTTCCTAGCCGGGAACCGGTCTCTGCTCTACCTTCGGGATACAGGCGTAAGCGTATTTTATGTTACATTTTATAAAGATAAATCTGTACCTCCATTTTATATTTTTTATGGCTGGCCTCTCCAATTAGATGACATCATTTTCTACTGCTCCGACTTTTCAGGTATAATATATCCTATAATATCCTGTTAATGTTTCATGGGCAATAAAGTATAATAATAATATTTTCTGTGCAAGTTCTGCGAGGCACACAAGTAATTGACTACTGTAGGTCAGACGCGCGGCGCGTCGAGTAATCATCTGTGTTTGGACACACTTATGCGGTTTGATAACGGTGTCGACCTCGGGAGAAGGCGGGTCTGGGACCGTCGAAAGCTGATCAACAGTCCTCGATATTCGTGCCCACCTCTTGACAGCTGAATATTATAACTATCTAGGGTTCTAACAAATCAAGCGAAAATATTTTAAGAGCCGATAGAGTGAAAGATAAATAACAATATAGAATGTTCAATACATCAATTACACAATTATTATTAAGAATAATAATTGTGTAAGTGCCTGCACATAAGTGCCGCCGCACTACGTACACATGTCATGAATGTCAATGTCATTAAAATTTGCGTTGTTTACCGCCAGATTATTCAATTCAATCGTGTGTGTGTGCATGAAAACAGGCTGATATAAAATGATTTTGTTTGAAATTTTTAATTTTTGTTGTAGAAAAAAATTAAGCTAATCCTATAAAGATCTCATATTTATTTGCTCAAAGGTAATTACAATATATTATTGTTTACCCCTTAAAATATTTGCGCTTGATTTGTTAGGACCGCATATAATACGTTTCCAGCTATCTCGCACCATCCGACCATCCAACGCGTAGCACTAAACAAAAACAAGTGAAATAAAACACTCTAAATTATTATGGATCTAAGCTTAGTAATTGTTTGGTACGTGCCATTTACAAAACCCTCCTGGAGAAATTATGTAATAAAGACCTCAGAAAAGCACAATTCAAAAGTATGCATAAGCGCTTTGCGAATCACTCGTAACCCCAGCTGCCTCAGTGATCTTAGAACGATCACGAAGGTTAAGCAACATAGGGCGCGTTCAGCGCAAGGATTAGTGACCATCTATGACTAACGCTAGTGGCATTTTTGGAGTGGTTTCGTGCTTCGCAAGGCGTGTTAAGCAGTTGGTGACGGCTGCCGTCGATAGGTGGTAGTCGTTAAGCCAAGTCGGAAGCCTTAGGGGGCGGCTTGAAATCTTCTGACAGTAAGACCAGCTACTAGTCTTACAAGCCTCCACCAATCTGGACTTGACCCCCGTGGTGAAATATGGCCTATACCTTCCTCAGGGAAGAGACCCGTGCTCCTAGGCGGGGACATAATGGGTTGATGATGATACCGTTTGCAAAGATAATAAAAATCATGACATAAAATTGCAGGATATCTAAGTTTGAAAACATGCAACATATTTTCTAGCATTTAATTGCTGAAAATATGCGTCAGTTGTCATAAATATTTCGGTTTATTAGCTAGAGAAACATGGTAAACATGTTGCGGCAACCGTAAATCAAAACGTTAGTCTTGAGATCATCATCACGCCTAGTCTTTGAAGTGATTTTAAGACTTACTTGCTTGTAAATATTGTTACTAAATAATTATAAAATGGACGGATTATATCGTAGAATAGATTAAAGATGAAGTCGCAGCCGCAAACTACTATAGCGGCAACCAAGGACTGTATATAGAATAAAGAAGGGTGTTTTGGAAAAACATCCAAGGTCATATTTTTGTAATTTTTTTTTACCTAGGTATAATATGAAGTACACATAGTCCATAAAGCAATAAATTGTAAATCAATTAAATCAATTGTAGGCCGACCTTAAACCAGATGGGGCAGGAGGAAGGACCTGGGGCATGGAACGGAAGCTTTAAATGGAGGGGAATTCAAAAGCAGACTTCCCTTAATGAAATTTCCTTCCCGGCGAGGTCTGAAATATTCCTTCATATACAAAGACCGGGGTAGAAGTCGAGCTGTTTGTTTTGCGCGTTCCGTGTGCCTGTAACTAGACGCATTGGGCTGGCGGACGTTCAGCCCTGCTCAACAGATTGAGATACATAAATTAATGACGCCGATAAAACGGTTTAAGGTTTGATGAATGTCAGATAGACAAGCGATGGTTTTGAGTAGTTTTTTTTAGCACCCTTAGTGATTGTTTATTTGCTACTGGTTCCACAATTATGAATTTCACTAGTGTTTCAGAAAAGCCCGGTGAAACTGAAAGAGGCTTACGCTCATAAATCACCTACAAATTTTTACTAGTAAGTCCAATCTGGAAACATAAAATAACAGTTCAGTACAAAAATTTTATTTTTCCGCAATTCAGGTTTGTCCAAAAAATGTAGTGCAAAAAACCGAGAAAAATTAAATCGCCAAAATGTCAACGAAAACCGAAAATTAAGAGCTATCGGGCCCAAATCCTCCCGCCAAGAAATCGCTCGTAAAGACCTAACTCGAAATAGGAGTCAGTTGCATTCACCACTATTTAATGAAAACTCCAAATAGAAACTCCACCCTTCGAGACCGGGCCTCAGACGTCCTCTGAAATAAATTCCATTTAAATATCAAATTCCTCATTAAACAAGCATTAAAAGCGGATTTTTTATTGAGAAATATTAACTTTCGACAGTAATCCTTACATAATTACTATCTAAAGTCCGTTTTTAAAATTCGATGCAAAAAAAATGACGCGGTGTTACCGCTATAAAATATTCAGGTTTACTCTGTAGATTTTCTTTTACCGTGAATAGAAGACTCATGTGACCAAAATCTTTATCACATCAAAGACAATAAGAGCAGTCTAAAAAAAGCACCAACGTAACACACACACAATTGTTATTTGGAAGTAAAATTGGGTTATTTGGTTTTTACGTACTAGCAAAGCTCAGAGATTGACGGCCTTTTGATAATGAACTTAAAAGGAAACATTTCACAGCTCAGTAACTTTACAAGTTATGTTATCGAGTACTCGGCGATCAACAATTAAAAGAAAAACCTCGTAAAAAGAAATTTGAAAATTACTTTATTAAAGTAAACCAGATAAAACCCTATCTTCCTACGGAACCTTACACTGCGCGCGGCTAGATACGTATTTGGTCGGTTTTTCTCGTTTTGGTTTGTGAAGTAATAATAAAAGAACAGCGTTGGAATACTCAAGTTAGTTTATCTTCCGTCTGTAAGTAAGGGATGCTCTCTATATTCTAATGAATTTGCTGACATCTTGTAAATGGCTACAGCTCAAGACGTACCCGAGGGATTAGAGGACGAACGGGATCGTTCATTAGATATTCATAAATTGGATGAAAGCCAAGATGCAACGAACCTACACATAAAGTATTTTATTTCATTCTGGACGGGAGCAATCAAATCACGAGTCAGACGAATTTATTTTGTTACAACAACACTCAACCAATATAAAATTAAATACAGTGTCTGTAAAAATCAACCAACTGCTGATACGAGTAAATTTTTGGTGAATAACAACCTTTATGTCATTACAATTGTGTCACTTATCATTGTAATTAGTCTTATCATGTGAGCTAAATTCGGCAAACTAGCTATTGTCTGCGACATTACCGCTTACACTTAAGAGATAGTTGCACTGTAGGTAATACGATTCCTAATTCCTGGAAACGCGTTTTACTTCCTGCCAGGTATTTTATTTACCTTCAAACGATCGCAAATGCATCATTTGTTGTAGTGTGCAAACACTAATAATACTCGCATACTTAATGAACCTGCAAGTCCATCAAAACAGACAGACGGTCACATTTTCTAGCAGCATGTCAACATTGCCAGTCGTTATCGAGTTGCTTTTGCGTCAACAGAGATCGCGTGTTGATAACAATCTCCATTGGAAAGCGGAAAAGTCCTTTGAGTTTTTATCCGCGAAGACAATCGACAGTCTGTTTCGTTTTATTTTAACTTTTTTTTTTCGTGGCGTGCACTGTGATGAGACTGTGACCGGCCAGTGCCAAAGAGGTCAATTATGTACAGACCTAGCGACGTTTGGTGGTTCGGTAAGTGTTGCTGGCCAGTATTTATTTTTTTACGGATTTTACGAGTATCTTCATTTATTTGCACAGGCAATAGTTTTCATATTTCTGGATTTTCTTAACTAAGTCCTCGTCAACATAATAAAATCGACTCCTGTACTCGTAATTCGCTGGTAGGTATTTATGTTTATCATAATATAATAGTTATTACGGATTTCTACACGAAACAATTTGTATACATTAGGTAATAGTCGTAAAATAGAATACGATTCTGCTACTACAAAAAGCGCAAATACGGTGCTTTCCTTTTTTATGTGGAATTCATGATTGGATATGTTATGATTACGTTGTTACGTGAAGGAATCTGTACTAAGTAGTATGATGATCAAAATTAGCCGAGTTGCTGGCATTCACGACTCCCTGCCGCGAGTGCCGCGGGACACCGACCTGGGGCAAGTTTTGTACCTGTAAAGCTGTACATAATATTATAATTAGAAATTATACTTATTAGTTTTATAAATCTTTCTTTAATTGGCTATTTGACAGATTTCTGAAAACCGTCGCATACTTTTGTTGGTGTTCATGGAGTCCTCAGAAAGTGGTAATTTTAAATTCTTTCGTGTATTTCTTCTAAAAAAAGGCAAACGACAATTTACTTTTCAAATAAGCCGCTAAAACGCTGTCTTGGGCAATATGGCGTCGCACAGGAATTATGACATCACTGATCAGTAAACAAACCAATGAACGTAAGAACGACATTAATGACAGACGCTATTTTTACTGAGCTGTGACGTGATCATAGAATCCAGGCCTTTTTCGATACAATGGCTGCAGATACATAATATCAAATTTAATCCTGTGTTTTTTTATAAATAGTAATTTTTTTTAATTAAATTGCGTTAAAGCGGTTTTAAGACTTATAATTTATACGAATACCTATAAATAATACTGTTTTTTTTGTCACACTGTCGAATACCCTATTCTCCTTGCTTATGCTATAAATAAACATGAGTATCTAACACAAACACCGTCGAACTTTGAAGGCTCTATTTAAGATGCCCTTTTGTTCAGAATCGCTCAGAAGAATATACGACCGACTGACAGAAGTTTGTTTGTACTTTATGCATTGGAACATAAAGCAACTTGCATAAATAAACTAAACTTGAACAAAGGGGTTTGATATTCTAATTGGGTATTTGACAGGATGTCAAATGAGTTACTTTTAAAACGGAATTTTGTATGAAAATACTTGCTTGTGACGTCACATTTGAGAGCACTCTTTTTATGTTTCATCTATTTTAAAATTGTAATAACTAGTAAATGATTAAAAGAAATACATTTTCCGAATCATTTGGTAATTTTTGTTTTAATCGAGCATCTCAAATAATTTATTGTTGATAGTGTCGAATACCGTATTCATGTAATGTGCGAATGTGTTCACTAAAATATACCTTGTAACACCTATGTAGGTACCTACAAACATCTTTCCTGTACCCACAATCAATATCATTTCCAAGTTTGGGTGTATTTCCATGATTGGGATGCCTTTGCCTGGCATAGTACTACAGTGATTGTGTTGTTAAATGGTTATTATTATTACAATCAAATAAATTTAAATAAAGAAACTCACGCCCGTTATCCCCGAGGGGGTAGGCAAAGGCACCAATCACTAGAACTGGGCCCACGTTTTGCCGAGTTTATTAGGTCCCAAACGTGACAAGTGGCAAGCCTGTCGCCGTTAACAAATAAATTATGTCATTTTTGTGGAAAAAAAAGTGTAATCCTGATTAAAGTTTTTGAATAAGCTATGAAAAACCTAAAAACAGTATTTGCATGCACCACCTCCGTTAGGGATGTTCCAAAAATATTTTGTAACTCAAAAATTCTAGCGTGACAGCCTTCCTTACTTAATACTTTTTAGTATTAAGCTCGCCTTTGTACAGTCGACAGCACATCATCCTATACACCCATGCACTCTACTCCGTTGAATTACGGGCGACTTTTCAACTAAAATTTGAAGGTTGGCGTGCTGTCGACTGTACAGATATTGTCTTGTGCAACAAAGACGTTTTTAATTCAATGTTCCTGGCTGCAAGACAGTAACATTAACGCATAAAAAAAATGTTGTTCGCCGTGACACTCGTGACAGCCAGTGCTGCCAATCTAATCCGCTTAGCGATATTCTTCTTTCTTTACCCTGTAGTCGACAGCAATCTTGCAAGTGCACTCGACTGCAACAAAAATGAGACATTTTTCCCGCTGTCGATTGTAACAGATGAACTTTTCTGCAGTTGCTAGAAACCATTCTAAAGAAAATACCATAAATATCGTGAAATAAATAACAGATTACTTGATTGAATAAATAATTTAATATTAAAGAAAGAAGGGTTTAATATTAGGTATCAGTATCATACAACGAAATAGTCAATCCACCATTCGAAATAATAAAAAGACAAATATTGCAAGTAGAAAAAGGTCAACCGCAATTTTAAAGTTTAAAATTAAAGTTTCTCAAAATTGCACTTTATGTGGTTTGACCTGTAAGCAGACGATATGAAAATCTAGTGCCACAGTGTATGCTATTGAACTCCACCAAAATGGCTTCGCAGACTTTTTTATGATTTCTCTTGTGTAATTTTGTAGATCTGAGAATCGTATTATGGCAAATATAGCAAAATAGCATTTGCCGGGTCAGCTTGGAATATCTAATGAGCATACGACTGGATGGCAGTCGTTAAGCCAAGTCAGAAGCCATAAGGCTTCTGACAGTAAGACCAGCTACTGGTCTTACAAGCCTCCACCAATCCGGAATTGGCCCCCGTGGTGGAGTATGGCCTATACCTTTCTCATGGAAGAGACCCGTGCCCCTCGATGGGGACATAATGGGTTGATGATGATACGACTGGTTAGCCTCTATTTTGAACTAAACTTTCGTAAGCACTACACATATTAACTGTATTCCGGATATTTACACTTACGCCCACACTCAGAGACGTCACTTAACGTAATGTTCATTAAAAAATTTAATGGTCGTCTTGATGCGTATTGACATAAGTGATATTTTTCTTTCTTAACTAACCATTGAAGTTAATGAATGTCTCTGAGTACGGCAGTTACACTTAAGCTTTTAAGCGCAATTTTTTGTGAGAATACGGTGTTCCCCTCTCCCCCGGCTGAATTGTTGATATACCTACTGAATTTAAAAGGAAAACTATTACGGATAAAAAGGTATTAATACCAAGTAAGTAAAATATATGTCTACTTTCTTTTTTTATTTACAATAAAATGTTTTATAAAATAAAATTACTATGATGAAGTTGTTACTTGGTAGTTAAAATAAGCAAAATAAAACCCTGATACCAATAAAGAAAAAACCTCCTTTAGAGCTCGGCTGTCCCATTTTAAAACCTAGTAAGGTAACATTAAAAAAAAACGGGTTTTTGGTTTATGGCTAATTTTAGTCGATTGTCCACGAAATTGCATTGTTAGAATCTCAAAAAACGGCTTAGAAACAAAAATAAATAAATTAATAAAAATAAAATAAATAAACTCACGCCCGTTATCCCCGAAGGGGTAGGCAGAGGCACCAGTCTCTAGAACTGGACCCACGTTTTGCCGAGTTTATTAGGTCCCAAACGTGACAAAAATAAAAGTTTAAAAATACCTAGCAACTCCACCACGATGAAAAAATAGGCCCGAAAAACCATTTCTAAACCTAGTAAGAGACATCGACCACTTTAAAACCTAGCAAAGGACATTCCCTTACTAGGTTTTAAAATGGTCGGCGTCCCTTACTAGGTTTACAAATGGTTAGCAAAGGTAATAATTCGCGCGCTAATTTTAGTATGACACTAATGCCCGCTGTATTTCGTGTTTTGATACTGAAGAAAATTAGTTCTGTCATGCCTAAACAGTTTTATAGATCATCCAAGATAATCGATGCAGTGAAAAAATGAGTTGGAGACTGTGGACACCAGTAAGTACAACCACAAATAAAGATTTCAATCAATTTTACACTTCATAACTTCAAAAGTATCAGCGTGAGAATAATAATCATTTCGCCTGACAGTCTCTAATAGTTAAAACCGCACAGAGGCCTTCCTGCAGTAGCTAATGACTTATAGGATACTCCTGATGACTTATAGCCAAACAGCTGGATGAATGGGACAGGATTTTGGATTGATCTACCCACTTGTGATACTTCTCGAGACTTGGTAACGGAAGGTCAACCAGTTGAATAAAGTGTTAGATGTTTTTTATGTGTTTTAGTAATAAAACTTTATTTTTTTTATTATTAAACTGGTTTCAATTAGTAAAATATAACTTATACCTTGTCCATTTGGTAGATTATCGGGATATAAAAAAACTACGGTAAATCGCGCTATACAGTGTGCTACAGAAAGGTCTTATAAAACAGAAAAGGGTTCTTCAAGACACCAATACAAACTACTTATTGACTATGCGGTAGAAATAGAAATCTTAAAAAAAAATTGTACGGAACAACTAATTTTTTTCGAGATTTCTGAGGTGGCAACATAATTTAAGTTGTTTGCATTGGTCTAGGAGAATCCCTTTTTATTCTAAAGGACATTCCTCAAGCACCCAGTATAAAAGTACTAAGTATTGAAAATCTGCTTTGGGTAGTTGCTAGGTTTATGAAAATGTTTGTGTGAAACCAAATCGAAACCTAGTAACAGCCCATACTAGGTTATGAAATGGTCAATGACGGTCGTTTCAGTATCAGACAACCATTTATAACCAAGTACGCGCTTTTATTTATGCATTACAGCTATAATATTGGCTATAGAGAAATTAAATTGTATTGTATGGCAAGCCAAGGTTCTACCGCTTCTTTTGAGCTCACTCTCGTTCGGCTATTTATCATAGTTTTTCCAGGGCATCCAAATGAAGTGACCAAACCGTTTTTTTGCCTCTCCTGTAAAATTTGTCTGATGTTCCTTACCACGTTTTAAAATGGGACAGCCGAGCTCCATTTTGACAACCGACTTATTGCAGTCAAAGTGAATGAAAAATTACGTTGAGAATTTTAAACTTATTTTACTTTTAAGAACTCTATGCAGAACACATCTTGCACGTAGCTGTCTATTCTGTCTAAAGGCCGGTTTCTGAATTGATAATTTCACTAAGTAACTACTTAACTGTAGTGCCGTCTCGTAAAATTTCTCAGAAAGGAGCGTGAATGAACGTTACTTAAGTATTTACTTAGTGAAATTCTCGATTCAGAAACCGGCCTCTTAGTTTTAAACTTTAGACTAACTGCAACCTAAACTCTAGCGTGTGGTAGAATAAACTCATTTTGCTTTCAAACAAGTTTTTTTCCAACTTGAACGATAAACATTAATCTTGTCTTAAAGGGTGTCAAAGAAAACTTGAACATTCTAGGCTTTGACGCTGGTTATGTGGCAAGTTGTAAACTACAGACATTTATACCTACGCTCGTGTGATAGGTTTGGCATGGTACATAGTTTCTTATTATTCCCTTTGGGGCCCTTATCTAGATCCTAACACGCTATAACCGATCGTTCAACTTGTAATCTTTTTATGCCAAGCTGTACCTTTCTACGCCTCTGTAGTCAGAGGTATATAAAGTGGGACAATAGGTACGTCATGCTTACTGATGTGTTGATGTGGTATTTACTTTATTAACATTTGTTTATTAAGGGAATGTTCTCAGTAATCTGAACACTTAATTGTTTCTTTGCATTAGGTATATTGCAGAATATCACTGTTCTAGATGTATTTCCAATATAAACGACCATCATCAACCCATTATGTTCCCACCGAGGGGCACAGGTCTCTTACCTGAGGAAGGCATAGGCCATACTCCACCACGGGGGCCAAGATCGGATTAGTACGGAGGCTTGGAAGAAGTTGTAAGACTATTTACTGCCAGAAGTTTTCAAGCCACCATAAGGCCTCTGACTTGGTTTAAAGACTACCATTGACTACTATTGACGATACTGTCACATAAATAAAATCATACTGCTGCAAAGTAAAGCGTTAATTGTACACCATCTAACTAAACGGTCCTTTGAACGGATTACTTCACTGAAATCTTTTACAAATAAAAAAATGTATTTATTCATATAAACTGTCGTTATCGTACTCTTTTTTACCTGACTGCCGTGGACCCCAAAAGGAGGGTAATGTGTTTATGTTATGTATGTAAGTGAGTCCGATTCTGCGGTTCCTCATAACTTCTTATCATCCTTTAAAATGTTCTCTATCTATCTATCTTACTAATGGAAGATTTCAACAAGTAAGATCTCAATCGATTCGTCGTGTTTGAGTAAGTGTGGTATATAATTATATAAAATCGGTTAGCTAAAAAGTAAAAAGTAAACATTTTTAATAAAAATTAACCAACAATAACTAATCATTCAACGATGTATTAAGGTTGGTCCCACTTGCCTGCCGCCGAGCATTAACTACTAATGCGCAGCAGTCGGATTTTTTATTTTGGTTTTACTCAGGGACATAAAATTGAAAGAATCAAATGTAGGCTTATAGCAGACAAATAATAATACGTAGGTACTCCGTTTTTATTTACTATCAGGCGAGAGAAGACGAAATCAGGTTAACAAAAATATATTTAAATATTTTTTTAAGGTCTCCTACTCTTTCCTTTTCATTCCCTTACTGAGAAGGCTGCCAACTACTAATTTGCTTATCTTTTATAATAGGATCAAACTCTGGGATTCATCGGCATAACGCATAATTTCACGTGGGAAGGCGTTTGCGATAAGAAGTAGCAAGTAATGCTACACCTACGAAGGTTGCTAACGAACGACGTAGTTTGCATTAAAACTTACCCTTTTCTTGGCCTATTTCACAATAAACCTTGTGACATCTTAACTTATTTACATTTTTTTCTGCTACGAAATTATAATAACTTCCACAAAGCATAATTATACTACCCTGGATACCCTGTGCTATGGTAACCACGCAATGACAACACAAACAGGAAAATACACCCAGACTGATGCTATTATGAAACTCTTCTATTTAGTCATCATCATCATCATCATCAACCCATTATGTCATGTCCCCACCGAGGAGCACCGGGTCTTTTCCCTGAGGAAGGTATAGGCCATACTCCATCACGGGGTCCTAGTCCGGATTAGTGGAGGCTTGTAAGACTAGTGGATGATCTTACTGTCAGAAGTTTTTAAGCCGCCGTAAGGCCTCTGAATTGCCTTAGCGACTCGGAAAAATGCCATTAGCGTTAGTCATAGACGGTGACCCATCCATGGACTGAACGAGCCGTATGTTGCTTAAACATAGTGATCCTTTAAGATCACTCAGGCAGCCCAGGCTACGAGCGATTCGTTGGGAGCGAATGTATATTTAAAAAGGCTTAAACTAGCAAAAAAATTACATATGAATTCAGTAAAATCTTGAAATACCTATTTTACAAATAGAGAATAAAATGTTATAAAATGTTCCGGCAAGGGTTGAAATGAGAAAGGCATTGAACCCAAGGGGGGAGGAGTCCAACGCGGGGGGCAACCGGGTGTGGGAGGTGCGGGAAGATAGAGACGCTCTCTGAAAATACTTGGGCTTTGGTTTTTAGTGGGAATTGGGAAGCTTTTTTCTCTTGGGACGACCGACCACCGGCCGGTCTATATTAAAATTAGATTATGTTAAATTAGGGTGAGTTAAAATCAACTAAATCCAGATCAATCTAATAAAAAAAGTAAACAAACAATTGTCCTAGTGAGTCGGTAATGAGGCTATCACACCTTTTTTTTTTGTTAACGGGGTGAAATGCTTTGTGCACCATAACCGCCACCCTTGGGGGAGGGCGACGGCCGTGTGTCGGACTCTCCTCTCCTAATAATAGGAGAGGCATACCTTCTAAAACACCCCGGGGGCCGTCCTGTCGCTCGTGCAATGGGGCGCCGCCGGATCTCACAAGTGGTGTGAACCACAACGCGAATGCGACAGCGGCGCCCCGGCGACGTCGACCCGACTCGCAAGGAGTCGGGCCCACCCTCACTTGAGAAGGGGCAAGGGCCCCCCACCCCCTTCTCCCGTCACGATGTCGGACGGCAGGTCCCCCAACCTGCCGTCTGTGACCTTCCCTCAACCTCCTCTATGCCCTCTGCTGAGCAGAGGGACATAGAGGAGGGCCCCCACCGTGTGCTTTTTATAGAGGTTGTCTCCTCGCGGCCCGAAGGCCCCCGGCCCCACTCGGTGTGGGGTTACGGGTGCGGGGCCCATAGTGGACCCCGCGGGACATCCAGCAGCGCAAGCCACTGGACGTCCCCCTCCCTCTGGTTTTGGTCTGCGCCAGCCGAAGCCGGTACACCCCATATCTGGAGGGCGTTCCCCTATCCGCCATCCGGAGACGCGTCCGATGGAAGACCAGAAACTCCACACGGAGAGGCTACCACACCTAATTTTGTGTATTTCAGCTGTGAAAGTGGAAACTGTCAAATGGCTTGAGAAATGTTGGTTTGGGCAAATCAGGGCTGAAGCAACGCGGGCCCGTAATAAGATTAATTCCAGTGAATTGGATCTGACTACATCGGTCTCGTCAAGGTCCCTAAAGGACATATTTCCGTCTGAGTTGCTGTAGTCTAGAGCAACTTGAGTCTACAGTCTTGTATTTCAAGATTGAAAAGGTATTATTTGTGTTTGCATTAAATTTGTTCTTGGTAAATGAACTTACTTGCATCCAATTAAAACATTTGAATAATTGGCTATTTGACAAAATGTCAAATGAGTTACTTTTAAAACGGAATTTTGTATGAAAATACTTGCTTATGACGTCACATTTCAGAGCACTCTTTATAAGTTTCATCTATTTAATAATTGTAATATCTAATCTCTTTAAACGAGCAATACTTGTATATATATTTATATATAATCAGAATCTCGGAAACGGCTCCAACGATTTTCACGAAATTTTGTACAACTTACCCTCTAGCTGTAGAAGTACCTGATGCTTAAAAACGAAACTAGGCGAGAAAAAATGTCAATGCTGGAAAATTTTCTGTTGTATGTATCGACCAATCTACGCAGGGGAGCACGTTCCCCAGCGTTGGTGCGACACCTCCCAGTAGCAAAGAGACGGCGTATACTCTTCGTGCGACGAAGACTAGACCTGGGGACTTCATAGCTCAGGTTTTTAACTAACTCAGGACAGTCAAATTCATTATGACACAATTTGTAAAGTGTCATGACTTCCAACAAGGTGCGTCTGGATTTTAGTGACAAAAGCTTAAACTTTTCTAGTAACTTAGGGTAAGATAGTTTAGTATGAAAATATCTGTATTGCACGGAGCGCAGGAATTTGCGCTGAACACGTTCTATTTGTTCACTATATTTGTCATAGTATGGATTCCATATGGGGACCGCATATTCGAGTTTGGGGACGTATGAGCGATTTGTATAGGGTTAAATATGTAGAAGGACGACGAAAGTTTTTGGATGCGCGCATTACAAAACCATTTTGTTATAAGTATTCTACTATGTTTTAGGATAAATAAAAAAAAAATCTAATGTGAATTAAACATTTTTGGCATGATATACCGTTAATTATAGAGATACCTAAATTAAGTTTGCTTGAGTTTGCTTAAAATTAAAATCAAAAGACCCCGGAAATAAAAAAAGAAAAAGGTTGGAATTATCAAAGAGGTAGTGTAAATTGCCTCTTTAGTAACTCTGAACTTTTTCTTTGGTTTCAAAATGTTCCATTTATCAAAGAGGTATGTGCCAGCTATAAATTTTTTAGTTATAACTTTTCTGCACTACACCGATTCGTATATCCGCTACGTCCCGATTGTCTGTACCCAACCTCACACGCTTATCCCAAATTCTAAACTCACCATTACCATATTTCAGTCTGACAAAGCAGCAAAGTTTGTCGGTTCGGTAAAATACCGCGAGAAAATTACCGAGGTATGCAAAAGCCTAATGGACCTAACTTTAAAAACCTTTACCAGCTACGTATTAAGGCTGATGTGATACCCAGTGTCGTTTTCAGAATGAATTCTTCGCAAAGCGCCGTCTCTAGCCTGTTTACGCCATGGAATGACATACATTTTATCCAAGGACGTCAGGCTTACCCAACTAGCACATAAAGTGACCATAAGGCACCCTCTTAGGGATTTATTGATTATATAAAAGCTTAATAGCGTGCTATGTAGCTGCATGAGTTACCTCTCTCCTCTAGAGTTCATTAGGCGCCCCTTTTAGGGCTCTAGTGGTTTTAACCATTTACTATTTGTTGAGCAATTAAAAATAAACAACTAGCTACCTCCCCTGTTTTAGCTACTTTTTTTAAGTTAAGAATTACAATTTTATAAATGGGACTTATGTCCGCTCAGATTTTAAAAATACTTGTAAGTACGACGTCTGTCGTAACGACTAGTCGCTGACCGCTCCGCGTCTAGTCGCGGCGACGAGACGCCAGAAGATGCAAACGACAACGCTGCGTGACGCAGCGACTAGACGTGGCGACAAGTCCCCCTGTATGCGAGCTTTAATACCCGGTACCCGTAGAGACCGAGGGACAGACTGTCCTCTAAAGGTACAGTTGAAAACTTTCAAGCATTGTTGAAAGAAAAGCTGGAGATGAATTCAGATAGACAGTATGTTCAAAGGTCGATGAACTATAATAATAATTTTTGCACAATACTAACACTTGACCTGGTCGCAAACTAGGATACCCTGGGCTATGGTAACCAGGCAAGGACATCACAGACATGTAACTCATTATTAATCTCATTAGGTAAATCCTCGACGTAAAATACACTCGTGTATGTCGGTTACGTTGACTTGTTTAATAATTATATGCATGAGCATTGCGCGTCATTAAAATTTCTTTGAACCGTTCCAATGCACTGTAGTTTTCAACTTTTTCTAAACGCTTTTCGTTCTGTTCTATTCATGCAGCACATTTTTACACGATTTCGTGTAAATTCTCCGCATAAATAAACGTAGCAAGTTTTACGGCCGGCAAAACTTTTTATGCCACAGTAAACTGAAAACAATGAATTTCATGAAATTTACGGCCAGTGTAAAACCTATCTTTGGATTTAACGGAACAATAACGAACAGCATTCAAAGCAGGATGGATAACCCATACCCAAATCAGACGGTACAACAAATTGGTAATTTTATGACCAAGTTTTAACTAATATTATGATTATTACCTCTGTAAACAGCTAATATACGTCTCGCACTAGGGCACAGGCCTTCTCTGAGAGAAGTTCCTGAAAAGGGAGGAGTCTTCACGTCAAAGAACAATGAAAGATATTAGTTTAATTTTAAGTACTTTTATAGTAAAAGTTTTATTGCTGATAGGATAGACTCTGCCTTTAGGTAACTAAAGAATTCAATTTAGAATTTGTGTGTTGATTTCAACCCAAACTGTAGTTAATTTAAGAGAGAAATATATCCCAGTTCGAACACGTTTTCTGTGGGTGTAAGCAATGAATTCTTTGAAATGTTCAAATTCTAGAAAAACAAAAAACATCAGTTTCTTGATACAATTGAATCACTAAAGGACAAAGGAGCAGCATATTACTAGATATATTTTCTGCCGAATCTTAACGCTTACATCAACTTTTAGCTCACATCAAGAGAAACAATATCTGGATTTGAATATACCTACACGATTATTACAATACGGGTAGGACTCTGGACCGTAAAACTGAAACCGTAAACAGCGTAAAACTAATTACGAGCAGCCTAAGACAATACGTTGATTGATGGCCGGGCATTACGCGTAATGACTAGGACGATTATCGAACTCTATCGGCCAATTTGCTAATCCACCGGCTGGCCTAATACACCTCCAAATGCGGAATCAATACAACTAACGACTCTTGTGTCTTCTTCTGCTTCTTCCGTCCTTTAACACCTAGGAATTTAAGGATTTGACCACAGATTTTAACAGTTCTTATTTATTCAGTGAACCAAATCAACATTTGGATCTAGCGAGAACCAGGTTTTCACTTTCGATTTCAAAGCGTAGATCTCGCAGTAAAATAATGATTTTTCACTACAGCAATAAGATAAAGGAGGAGGAGGAGGCCTATGTCCAGCAGTGGACTTCTTGTGGCTGAATGATGATGATGATGATGAATAAGATAAAAAGTACACGAAACCGGCGTGCATGCAAGCAACGAATAAATTAATGTCGATTAAACGAAAGTGATCTGTCAGGATCGTGGCGGTCTCTGGTCTCTGTCTATCCCTCTGGGATACAAACACGAGCAGTATGTATGTCAATAAGAATCGATACTTAGATTAATTCCGTAATCGGAAGTGTTTTAGGCCATATTAGGTGTGTTAGGAAACTCAACACGTCCAGTCAACAGGAAGGTGAACGTTTGCATTTTTGCTGCAGTTATCCTTAACGTAACGGGCGATGGCCTGGCGGTTAAAAAGTGGGAACACGAAATATCTATCTCTCTCCTACAATTTTGTCTCAATATCAAAGTCACGCCTACAGATATTTCCGATATCCATTATGTTTCATACATATTTTTATAATTCTCATTATGCATCACAAGTAATACAAAGAAAGTATTCTTCTAAAATTCTTGTAAAACTTGCAAATCACTATATGAAATAGTCACAATATGAACTGGCGAATCAGTATGTAGTGTGACTCGAAGGGGCATCCCTGTATCAATTTCATGCGAGGCATGCCCGGATACAGGTTAATTAGGATATTGTTAATTCTCTGGGTATGTGCTTAACAAACTACGTGTTCGGGGCAGTAATGAACGCGTTTTACGATGTCGTGACACAGACTGAGGAATCACAAACAGTGAGATGTTTTAGGCCTTGATTTTATTCATTAACTTCACTAATGATTCAATTCGTTCGACTATACGTCGACAGCACATAAACATTTATATCTAAAAGTGTATCCAAATATTACAGTCTTATCATGTAAACAAACCACTTACTGGAAGAAAAATACGCATTCCCTGTCACACACAATAGCTAGTAGATAATTATTGTAGCATCTGGGTAATCACGTGCAATACCATTATTTTTGTAATAATATGTCAATTTCATCGTAAAACTAATATTTTTTGCAGAAAACTGATTGAATTCGCCATAACCTCAAACTTACAAGCCTAACATTACTCTGTCTTGTCTATGGTGCCTAGGGCTGGACGTTATTCCGTATCGATAAAAACTGGAGGAGGTAACCGTGATGATTAAAATCGGTTTTTTTTTTCTGAGCTAAAAAAAACGGTGAAAAAAACTTTTTTTAAAAACGGTTTTTTTTTCTGAATCAGGTTTTTTCAAGACTACGAAATTTTATTAACTCAAGTAAAATTTTCACTTAATAGCACTTCGCAAACGGATCCCTGGATCGAAAAATTGTTTTAAGTATCTATAAGTGACTCAAAATAATAATAATAGTAATATAAAATAGTGTACAAAAGGTGGATGTTTTTTTTTCATTTGAAAGCAAATCTATGCGACTAATATAACGTAACTAACTGTCTGCAAAATAGCAAATCGAACGCTATTTAAATCGGTTGCCACTATTCGGAATGGACCGAACGCATTACTTACTGGACGGGGATTTCCCCAATGTTGTTTGGTTGGTTTGTGTTTTGACTTTTGGTTGAGTCGAGAGTGTTGCCAGTGGCAGATAGTCAAATATAACACGAGGCAGATCAAAAAGTAAAATTTTCTCGAGAAAAATAACATCATCTTTTTTTTTATTGTAGAAACCGATACAATATTTTATTATGGCAGTTTATTACACAAAAAGTAAAATAAGGTTCTTGTTTCATTCGAAAAAATCTTAATAATTTGTTGATGGAAAGACTGGCGATGTTGAAAAAGAAAAAACATAACATACAATCAATGATGTTTGTCCAACGAATTTAAGAATGTCTTTCAATACTATAACCTGGTTTGTCATCAATGAATATGAAAAAACGCCATCATAGGATATTAATGGAGATGAAGTAACACAAAAGTAACATGTTGGGTCGTGTAACATCGAGGTAACGAGGTAAATCGAAGTAACGTAAAATGTTACTTTTGTAACATTCTGGCAACGCTTTTGAGAGGTTGAATTAGAGATTCGAATGCACAGACTAGAGCCTATTGCATGACAATGAGGGTTTGTTTTTGAGTGTGGAATGAAATAAATATTTAATTGTGTGTTTCGTCTGACCCGTACCCCTCGGTGGGGACATAATGGGTCGATGATGATAAACGCGTCTACTGTATTTGCGGTTGGATATTGTTTTGTATAACTACAAGGAAAATATATTCAGAAATGCAGTGCAGAAATGCACCATAATAAATTTACCGACTAAATTTATCACTCTATTGAAGAACTACCGACCCATCTCGCTTTTGAGCCATGTTTATAAGCTTTTCTCGAGGGTCCTGACGAATCGTCTCGAACGCAGGTTTGATGACTTCCAGCCTCCCGAACAAGCCGGTTTCCGAAAGGGCTATAGTACCATAGACCACATCCACACGCTGCGGCAAATTATACAGAAGACTGAGGAGTATAATTTGTGGACGAAACGAAGGTCATGTCGAACGCCCGTGTTGTGCCCACCCCAATAACAGTGGGGAACTCGACTCTCGAAGTTGTAGACGAATACGTCTACTTAGGACATACAGTCCAATTAGGCCGGTCCAACTTCGTGAAAGAGGTCAATCGTCGAATCCAACTCGGCTGGGCAGCGTTCGGGAAACTCAGAAAAGTCTTTTCCTCCGATATACCTCAATCCCTCAAAACAAAACTATACAACCAGTGTGTGTTACCAGTGATGACTTATGGCACTGAAACGTGGTCTCTTACCATGGGCCTCATAAGAAAGCTCAAGGTCACGCAACGAGCTATGGAGAGGGCTATGCTCGGAATTTCTCTACGGGACCGAGTCAGAAATGATGAGGTCCGTAGACGAACGAAAGTCGTCGACGTAGCCCGGCGGATTAGTAAGTTGAAGTGGCAGTGGGCGGGGCACATAGCACGCAGAACTGATGGCCGATGGGGCCGAAAAGTTCTCGAATGGAGACCACATATCGGCAAGCGCAGCGTAGGACGACCAGCCACAAGATGGACAGACGATCTCATCCAAGTGGCGGGAAGACGCTGGATGCAAGCCGCTTCCGACCGGTCTTTTTGGAAATCCATGGAGGAGGCCTATGTCCAGCAGTGGACTTCTTGTGGCTGAATGATGAAAAAATGATGAAATTTACCGACATCGACATTTTCCAACATACATCACAGCACTATAGTAGTCTATGGTTACCCATTCCGCCATAATTGTTTACATGTTAAGACTGTAATATTTGGATACACTTTACCTATCTTATTTGCAATGTCGCAAACGCCATCTTACTCAGTAGAGTGCTAGGTTATAAAATTGGTCGACTGTATAGTCAAAACACTAATAACTTCTTATACTTGAGCCATTACAAACGTGCGAACTGAATCAAAAACATTTGTATCAGACCTCTCTCTCACACATATTGGAGGCATATAAGGCATATCCGCATATCGGAAGTCTCGCTCGCACTTTTATGACTCGGTTCGTACGTTTGTAATGGCTCAAGTATAGTATTCAGTAGGTAATCAGTATTTAGTGTGTAATTTCGTACCTGATACTGTTGACTACTAGTTAAAGTCGGCAACCCAGCACATCAATTTTTACTCGTGCGTTCTACTAAATTGTTTGGAGTAAAAGAACTTTTTACTTTTGTTTTGATAACAGACTTCTTTAATGGCATAGATTTGGCTCAGTCATATATTATTCAAATCCTTCGAAGCCAAGATGTCTTAATAGAAAACCAAATAATGCAAACCAACTTTCGGAAGTAAGTACTCCCGGGATTAAAACAACCTAAAGTATGCTGAAACGACAAATCTTTTAACTTTTGGGTCTTACCCCCAGTATGATTCCGGAACTTCTCCAGAGGTTTTTTAAACTTTAATCAACAATATTTCAACTCAAATCTCACTCTCAATATTGTACGGGACAACTTCTCCCTCCTAGCGGTCACCACTTGCCTCCCTTAGTTAAATCATTGGAGTACTTAAATATATTAGTTTGCTTACATACAACTAATGTACGATTGGTGTAGGCCTACAAAATAGGCTAGTTGCCCTAAAAAATTTAACTAGTCCGTCTTTTAGATGAGGGACACGTATTTTTTTATTTGTAAATTAGACCAACAATGACAAAGATATGGGTCAATATACGCTATTTGAATTTCTATGGTCCATGGACAAATATGATGTTAAACTTATTATATTATTGCGTCCGTATGCTTAAGCATTAAAGAATATGGTCTTTTATTTGGCCCACATAGTCTATTCACGATAATTGTTTAATTTAAGACTTTAATCGTTAAAAATAGTTGTAAATGTATACTCCTCTGGCCTCCCCATTTCTAGATTATAATGGTTTTATGGCGAGATATTTTTAAATACGTATGCCATTATGTTTCTTTAAATATGATCATATGCTTTTATAAACATCGAAACATATTTCATCAAAATATACAGTAAAAAATTTATTAATATAAAGAAAAATAACTTACTTTCATGTCACGTTACAATAATGTCACTTCATCTGGTGAAACTCAAAGAAGTAAAATTTTACTTAAAACCGCAAAGGTATGTTTTTGTCCATGAACTACGCGCATACAATAGTGTTAAGTTAGAAACAAGCTAATGACGTTGAGCAAAATTCCTATAATATAGCGTCAATTTGCGATTCACTGTAGGAAAGCGTGTTTCTGCCAGTCGTTGGTGTATTTCCTCTGGCAGGTCTATGTTTTTGTATTTTATAGTTACGACATGTATATTTGCACAATGCAATGTTTATTGTGTGTAGATGTCATGTATTACGTTAAACGGTGATCAGAAAAGCGAGTGATATGTTTTTGTAGGTTTTGTGCGATTTTGTCACTCCTCTGGCGTCACTCCTCTGGCATATTTCATATTTTATTTAATACGTGTCCCCTTTCTTAGCTATAATCAATGGCCTGTCAGTTCCCTGCTTTAATTTGTGACTACTCTGCCAATAGTGTCAGTCCTCTGGTAACACATTTTCCTCTCGTACTTATGAAATTCAAAAAAATGTAAAAATCTTCTGGCCCTCATCATTAAACATTTAAAAATTTTGTCAAATAGAGAAATTATCAATATTGAATGGAATAGATTACATAAAATACCTTCTGGGACACAAAAAAATCAAATACCGTATATTCACCCATATAGCCCATTAAATTTACGTGTGACGTCACGCCGTGCTGCATGTTTTAGCACGGAGTGACGTCACACGTAACTTTAATGGGCTATATCTTTGTTATTTCTTGTTTAATCGAAAAAAGGAAAAATACGTGTCCAATATTTTTTTATAATCTTAAATACAGACTAAATAGAATTTAATTATTTTCACCTTGGAAACTACCCTAATAGGGTAGTTTCCAGGGTCAAAATGATGAAAATAAGGAAGGAGAGAAAATGGGAAACACTACTCTCAGGGTTTCATTTGATCTTCTTTCGGGGTAGGTAGCCCTTTCGGGTTACAGGCGTGTTATACGTTAGTGAATCCCTTGAAATTAAAAACTAGCAGAGCTTGTGACTTCGTTTGCTAGGTAAACGGATTAATCTTTAGACTATAAAATATAATAAATCTTGGTAACTAAACACATCTAGGCCAATGAGGCGATTGCGCAATTAAATTTAAAAACATAAGTACCTGTTAAATACAGTACGAGATTATTTTATTAATTTTAATGGAAAACAGCGGATTCCTCAATACGTATTCATGATTCAATTTATTAACAACTCCAAAAAGATTTTCTGGAACAACAAAGTAAATATTCATGTGAAACAGCCGACACAGTGGATTTCGTGGAAAATTAATTATTGCCGAAAGGTTTTGCACCAACTTGTTTTTGATACCTATCTTGTTGCTGAGTGAAATTGAACCTTTTTAAATGTAAGGAAATAACGAGGTAGTTGCTGAATAATGGAGAATTTGCGTCTAACGTAGACTGGAGTGACATTGCTTTTACCTATACTATAGATGTCATGTAGAAACTTCTTTTTTTTTAAAGTTACAAAAACCTAAAGGTCCCAAAAAATGCGAAAATTAAATTTACTGTTACAACAAAAACCTTATTTGGTTTATTTTTTACACTGCGCCGCTGGAAAGGAAAAATTATCCAAGCGACATTTGTGGCTAAATTGAGTTATATACGTATACATTGTTAGAATCGCCTGATTTTTTTGCGTCGTTTGGTCTTACTCACGTCCTTCTACGACGACTTTTGATGTCGCTTCGACATTTTGGAGTTAGCGGGATTTAACTTTTTTTCTTTAATTTTCGACCATTTTTGAAAATTTGGTGGTTGTCGTAATTGTGAAATGCTAAATTTGCCTTTGGTCAAGTTTGACATTTCTGTTCGTAGGGTAATTACTCCACTTAGTTAATTTTTCCAGTATCGGGCAATATAGTGTTAGGCGCATGTAATTGATGTAAAAATTACGGAAAAAAATATATTCAATTAATATTTAGTTTCCTCATGTTCTTTATTTTGTTAAGGCAACTTTTACTCTGATATAAATTCTCAAAAAAATATGTATTACATTTTTACCGTACCTTCCTTAATCAAAGCTTGTCGGTTAGTCAATTTTTCCATCTCTACTTTTAGGGAAAATTTTACTAAGCGACACTAACTTTAAAACGAAGCATTATTTTTAATAGTTACGTATATTATAACGTAGATAAAAAAAATTATAAATAAATTTTTAAGAATTAGGCTTTTTGGACCATTACAAGAATTTACACGATTTTTTTCCGAAAATTCAATCTTTAAACAGCTCTACTGTAAAGTTAGTCAGATGTCGCTTGGATAATTTTTCCTTTCCAGCGTCGACTGGATTCTGAACGTTTTCTTACAACGGTGTAGGCTACATATTCAAGCATAAAAAAGTTATTTTGAAAGGCTGCGGGATTCATGAGGCATCAGCTCTTGATCTAAGCTGCCTACTTGCATTATCAAAGCATCAATATTTATATTTGAAAGAAAACATGCTGAAAAAAAAATCCCCAGCCAGAGAATGTCCTTATTAGTTAGCGTTATCGGTTTCGTCACAATTCTTTTCCGATAAACTGTTTATTTTTCGTATCCACAACGTACACTTGGGCCTCGTAATGCTACTTACCTGACGTAAGCCACTATCTTCCGTGCTCGGTCGACCACATTACGTCATGCAGACCCATTCGCTCTTACTACAAGGTATCAAAGTCTACTTTATCTTGCAGTGGATGTACATTATGTCGGTGGACGCCCGTGCTATCAAGGATATACCTAGAAGAACTGTCTCGACTGCTGACGTCACATCGACGTTGTTGATAACATGGCCTATCTCGTGGATTTACGCACGCGATGCAGCGAGTTTTTTCGAATTTCGAACGAGGTTGCTAGGCGACGACGGCATTATTGAAATATACTATTTTTTTCTGCTATGTGACCGCATAACTTCGTCATTATTATTATGCGATTTCGACAAATATATTTTTGTTCGATTTGACATAGCTTCTTATTGCTCGCATTTAAAAAATTTGATATAGACTTTCAAAGTCAGAGAAATGAACTTATGGATCGACGGCAGAAAATAAGGTCTATTGGGGGCAATTCTTTAGTAATATGTAGATGTTTCACAAAATATATCGTAGGTAGTCCCCGGGTATTTTGGTTTGTTAAACCATTTTTTTTTAATGAGAGAATATACAAATCAACTTCAGATACCACTTAAAACACAGAGATAATGAAGTATGTAATACATGTAAGTATGTACCTACTGTAGAAGTATATTATTTTGAAGTCGATGCCAAGTTCGAGACAAGCTCTACGTTTTGGACACCGTTTTTGAATACACAAAACAATCAATTTTCAATGCTTAAACTTTTTTTTCCTTTAAACCATTTCCAACGAAAATGTTTGGCGCAAATAAAACGGGATTTTCTATAAAATGTCTTTATATCAAGAGACAATGAAAACTCTTTATGTAGGTGCGTAAAACATTTCCAAGTTTTTTAAACAGGTTCTCTTCACTTTTAATATAAGACGGCGTGGTATTTCTCAGTATTCTTATTGGTTCTTTCTATGGAATCCTGCACAGCGTGGGGCCCGATTTGGCCGGTATTTTAAAATCAGGAATTCTCAGTGTAGCATAAATTGAATTGTATTGATAATAGTTGACCTCTACAGAAACATAAGTACATTCTTGACTAGTAGGTAATTGTATTTTTTGTAATTTTTATTGTAGAAAAATATCACGTTTCTTTGTATTTAAGTAACTATTAGAATTAAAGAAGAGGTCTTGTCTCTTATAATGTTTATTTACAAGTGAAGTTTATCAACACCGAAAGACAAAATAAAAACGAACGTGTCAATACAAATAAGAACTAATAAATCAAAACTATAAAATACAATTTCGATTAGTAGCCAGTACTACAACAGCCCCCCTTAATCGATATTGTCCCGAAACAGCAATAATAATAATAATAAATTTATTAAACCTAGACTAGCTGTACATCTCCTATGTGTAATAGGCCCGAGAGGCTTTGTTAGGACGTCTGCGGGCATATCGCTACTTTTCAAATAATTTAGATTTACAATATTAGCAGATACCTTCTCCCTAATAAAGTGATATCTGGTATCTATATGCTTCGTCCTGCTATGGTGTATAGGATTGCGAACGAGATTGATGGCACTTTGGCTGTCAGAAGCTAAACTAACTGGAGACAATTTACCTGTTATCTCACTGATAAAGCGACGTAAGTAACACGCTTCCTTTGTCGCAGACGCAAGTGCCATGTATTCCGCTTCTGTAGACGAGAGAGCTACCGTAGGCTGCTTCTTCGATTCCCAGGAAACTGGTGCTCCACTTAACTTAAAAATGTACCCCGTGTACGACTTCCTGTCGATGGGACAGTTCGCCCAATCTGCATCACAGGCACCTTTTAAAGGTTCTCCGGTTCTTCTGTAAACCAACGAATAATTCATAGTACCCTTTAGATATTGCAGAACCCGTTTTGCAGCATTCTAGTGTTCTTTTGTATAACACGTATTGAACTGACTCAAGTAGCTCGTTGCGTATGCAATATCAGGTCGTGAGTTTACCGTCAAATACATAAGACATCCTATTAAATTTTGGTAAGAATAAGACTCACCAACCTGATCAACACGTTTCTTTTCTAGTTTGTTTTGTGCTAGAGGAGTATTCCTACTTTTACACTCCGTCATATTAAACTTATCCAACAGGGATATTATATAATTTGACTGATTTACTTTGATAATATCAGTATCACAGTCGATTTGCAATCCCAAATAAGATTTTAATATTCCGAGATCTTTCAGAGAGAAATATTTCGACAAATCTTTCTTGACGATGTCAAATGTCAAATCTGATTGAAAAAAGACAATGATATCATCTACGAAAATTCCCATAATGACGAGTTCTTGACCAAAAAGTTTAGTGTACACACACGGCTCAGAAGGAGTTCCCGTAAAATCTATTTTTAATAGTGTATCGTTTAACTTTTTATTCCAAGCTCGCGGCGCCTGTTTAAGGCCATATAGCGATTTTTTCAGCAAACACACCTTGTCCTCCTTGTCTTTTTCTCTGAAACCAAGAGGTTGTTCCATAAAAACTTCCTCTTCTAGGTCCCCATTTAGGAATGCAGTATCGACATCCAGATGCTTCATTGTTAGACCCATTTCTGCAGCTAATGCAAATAAGGTGCGTAGGGAAGAATGACGAATCACTGGCGCAAAGGTTTCATCGTAATCTACTCCTTTGACTTGATTAAAACCTTTCACAACCAGTCTCGCTTTATATTTAATAGTATTGCCATAAGCATCCTTTTTAATTTTATAAACCCATTTGCATGGTATAACTTTTTTCTTCGGTCTGTCAACTAGTTCCTACGTTTGAAGCTTCATCAATGAGTTGTGCTCATCAGCCATATCACGATGCCATTCATCGGCATCATCAGCATGCACAGCTTCATAATATGTCGTAGGCTCATACGAATCGACTGCTGCCACATTGTATGTTAGGAAATCTGGTGGCCTTCTATTGATGAGGGGTACCTACGCTCATTGTTCGGAATCGGCTCATCAGGAGCTTGTTCCTCTACTGTCTCACTGTCTTCGGTGGACTCATGAGAAGCTAGTTCCTCTTCCGGTTCGCTATTCTGAGTCTTTTCCAGGTTTGCTGACTCTTCATCTTCATTTGTACTTAGTATATTATCCGGTAAAGACGGATCATCAGCAGAACTGTTACTTTCCACACAATCAAAATATTGAGTAACATCGCTCCTTGTGGTCTCATCATCTTCAAATAATAATATTGAGTCCGACTGTATCTCAGGATTAACCTGCGATTCCTTTAACGCAGTAAACCTATTCTCAAAAAAAGTTACATCTCTGGACTTAAGAATTCTTCGTGGATTCGAAGGATCTCGAAAAATATAGGAGTTAGGATCTTCGGAATAACCAACGAAAATAGCTTCTTCTGCCTTTAAGTCTATTTTCTTCCTCTGACATGAAGGTACATGGACAAGCGCTCTACACCCGAATACTCTTAGATGAGTGAGGTCACTTCTACGACCACACCATCTATCGTAGGGTATTTGTCCACCTAAGGCTCGATGAGGAGACCTATTTTTCAGGTACACGGCTGTCTTAAACGCATCCTCCCAGTATGCTTTCGATAGTGAGCTTTCAGCTAACAACGTCCTTGCCTTTTCTGTAATGGATCGGTGCGTCCGCTCAGCTACTCCCATCTGTTGTGGGCTATACGGCGTCGTTGTTTGATGCACGATGCCCTTTGATGAAAGATAATCATCGAATTCGTCATTAACAAACTCTGTACCGCCATCTGTCCTAATCGCTTTAATTTTCAAATTTAACTGATTTTCAACTAAAGCTTGAAAAGAACAAAATTTGTCTTTCATCTGTGTCTTCGAAGAAACAAAGTAAACAAATACTTTTCGCGTGTAATCATCAACCAAGGTTAACATATACATATTCCCTTGAAAAGAGGTTGTAGAACACGGCCCCCATAAATCACCGTGAATTAATTCTAATGAAGAGGTTGCCCTATTAAAAGCTACCTTCTTAAACGGTTTTCTTGCTTGTTTACCTTCTACGCAAGCGATGCAATTATTTTTGTCTACTTTAGTAAACTCTACGCCTACCTCGTGATTCTTCAGTTGATTCATGCCAATGCGACATAAATGTCCTAATCTCTTATGCCAAAGTTGGTAATTGTTCTGACAGCCAGAGTGCACATCTTGGGTAAAGTAATTACTGTTTACATGTTATTACATGTTATTTGACACATTTGTAGAACCCTCCTAAAACGGAACTCGTATCGCGCACCCGTCAGGTGAACACCGTTTTCAAATCGCTCCGCTTTATTATTGAATATAATAGGCTCAAAGTTGTCAGATTTAAAGCAAAGTTATATGCCTGTAAAGCTTAGTGAACCACCGAGTGTTTTGTGTAAAGTCGTTCCCGATTCAAGTTGCCCTGTGGGAGAAACAAAGCAAGTTCCGATCCCATCAGTTATTTTATAATCATCCAAACAACTCTGTTTACGCGGCCGGGCATTCATCCGCCCGACGGGGGTCATCGACCCTGCGCACGCCCCGCCTCCCGACGCCGTGAGCCGAGCCGTCGTCGACGGATTGTGACACTTCGCTTCGTCCCTGTCGGACACCGATATCTCCCTGTCCCGCTTCGCTGCTCGCATCCGAAACTTAGTGAGTCATTGAATTCCTAGCTTATTACGCTGCGCTATGTCGGAACCGACAACACATCTCACTATGCCTAGCGTTGCACTTAATACCGCGCTATGCTACGCTTGCAATACTCCATTTGATCAGGGAGAGGAAGAGCTATGCTGTAGGGTGACTGGTTGCTTGAATCGCTTTTATTCCGCCTGCGCTACCGCCGTTAAGCTAACTACGGCTGAGAAGGCGGACTGGGCTTGTCCTCAATGCAAATGTGGGATTCGTAAGGGAGGTGACCATAGTCATACGCCGGTTGGTGCGTCTAAGATTCGGGCGGAAAACGTAACGATCAGGAAAAAAAAGGAGCTTAAAGATAAGGTCCTTGCCACAGGGCAGCTGGAGTTTCAGAGCGCTGAGTTTCTAGAAATCATGGCGGAGATGAGAAATATCTGTCAGGAAATGGCGCTTATGAAGGATCTCATGAGCCAGGTTACTCTCGCGATGGCGCAGCATGACGCTAAGCTGGCAGCACTCACGAATCAATTAGCTGCAATGCAGGTTCAGGCGCCATAACATGAGGAAAAGGAAGCAGCCATCATATGCACCTCCAGTCGTTCAGTGGATTACATACCTACTTACGCCACCGTTACCGCAATATCTTCATCAAAGGAAAGTAGCACTGAAACCACAAGCCATAAGTCACTTTCGCCACCAGCTACCCATCAAGCGAACATAAGAACTGGAACTGTAATAAATGCTGCCACAAAGGCCGAGACGCGAACCACAATGGGCATAAAGAACATAAAAGGCCCCAACGCCCAGCCTCTCTCCGCTGTTCGGGCAGTTCCACCACTACTCTGTTAAAAGCCGTCGAAAGGCGCAAGTTCATGCATTTGTGGAATATGGTTTCAGAACTAGAGGAGGTCCAAAAGTACCTAAAAAAGCTCTGTCCCTCCGGAACGTGCACGGTGGAGGAACTTAAGTCAAAAGGGGACTACAAGTCGTATAAAATTGGAGTTCCCGAGATGCATTACGATAAATGTTTTTTGGCTGATGTCTGGCCAGACAACGCAAGATTGAAAGCCTGGATTCCCTTTCGAGGGCAGAAAACCAGCCCCTCTAACCAACAACGGCCATAATACACCAAAAGCTTCTGCTAGCCTGAATATTATATATCAGAACGTTAGAGGTTTGCGGACAAAGTTAAGCTTTTGGCGCCGGAACCTGCTTCTGACTGATCATGATATCGTTGCGGTAACGGAGACCAATCTGTGTCCTGCTATTAATGACGCGGAGTTAACTGAAGGCGGCTGGACAATAACGAGGCGCGATCCCCCCAAAACCTGCGGTGGGGTTTTGCTAGCTGCGCGCCCTGGTATAACCCTTCGTCGGAGACGAGAGCTCGAAACAGAACGTGGTGAAGACCTGTGGGTGTCGTTCACGATTAATAATAAAATCTTCACAGTTTGCGTAGTGTATATACACCCGAAAGCTCCAGAAAGCGTGTATATGGACTGGTTTTGTTTATTAGAGGATAAATATTCCCAACTCAAAAACGAAATCATTGTTATTTTGGGAGACTTAAATCTAAATAGTTGCTCACAAAATGTTTTAAATTATTATGGCTATTTTATAAATTTTTGTGGTATGGTTGAGAATAATGAGGTGATGAAGGAACATGGTGGTAAACTAGACGTGGTGCTGGCTTCAGAGGCTCTGCGTGGAGTGAGTGTGCGCGCAGCGGACGTTGGCTTAGTTATCCACACGGATAAATATGACCCCCCTCTCGACACTGAAATTCCTCTTTGGGGTGGTTTGCAGTACCCCGGCATGTTAGACCCAAGTAATATTACTTCGCAGCGTGATTGGAACTTTTCAAAAGGAGATTTTCAGTTGGTGTACCGCCTTATTAACCTAACAAACTGGGACCTTTTAAGTCAGTGTCAAGATGTAAATGAGGCTGCTGAACTTTTTAACGATGCACTATACAAAGTGTTTGATGCTAGGGTCCCAAAAAAAGTTAGGTCAAAAACGAGTCAAAGAAAATTTCCGGTTTGGTTCACGGGTGACATAATCCACTCCATACAACAAAAAGCCATGCTACATCGTCAATGGAAAGCTACTAAGGACGTAGAGATATATAGACAGTTTAGCACTATTAGAATGGAACTAAAAGTCGCGCTCTCACTTAGATATAATGAATACATGGACACTATAGTAGCGAACATAAAATCTAACCCACAGTCTTTCTGGCAGTACGTTAAGAATTTAAAATCAAAGGATGGCTTTGAAGGTAAGCTAACCTATGCTGGTAGAGAGTATTCTGGTGAAGCAGCGGCCTCAGCTTTTGCGGACTTCTTCTCAAGCGTTTTTCTACCCAATACTCCCACTCTAAGCGCGGATATGACTAGTAGCCTTGATCAAACCCGTACGGCTAATTACGTTGCTATTACGCATTTAACTGACGATGATGTGCTTCTGGCGGTACGTAAACTTAGACCTCGTAGCTCAATAGGCCCAGATAATATACCGCCTTACGTACTAAAAGCTTGTTCGGATGTGTTAGTACCAGCATTATGCTACATTTTTAATGTAGCACTTAAAAGTGGCAAATACCCAACGCAATGGAAACTCTCCCGAGTAAGTCCCATCCCAAAAACCTCTGACCATACTCGCGTTGAGAATTATCGTCCCATCGCCATTCTGTGCTCACCTGCAAAAGTGTTCGAGTTAGCCTTAAATAACAGATTGTGCCTGCAACTGCGACCGTATATGTCTGATACGCAACATGGGTTCCGTATGCGCCGGTCAACCAATACAAACCTACTGACACTCGTCGACTTTATATCTGCGCATATGGACAAAACCTCCCAGGTTGACGTGGCTTACTTCGACTTCAAAAAAGCTTTCGATCGTGTGGATAATGATGTCCTCTTGGGGAAGCTCTGTGCTATTGGATTTGCCCCAAAACTTCTCAGCTTATTTGCCGACTACCTCCGTGATCGCAAGCAGTATGTTAAGCATGGTTGTTATAACTCGCTCCCGTTCCATACAAGATCCGGCGTAAGTCAAGGTTCCATCCTCGGCCCATTAATGTTTACCATAATGGTCAATGACCTTGAGTCCGTCCTCCAAAATACAACCTGTCTTCTTTATGCTGATGACCTAAAACTGATACGAAAAGTTGATGGCGTTGCGGACTGCGAACTTTTGCAGAGAGATCTGGACGCCGTTTACGACTATTAGAGTATTAAAAACAAACTCTACTTTAACATCAACAAGTGCTATGTCATGAGCTTCTCGAGGGCCCCCCAGATCTATCAGGCAACTTACAAGCTAGGATCTGACGTCATCGCTCGAGTAACGGCAATGAAAGATTTGGGCATTCTATTCGACCCTAAACTTACATTTCACGAGCACATGCAAGTGATCAGGTGAGATCGGGGTCAATCGTTGGTCAGTTTTTAATAAAAAAAAATAAAAAAAGTCCTAGCCGCTGATTGTCTGAAACGGTTAGGCTTCGTACTTCGCAACGCTAAAGAGTTTAATAACCCAAAAGCTACACAGCTTCTGTATACAGCTCTGGTAAGAAGCAAGATTGAGGCCGGTGCCATAGTCTGGAATCCCCACGAAGCGAAGTATATTCTTATGTTGGAAAAGATACAAAAAGCTTTTCTTCGGTTCTTATATAAGAAAAAATATGGGTACTACCCTTTCCTGTACCCTACTCAATTCCTTTGCGGAATGCTTGGGTTTAACACCCTCAAAGTCCGCCGCAATTGTGAGCAGCTGGTGACAGTCTGCCGTATGATCCGAGGAGAGGGTGACTGCTCGGAGCTTACTCAACGAGTGTGTAGATTGTCCCTACCAGACAACTACTTGCGCGCTCGTAGCCACGCATTACTCTCAGTGCCCGCGGCGCGCACAGTCTCCCGCAGCCACTCTCCACTTGTGCGCGCGCTCTCATCTCTCAACGCTCTCCTGAGGTCAGCACCGGTGTGTGATTTGTTTGCTGACCGGCTTACAGGTGCAGCGGAAGAATGCTTGAAGTACTGCGAGCGTGATGACTGAAAGGGTGTCCTATTTGTGATCATTTGTTTTTAATTTTATTACTGAGTGTAATCTAATTTCAAATTTATTTATATGCTTGATTATGTTTACTAATGAATGAATTGTCTAACGCAATGGTTTTACTGTAATGTTATGCAATTTAAATAAATAAATAATAAATAACCATCAAGAACATTCAATCCATTGCAGGGTGAGGCATGAAGAACAGAATCACCTGTAACACAAAAAGTATTATTTTTATAAAAATTACATCCACTTTTATCAAAAACACATATAAATCCTTTTTCAATAGCCTTCTGTACAGATAACGATTAGCTTTTAAATCTGGCACAACGGCAACATTTGTAATCTGATTCACTACATTTTGAGGTGTATTAATAGAAATATTTCCTATTCCACAACATTGAATACGTTCACCATTTGCGACAGTAACGCTTCCTGCTTTTATTGGCGAAATGTCTTGAAACCAGTCACTTCTAGATGTCATGTGCTTAGTGGCGCCTGAGTCTACATACCAAACGACCTTATTGGATGTCCCAGAAGTATTCAAGGCTGTAAAAGATGACACCACTTCATTTACCACGTTGGTTGTCTCCTTCTCCTTTTTTAATGGACAGTCTGGACTTTTATATCCAGGCACCTTGCAATCAGAACATGTAATTTCTTTTCTTCTAGAATTTAATTTCGTTTTCGCCTGGAAAACCGAATCTGTTGGTGTTGTATCACTCTTAGATATCATATTCATGAGTTTTGTTTTCACGAGATCGGTGGTCACATCAACATTACTATTTTCAAGTGCCATAATGAGAGGCTCATACTTCGAGGTGAGACATCCTAAGAGTATAGCTACAAGAGACGCATCATCGATCTTCTTGTCGATATCCGCCAGGTCCTGAGCGGTTGACATCACAGCGTTTATGTACGACTCTATGTTGTCGAAGTCTGACAAACTTAAGCTGTACAACTTACGCTCTAGTGTTAGTCTTCGTCCCATACCCTTATCTTCGAAAGCTTTCTGCAAAGATTTCCAGGCTTCCGATGCAGTTTTCGCACATCTAAGGGTGATAGCTGTACCGTCCACTGTTAAGCAAATTTTTGCAAGAGCTGTACCATCATTCCTTATTTTGACAGAGGCGGGAGTGGTATCATCTTCTGGATAACCATCTACTGTTTCCCACAAATCCTCGTGAAGGAGAAAGTTTCTCATTTTAAACTTCCACGTAGGATAACCCTCTTTATTTTTTAAGCAGAATGTAGGTATTAACGAAGAATTTGACTTGGAAACATTACTCGAAACAACTTGATTTTCATGTGACACAATTTGATTTTCATGTGACATTTTACGCGACTAATTTTCTTTTTACGGTCACAAAAGAAGGAAATATCTATTATTGCTCAAAATATATATCACAAATCACAACCAGAGCTCTCGTGCTGATAACGTATTAGAATTAAAGAAGAGGTCTTGTCTCTAAAAATGTTTATTTACAAGTGAAGTTTATCAACACCGAAAGTCAAAATAAAAACGAACGTGTCAATACAAATAAGAACTAATAAATCAAAACTATAAAATACAATTTCGATTAGTAGCCAGTACTACAACAGTAACAAATCGCCCTTGGACTAATTACGATATATTTTGTGAAACATGCATTTCACTAAAGGTTTAGAGATTTGTACTTATTTGATGAGAATTTGTATACTGGTTATTTGCTCAAATCCTCAGTTGGTAAATATAGGTACAGTTGAAAGATTAAATTATCCAAATTAGGAGATAATAAAGTCCCAATTCCGAGCAGCTCGTTGCATTCTCCACAAATTAGCAATGCTGCATCCATAGAGAGTCATAAATAAATAAATATGTAAGTACTACAATATAATTTTTAAAACCTAAAAATATTTTTTATTCTTTACACTATTTTGTAGTGTATCTAGTATATCTCTTCGAGATATTAAAACAATGTCAAACTGCTCCCGTGGTCCGAAGTATAATGCAATTATTTACAATTATAAAGTTTACAAAGTAGTTGTTATTATTATTATTAAAATTCTTTATTACCTACACCAATATGTGTACAAGGGCGTGCTTAATGCAGTGCATTTAATTATGGCCTAATTTGAAACACAATGACATCGACAGTAGAAACGGTGTCTGATTGGTTACTAAGGTACTTCCGAGCTGTCCTCAAGAGAGCTATGCTCAAAACTACATTATTTCATAGTCTTTATTACTTTGTAATACGATCTATGAAGATTCCAACACGAGATCAGCGCCTGATCATTATCCTATAGTACTAGCCTTAGAGGCTTAGATCAATGACAGCGATGACCTTGGTTTGCTCGAGTACACTCGTTTTATCGTACATCTGATCAATGTCATGATTTATCTCGTGACTAAGCCCTAACCCTCCTAATGATACAAAGAGCCCATACACTGGATCTAAGTTGGTACCTACATGAGATATCTCGAATATGGATCTATTTAAAATGTCTTTAAAAATAATGGCTCTAACATAAATAATGCTACATTGCACAGCCAGAAAAATGTTACAATGCAGAGAAAAAACCCCTATAACAAATTTACATACTAAGTAACTTTCATCGCTATAAATTAATTGAAAGCTTTAAAATATAAGTTTTCCAACATAAAATAAACCTTTTACGTTGAATCGCGCTTTGTTAATTTAATAACAAGAAAATGTGGAATTTAATTTTACCGAAGTCTCGATAGCTCAATGGTACGGTGACACGGGTTCACTCACCCAACTATTAATTTTAATGTTAATAGAAGACATTTTTGAGTATCGATTTCATTTTACAACTTTACTTAAGTTGACACTTACCAATATCAACTCGACTGCGTAATAGCTAATCTGAGAACGATACTTGATTAGCAATCTCTACTTAAGTCAAGTTCAAATCGGTATCTACTTAAGTAATGATTGGGCGATCCGAGATCAAACTGCGCTTGGACATCGTACTGACGTACGGACCGCTCCGTAAGATAAAAAAAAATTTAAGTTAAGCCTATCAAGATATCAACGATCGCTATTGGCTATTGCCACGTTCTTTGTTATTCTGCAGACAATTGTTTACATTGTTTTACTAAAGTTCTTTACCTAGGTACTCGTTTGTCTTAAATGAATTTTGAATGACTGGTAGAGGAATAACTTTCCTAACCCTCTACGTTGCTGTGTAAATATGTACCGTCAGACATGCCCATTTTTGGATGATATGCGCTCTTGTTTCAACGTGATAGTACCGCCATCGGTCAGCCGTGATTGTAGTTGACTGTACCCTTAGAAAATCAGCGGAGGATGTTAAATATAGAGTCCTGACCCCAACCGCCATTAGATAAAACGTTCAACCTATCAGGTCATAGAACAGATTAGGGGAGCAGAATATTCTTAAATCCAAACGTACAGAAAGGCCAGTCCATCAGGCGCTAACAAAAAAATACCTACCTAAACTATACGAAATATCTTTTACTATTGACAAAGAAATAATAAAACGTTTGTTTCGTACTTTAAAGTTCTTATGACATGCGCCATCTATTTATTTCATTGCAGTGTTAATATATATTTTTGAAGCAGTGTACCTATATTAGAGAAAAAGAAAATAAAATGGGAGAGGACAAAATATCTTCTTCCATTTTATTTCCTTTTATTTATGGATAAACTGGCAACATCAGAAACAGCACCTATTTTGCGTGGGTGAAAGAAGCTATGAAAAATCAGATCAGGTCATCGTCAGATCATCGATGCCCACAGCCAGATAATGGGCCCTTTACCATCCAGATCCGCGAAGCACGAACCTTCCGCCTACTCACCGATATCGTCAGACTGTCGGGTTGTTTATCTACTCAAATACCGGCGGCTGCCGTCGACATAATAATATGGCAGTCGTTAAGCTTACTCAAAGGCCGGCGGCGGCTTGAAAATTTCTGACCAGCCACTAGTCTTACAAGCCTCCACCAATCCGGACTTGGCCCCCGTGGTGGAGTACGGCCTACACCTTCCTCAGGGAAGAGACCCGTGCCCCTCGGTGGGGACATAATGGGTTGATGATCACCAGCTTGATAAGTATAGAATATTTATAGAATGTATAAAAAGGAGTGTAGGAATGTATGAATGATGGGCTAATACCTATAGCCATTAGTACATCTTAGCCCTAACTTTTGTCAACTGTCAAATCTAGGTAAAATACGCGTCTAAATATACGTAGCGTAAATATAGAATCGCTCGTAGCCTGGGCTGCCTGATTGATCTTAAACGATCACTAAGGTTAAGCAACATACGGCGCGTTCAGTCCATGGATGGGTCACCGTCTATGACTAACGCTAGTGGCATTTTTCCGAGCGGTTCCGTGCTTCGCAAGGCACGTTAAGCAGTTGGTGCCGGCTGCCGTCGATAGATGGCAGTCGTTAAGCCAAGTCAGAGGCCTTAGGGCGGCTTGAAAACTTCTGACAGTAAGACCAGCCACTAGTCTTGCAAGCCTCCACCAATCCGGACTTGGCCCCCGTGGTGGAGTATGGCCTATACCTTCCTCAGGGAAGAGACCCGTGCCCCTCGGTGGGGACATGATGGGTTGATGATGAAATATACAAATCTGTACAGCGGTAATCTGGGTTGCAGTGTAATAGTATTAGAAAACTACAATTTTTCAATCTGGCTGATCAAAATCGAATTTTTGAAAATGGAAAGGAAAATATAATCTTTGAGATCCGTTGAGAAGACCTTCTGTGTCTTGATATTCGGTTCTATTTGCATTTGCAGAAACGTAGCGCGAGCGCAATATAATAATGGGCAAAATTAGCACAAGGCTGAGAGATACAGCCGAGCGGTGACTTGTCTATACGCCAATATATATTTGCCATCCTACCTAGGATGCTTGAGCTCTATCATCTTGGCAGTAAAGGCGAGGTTAGCCTGATGAGAGTTAAGTTTGCAAACAAGCACAATGTCAACTCGTGTGCCGAGTTAATGCTCATATCACGAACGATGCGAGTTTCGAGATCGATTTCCGACACAGGGTATCCTAGTGTGGGGCCAGAAGCAATGTATGTGCCTGTATGTAAATGTTGTTAATGTTGATGGTTCACTTTATACACAGGCGATTTTCAGTCAAGAGTTCCAATTCATCAATTAAATCTTAGAAAAAACATCAACAAAGAAAGTAAATAGGAACATACATAAACTCACTCCGGTCACCCAGAGGGGTAGGCAGAGACCAGAGACCGCCGATATATCACCTTTGGTTTATCGACATTCATTGGCCGGATGAGTAAGTTGAAGTGGCAGTGGGCGGGGCACATAGCACGAAGAACTGATGGCCGATGGGGCCGAAAGGTTTTTGAATGGAGACCACACATCGGCAAACGGAGCGTAGGACGATCAGCCACAAGATGAACAGACGATCTCATCCAAGTGGCTCGGAGACGCTGGATGCAAGCCGCTTCCAACCGGTCTTTTTGGAAATCCATGGAGGAGGCTAAGGCTATGTCCAGCAGTGGACTTCTTGTGGCTGAATGATGATGATGATGATGTACGCACGCCGGGTTCGGGTGCTTTTTTTAATACATAATAACTTCCACACAACACAACCACTGTCTCACACGCATAAAAATCCAGACTTTTCCAATCATCTTATTCCATAGAAAATGTTCTCGAAAGCATCAGGATTCCGACAGAATTATTGTGGGCATTTTTGTGTGATTTTTTAAATTCCTGACTAGGATACGCTATGCTGTGGTAACAAAGTAAGGACATCGCACACAAGGAAATACACCCAGATTGAGGCCATTTATACAAATGTCTGGCGGCCTCCAGTGGGAATCAAACCCACATCCTGCCTGGTAATCAGACTACACCGATGCAACCAATACACATCCATGACTCACATGATGTATAATATACTATTGTAGCACACTTTGTATGACTATGCTAACTGAAATACCCGCTGCACTGCGAAAATAATAATTGCACATAAAACACCAAATATCATCTACAACCTTTATCCTAACAAGAATTAGATAAATCTCGATGCTAAACCGTTCAGGTACAAATACTGAATCAAAAGGTGAAGGCAATTTCCGCAAATAGATTGCTAACTGGCTCGTAACACATAATAGATGGTCCTAGGAATAAAATACCATAGTAGTATTATTCTTTCTACAAAATTCACACTGAAAGCCTGCCCCAGTTCTCTCGATTGGTTTCACCAATGAAAGCTGCAAGCAAGATCATTTTTATGCATTTTCCATATTTTAAAATTACAAACTTAAAGCGTTTGAACAAAACATCGAACCAACCAATGCCAGGACATGTTTCCTTCACCAAGAAAAGAAGTCGGTAAAAGTGAAAAGCGCGCGTTATCACCCTCCCAATATTTGGGTAGTTGACAAAATGTCATATTTCAGAGCACTCTTTTTAGGTTTCATCTATTTAAAAATTGTAATAACTAGTAATTGAACAAAACGAGATACATTTTCCGAAATATTTTGTAATTTTTGTTTTAATCGAGCATATCAAATAATTTATTGTTGGTCGTGTCAACTACCGTGTTAAAGCACCCCGTCATAATTGTCGCAGTGATGCCAACCTAACCACCGGTTACTTTTGAATATTGAAAACCGCACTTCCGGTTTTAGAGATATCATGACAGTATTTAAAAAATAAAACTCAATCTCGTTATCCCCGAGGGGGTAGGTAGAGACACCAATCACTAGAATATTTTTTTAATATTTTTTTTTTTATTTCTTTTAATATCGTGACATTGAATATCGAGAGATAAAGCAATTCGGAAACAATATCAATGCAAGCCAATAATGAACAACCATTAACTAAACAGCCACAATAATGAAATGTAACTCAGTTTTCATTAAAATTGTTCAAAACCATGACATTATACATAAAAATGCGTTTTTCCCGAAAGTTATTTGTGTCTGTTGGATCATTAATTCTCCGTAACACATTCTTTATAATAATAAAAAAACATTCAATAGCGCCGAGTTACTTTATTGATCGATTAATTAGTAACAGATACTCTATAGAGCGAGTAAGGTTGCCTAGGCTTAATGAGAACCGCAAAACAGATCGATTTACTCGCACGGTGTCTCTTCCTTGTATACCTAACTTCATAATATAGAGTCCATTATAGTAATGTGGCATTAAACATTAACATTTACATGCAGGCACTTACATTGCTTCTGGCACCACAGCAGGATACCCTGTGTGGGTAGCAGAAACAGCGACATCACAAACATGTAAACATCCAAGACCAGGGGTTGTTTTTTTTCCTCAGCAGGGGTTTGAACCGGGACCTCTTGCATGGCAGCAGAGTGCTTATACTGAGTTCTTTCATTCACTTTCGATAGCGAGAGCGTTTGCAGTTTGTATAGGAGTGACAAAGCTCGCCACATAGTTGTCTCTTTGTCACTCCTATGCAAATCGCAAACGCTCTCGCCATCGAAAGTGAATGCAAAAACTCAGTATACGCACTCTGATGCGCTAACCGCGTCACAGTCACATAATTCTCTTTAGCATAGAGGTGGCGCTAGTATTATCACATCACACTAATATTATAAACGTGAAAGTTTGTGTGTGTGTTTATATGTTTGTCAGTCTTTAGCGCTGAAACGGCTGGACGGATTTTAATAAAATTTGGTGTGGAGTTAGCCGATACCCTGGATTAAAACATAGGCTACGTTTTACCGCGGGGAAATATCTTATTCCTACGGGAAAATCGATGAACCGCGGGTAACACCGCGGGGCACAGCTAGTGAGAAAATAAAGAATATAAATAATGTATTACATCCGATTCCAGGCACAAATGAAAGTTTATAATACAGTCTACATGTAAAAGAGGCTACTTGAGAGAATGGATTCACCTGAAAACATCTCTAAGTGAGGTAAAAGAATTACCATTATATGTATTTATGCCAACAATAATTACTTATACCCTCTATAGGTAAGAGGTATCAAGAAATTTATTTCGACGTAAATCATTTACATCTGTTTGTTAAATGTCAGTATGTACTTCTAAATATCATAGCGGCTGCCTTGGGGACGAATGTAGTAAAGGAAAAGGCAACGAAAAAAACTCCACCCTGGCCACCTTTTCTCAAATCACCTTTCTAATACCTACATAACTTATGAATGTCAATCTACCTAAGAAGCTCAAGACCCATTTAGATTGTATTATAAAGGTTATAAATAATAGAAACAACTGGAAATTGTTTTTTGCTATCCCAACACTTCTTAGATTTGTCCATTTTATAGACAGTTCTGTTTTGCCAGTAATAATTATCCGACTGAAGGCTATCCTGTAGTGCCACACAAACACACACACACCTTTGTAATAACATCTTCAATTAAAGTAGATAAATGCTATGGAAGAGGGGAGTCACCCAGTACAGGCATTCCAAACTTAAAAGGTGACTCCAGTTACTAATGTAGCGGAAAAATAGTGGCAATCCTAACTTTCTGCTAGATCTTTACTTTTATACTCAAAACTAGTCAAAAGTCTTATCCACTAGCGCAACGAGGCAGTCTAATCAGTCAGAACATGTCATAACAATAGTCATAGAAGTGACAAATTACTTAGCATTCTCCTACGCTGCTCGTCATGCCGCTTCTGAATTGCACCGTGACGAAATGCCACCGCGAATGCGAAAATCACCAAGTCGGCAAACTCCATTTTCATTCAAATGCGTCCCAACAAAAATAGCCCGAAAGCAGCTACTAGCGCAAGAAAACAAGCTACGGTCGTCGGCAGTAACCTTGGAATGGCCTAAGGCCCATGTTACAGTAGACTATAGATATGGTGATATTATTATAGAAGACTGAAAGAGGATGTAGTGAGATGTTGCGTTGGTTTGGACATGATGAAGGAAAAAATACTAATAAATAATAATAAAATAATAAATAAACTCGCGCCAGTTATCCCCGAGGGGGTAGGCAGAGGCACCAATCACTAGAACTGCGCCCACGTTTTGCCGAGTTTATTAGGTCCCAAACGTGACAAGTGGCAAGCCTGTCGCCGTTATCTGGGCACAATACATCAGCGTATGGTGTTGCTGTGCAAATAAACAAATACACCTAACTAAAAGTCATTGGTAAATGCGTGGTTCGAACCCAGACCCACATGATCGAGAAGCAAGGGTCAACCCCACTACGCCACCACCGCTGTCAATCGAAAAAATACTAACGAAATGAATATATCAAGCGAGTATGAGTGGAATGGCCGGTAAGGGACGCCCTAGGCTTTCGCCCAAATAGGGAATGTATTGAATGCAAAGGACAAGATAAAAGGTACCTACCCAAAACTGGCGAGCGTGCGTGCAACGACGAATGGATGTCGACGAAGCGAAAGTGATATTTTGTCAGGATCAGGATGACCTCTGTGGCGTAGCGATTAGCGCATCTGCTTGCCATGCATGAGGTCCCGGGTTCGAACCCCGACTAGGGATAAAAAAAACCCAGGTCTTAGATGTTTATAGACAGGATGATTTTTTCACCGGTACAATAAATCAATACTAATAACGTAATACTAAGTCCAAAATACAAATACCAACATTTTTTGTTACTACCCCGTTGGTACAAAGAAACAAAAATACCAATGTCTGAACTTATCCGCAAATCTTAAAGAAATGTGAACGCATTACGCATGAGCATAACTAAACGCACGAACTGGCAACTGCGCGCGGCTTGCGGGAAGGAAAAGAAGCGGCGGCGGCGGCGCAGCCAGTATGACTTATGTATGACGTAGAAAAAAAATCTAACTTGATCCCAATAAAATTCTTTCTTCATACTTGCACGGACTTAGGACCGTCGGCGTGGAATGCTTGCACTGGTTGGTAGTGGTATGGATGCATGCCTGCCGTATTTAATCATTTCCACACCACGTACTGGCTAACGCCGAAGCGCGCCGTGCGTGCCGCGTCATTGGTGCTCCTTCTGGGGTCTTCCTCGAAGAACGCGAATATCTGTTCCTCGATCTCTACGGCCAAGGGAGGTCTCCCTCATCGGCCTTGAGCGTGCGCTGGTGCAGTGAACTGTCCGTAGTCTATCAAATGCTGCGTCACTCTCATGAATGTCATGGTGTTGGGTATTTGAGGTTGAATAAAACCGAAATTTATCAGGCGGGGCAAACTTTCTTTAGCGTATACCCGCCGAGCTGCAGCTGTATTTTCCCCACTGAGAAAGTAACTAGGTACGAACCATTTTGTAATACTCGCGGTTTGTAAACATCGTGTTGCGCGCGTAATTTTCGACTGCAGGAAGTGCGGAAACGGCGCACGTGCACTCACTTAGGTCAATGCGCGCAAACTGACCAGCTCACCGAACTCACCGAGAAGATAAGCGTAAGGGATGCTATGTTGCCAAATCGTGCGCCGGCCAGCCCGCCGCTCACTCACCCCACCCTGCCGCCGTCTACCTCGCACCGCGTTGTCGCCTTGTAATTAGTGCGCCCAGGCGTTACAAATTGGATGAGGGATAAATTAATGAAAATGGAAAAAAATATATGTTAATTTTATTTGATAAATGTAATCTATTATCGATACCAATGATATGGTAAAATTTATTGTACCAGTGAAAAAATTATCCTGTATAAGGTCCTAACAAAACAAGCGCAAATATTTTAAGGGCTGATAGAGTAAAAAATAAATAACAATTTATAATGTTCAATACATTAATTAAACAATTATTATTAGGAATAATAGGTCGAATAAAAAATCGATCATCCATACTAAATAAACACCCTTTAAATAATGTACACGCACACATAAGTGCCGCCGCACTACGTACACATGCCATGAATGTCACATGTCATTAAAGTACTTCAATTGTGTGTGTGTGCGTGCATGAAAACAGGATGATATAAATTGAATTTGTTTGGAAGTTTTAATTTTTGTTGTAGAAAAAAATTAAGCAAATCCTTTAATGATCTAATATTTTTTTGCTCAAAGGTATTATTACACTATATTATTATATGACCACCCCTTAAAATATTTGCGCTTGATATGTTAGGACGTTATATTATTTGTGATTTGTGACGTCGCTGATTCTGGTTCCCACGACACAGGGTATCCTAGTGCACAGTGTTTTATGGACCCAAAAAAATTCCTCTTCTGGTTATTGCAGAAATGAAAAAAGCTGTGCAATAAAAATGCCAGAATAAAACACCCAGACGTCAATCTCAAGAATTTTTTGAGAAAAAAAATCATGAACTTTTCTATAGTGTAGGGCCAGAAGCAATGTATGTGCCTGTATCTAAATGTTTATGTTTATCATAGCATGTGGTAATCCCTGGTGTCTGCCTACCCCTCTGGGATACAGGCGTGAGCCTTTTTTATGTACAATAAAGTGTTCTCTATCTATCTATCTAAGTGCGGAGATATCAGCTCTAACGAGAACTCGCCTCTATCATAAATTATATGTTTATCCGGCGTTTATGGACTATTTTAAGAAATCGTGTTATTTTATAAAGTACTCACTGATGTAGTTCATTTTCTAAACTTCTCAATGACTCTTCAGCGTCGAGCTAAAGTAACTAGCTAACACTGTAACCTGCTTAAGAGCCTCCTCTCAGTATATCATTTAAATAAATTGTCCATTCATCGCGCGAGGCTATTATACTTATTTAAAACAAGCATTTTCTTGTGTTGTCATACCTGTCGTTTAAACGCCTAGACGGCCCGCCGGCTAACTAGTTCCTCCGCGCTCGTTATGGTATCGATATCTGTGTCCCACATACATTCACCGCACCCCTCTACGAGACCATTCAAGTCGATAGTTGAGCAACTTGACGGCCAGGTAGGCTAGTCACGACACTGTCACATATAACGCGTGTTCTGTTGTTAAAAAAAGAACGCGTAAATATTTTTTTTAATCGTTATGCGCACGCGTAACTGCCAGAGTGATCGGCACGGAAAAGAAAAGCTTTTTTTTGAAAAAGTTTGTGTGAAAAAAGTTACAATTAAAACAGTTTGGATATCAAAAAGGCTGGCAGTTTCAAATTAATTAATTTCAAATAAAATCGTGGTTCGAAACTCAAACTTTTTTCACTTGATGTTGACGAGATCACTTTCAAACGAGTTCTTGTTTTACCGGTTCGGCTCAGTGTTTACGATAATTAATTATTAATGTTGATATTATCATCAGAGTACGCTGTCATTTTCTGTCGTCTAATAACATTACGCGATTTGTTATTATGATACCATCCAGTGGTATTATAATTATTTAATTATACGCATCAGTGCTTCAACAACTTTCATCGGATACAGTTAGTTGATTAGTGGCTTAAAGTGAATTAGTGAAGAAAGTGTTGTGATGATGATGTGGTGGTGATGATGATGAGATGCTGGCGGGTGAGGAAGCCAGCATTGAACTGGTGCAGCGTTGGCTGCTCAGGAGAAGCAGTGATGACTCGGATCAGAGCAATCATAGCAATGGTACTTCTTTCATATTATTATACATATTGGAGGAGCATGGTTTTGCAGGCTCTACAAAATATAGCGTGAATTCATACGTTTAAAATTTTTTGCGCATTCTTCATCGATTTGAATTTTATTTTGATGATTCTATAATGCTGCAGCCACACTTGAAGGCGAAGATTCGTGTCCGCGTTGTCGCGACAAAATTTCGTGTTCCCTCTACGGCGAAGAGCTTGGCCACATCAAATAAATCTTCGCTACGTCGCGACAATCTAGAACGTTGCTAAATTCATTTTGCGCGAAGTGTAGCCAACCGCTCGAACTTTGTCGCGATAAAACCCTTTGATGTGCGGTATTTTACCGACAGCAGCGCGAAGGGTGTTTGTATTCGCGATGATGATTCGCGATAGGACGAATTTTTTGGGCAGACATGTCGCGACAACGCAAATCTTCGCGTTATCGCGATAGTGTGGCCGTACCATTAGACCACATCTTAGTTTTAACTGATTGAGTTCATTTTGGTCTTACTCGAAATCACCCTCATTGACGAAGTTTTGTCGATTACAGCTCTCCTGACTAGAAATATTTTATTTTCTCATATTAATTAAAGAATAATAATACGAATTCATTCATTTAAGAATTAATTATAATAATTAACGAATATAGAATGTATTACGAGTACATAATAGTCTTTTTTGTGTATATTTTGTGGGTCTGATTATTAATTATTAATTTTTACAGGAGGTCGATAACAAACACAACATAATTATTCATTTCATATACCTATTGGAAGAGATTTTTATATTACTGAGAGATTTTTATTTTTATATTAATTATAAGAGATTTTTTTTTAAATGTTACTTTGTTTAGATCTATTAAAGAGTGTGTTTGCAAGTTTTTGAATATTTGACTCTTCCTCTTTTGACAACTTGAAAATATTTTTATCGATTTAATAAATTGAGGCAGAAGGTCCGTAGAACTCGGACTGTCTCGACAGACAGATAGACAATAAAATTTAATATTCTAAATACGTATAAAAATCTCATGTCACAGTGTTTCTTATCGAACTCATCCGAAACGGCTTCACCGATTTTTTTTGTATATATTTGGTAGGTATGAAAAATAGATCGTAAGTTAATAGTACCTGGGTGACCGAGCTTTCCTCGCTACTTTTTTTGTAATTTATAATATGTGATATAAAATTAAAATAATCCTTTTTCAACAAAAAAAGAACTTGGAAAAAAAACATCATAACTCGAACCGGGTCTCTTGAAATCGGCCCGAAACGGGTCGCCCGTTTTCCCGTCAGAACTATTTACCTCTGTATGTTATTATAGCAAATTTGAATTGCCTTAAAACACGGATAAAACAACGTTTTCTAAAAATGTAACCTAGTTAGATCAATTAAACGCACCCGAAAGCATCTGCCTACAAAATTTCGTGAAAATCGTTGGAGCCGTTTCCGAGATTCTGATTATATATAGGTACATATATATATATAAGAATTGCTCGTTTAAAGAGATAAGATTACATAACAACGATTGCCGCTTGATATATTGCCGGGTTATGCTATAAGATTTTCGTTTACGTTTCTTTTTTGCTACGGAACCCATCGACCTTCAGTCACAGGCAGTGAAGGATGCAACAAGTAAATGTTTAATTCTCAATCGTAAATAAGACATTCGCCGCATAATTATTACGACATCTTTAAGCAGCGTCGGCAAAAACTCGATTGCACTTTTGATTGCAGTGGCTCGTCGGAAATTGCCACAAACCTATGATCACACAACATTATTGGGAAATCTCGTCTGGACGATAAAACCTGATGATCGATCGATCGATGTGAACCCTTGGCTCTTATGTAATGTCGATCATTTCATTAAGTTCTCGATTAATTAATTCCGTGATTTTCAGTGTTTTCAATATTTAATGAACTATTTATATTTTAAATTTATATAATAAACATACCGAATTAAGTGCAGCAGAATAAAAACCGGCCAAATGCGAGTTGAACTTGCGCATGAACGGTTCGTTACCATTACTCGTATTTGATCTATAAAAATGAAAAAAAAAACACGTTTATTGTACGGGCCCCACTTAAATATTTATTTTTTAAGTGAGTGAGTAATATAACTCTATATTCTGTGAATATTTCAAGCAACTACCGGTTTCCGTTATGAATATCGAGCAAACGAGCGAATCACGTTTGTTGTAAGGTAGCTCCCTTAAATATTTTGTTATAGCGGCAACAAAAATACATCATCATCATCTGCACACAGACTTTTACACAGACTGCTCTCTTGATTAAATAGTTACTTAAGTCGTGAAAACCTGTAATTCGTTATTTAAGTGTTAAGTTATTTAATTATTATAAATTGTTGTACTGGTAGGTTTTCCTAATAAATAAAATAAAATAAATAAATCTGAAAATTTAAACTGTCTAACTATCATGGTTCACAAGATACAGCCTGGTGACAGACGGATGGACGGAAGGACGGACAGTGGAGTCTCAGTCATAAGGTCCTTTTTACCCTTTGGGTACGGAACACTAAAAAAAGATTTGACATTAGATAATTCGCGTAATCTGCAATCTTATTGACTCTTCAATAATCACTTGAGCCAGTCAATATAAGCTAAGTTGGTCTTTCACTCGCTAAATAAGAGGAAACAAAGTTACTCTAACAATATCGGTAGAGCGATACATAGCGCTCTAAGAGTTAGTTCAACTCAAGATGTTCATCTTGCAGAATTGGTATCAGCTAAGTAGGTGAAGTAGTTTCGCGAGAAACTATTTCAATTTCTATTGGTGCTGCTCCTGACAAGCACCTACAATGTGCAATTCAGTTCTACTATGTAGGTAACTGAATGTCTGGTATTACGACGCCATAGTAATTTTCTATTAAGGCAGTTGTTGCGTCTTGACAGTGAATAATTTAGTTGGTCGATAAAACTTGTACGTAAGGCCAATTTTCAGGAAATAACTTTTGCCTTTGGTACTTCTTAAGGCTCGCTTTCGCCGAGTCAACAACGTGCGACAGTGCCGCATGCTGCACATTGTGGCATGCGGCATCTTGTGGCATGCTACAAATAGAAAGCACTTGCGGCACATGTGGCATACGTCAGCCTATTTTACGCCGAGGCAACATCATTCTTTATTGTCTTTTTGACACTCTCTTCATCTAAATTGTATATTTGTGCTAGACCAAGTAAAACATCACGTTTCACTCTATTATTTTTATAATTTGAATAGGCTAGTTTCCCAAAAAAATGTAATTAGTCCGTCTTTTAGATTATTCAAAAATAAGGGACACGTATTTTTTTATTTGTAAATTAGACCAAAAATGACAAAGATATAGCCCATTAAAGTTACGTGTGACGTCACGCAGTGCTGCATTTTTTAGCACTGAGTGACGTCACACGTAACTTTAATGATCTATATCTTTGTTATTTTTTGTTTAATCGAAAAAAGAAAAAATACGTATCCAATATTTTTTTATAATCTAAAATACGGACTAAATAGAATTAAATTATTTTGACCCCGGAAACTACCCTATTGCGGACATCCCATAACACTTTACTCTTTCTAAAATCCTCAATATTTTTCGTTATACCACTCTAAGGCCGATAATTCTCACTTTCCAAAAAAAACACAAACTAAAACATAATATACAAACTGTTTTGACGCACGAAAAATGTCGCATGGAATCTATTGTGCCCGGATACAAGCTGCTGTGCCCGGTTCTTGCCACAATGTGCGACATTTTTAACTTTGTGGCATGCCACATGCCGCACAGTGTTGCCCCGGTGTAATATAGCCTTTATGAATGTTTTCTACAAAAGTTACCTAATTGTGTCAAGAGCTGTGTCAGACCTATCTTATCAGAGTTTCTAGTTCTGACCCCTTCATTTGTAAATAAATACAATGTATCATTTTGTTGCATTCGTTATACCACTCTAAGGCCGATAATTCTCACTTTCCAAAAAAAACACAAACTAAAACATAATATACAAACTGTTTTGACGCACGAAAAATGTCGCATGGAATCTATTGTGCCCGGATACAAGCTGCTGTGCCCGGTTCTTGCCACAATGTGCGACATTTTTAACTTTGTGGCATGCCACATGCCGCACAGTGTTGCCCCGGTGTAATATAGCCTTTATGAATGTTTTCTACAAAAGTTACCTAATTGTGTCAAGAGCTGTGTCAGACCTATCTTATCAGAGTTTCTAGTTCTGACCCCTTCATTTGTAAATAAATACAATGTATCATTTTGTTGCATTCCTAACTTGTAATAGGTACTTACCTGATAATTTTAAATCATAAGTAGGAAATCATATTTAACCATATTTTAATTTAATGGTCAGGAAGACGAAGAAATTAAGAAGAAGAAATTATGGCAGAACTGGAACGTTGTCAACATAGAGCGAGTCTCTTACTGAATAGGTAATTTCCGTCTTGTATATCTTGGACGTAATCTGCTTGATTATTATTGCTTTCAAAACGCTTACCATCAACACGTTAAAGTTATTACTCAAAGCGATAATGGGTTTTCTAAACATAAATGATGAAACTTTGACAAACAAAGCATGTACATTCACTGATTTAAAAAATATTTTATGGTATTACTTGGTATAATTTTTACGGATCTGCCATCCGATTTCATAATACATAGTTTGGAGTATTAATAATCATCATCATCAACTCATGTTCCCACCGCGGGGCACGGGACTCTTCCCTGAGGAAGGTATAGGCCATACTCCGCCACGGCCAAGTTCGGATTGGTGGAGGCTTGTAAGACTAGTGGCTGGTCTTACTGTCAGACGTTTTCAAGCACCCCTAAGGGCTCAGTCGTTCTTGCTTAACGTGCCTTGCGAAGCCCGGAATCGCTCGGAAAAATGCCACTACCGTTAGTGCATGGAACGGTCACCCATCCATGCACTGAACGCGCCCTATATTGCTTAACATTTGTGATCGTTTAAGATCACTCAGGTAGGCTGGGTTACGACCGAATCAAATTAATCATCATTTATAATCAGTAGAAATCTATTATGGTTACTAATATATCGCAATACAAAGCCACTTTGTCGTAAACGCCTCCTAAAATACTCTCTGCTATATACAACGTGGAACAGAAGGGTGTGGTCATAATTAAAGATCGTAACGAGTACCTAATTAGTAATTAATTTAATATGAATTCCATCAACCTATTATCAAAATATTGATATTGTAATTCTATCGACAAGCAATATCGATGTCTAAATTTGTCGATACTAGTAGCATCTCTTCAGGCCATCAGATGTTACGTACATTGCCTCATTGACCGTATGACCCTATGCATGTCTCGCTCAGTTACAGTTACTCTATCTCACGAGCCCCGCCCTACGCGCACACTGGCCTAGCGAAATGCACGCACACACGCACAGATACTGTTTTAAGTAGTATCTGTGTATGTGCTTCCGTTAGGGTACCGTAGTGCGTGAGATTTTAGTTACCTCTACAGTCTGTTGCCCTAGTATTTTCAGTATTGTTTTTAACCTAAAAAAATAATATGATTTGATTGGCTTAGAAGTGATCACTATTATACTTTTTTAACCTAAAGAAATATGATTTGATTAACTTAGTAGAGATCACTATTCGACGATGCTAATTTATCAAAGGATCGCTCGAAGCCTCGGCCGCCTGAGTGGTCTTAAACGATCACGAAGATTAAGCAACATAGGGTGCGTTCAGTACATGGATGGGTGACCGGCTATGACTAACGCTAGTGGTATTGACATTATCCTAATTTAGTAAAGATTTTATTGTACGGAACCACTCAAATGGTTTCGTGTGCTTAGCGGAATCAGAGCCGGTGAACGTGGCGCGGTGGCCGATAGGACTAGGAGCCACACGCCGCCCTCCCTACGCGCACACTAGCGAAATGCGCGCGCACACACACAGATACTGTTTTAAGTACGACAGCTAGCTAAATTAGGGCATGTGCATACTAGCTTGAAAGCATCGTCGCTTTATCGGATGTAGTTATTACTTTGGTAATGTTGTCGATATTTTTTTAAATTAAATTAAAAAGGTAATGGTGAACATGTTTGTTAACTCTAAATAAAAACTCGTAGTTATTATTTTACTTTTAGCGGGCCTGTTTCACTACGCGTGTCGGTATCAAACGCGTAAGTACATGCGGCGACCACTCCGGAGTGGCAAATAGGTAGGAATTCAGGCGCCAGAAGAGGTAAGAGTTACGCGGTAGAAAGAGAGGCAACATGTTTAACGTAGCTTTTTTAGCGCCGTGCGATCTGAATTGTACCTTTTACTTAATTGATTTTGCGGATTGAATCTTCTGTACAGTCGACAGCACATGATGGTATACACCCATGCACTCTACTCCGTTGCAGTACGGGCGACTTTTCAACTAAAATGTGAAGATTACGTGCTGTCGACTGTACGATGACTCGTAGTTATTATTTTACTTTTGGTAAATAACCTGCTGTAAAATTAATAAAAAATAATGTTCCATAAAATAATCATACTCCCGATGACCGCGAATTCCTTGGTTGTTGGATGGTTGGTACTAAGTTATTGAAATCCATAGGTACAATGTGTACGAATCGCTAGCCCCGGTCGCCTGAGTCATCTTAAACGATTACGATTACGAAACATAGGGCGCGCGCGTTCAGTTGATGATGAATGTGTACGGGCCTTTACATTGTACTTGGAGCGCGGCAGTTTAGAGCAGGTCATTACTCACTGGCCTATGACAATAACCTTACTTTACAGTAGGGTTATAGTCCTTCCATAGTGATGTAACACTTTTGTTTTGATTTTAATATTATCGATTTTATTGAACGCAAAAAAAATACCAAAACTCAGAATTGTGTGTTTTGATGTGGGCACTTGTGTATAGACTATGTACGACATTCTGAATAACCTCTTTAATTATGACCACACCCGTCCGTTACACACTGTATAAAATAAGATTGATAAGAGAAAAATGTGAAAAACAATGTAAGTTATAATGGAGCACATATCCTGCTTAATTAATATAATAAATGTGAAAGTTGGTGAATATTTTTGGATGTTTGTTCCTCAATCAGGCAAAACAACTGAACGGATTTAAATAAAACTTAGCGTACTGATAGACAAAGATATAAATTGGACGTTGTTTAGCAAAAAGTTTCCAACCCACACAAAGTGAGTATTGAGGTATAGGTTAGTTAAGTAAAGCTGGCACGTTCAACACATTTACACGTTGCGCTTGTGTAGTGTCTGTGAATAGCGCGCGGCGTGACGTGTACTGCATGCGCATCATGAAAAGTCTGCCCGTCTCTCTTGCGCGCGGTCTAGCTTATGAGTGTGAAGGGGACAGTTATAGTTTTACTTTTACTACTGTTTATATATACAGCGTGATCTTTTTGGTATTCAACCGTATGTGCGTTTCAATGAGGGATTTTTCTGACAGCTAAGAAAGGTAGTTCCAAATGAGCCGCTTTCAGAAGAACTAAAAAAAAAACGAATGGCTGTCAAAGGAATGCAATTTTGGACCTCAGTCCAATAGCCATGTGTGATACATCATCGAATAGGTCTCAGCGAGCTGAATAAAAGTTACTAGAGTCTGACAAGCGAGTCCTGGGACGCGATTTATTTCGAATTCTTCATATGGCCACACTTTGACTGTCAAACTTAGGTATTTCAGCTGCAAGTAGTACAGCCCAAACAGTTTGATACTCGTCCTAGATTTAAACAAGAACTTTTGTTTCTATTCAACATAATTTTACCTATGTTTTAGTATATACATACGAGTAATAATGTTTTAAAACAAACATGAATTATTTCTCGTTGTAAGGTCTGTCGGATGACGAAAATTTTAAACGTCAGATCGAAAACTTAGTCAAAGAACTCAAAGATGTTGGAGAAAAAAGATATGAATCAGATTTTGATTATGGTTCAGCATTAATAAATGTTTATAAGTTTATGTGGTGCATCTTTATTATCCCTGTTTTTGGTGGAGTGGAAATGTTGGTTTTGATGTAGTTAATGTTTTCGTTTTGCTTATATTTATTTATGTTTGGACAAAATTCATTGGAGACTCCAAACTAATTAAACAAATAATAAACTTAAGCAAAAGTATCAAGATGGTTTATGGCATATAGATGCAGGGTTATCAACTAAAAAATTTTTAAATTTCCCCCCAAAGGCTTGTGCCAGGACTCACTTGTCGCACTCTATGACGTCAACAGCCAAATGTTTGTCCTTTCAGAGTTATATTGTATTGCAAAAAACTAACATTTTCAATTTCAAAAAAATAACATGTATACATCACACATGGCTATTGGGCTGAGGTCCAAAACTGCATTCCTTTGACAGCCATTCGTTATTTTTTCTTCTTAAAACGGCTCATTAGTCAGTAGACGGCATTTTTAAGAGAGGGTTATTGTTTTTCTAATGGGAATTGCCAGTTTGTTCTGTGGTCTTTCCTCTTTTCTTTTGGTTCTTGCATTTGATTGTGATTGGACTTCGAACAACTGCTACTGGTGCTAAAATCATGGAAAAAACGTTGAAGAAAAAGAAGAACAGAACATTCGCGTAACCATAATAGAAACCGAATGATGTTGCTCAGTTGATCACAGATTCCTTCCAGTTGATGAAATTACAGAACAGTAATAAAGTTTTTATCTGTGGCAAGCAATTAGAAAAAAAGGTAGGGTAATTCATCCAGTAACTGACCACTTAGCGTCCGTTACCCTTTGTTACATAATTAAATTATAATTAAATTGTTGAGGATTTCTGGGATAATTTTTTTCTGTTTTGGTAAAGATTTTCTTAGGTGAAATTATTTTTGTTCATGTGAAAATTTATGGAAATTTAAAACTATTTTGTGACCATTGATTCCACCTTGTTTTTAATACTTTTCGCTCGAATTTGCTAAAAATATGTTATAATAAATAACCCATATATTTGTATTTATTTATCTACAACGCACCTATCTTACTAAAACCTAACTCTAGTCTACACTTAGAGTCGCATTTTGAATCAAAATCATATATTTTTAAACATCCTGTATAGTGAAAATGCATAAGTGTGAGTACTGTGAACGTGCCAGCTTTAGATAACAGACCTATATTTGAGTTTTTAGGCTTAAGCTGATTTACGCTCTCCATACATGTAGGTTGACTACCATGTGCCACAACTTTGCACATAGGTACTCAACGGATCGTTAAGCAAGTTTTCAATTCTTAAAGGATAGGGCATAGTGATTATTTTGGTATATTTAACTCAAAATTGACCATATTGTGGCAAGGAGAATTAAAGATTGTAGGTTGGAACATTTTTGCTACGTCCAATTAAGCCTAGGCGCACACTAGCGACACGCGACAGGCGACAGCTCGGCGACTAGACGCGACGACAGGCTACGGTGAGAGGCGTCAGAGTCGACGACAAGACGCCAGAAGCAAATGATAACGTCGCGTTTGATGCGGCGAGAAGTCGCCCCGTTTGCGATGGCTCTAAGACTCGGGGCCAGTTTTTGAATTGAGAATTTCGCTAAGTCTACATAGCTGTAGTACTGTCTCGTCACATTTCTCAGAAAAGAGCGTGACAGAACGTTACTTAAGTATTTACTTAGTGAAATTCTCAATTCAGACATCAGCCCATAGTATATTATTTGATAACCCGGTAATCGTGCCAAGACGAAGTCGCGGGCACAAGCTAGTAACTTAACCCTTAAACTTTGGACTTTATCTCAAAGCGATAAGGTTCAATTTAAAGTGGGAACTATTATCCCTATGGCTTATTAAGGGTAAATGACTCGGATATTACACGGATGTACTTAGGGTCTCAATGGCCCCCGCCATTGACGGGAGATGTAACTAGGAACTTAAAATTATTCGGTAATTAGTAAAGTTAAGATAAGATAAGAATATTCTTTATTCCACAGAAGAAACAAGAGACAAATAAAATGTACAATATAAATAAAAAATAAATAAATAAATAAAACATTTACATAAAGGCACATACATTGCTTCTTTCAAAACAAAAAAAAACAAAAGTAAAATAAATTAATTAAAAAAAAAAGTTGCTTCTTTTCTTCTAAAGATGTTTCTTCTTCAATGTAACTAAGTATACGTAGGGCACTAAACCTGCGTGACCTTGGAATATTTATTAATAAACTTAATTGATTGATTTATTTCTTTCCACCCAACACTGGTCGTTGAATCACTAATACCTATGTGTATCACTTGTCATCTCATCGGTTAGAGAAACACTATTTTAATTGCTAATGATTGTTTGTTTCTACTGGTGGAGCTTTTGTTTGACGCGGAGTGTAGGCGTCTCTGAATTCTATCTCCGTCTCTCTTTAGCTCTATTTTGTATAGGTATGTATGGTCACCAACAAGGTATAAATTTACACTTAAATGTGAGTCTATGTAACCGTCGAACGACGAAGACTATTCTTGAACATAAATAAATCCACCGACTAGTTAATTATATCTTCCAAAGTAATAAAAAACGCACTTCCTAAAATCGTTTATTATTCATTATTTAAGCAAAGGATTACGTTAGTTCAGCGAATGTGAAATAAATGCAAATTACTTATCAAATTGCTAGTAAAAGTCAAACTCGTAATACTCTTGACAGGTAGGTTTTAAAGACTTTTATAGTTCATTACATTTTGATATACGATACTTTCTATCACACAGTTTTAAATTTCTCTAATCTAGCTTCATAACACTAATATTCAAAAAGAGAGCTTACGCATCAAAAATTGTCGATTTATTTTGCAATGGTAACTTGATACTATTACAAAGCTCGAACAGTGTTGGGTTTAAAAAAAATTAATATTTATTGACAAGTGTGGACTTCAAAAATACAAAATAACACAGAAGTTCATGTGTGTAATAATCCTGTAGTACAGTCGACAGCACATCATGGTATACACCCATGCACTCTACTCCGTTGCGTTACGGGCGACTTTGCAACTAAAATGTGAAGATTGACGTGCTGTCGACTATACGTAATAGGCTGCAGATTAAATTTCAATTTAAAAAAAAATCTCTTATTACAATTTCTGTATACAATAAGTTTTCTGTTATCATACTGTAAATCGTCGGTTCAAAGGTAAAACTCACTAAGTGACATTTTTTTCTCATAATAAGATTTTGCTACCATATTTTGTAAGCATTTGTAATTTGTAAACTAAAATGTAGGCAGAGGCATCAATCACTAGAACTGGGCCCAAGTTTTTGTAAACTAATGGTAGCAAAATCTTTCTTTCCTTCTTGTTTTTACTAACCTAAGATGAATTCACTTCTATAATAAATGCCTGCAGTGAATGATGAGAATGCATTATTATAATAGGTGCATGTACTAGAATAATACCTACATGTAATACTCGTAGATTAAGAAAAAATATGTACTATGCACTGTTTGTATTCCTTTAAATAAAATAAAAAATCTTGGTTCAGGTCATTGAGCATCGAGTTTAAATGTTCTAGGGTACGGGGGCCAACTCCAGATTGGTGGAGGCTTGTAAGACTAGTGGCTGGTCTTACTGTCAGACGATTTCAAGCCATCCTTAGGCCTCTGACTTGGCTTAACGACTGCCATATATCGACGGCAGCCGGCACCAACTGCTTAGCGTGCCTTGCGAAGCGCGGAACCACTCGGAAAAGTAGCGTTCTTAGCGAACTAGCGTTCGTCGTAGATGGTGACCCATCCATGGACTGAACGCGCCGTATTTTGCCTAACCTTAGTGACCGTTTAAGATTACTCAGGCAGCCCAGGCTACGAGCGATAATCACTATATTTCATCAGAAAAGAACAGAAGAACACGAGTTACTAATATGGGGATGCGGGCGGCACTAGACTGAGAGACTTGGAAAACCATGAGGAAGGCCTATATCCTGCTGATGATGATGATGATGAAAGTGAACACATACGTAAATTGATATCCTTTCGACAATACTCCAGAATTCAACAGTAAAGATTGCAGGACTTAACTGTATTGATAAGGCAAAAAATAATTTGTGGCCTTATCTAAATACAACTCAAAGCAAAGTAAGACTTAGAACTAGGTTATGATGATGTTAATGATAAACCAAAAGATAGTGACCCGGGTCAGTCCCGGGCAGCGCTGGTTTTCAGCCACTGAGATGTGCGGGTATAATGTTAACTAATTCATGCTAATCATGGGCGAAACTGAAAATTTTAACTTCACAGCCACTTTGGGTACATTATGAGCTCAATTTTTATATTAAATCTTTTAAAATCAGAGAACAATCCACCTCCACCTTTCCACCTTTTCCTTTGAGAAGTCCACCTTTTGTACACTATTTTTGTTTTATGCAATAAAGACCTAATAATAATAATAATAATAATAACAATAAATTTCTGGACAGTAATAAGTATAATAATGGTCATATTAATCCTTCGGCGGCTGATATAGATTACCTACTCGGAGTAGACACCCGTGGTAATGAAACCCATACAGAGCCTTAAGAAGAAAGTAATTACATAGTTATTTCTAAGATGGTTAATTCCTGAGAAACCCTGATGCCAGTTGACATTTTCGTACAAGTTTTTTTTTAAATATTATGTTTGCGAAACATCAGCGCTGTATTATTAAATGCACGCGCTCTATCAAAGTTCAGTGTATACTGGAGGCTGACTACATTGTGCTACAAAAAATAATATCCATTTTCTAAGTAATATTTTACATAAATACTTTTCATCGTCTATTAAACAGCGCTTTGGAGTGGCGCTGTTTTACCCTACCAGGAAAACAATGAAAAACCTTTTTTTTTATCTGACCTAAATGATAAAAATCAAAAGTCGTAGAACAAAAGTTGTTATCAATGACAAACTCTAACCGACATGTTTTTAGGAACGTCACATTTTAGAAATATAATGTTGAGTTATTTAGTCTTTCACGAATATGGATAGATTACTTCTACATTGTTAACTTATCCCATTTGAGTAGTAAAAGTTGCCCGTATTATCGAGAAGATCCCTATTTTTTAGCAAAGGGATTTTTCTACAGTGCTTATAATACTTAAAATTGCTTGCTTTATCATTAAAGATTTTTATGTACTTTTATAATGATGTAATTAGTGCAATACAAAATTCAAATAATAATAAAGAGTAATAAATCTAATCAAAAATTCAACGGTCAAGGGCACTGCAAAATTTGTGCTACCGATGGCACCCTCGGCATTACATTAGACACACAGAATTACTCCATATCGCGCAAACTACAGAGTTTGAAATAAGAGCCACTCTGTCGATTGTACGAAGTCTCTTTCTACTACTGGTCTGGTCGGGAAAAGGTGGGTTTGTCTATAATATCAATATAAAGACAACTGCAAAAAAAAAACAGCATTGCAAACGAATATTCAACATAAACATAGGTAAAATGTATTCTCAATAAATTGAAATGTAAAAGGTATTCTCTGCCGGGCATTGTTTATACGAGTCGAGACACGTATGCGTCTCTACGTAGATCTACAATTACTTGTCTGTAATGTAGGTACATAATAATATGAGAGAAGCGCGTCTTGCCTGTGATACTCACTATTCGAGAATCGCTTGATCAATACGTTTTTGTCAAAATGTGAACAACCGCGAGCATCAATGGCGTAAGATAATCGCTTACGATTTTTGGCCACTCGCGTTCGAGAAACTCTTCATGTATAACTTCCGCTTTAAGGTACTATTCCATGCATCGCGACAATAGTCACTATGAAAATGTATGGCACCGCTTCCGAGGGCCACGACAGACGAATAATCGACGAATGTCGTGAGCCGCGCGCGGCCGTGTTTCGAAGTTAGCCAGTGTTGCTCGTCAGTTTCGTTTAGACGTGTGACTACCGAGATCAAAATCATGGTCGAAGTGCTAATTGACATTCTTGAAGAAGAAGAGAAGGATGACGAGCTGTTGTTGCTATATTATGAAAATAGAGAACCAATCGACCCTATCTTCAAAGGCAGAAATGAAGAAGGATTACTAGGTACCAAATATTGATTCAAAAGCATTTGTATTTTGATGAAAAAAAGTTTCGGAAGTTTTCCCGACTAAATAAAAAACAATTCAAGTTTGTGTTAACACACCTAATTAGCAACAATGACTAACTTCGAACACGGCCGCTTGCGGCTCACGACATTCGTCGGCCGCGCACGTCTGTCGCGGGCCTCGGAAGCGGTGCCATACATTTTCATACTGCGACTATTGTCGCGAGCGACCGACGACAGACGTAGGCCGCGCGCGGCCGCGATCGACCGTTATGCACGGAATGGTACCTTTAGAACCAGTTTCAATCTTAGATAGGCGTCGTTCTTTCTATAGGTCATTCACTGACCTTCATTGACGCCAGTCGTATGCTCTTGTCTTTAAACGATTTGACTACTGTTATTTGAAGATAAGCTCATCGTATCGTGCAGAGACTAAGCTGTCAAGTGTATCCGTATAGTTTTTGCGATACAGACTAGAGTCTAGTGTATCTTAACTACGCAAATTTCTTTATAAATATTATTGCTTTCTAAATTATATTATTCGAATACACTTAGTTGATTTTTTTCTTAGGGCTGCCATTAAATGAACTAGTTTGGCAGCTTTAAATAACTTGTATATTTGTTTATGTTGAAATTTAAAATAGAGATGTACTGTATTCATACAAAATGTAGAATTCTCATCGATTACTCTTTTGCAGCTTACCCGAGAGAAGAATAGCAGTGCACCTCCATGCACTATTCGCAGCACAACGCCCATCACAGGGAATAGAATTATATACGTCGTTCCCTCAGTTCCAATAAATCTTCAGTTAATGGAATTGAGTTCAAGATGTTATCACGTGTCACAGACCTCGATATACAAAGGGTCTTCCAGTGAAGGGAGCAACGAGGAGCGTCTTCCAATAATCGTGATAAACATAATAATATAAATAATTATGTCATTCAACGCCCGCATAGATCAACTAGCCATAAGCAGAAGATTTTCTTCATTAATCTTGGACTACGCTTATTATTATTTTATTTTAATTCTTTATTGCACTAATTACATGCTCTAGAAGGCGTTTTATAAATAAATCCACTGAAACACGAATTTCGGTTGAAATTCTGGGATGGGATTATAATTTATTTTTTCTCACCACGACCTTCGTGACGTATTGTTGTGAGATTCCGTACGTAGAGTCGTCAAGTCAAAGCTACAACGTGGCTCGTATTTCAGACTCCATAAGAGTGAATATCGATCAAAAGCAGTGTGTCCTTTGCTGACTTTACTAATTAAGATACAACTCGCGTTACATTACAGCACATCCATTTACATACTCGTAGTAAATTCAGCAGCCGAGTTACGCAGTTGTAATCGGTTTCAATTCGACGGCAAACATCTTCGTTTACATACGAATGGAGTGGTAGTCCAGGCAACGAGTGGTCTCAAAGCTTGAAGAGTTGTAGATTAGATTAGAACTCTTTATTGTACAGAACGTCAGCCTTCACATTTTAGTAGCAAAGTCGCCCCTAATGCAGCGGGAGTAGAGTGCATGGATGTACAAAATGTGGTAACCTACATCGAGTGATGCTTGTGGAATGTCGTGTTTTGTGGTCAAGTGAGGTTTGTTTACCTATTATGCCTTTTAAAGATGGATAGATTATATAGGACGTGTTGTCGACTGTACACACCAGAGAACAACCTACTTTAGATGTCACTTAAAACTTGGCATTCCTTTGTAATTTTATTGATTCTCCAGATTTCTTTGGAAGCGGCTTGCATCCAGCGTCTCCCTGCCACTTGGATGAGGTCGTCTGTCCATCTTGTGGCTGGTCGTCCTACGCTGCGCTAGCCGATATGCTGCCGGTCTTTTTGGAAATACATGGAGGAGGCCTATGTCCAGCAGTTGACTTCTTGTGGCTGAATGATGATGATTTCTTTGTCATATTAACACCTGTCATACTTTCTGGAACTATCTAAATATTATATTTTCTCTGAGGATGTAGCTCGCAAACAGTCAATTCCATTTCAAATAGATCATAGTAGAGCATAGAGCAAGTAATAAAGACTCATTATGTGAAGTTAGTATGCAGACAAAATACATTTAAAAGGATTACAAGAAAATATAGAAAAACATTAAAAATAATTACAAGAGAATGTAGAATGGAATGTGGTCCCTGCCATCTGAAGGAATATGTTAATCTACTTTTAACATATTATGCCAGTTAGCTTAAAAACAATTAAACATAAATGTTTACGTACAAAATCATCATCGTTCTGAATGATGATGATGATGATGATTTACACATACTGGCACATACATTGCTTCTGGCCCCACACTAGGATACCCTGTGTCGTGGGTAATATAATAGTTAATATACATTACAGTTTTTTTTTTACTATATCTGTTAAGGTGTCAGCTAGTCAATCGCATTGGTGCTCGACCTTTGATTCTTTTTCCTTGTCAAGCACTCTACTGCACAAGTATTAAAAGCCAGTTTCCCTTGTCCACAGGCAGCTCGAGCGGGTCGCCCGGCGCGCGCGCAGGCCGCCGCTCCTCGCTGGCGCTCACGCCCGAGGACGAACCGCTAGTAGACGTCGCCGTAAGTCATAGCTATACTGCGTAACGCATACTCCTTCCATCTTCCCACAAATCATGAGGCTATATTAGTCCACTGCTGGACATAGCCTTCCCCTAATGGGCGCCATAGCGCCCTGTCTTCAGCTCGCTGCATCCAGTATCTGCCTGCAGTTTGTCTGGAACGCCCCTGTCTGGAACTAATACCTTCGTAAGCAAGGGTTGAAAATACGGTACCATTAAAATTATCTTAGCAAATAAATAATTGATAAATGGTAAAAGTATAGGCTGTATTCTATACTAGGATTATAATTTATCAATTGATTAAGCAGGTCTGATGCACAGGTATTTTAAGATTCTATTGTCTATCAAGCATTTTACCAGTAACAAACTTGCATAACTAACAGACAAGTAAGCACCTGCCTACTTACTTATTTAATTAATTGAATTTTTGACTGAATTAAGTAACAGTATATACCGATACTTTACACGCGTTGAGAGTATTTTATATGCTTAGGTAGTACAAACAATCAATTTATCACAGTATATTTTGTATAAGCTGCAATCAGTGCTACACTGATTGGAAAAACTGCTCGATAATTACGTCTTATCGACACTTATCGTATAAGTACAGTTGTTTGTTCGAAGTACCTCTTTTACTGTAGTCCTTTCTAAGTCACCGGGGAATAATGTCGCACGTCGGTTTTGTGATAATTTACGTAAATTAGTCATTAAATTGTGCAGCGTTTCAATAAAAACAGTGTTGTTAGTGCAGGGAGGAACAAACGTTTTGCTAAAACTGAGTAGAATTGTGGCTATACTGAAATCAAACTGAGTAGTTTGAATAAAGTCTTATCTTTAGGTATTTTAAACTAGCATTGGCATAGTGTTATAGGCTAATCAATTATTACTATTCGAATCGAGGCCAATGATTATCCTCAATCTTTCGGAGTCGTTCGACGTGATTTCTTAATTTCAATCAAGTCTATCAATCGCTTTGACCCTGATCACTCTAATCCTTTACTTTTAACGAATCTCCTAATATGCCGAAATAGCAACCTTGAGTCAATTTGAATAAGACAGTGAAGTGATTAACATGGCCGGCAAAAATGACATGCCGCGTACGTCATCTTTATCTAATCACCAGGACAGCCAAAAGACGAACAAAAACCCGACTTGTTGGGCGAAATTCAAGAGCCTCTTCGAAGATAGAGGCTTTGATTTGGACTACGAATACAGCCACAACCGGAACATAACCATTCTAGGGGAATCCCAGAGCGAAGAAGGGTACAGGAAGCTTGAGGAGAGACGGCTGTCGATGGATAAAGGATCATCCTCGACCGACAAGACCGTACGCTTAGACGGTGAACTGACAGGAGTCATAAATTTCTACGAGCAGTTTGCAACTCTAGGCGATGAAAAAGAGGAAATCCATCAAAAGAATGACGATGACGATACGTGGAAGAAGTCTACGAAATCACGGTTCAGGGTGTCGGTGAGACCGAGTATGTACTTGACCAACATTGCCGAGGAAACCAACAGCCTGGGCGAAGGCGATTTTGATGAATTGGAACTGGTAAGTTGACGACTACCTAAGTAGTGCCAAATAGACACAGATATAGTTTTTGAACATCATTACAATATAAAATGAAAACATACCTTATAATGATTTCTTTATTCAGTTCACAGAATTACTTAAATAACATAAATTTTAGTGTGATCTTTGAAGTTATTTATTCTATTAACTAGAAAGTAGATCATCGCAATCCCCCGTGAGTCTGGGGACTCCACAAGGAAACCGGAAACGTCAGTACATTTCCATATATATTCCGTTTATGCGAGTATTTGGCCGCTGACTAACCATCACTAGTGCCTTTAGCCCTATTCATTTATTTCGTCAAGGCAACGTCATTTAAGAGTAGGAGAAAGACATGTCTTCTTTACAAGCCCTGGCACCAGCTATACGAAACAATGTTAAAATGTAAATTGTATATGTATTACAAATAAAAAAAAATCGCAAATCCGTTTCTGCGAAATGACAGAGGAACTACACATTTAGAATGTTCAAATTAAGCAACACAAAATGCTTTTACCCACACAGAAGGCCTCACAATTGCATAAAGTTACATAAGTACGGGTACGCACGTCTAAATGGAACCCGCCCACTGAAAACCCTATTGTTCGCTGTAAAATCGATTGGATCCGTCCCGATGGTTCATATGTTGGCTAGAAAATTACTCTATTCGCATCCCGCTATAGACTGGGATCCATAGACATCAGTGCGGCGTCATTGAGTAACATGGATAGAATGTCTAAATTGTATTTTTTGCTTCTCTCGCCTTTTTCTTCTTCTCTCCCTGGTATAATAATACGTAAACTACCTACTTTACTGACATAAATGTGCGTTTTGTGTCAAACCTGCCTAATCGTTTACTTGTTGATCCAGAGCTTACTGTATACGGGATCGGAGTCTAGTATCAATCAACTATAGTTAAACCTTATAGCCTAGGACAAAAAGACTAGTAGGTATTCCCACTATTGAGTTCTTTGGCTTGCAGTGAAAAGTACTATTGTGTCTGTAACAATAGTATCCAGTGGTGAATTCCTAGGAATGCAATTTAAAATTTCATTCGACGTTACCATTTTTACTTCATTTATTTGTCTTGAAGGAGGAGTATGGGCTGATCGATTGAAGAATTTACTCGAGAACCGTTGCTCCCCACCGACTATCCGTTCTTCAGCAGTGATTGTAGAGTCATTTCAACTCGCTAATTTTATAGACAGTTCACTTAATTTCTTTGGCGCATTGTCTCATTTCTAATGGAATTCATCAAAGATACTCCAAGCTCTAAACGTCGCCCGGTCCATAGCACACTGACTGAATTTGAGTTAGTGGAGCAGTCCTACCGTCAGTGTGCACTCTTTTTGGAACTAATTGAAAGTTGATGTTATGTCGACTGTACGTAAAAGCCACATGCTTTCAACAACTTGATGTCGTCTCCGTCTGTTAACTTTTCTCTACCAAATTCAGCAAATATGCCTCGTAATTGCACATTTTCAATTTGTCTGCCAACATACGTCGGAAACTCCAACCTGAAAGGTAGACCCGAGCTCGGAACTACTTTAGTTTTCCCCTGAATCGGTTTATAAAGTTAGTGTGCTACTGAAATACATACAACATCTAGTCTAGACTCATTTCCGTTTCTAACTTAAAGAAATAAGGTTGGATTCGGATTGTCAGTGTAAGGAGTAGAGTGCTGCCGTGTGTACGTTTTCTGTTATACGAGTAGCCGTCACACAGAGGACAGTCAGCAGCAGGTCGACCTTTACATCTTTGTAGGAAAGTCCTTTACTAAACTGATGAGAATGTACGTAAATAAACATTGATGTGCCGTCGACTGTATCTAAAACTGTTTTGTTCAAAACTCGTATTTAGGACGCTTGACGTAGAGTGGTCGTGAATTTCGTGGACATGACGTATACTGCGAACGTAAAATTTATAGTACTTTCTTAGAGCGAGCACCCACTGGCAAATGATTAATTTGGACGTGGAACCTCTCCGTCCGTTTATATCCCGAAAAGTTTTCACAGAAGTGGCGTTCAAAAGCTTTGGGTCGTGAAGAGCAGATTATAAGCTCTTCTTATAGTGGTCGTAAATATTATCTTATCGTTTTATAGAAGGCTGCTTCGAAAAATTGCTCAAAATTCCTGAAACACTTCAATTAGAGCTTGAGTTTTCATAACTTGTGTGTCAAATGTTATAGAGATGAGAAGTTTGTATGTTAAGTCTCGGCGGACTAAATCACATAAGTCAAACTGTCATTAAATTATTGTTCTTTACAAAATAATAAATTAGAATAGAAGTTTGGCTTTTTCATCGCTTCACAAATTTGTGTTTTGAACTTTTAGTCGACTTTGTTGACTACCGACAGTCGAAAGCACATCATCCTATACACCCATGCACTCTACTCCGTTGCATTGCGGGCGACTTTGCAACTTAAATTTTGAAGATTGACGTACTGTCGACTGTACAATAGAGAGTTCTATCGAATCTACTTTATAGGCTTTGTTTAGTAAGTTTACATTTGTGAAATTATACTAGAAATACCACTTGCTAATGGCGAACATCGTGAGGAAATCTGAATGTCTGATGTGTCCGCATACCTGAGCAGTTGAATTTGACAATCTGCGGTGATAGGCACGAATGCCCATACTCTTCTTCTGAGAGACGGCTTGTGCCCTACAGAGCAACGTATATATGCTAATAATCTACCAAATAGAACCTTTAGGTTATTGTGATCTTTGACTAATGCTGGCGCCAGACCTAGCTTCACATATTTGAACACATCTTTGAAGACTTTGCAAAGACTTGAAAACATACTTGAACACATATTGGCGCAACCTGCCAGACATGCTTCGCAAACACTTCTCTCTACAGTGTGAAACTTTGAACGCTTTGATGTGCGCTAAAAAACCGACACCGCATGGCAAAGCGCAAATGTTTCTTCAAACTTTGCAAAAGTCTTCAAAGATGTGTTCAAATATGTGAAGCTAGGTCTGGCGCCGGCATAAGACAATTTTATTGCAAGACACCTCTGGTACACTTGACCTCACTTTGTGAGCGAACTCGCAAAGGACCAAATCTTCGAATCAGTCATCTATCACACAGCCTTGTACTATTTCCACCCGCAAATTGGTGTCACATGTGTAGCTCTTCAAGGCTTGAGACACACAGAAAAGATGTTGGACGAGGGCGCGGGAAAGACGACTCGTCTTTCCAATTCACTTTCATGCAAAAAGTGGATCAAGCCCATACAGAAGAGACGGAGTGAGACGGCGCGAACTCTCAATTAGTCATTGATGTTTATTTACTTGAGCATAGGTTACGTAGGTTTTACTACAGAATTATAGACCAACCAAAGGTGTGTGTGTAAGGTGTGTGTGGTGTAAACTACATAATTATGATGCCATGCATTATATCTACATAATTAAGTAGTAATTAACTGACTAATTAATAATATGAAATTATTTATATTATTAATTATTTCATTGCGCCAATATTTAGTCATTCCACGTCAGCTTGAAAATGGAATAGCACACTGTATTGTATTTAAAGTGCCTAGTTTCTGTGTTTTCTGGTGACGAAACTTGGTACTCTACACTTCTGTCTCTACCTCGTTTATAAAACGAATGAGTTTATGAACAAGATCCACGGCCGACCGCGTAGAAATGAGAATTTATTACACCTTACACCCACATTATTTAGCAAAAATTACACAAAGTGCGTGTTTGTAATTCAGGATTAACAGAGAAGTGACCGTTTGTTTTGGTACAGCCCTAGATCGTTTACGTTTCATTACATGATTGCAGCCACAGTTACAATTCTTAGGGTTCCGCAAATCAAAACGAAAAAATGGAACCCTTATAGATCACTTTCATCATCAACCCCATTATGTCCCCACCGAGGCGCACGGGTCTCTTCCCTGAGGAAGGCATAGGCCATACGGGGGCCAAGTCCGGATTGGTGGAGGCTTGCAAGACTAGTGGCTGGTCTTACTGTCAGAAGTTTTCAAGCCGACCTAAGGCCTCCGACTTGGCTTAACGACTGCCATCTATCGACGGCAGCCGGCACCAACTGCTTAACGTGCCTTGCGAAGCATGGAACCGCTCGGAAAAATGTCACTTTGTGGTTCGTCAATCCGGTTGTATGTCTTTATCTCGGGAACGTGTTGAAGTAAGGAGTTGAAATTAACACCATATTATTATTAAAATCAAGTCTACATTACCTTCACGCTGTGTCTAATTTAACGTAAAAAAAAGATACAGCCGCTTATGTAGCAAAAAAATGTGTATATCGGCACTCAAGGGAATTAAAATGTATGTATATGGAATTTGGCAAGTAATTTTGTCTTATTTTGTAGTAAACTACAAATCCAAAAAATCTGAAACTATTTATTTCTAATCCGAAAGTACATACTTATCCGGTTTCAAAAATTGTTTCACCAGTATTTTGATTGGACCTTCAGGGTGGATATTGACGCGAACATAGTCGCGGGTACTTCTAGCGTAAAATAAATTGAAAAAGAGCAACCTCAAAATCCACAAATCTACCAACAATCTGAACCTAAGATGCACCTTTTTAAGGACAACCCTCCCCTGCTGCATATAGATGAGCGTTTTTAGCTTCGTAGGAGAGCGTCATACATAATAGGGTAGTTTCCAGGGTCAAAATAATTTAATTCTATTTAGTCCGTATTTTAGATTATAAAAAAATATTAGATACGTATTTTTTCTTTTTTCGATTAAACAAAAAATAACAAAGATATAGCCCATTGAAGTTACGTGTGACGTCACTCAGTGCTACAAAATGCAGCACGGCGTGACGTCACACGTAACTTTAATGGGCTATATCTTTGTCATTTTTGGTCTAATTTACAAATAAAAAAATACGTGTCCCTTATTTTTGAGTAATCTAAAAGACGGACTAATTACATTTTTTTGGGAAACTAGCCTATTCTAGAGATAGCAGACTATCTACTAATTCACTTGACGTAGCAACATCACCGTATTCACCATGTCCTTCTTTGAAACGTCCTTTCAAACATCCAGATATTATCTATTTAGGTACCTGCATATAGAAAGGTACCTTTGTTTCAGTGCTTTGGTTAACCACGAGCTGCATGTTAAACTCTACGTGACTACCATTTTGACTGCACCGCGTGCTTGGAATTGCAATTGGATTGTTTGTATTAAGACGATACGGTAGGCACGCTAACTGCCAAGGATAACATCGTGAGGAAACCTGAGTGATTCACATACCGCAGTTTAAATCCGTCATGATTTCTAGCGCAAGTGGGTGGAAGGACCGGTATGGGACGTCCCAGGCTTCATCCAAATACGGGATTGTAAGAATTTTTTGTTCAATAATTGTAAGTTTTTACCCTACTTCTTCTAGGGTTAAATCCAAAAATATTGAACTATCGAAAAAATTGTTACGACCGAAAGAGTTTGACGACTTCTGTGGCGCAGCGGTTTGCGCATCTGGGAGCCGATCCCATGCGAATTGAAAGCGTAGACGCCAAACATTCGAAGGATTAGACATTTGTCGCATAAAAATCAGCTTCATGTATTCTCACAAAGTCGTATACGCAAATTTGCTAACGATTTTCGTTCGCTTTGAGGTGTCATCTTGTCGCATGGTAATTACCATGCGACTCGCAAAAGGCGTATGAAATTTGAACGCATTCATTGATAGTTGAGGGTGGGTGTATTCCGAAATGTATTTTTATGTAGAATTCAAGTCATACGCCTTAGAGTCGTATACGTCTTATTTGCTAATGAAGTGAGAATAGGCTCCCTGGGTTAATACCAGAAATCGGCCTGCAACGACTTTATTATTTTAATGATGATGAAATGAAAGAGGTTTCTCGGGGTAAGATAATATGTATGAATGATTACAAAAATAGGGCTCAAAAAACTGCTAGTACTTTGTTGGGGCGGGCGCAGTGCGCCAAGCGAGATGTAAAATGTAAACCTGTTCAAAAGCGTGTTAATAGAATTATTTCTGCCGCGTTGATCTAGCCGCTGAGGCGCTCACCTACAAAGAGTTCGAATGTCGGAAGGTCGTGGGTTCGAATCCCACTGCGGGCTGCCGTACATTTGTACAAATGGCCTCAGTCTGCGTGTTTTTTCATGTTTGTAAGGTCCTTGCCTGATTACAATACAACAAGGTATCCTAGTTTCAGGCCATGTCAAGTGATTATGTTGTGTGTTATTCACCGCCAGTTTTGAAAGTAATAATTCATCATTATCGTGCACATGAATAGGATAAGATAAGAATATTATTTGCGAGAGGTCCTGGGTTCGAATCCCTGCTGGGGACAAAAAAGAAACCCAGGTCTTGGATGTTTACATGTTTGCGACGTCGCTGTTTCTGGTTCCCGATACAGGGTATCCTAGTGTGGGGCCAGAAGCAATGTATGTGCATGTTGTCAAGTGTATTTTTTTATGCCATGTTATTGTATACCGGAATAAACAATTTAGAAACCACAGAGGTACGTAGTGAAATTGGCGGTTTTATTGCTAAAAAACTTTCTAGACAACGTTACGACGGGAAGTTGCAGAAATAAATGAGAATGATTGTTGAGTTACAATTTTCATTGATAATGATTCAAAGCTTGTACAAGATACTCTTGAAAATATAAATACAGCCTTTTGATCTCTGGACGGAACGCTTTGTTAAATGTATTTAATACACTGCAAAACCAATCCAGTCGTAAAAACAAAGTTGGTTCATGTTGTTTGGTCACTGTATTGTTAGCAGGACAAATATCATGGATAAGCTCAGAAATCTGAAATTTATTTCAAGCTACAGAATTTATTTATTGATACGACGACCTCTGTGGCTTAGTGGTTAGCGCATCTGCTTACCATGCGAGAGGTCCCGGGTTCGATCCCCGGCTGGGGAGAAGAAAAAAAACTCCAGGTCTTGGATGTTTACATGTTTGTGACGTCGCTGTTTCTGGTTCCCACGACACAGGGTATCCTAGTGTGGGGCCAGAAGCAATGTATCTGCCTGTATGTAAATGTTATGTTATGTTATGTGTTATACATTTTTCTCTTACATTTAACACCAAAATATGGTACAGTCAGTCACAGTAATTTACATTCTGTTCGTTGAATGTAAATGTACATATATAGTGTTAATGTAAGCCGCTACCTACCTTACGGCCTGGCCACGGGACAATTCGCCCGCGCGAAAAATCGCGCGGCGCGAATGGAGATGCGTCTTACTGCGTGTACATTTCTATGAGTTTGTTTCAGTCGTTAGCCGTAGTCGCGACTTAAACAAACTCATAAGAATGTACGTAGCAAGCTACCGGGCCTCGCCACGCCAATGTCCCGTGGCCAGGCCGTTAGGCCGAATGTAGTGGAGAAAAAGGCAGCGAAAAAAAACTCCACTCTGACCATCTTTTCTCAAATCTAATACATAAGTTGCTCTGAATGTCCGTCTGCCTAAGAAGCTCAAGGCACATGAGAGCAATCAACCCTGAAAATAAATAAGTATTGATTGCACTCATGGATCTTGAGATTCTTGGTATACGAACACTCATACCTAATTTGTATTAGCTTTAAGTTGATTTGAGAAAAGATGGTCAGAGTGGAGTTTTTTTTCGCTGCCTTTTTCTCCACTACAGACGGCCCTAAGGCAGCGGCTAACATTATACATAACTGTATGTACATTGACATTCAACAAGCAGAATGTAAATTCTTTACGTTGAAATAAAAATTTTTGAATTTGAAAACGAAGACTATACAAATTTACGGCAGCCCTCACCTCCAGCATGGTAACAACATGTCATCGGTTCAAAGGCAAAACTCACTAAGTGACCTTTTTTCTCAAAATGAGGTTTTGCTACCATTTGTAAGCATTTGTAAATATTTTAACTTTGAAATGACGCGACGATATCTTATCTTCACAAATTTGACTTTACCTTCGCCCTTCAAATGTTGCATTTTCATGCGAAAAATTACTGAACAGCGGAGGCAGGTGCGGGGGCAGAGGGAGTGGGCAGGAATTTTCATTAAACGAGATGAGGAGGATTTCATTAATAAAGTGATTAGGGCGCTGAGCGCGCCCTCACGTCACTGAATGAGGGCCAAGTTCGATTATCAGCTCGTAGATGTTTTCTTGGTAATTGCATAACATCTAAAGCCTATTGTATTTTTTCATTAAAATTTTGTGGACGTTGTATAAACCTCTTTACAGCATTTCTTTTTAATTTCTTTCAATTTGTGCCGGTTTCTGAATTAACAATTTTGCTAAGTAACTACTTAATAATTGTATTACTGTCTCGTCAAATTTGTAAGAAAAGAGTAATTACTAACTAAGTAATTACTCTTTTCTATTAGTATTAACTATAAGTAATTATTAAGTAATTACTTACTGAAATTCTCAATTCAGAATCCGGCTTTTTTCTATCATTCTTAAATCAAAATTTAAAAATTACGTCACCCATATCTAGATTTCATTCGACGTTCATTACTACTTACCTTTTGACGAAATCACGGACGAGAGAACGGACAGCTTCCAAATATTTGGATGGCCCAATTCAAGAAATCACTATTAAATCATGATTTTTGGACTTACGTCGTTTTGCAAATTATGAAATTGGGCTCAGTGATTTCTTGAATTGGGCCATCCATTTTTTATTCTCTTTACTTCTATTTTTATCACACTTCTGTTTATTAGCTAAATAAAACAGTTGTACACCACTCCATTATATTATTTAATTTTGCAATGTAATTTCGATCTGGTTATACGGATTAATATCAAGGAAACTCTACGGACAAAGGATAAAAAAGATGCATGCGAGTCATGTTTAGACTAAAATCTAATGATAGTTAGAATTATAGCAAGCCTTTATAAGAAATACAATATCATGTTGCTACCAGCGTTATGGGGCCTCTACACGGACTACACTTTTGATAAAATATTTGACTACACTGATGGACTAACGTGTGTGTGCCTCGGCTTCGCGTTGGCCCACATTTCCACGTTCGTCCATCAATGCCTCTTTTGCTGGCCGCTGCAGTAATGTACTATATAAATCGTGGTCGTAAATCAATGGTCTAAAGTAAATATCGCAATATGTAAATAGCATAACACAATTATTTATTGTAAAAAGATACAGAGATCTCTCTCAATTTATTTTTCTCCCGTGTTTGTGCGAAAATATTTTTTATTGCTGCGAGTTTGTTTGACTTTTTTACCCGCTGAAAAAAGGTTTACTTATATTAATTTCATCCTTTTGATGTTTCATTCCATTTTTCAGGAGGCCCTCGTTATAATATCATGTTGGTACCTGTGAGATTTCTGACGATCTAGTCTGTCTGTGAGCTAAGATACGTTTACATGCTCGTTTAATAACAAAAAAATTCACATTTACATTATTAATTTAAAGCCTTGCTATTATTATCATCATCAGCCTACAACTGGTCGCTACTGGGTTTCACCTTTTCCCAAAATGACATCTTTAACGGTTCTTCCTTTCGTCTTCTCAACGACATTGCCCACCATTGGATTGCCAGTGCGCTTACAGACCGTCGCCATATTCTCGGCCGCCATTCTTTACTACCCTCGTCCACCTACCATGACCTAGATTCTGTTAATGCATTGTATTACAATGACAACTGCATGAACGAGGGCGATTTAATTTCATTGCCGCTTAAAGTCTGCGCGCGAACACAAATCAAACCTTCTAGGCGTCAATGGTATGAAAAAACACGTCACATGATGCGACCGTGGATCTGGCAAATCAATGAATTGAATTGAATAGAAATTGTACTATAATGCACTAACAGCATCGCGGCCCAGGTCTATTTAAACCCTTGCTATATTCTGCAGACACTATCACCTCAGTTGTTCTCCTCAAGTAACAAGTTAGCATTTATGCATTTGTACAGAAATCAGGTGCCTGCTATTGCATTTACATATATTTCTTCAATTTGTGTCTACTACGAATAATATTGTCTGTTTATATTCAGTCTTTATGTTTGGCTTTTATTTCTTCTTTATCTTTATTTTTTTACGACCTCTTTAGCGCAGTGATTAGCGCACTGCGACTATGCGAACATGCGAGAGGTCCCGGGCTTGAATCCTGACTGGAGACACAAAAAAATCCCCAGGTCTTGGAGGTTTGCATGTTTGTGATGTCACTGTTTCTGGTTCCTACGACACAGAGTATTCTGGTGTGGGCCAGAAGCAATCTATGTGCCTGTTTGTTTGTAAACGTTTATGTTTATTTCTTGTAAAAATGTGTGTAACTGTTATTACTCCCAGGACTACATTGTGTCAAAAGTGTTCAATCATTAAAACACAAGGGCTACAACATCCCTTGTGTTTAATGATTGAACACTTTTGCAGAAATATCCTTAACTCATTGTAGGTATACACGATGTTGAGTTCACCTTAACAAGTGTACTTTCAGCCGCCCCCTACACGCTGCCTATTAGCATGAAAACTTTCAATGGCCCCCTTAAAATTAATTCCGCCTGGGCTCATCGCATTCATTCATTAAACCTTAGGTACTTGCCGATCTCAAGTTGACTATAATTGCATTACTTGCTTATTCTGTCAAGCTGTCAAAAGTTTACAACGCTTCGGGTGGTTGAGTTCGCAAATTGTTAACGAATATTTGACTATGATGATAAGTACATAATAGTATTTTGCAGCATTTAACTTTTGAAACCGAAGAATCTTTAATCTTCTTCTTTTTAATCCATTTTGGTGTTGGTAGAGAAAATATGGATAGTTCCATAGCTTATTGAAATTAGAATTTGCTGAGGATTGGACAGCTCTTATCGAATCGGCTATTCCGGATACTGGATTGACGATTGGAAGCGGCGTGCATCCAGCGTCGTCCTGCCACTTGAATGATATCTTCTGTCCATCTTATTTGGTCTCTTCGGCCCTAAAATATACTTATATACGTACTGTGCTGAAAATTTACAAAAACGGTATGCTCTGGTGTACAATAGAAAACATGTAAAAAGGTGTAACATAACAGGTTTAGATAGAGATATATTTAAGCGCATTTCAAAACAAAGGCGTCCAACTATAAATCTATTAATATTCCTGACGCTCCTCCCTTATAAGTAATCAATTCGAAGAAATAACTTTGAGAAAGAATTCAAAAATGTGCGAGCAAGTGTAAATACTAAGGTAATGAACGCTGCTAACCACGGATCGATGAGGTCTAAGCCCCAGCATGTAATTATAGACCTCGGACATGATCCGGGATAATTGGGACCGGCGACGTGAATGCCTGTGGTAGGTCTACATAATTAGGTTAATTGGATAAGTGTGCAGGTCCGGTAAACGGCGGTGGACCTTTTAACTGGGCCTAGCTTCCGTTTTGCTCTGCAGTCGACATTAACCCTTAACCAGGCACGGCTACAAAAAAAAATCATCAGTTTGGGTCTTTATTTCATGCCCGGTTCACATTATTCCAGTAACATTCCAGTCCAACGCTAGAATGCTACTGGAATAATTGATCAATCCAGTCCAGTTGACTGGAATGACGGTCTGTTTTTCATTGTAAATGAATTATTGTAAATGGCGGAAAGCTTTTTTTCACTCAAGTGAACTTTTAATTTAATAATAATAACATTATGTTTTAGGTTTATGTTTGTGATATTGCCATGCCGTGCCTATTCATAAGATTAAAATTACATTGTAATCTTATGAATACTCTTATGAATGATATTTTAATAAAATAGAGAGACAAAAATTGTTAATGGATTAGAATTGTAATGTTATTGTGAAAACTTATGTCCTTTTATAATGCATATTAATAATTATTATACTATTGCCATGCCGCTCTCGGTAAAATTGCACATGTACTTGAATGCTTATGCATGATTAACTATTTAAGACCTGTAATTTCCACTGTAATTTATCGCAATAAATGAATTGAATTGTATTGAAAAATTCCAGCACGCCTATTCCAGCGCCACTGGAACAGTGTGAACGGCCAATCCAGTGCTTGAATACACATTAAAGCATTGTCACTATTGTGTTACCGATCTAACAGCTTTTGAATGACTGGAATAATGTTGATCCAACATTATTCCGATATGATTCAATCCAGCACTGGACTGGATTGTCTCGCTGGATTACTGGACTGGAATAATGTGAACCGGGCATCAAAGTGATAAGGTTAAATTTAGAGTGGGATCTTTTTCATCATCATGAGAAGCCCATTCTTTGTCTCTGGCTCTAAGAGAAGGCCTGTACCTTGAAGTGTCTGTGTATGAAAAATTTATTCAGTATATTAGTTAATTGACTGTTGACTGCCTCGTTGGTCTAACCGTTAAGGCGCTTACTACAAAACCAGAGGTTGTGGGTTCGACTTCCTTTGAGGGCTCAGAATGGGCGAAAATCACTTTTAATCACACAACATTCACTTCTCCTCGAGATAGAAGCGCCATGATAAATGTCAAACTACACATTGTTGTTAGTACAATAATAAAACTATCAAAATTTGTTTTTTATCCTTGCAACTTTAAACTTATAGATATCATAATATCTTAAGTTTATTGTATAATTAAATGACAAAGATATTTTAATTCTAAATGACCACAGAATTGAGGGCTGCCGCACATAGATATGTATCAATCGCTCCAATCTAGGTGTATTTAAATGTTTGCGATGTCCTTGCATGGTTACCTTAGTACAGTCGACAGCACATCAACGTTCACATTTTGGTTGTAAAGGCGCCCGTAACGCAACGGAGTAGAGTGCATGGGTGTATACGATGATGTGCTGTCGACTTTACAGGGTATTCTAGTTTGGGATCAGGTTAGTATTAAATTTGAAGTTATTCATAAAATAAGGGGTAGGCAGAGGCACCAGTCTCTAGAACTGGGACCAGACTCGTGCTTCTGCCTACCCCTTCGGGAATAACGGGCGTGAGTTTATTTTTTTATTTCATAAAATAATATTCGTTAAGACGATATCTTTAATAGTGAATTATCACATTAAATTTATTTCCGAAAGAAGAGCAATGATTTATAAGAGCGGAGTTGAAGACTATTTTCTATTTAACAAACAACCAATTAAGCATACTCACGTCTTTATCATGGCGGGAGACTTTATATTGTAGGTTTTTAGAACATTCATTGGTTTAAAAACTTCTAGATCTGACCGCCTTCTCGTTTAGTACGAGACTCCTGACAGATTATTTATAGAAAAGGCTATTCCTTTATGACAAGCAAGCCGGTCTGATCTTGATACCGGCTGATAAGTCACAAAGAGGCAGCGAAGAAAGATATTGTAATAATAGAAATGTATGTATTCACGTCGCCAACACCGAGTGGGATCCGCGATAAAGGTGCGATAACAAAACAATATAAGTGATAGCTGTGTGAAGGTTACAACCAGCACTTGACAATTTAATAGCCTTTCTGTGGGATATTGTATGATGATAATGATGATGATCATTCTTTCATCTTCAGTCATGTGCCCTCATGTAGTAAAGCTCTTAATTTTTTTACCTTGACTGCATCGTTAGTCTACATACACCACCTCTGATTATCACGATAGAAGTCGTGAGTTTGATACCTACTGGGAGCCGCCCATAGTGTATCTCCGTGTTTTTGCTGTCCTTACCTAGTCACCATAGCAAGTGATTGTTTTGTGTGGAAGTTTTCTTTGGTCATTTGAACGATGGTCCACAGGTTCCATCTATTAACGCATGTACGCATGCGTTGCGTACATGCGTACGCATGTACATGTACATGTTGTACGCATGTACAACTCTACATGCGTACGTTTTCTGTTTTGATGTTAATCACCAGCTCCCATACAATACTAGCTATATTGTATAGCAGGTAATCTACAGGAGTTCATGGCGTCTGGCTTTAAGAGCAGCTCATATACAGTCTCGGTCCGTATACCTCGGCTGAGCAATCAAAAACCGAAACCGATAAGTTTATTTTGTATTGTTATTTATAACTTTACAAAATAGTGAAGAAAAGTTTTATACAGAGCAGGAAGTAGTATTACACTCGTGTGCTTTCGGCGAAAACCGAAGCCTACTCTAGAGCCCTAGGTATATTCTAAAAGCTAACAGACTGTAGTTTAACATCAAACTCAAAGATGTGACAGTTAACTCTATTTCGCCACGTCTATTGATAAAGATGATATGATCGTACGAGACAGTAGATCTCCTGCAAAAGGAAAAAGAAATATCACGCTACGGTGACCGGAAAAAATAATCAGTGTAAATGCACTGAACACCGATAAGGAAATTGAGGAAGGAAGGACATCTCCAGTCAAACTACAGCTGATATGAAATTCTTAGTGACTTGCTTTATTTATGTTTTAAAGCTTACGCAATTAGGATAGCTCGTAGAACATTAAATACTTGAGAAAGGACAAGCCAGCGCGTAGCATATGACCGCTGTATGCCTACCGGGCATATACTGCCGCGGGTTGCACCCAGAGAGCGCGCGTGTCGGTCGTTATAGGTAACTTCTGTTAATGTTACAGTTTGCTTTATTTTACAAAATGCCGTCCTCTGCAATAATTCCAACAATTATTATTGTTACACGTAAAAATCGCAGCGAAACAACAAATTTTCATAACGATGACATCACGTTTCACAGGTAAATATTGTAAAATCATTTTTTTTTTCATAAAACAACGAGTTCTAAAGATATTAGTACATTACAACCTTAGGAAGTGGCACATTCATACGTTTTATTCCTCTCTCTCTCTCAAGCCCATACCTAGACACAGACAGGAATAAAAATTTCATGCTGTGCTCAAAATAGCAGTTGTGTGCGTGCTTCTGCCTAAAACGCACCTCGTCCGTACACACACACGCAACTGATTTGCACGTGTAACCACTTAGAGCAAATGGACAAATGTGTGCAATGTGCTTCTTGTGTTTATTTAATGGTCCTCGTGTGCATGAGTTGAACTTGCGACAGTCGAACTTCATACAGATCAGACAATTTGTCCCATCTGCCTATATTGAGATATACAGCGCTATGCAAGCACTTACGCTAAGTTAGTAAGTTCGTGACCGAGTACAAATAAAAAAAACCAAACACGAGGGCTATCTTATTTCTAGCTTAAACTTAATACTAGCACTAAACTTGTTAAAAAAAGTGAAAATTTGGAACAAGTTTAAATTGGCCATATCTCAAAAACCGTACAACTTTTACTGAGGTCATGTTAGGTTGGTTCGATGCCTTTTGGGCAGGTCTACCTCCGGTGTCACTATGACGCGTCATTTTTGGGACACCCCGTATGTGGTTCGAACTGTCTTGTGTTATTTGAGATAATTTTATATTCCGCATTTCTAAATAATTATATAATTACAAAAACTCGCTCAGTTTTCAAAAGAGAGCAGCCTTTATACTACGTAACTTTCTACTGTACAGAGTTAAGCATTTAGGCAACTCGAAAGAGTCACGACAGTTCGGAGTAAGAGTATCATCAACCCATCATGTCCCCACCGAGGGGCACGGGTCTCTTCCCTGAGGAAGGTATAGGCCATACTCCACCACGGGGGCCAAGTCCGGATTGGTGGAGGCTTGTAAGACTAGTGGCTGGTCTTACTGTCAGAAGTTTTCAAGCCGCCCTAAGGCCTCTGACTTGGCTTAACGACTGCCATCTATCGACGGCAGCCGGCACCAACTGCTTAACGTGCCTTGCGAAGCACGGAATCGCTCGGAAAAATGCCACTAGCGTTATTCATAGACGGTGACCCATCCATGGACTGAACGCGCCGTATGTTGCTTAACCTTAGTGATCGTTTAAGATCACTCAGGCAGCCCAGGCCACGAGCGGAGTAGGAGTATGAGGAACCTATTGTGAAAAAAGTTCCAGAATGTAACAGTGTGACATATCGGGAAAAAGAGGGCTAAATAAGATAATTTGTAAATGTTATTTATGAGTACAATAAAGAATATTCTATCTATCTATCTATCTCCATACAGGGAGTCTTACGTCATTCATTGCACCTTTGGTTTGCCACTCGCCACTACCCTGACAAACCTGCTACTATACCTGAAACCTGATACTAGAGAGTACTTGAAATTTCCAATTCATAAATAAGCAGAAATAAATAATAATTTCTACAGAATACAAATCACATTACAGACTAGGGACGTCTATTTATTTTTGTTTTGTTTTTTTTTTTATTATTTTCAATTGGTTTAATATCCGGCCGCTGGGAGTATACGATCCTGACACCTGTCCGTTTCATATGACTAGTAATGGGAGATAATCAACGTTATCATTCCTTACGTTATTCTTAACTAGCTTTTGCTACTGACTCACGATTAAGTAATTTTGTTTTTTAGATGACCTTCTGTCAGTCATCTCTTGTGACATTTTCGCAGGCATTTTAGAAGGGTCATCATCTTTTTTGTGCCGAATGGCGGTGAAGTGTTGTGGCGAGCTGTGCGACCTTTTATTTGACCCCAGATCAGCTCAATCTCTTTGTACGGCAGTGGCACGGAGAGATTCTTATAACGCGATGATCTTTTTCTTAAGCCTGTTCGTCAACTTCGTATCGTTAAAGGGACCGTGATTATTTTCGTTACTTTTGGTTCGTCACTACAAAAAAATACGGTTGACATAACCTTGTGACAGCGTAATAAGGATTTTGCGTACGAACATTAAAATCGATTTCTTCTTAATTAACATTTAAATCACTGTGCAAAATATAACATTGATTGTAAGTTTACACAATGATAATTATAGTTTCAATGACAATTATTTGCTAGTAGGATAAATAGGACTTAAAAATATTTTAATCGAAAATTTAACGCCACTTCAAGGTTACGTCGTCCGTTCGAGTATGACCTGTCAGGATCGTATTCTCCCAGCGGCCGGACGGTAGTTTTTCTAAATTTTTTTTTGTCTATTGCATTGCACGTATTATGTTTATTATTATCTGTTTATTTTGTTTCTATGATGTATCTTGGTGGTATTATAAATTGTACTTTTTATTCTTCTTTAATGCAATTTTAACACATTCGTCGGCAGTGTCACACATACCCGACTTGGTGATACGCCACTGGATTATCCTATACAAATATTAGACCGGCCATAGACGTGGTGCTCCTACAAGTATTTTACGTCCTACGTTAATCAAAGCACTACGTCCTTGGACGTCAACGCCTGTCGACGTAGTGATGTATGGGGGCAGTAAGAAGCACTCATAAAAAAAACTACGTCGCTGGACGTTAACGCCTGTCGACGTAGAGCCGCAAAGAATACACTTTTAAGTTTAAAGTGGAATACTACGTCGTTAGGCGTTAACGTCTAGGAACGTAGTGCGATAAACCGTAATTTTTGTAACCATGGCTAGGGTACTACGTTGACAGACGTTAACGTCAATCGACTTAGTGATTCAATATGGTTACATTTTATGTTGAATTACAACACTACGTTGATAGACGTCAGTAGAAAATGAAATAATAAAGTCAGAATATATATTTTTTACAAATAATAAATATTTATTTACTCAAATGAGATCAATCATAATCAGTCAAACTCAATCAATAACTTCTTTTCTTATAAGATCTCAAAACAAAATAATCTTTCTGAAAAACATAACAAAAACAGTTGTCTTCTATAAAAATATTTAAAAAAAATAACAAAAATGAGTAAATCAGGACCTAAATGTTTATTTTAGGTTGCTTATGTTTAACAAATACCTAATTAAATACTTATATGTAATAGAAACCAGGTTTCTTTGGATACATTTCAAGAACTTTGATATAGACTTCAGCAACTTCTTTAGAATAATCCTACCAAGCTAAGCAACTTAAAAAAATAAACTTACCTATCATTAACATTAATCAGTCAAACATTCAAATAATGGCACTAAATATCACGTCACAATCAGCGCAGTATAAAGGTCCATAATAAAGTATCAAAACAAATCTTTCAAAGGTTCTAGGTTTGTAGAAATTACGCATCATTTTCTACTTGTGACGGGAGATTCTGATGATATTCTTCAAAGCATTCCGGACAAAGTGGTGGAAGATCCTTGCAGCAAATACACTTGTAACTTGTTTTTACCCTTTTCTTGCTTTTGAGACATACACGACAAGACAAAAAAGTATATTTCTTCTTTGAGTTTTCTGGTGCAGGTTGACGTTTTGGCCAATGACCCAAAGACTCTTGTTTCGCTTGTGGGGTAACAATCTCCTTTTGAACGTTTTGAAACTGTCTACTGTTGTTTTTCTTCTGCATCGTAACTAGGTCTCTCCCTATACACTCTTCTTTTAGTCCTATAAGTTGTCTTATCGATATCTGCAATGCACAATAATACTATTTTTTATTTATTTTCTACACAAAATCAGTAATATTTAAACAAAACAACAAAAACCGTTATATTATTTACCTCACGGAGTTGCGGCGCGAAGCGTGGCTCCCCCCCGAGCGTCACTGGCGCACTGAATGTTCGAGACCCGGAGCACGCGCCCACGCCTCGTGACGTAGTACGCACATGAAAGCACTTTGTATGTTTGCGTGAACCGTTGACTTCAAAACCAAATAAATTGTTGTAATACGGCAGAATCGCTCGTAGCCTGGGCTGCCTCAGTGATCTTGAACGATCACTAAGGTTAAGCAACATACGGCGCGTCCAGTCTATGGATGGGTCACCGTCTATGACTAACGCTAGTGGCGTTTTTTCCGAGCGATTCCGTGCTTCGCAAGGTACGTTAAGCAGTTGGTGCCGGCTGCCGTCGATAGATGGCAGTCGTTAAGCCAAGTCAGAGGCCTTTAGGGGCGGCTTGAAAACTTCTGACAGTAAGACCAGCCACTAGTCTTACAAGCCTCCACCAATCCGGACTTGGCCCCCGTGGTGGAGTATGGCCTATACCTTCCTCAGGGAAGAGACCCGTGCCCCTCGGTGGGGACATAATGGGTTGATGATGATGATGAATACGGCAGTTAGGATTGGCAGGTTGCTTCTAATACGACAGTGACCAACCTATTCCATATCAATTATATGAAAAAGTGTCGTCGAACGACGTAGTTCTTAATATTTTGCCTGAATTTACCCCGCCGTACGACGTAGTGTCATATCACGAAAATTTTATTTCACGTCTAGCGACGTACTGCCGACGAATGTGTTAATAGTCTTTGGAAGATAGATACTTTACAATGGGACGACTACAATAGACTAGGTATGTATAAACTTAAACATTTACATACAAGCACCTACATTGCCTCTGGCCTCACACTAGGATACCCTGTGTCGTGGGGACTAGAAACAGCGACATTACAAACATGTAAACATCCAAGACTTGGGTTTTTTTTTGTCCCTAGCCGGGGTTCAAACCAGGGACCGCTCGCGTGGTAAGCAGATGCGCGGCTAACCGTTGCACAGAGGTCGTCTGCGTAAAACACTGTAAAAGTCTTACTTGCTACAATCACAATCCTAAACATAAGCAAATTTCATCACAGTTTTAATTGAGGTGCAGAGCTGTAGTCACAAGAACCAAGGGATTTAACGAAATAAACTTGTTAAACTCCAGCGTCGCGGCAGCGACGGCGTCTCATTAGCCTGTCTGTCATGTTTATTCCTTCCTGCCCTTTGGTGGATTAACTACAGAAATATGGGGGTGGATATTGGCGCGTCTGGCTTCTGACTTAGACATTTTTTTAATACATTTTTCATCGATCTCCTTATAATATGATCTAGTAATAATAGTTTATTGCTCATGATTCGTATTTCGATTGATTTGTAATTCGATTTGTAATAATGTTACAATTATAAATAGCGCAATACAATAATACTTAATACTTCGCAAGTTATACGTATAGGAGTTACTCTCGGTTTCGAACTCCTTTACCTATTTTAATTTAGAAAAAAATTCGCTAAACACTTGGTGATCCATGGCATGACAAGAACTTTACTGACTATTCAAAATGCACCCTTATCACTACGAGTACATTCAGGAACGCCGTTCTAGAGACGAACAGTTGTTAAAGAAAATGAGTTTGAGACAAAACCAGACTAGTGAGAAGGGGTGCTAAGGAGAAGATTCAGAATATCGGAGCGGTCTGCTGCGAGTGCTAGACAAGAAAGCAATATAATGGATATTGAGGTGTATTCGAATGGAAAAGGACGGAGTACAGGACTACAGGGTGCAAAGAATCCTAATATTTAAGTTTATCCGATCGCAAATGGGAATCCATCTCAACTTGGCGCGAAAAACTGACACATGGTTGTATTTCCGTAAGCCATAGATGAATCGGGCATGTGTTCTGCAAACGATCGAGTTTGTTAAGGTACTCCGGGAAATGTCGAGGTAACAGACATCAGTGTACCTAGTCTAGAATCGGGAGGAGAAGGAAGTTGACTACAGTGCCACCATCTTATCTGTTCAGTTGTTAGCGGCGCTAGTGGAGGATTTAGTAGTAACATTTAAGAAATTTACCTAGAAAAATGAGAATATTTAAACCCGTCTTTCAATTTTAATGAAAATACATGTCATATATCTATAAATCTTGGTAATTGAATAAATAATACAAAAAATGGGGAACAAGATGTACAATTAATTCGTTAGTTACAATTTTGCCCACCTGTACAGATAACTTGGTGGCGCTGTAGAGATATTTTTATAGATCGAATTTGCCAAACGACTCTCAATCATGTTAATAGTGATTCTTATAACCTATGGCCGTATCGGCCGTGAACCTAAGGCAAAAAACCTAGCACTGTTAATAACTTTAAAGCCCCAACGGCGGTTTCTGGCATAAATTCTATCTTTAGTCTCAGGATCATGATCACAGCTTCTTATCGTAGGTCCTAAAAACACTCTATATGATTAAGATATTGTTCATCTAAAGTCTGTTTTTTAGTTCAATGCAAAAAAATAAAACAGCCACGTTGACATCTCAATACAATGTCTGAATGTTGCTAGTACGCAAAAACCAAATCAAATTACCCCATTTTACTTCCAAGTAAGAATTTATTGTTTGTGCTACGTAGGTGTTTTTTTTAGACTTTGCTCTTATGAGGAATTAAACTTTAATGTCTTTTATGTGATAAGGATTTTGGTCATACGAGTCTTCTATTCACGGTAAAAAAAAATCTACTAAGTAAACCTATCTAAATTATGACGGCAACACCGCGTCATTTTTTTTTGCATAGAATTAAAAAACGGACTGTACTTAATAGGAACTTTGGTCGGGAGATCCAATCAGCACCATATTCTGGAACGCAATGGCCTCCCGTCGCTAGCGTGCGACGTGAAGCCAATATCCATCCTCTCTTTGGTTTCCGTTTCCCTTTGCAACTTCGATATTTTTACCAATGCTTGTCAACCTAATGTTTACATTTTTATGACATGGTTATGGATGCGACTATTGCTAGATGGTACCTATTTTAAACGGTAAAAGACTGTTTTACGTATAAAGTTAAATCATCATCATCATCAGGCTATATTAGTCCACTGCTGGACGTAGCCCTCCCCTAATGGGCGCCATAGCGTTAAGTTAAATATATTTCGCAAATTCATGACATACTTAAATGGCACTTTCCTAAAATGTTTATTCAATTATTACGCCTAGATACCAAAAAGTAATATAAAACATTATGCCATAGAACAGCAGTCATTTATTTGCATAGTAAATGTTGTTCGTTTTGACGTGTAGACCTTACGGATTAATTTGTTAACACCACGTATTGACGCACGTCAAAGGGTCAATATTTTAATACATTCAAATAGTGGTAACTTTAGTATGGAACAGACGATGTTTTTAGAGCAATTTTGTAGTTTTTATCGTTTAAATTTGCCATATTAACGTTTTGAACAGATACGAAGACTGTAACACTCTTCGTATTGTACTTGGATCAACCGTGGCACGTCAATACAAATATCGGCTGTCATGGGTACAAAACGGTTACACAAGCTTTGGACCGTCAACTTTCCAATTCAATCTTGCAAGAGTTTCCCCACTAAGCCACGTACGAGATCGCCGATATGACATGCATTGTCACGACATGACAATTTTGTCCTTCCCACTCGATGTTACGAACTCTATGACCTGTTAAGACGCGGACGCACTAAGAACCTGAGCTGTGATCCCTTAAGGCCCTAGTACACAATGGCCTGTGATGGGCCATGCTTTGCAATGCACAAATGTAGGCCACGATCACTTATAACATAACATAACATTTACATACAGGCACATACATTGCTTCTGGCCCCACACTAGGATACCGTGTCGTGGGAACCAGAAACAGCGACGTCACAAACATGTAAACATCCAAGACCTGGAGTTTTTTTTTTCTCCCCAACCGGGGATCGAACCCGGGACCTCTCGCATGGTAAGCAGATGCGCTTACCGCTACGTCACAGAGGTCGTCTGATGGTGTTTGGTGATTGCACAATGGCGCATGGCTCATTGCTGTCTGGCAAAACACTTGCGATGGACGTGGAAGTAGTTGCGGCCGCAGCTATTTATTTACTACTTACAAGTATTGAAGATCTAAAATTCAAGTAATTTTACAGAAAATCCACGCAACAAAAAAGTGCACTATCCATTACTATAATCTATGACTATCCCGGTCAGCGGTCGGTGACGAACTAAACAATGGGCTACTGTGTAAACACGCACGACGCCACGCTATGCCACGATTCCTTTGAAGTGTGCCCGAAAAACCGACAATTTCCCGATTACGCGCTACGATAGACAATGAGACTTTTCAGAGCATCATTAAAAAAAAATTGTACCCCAAATTACCGATAGATGGTGCTGACGTCATGAAATCACTGTACCTTATCTGTGGTTCCTGTCCTATGTTTTGCACAATGCATGGGCTAGTCATTAGCAAAGACACAATTCACGTACGTATGTAATAAAGAAAGTAAAAATACTTCGATAACTTTCAAGTTTCAACAGTTTCGTAACAAAGTCTAGTTTAGATCACAGACTACAAAGAGATGTTTAGACTATCACAGATTAATAACGATTAAAACCACAGACCTAGAAACATGATGACATTTTGGTATTCTTGCAGCGCCAACTAGTTTTTTTTTAATGAACTCAACTGACAGCTATCATTGAAAAGCCCTCATTCTCAAAAAAGTCTTTGAGAACATTCTTCCCGGCTCATCTCATATTCATTCAAAACTTCAGAGTCTTCAGAGTTGTCTTTCGTTCAAAGAGAGAGACACACTAAATTAAGATTTAAAAAATTCTTTCACCAGTATTCAGAATCAACCTCCGGGGTGGACGTAGGCTGTGGATTAATCCGTTTACCACGCGTATGTGGTCGCGGACAGCTAGTCCGTTGTAAATTAACACATCGCTAGGGGCCAGAACGTGACATAGATACACTGCAGGCAATGAGCCGTTTTCAGAAGAACTAAAAAAAATATCTAATGGCTGTCAAAGGAATGCAATTTTGGACCTCAGCCCAATAGCCATGTGTGATAGATCATCAACAGCCAACCCCAACAGCCACATGTTTGTCCTTTCGGAGTTATATTGTATTGAAAAATGAAAAGTAACACTTTCAATAAAATATAACTCCGAAAGGACAAACATTTGGCTGTTGGCGTCATAGTAACTTTTGTTCAGCTCGCTGAGACCTATTTGATGATTTATCTTACATGGCTATTGGGCTGAGGTCCAAAATTGCATTCCTTTGACAGGCGTTAGATTTTTTTTTAGTTCTTCTGAAAACGGCTCATGAGACAGCTATAAATCAATACCTCTCGGTGTCCTTCCAAGCTAAGTTGTCGGTACATGGGCCGGAGTGGTCGGGGGATAATCGGATCATCTCGTCCGATAGCGCGAGAGATCCAGGATGGTCTAATCCTCCGACAGAATCCGTTTAGCACCTCGGACGCTTCCAGTAGCTTTTTATTTCCGTGTTTCAGCCGGCTGCGCAAAGGCGAGGAATTGTGATACGCTTGAAAAAGGGTGTTTCAGAATCATCATCAACCCATTATGTCCCCATTGAGAGGCACGGGTCTTTTCCTTGAGGAAGGTTTAGGCCATACTCCACTACGGGGGCCAAGTCCGGATTGGTAGCGCCTTGTAAGACTAGTGGCTGGTCTTACTGTCAGAAGGTTTCAAGCCGCCCCAAGGCCTTTGACTTGGGTTAACGACTGCCATCTATGGACGGCAGCCGGCACCAACTGCTTATCGTGCCTTGCGAAGCACGGAACCGATCGGAAAAATGCCACTAGCGTTAGTCATAGACGATCACCCATCCATGCACAGAACGCGCCCTATGTTGCTTAACCTTTGTGATCGCTTAAGACCACTCAGGCAGCCGGGGCTACGATCGTTTCAGAATGCTCCAGTCTATCGATGTCAACTTATCGATGCAAATAACTGCAAACATACATAAACTCGCGCCTGTAACCCTGAGGGTTAGGTAGAGACCAGGGACACCCACTTGCCACGATCCTGACGAAACATTTTCGCTTCATCGACATGAATTAGTCGTTGCATGCACATGTGCGTGTTTCGGCTGTCGGAAATATGAAGAATAAAAGACAGACGAACAGGCGGACAGACGGACGGACGGACTTACCCTTTGGGTACGGGACCCTAAACATGAGCTAAAGCTTTCAAATATTATGCTCTTTTGTAACTTTAGGAAAGAACGTGTTAACATGCTTTTGCTCTTCTATAAGGCTGAGGCCACTGGCCACACGAGCGTAATTTCTTGAATTGTGAGTCGCGCAATTTCGGTCGCGTAATTTCTGCTCAGTAGAAAATCTGGTCGGCAGACGACTCATTTTGTGTCGCCGTGTGGCAAAAAGGGGTTTTTGTATTAAACCGAACGTAGCATAAATTACGCGACCGAAATTGCGCGACTCACAACTCAGAAAATTACGCTCGTGTGTCCTCAGCCTAAAGGTTAATTTCCCGCCAGGCAGATCGTGTACCTGATGTCTAAGGCTGATCCGACAGTAAAGTTGTTCATCGCAGGTTATATTTTTGCTATGTATACTTTGTCGTGGCAGTGGTAGCGGAGCGGTAGAGGGCCTTCTCATTCGGGAGGTCAGGTTCAAATCTCGGCATGAACTAATTACGTTTTTTTATTTATTTTATTTATTTATTTAATATTTGGAAGACTAACAGCACATAACAATGATTAACACATTATTTAAACACACAGAAGGCCAATTCTAAGTCTCCACTATTAGAAACAGCTTAGAAAAATAGCACTTTAAGCAAGCACTCAAAGGACAGCTTAAAAACTACCTTAATACTAAATTCTAGAAATTAAATTTACTTTTGACAACTGAAAAAATCTGCACTAAGTTTTACCCTCAGATTATGAGCCGATGAGTTAAATATATCAAGATCGCCAATCTTCGCCAGTTTATTAAATTCGTTACACACCCTCCACAAAAATGAGTTCTGCCTATACCTAGATGAGACTTTTTTCAGATGAAACACTGGATTTACACCCCTTGATCTATTAGGAACATAGAGATTTAGTTGACCAAGCAGCCGCGGACAGTCGATTTGACCAGATAGATTACGGTACAGCAGGGTTATATCAGCTATTTGGCGAGGCCTATCGAGAGGTAGAAGGTGATGCCTACGACACGACTCCAGGTAACTAACTTTTTCGCAGTTACTTGAAATTTACATATCGTATAAATCTTTTTTGAATTTTTTCTAGACTATTGACATACACATCGTACCGAGGATTCCAAACTTGAGATGCGTATTCAAGGTGACTTCTCACAAACGTACAAAATAAAATCTTCAATGTTTTAATGTTTTTAAAGTCTCTCGAGATGCGCATAATAAAACCCAAAGCTTATTTACTAATACATGGGCCCACGTTTTGCCGAGTTTATTAAGTCCCAAATTGACAAGTGGCAAGCCTGTCGCCTGCCGCAAAACGTGGGCCCAGTTCAATGATTGGTGCCTCTGCCTACCCCCTCGAGGATAACGGGCGTGAGTTTTATTTTTATTTAATACATGGAAAACAAACAGCTTAGACCTCATAATAAATTTGAAAAAACAACTATATGCTAATCTCTAATGAATTAATGAAGTTAAGTTTTGTGAAGTATTTAGTAATACCACTCGCGAAATGGGAAGGAAAATATCGTGAGGAGGCCCGAGTCCCTGAGGTGCTCACATAGCTCTGCGCTTCAAATTGCCAATCAGCGGTGGGCACGCGTGATAGTTAAGCCCATAATCTCTCTCTGAAAGAAGGTTTGTGCCCTGCAGTGGGTCAATATAGGCTACATCAAAATAACGTCTCTAGCCACTTTGCGCGATGCAGGAACCTTGAGTATTATCCTCGTGAGGCCCAATGTCTTCAAGTGATCACAAAAACAATTGTTATTTTCAAGGTCGGGCCTCACTCACGCGCGCGGAGTTTACATTTGCCACAAACTAGTGTTGTTTTGAAATTTCGATTTTGGTTCACAATAAAATGTATTGTCAAGTAGAATAATCTACTTTTACTGGACCTTCCTGCTACACACTATGTAGAATACCTTCTCGTCGTCACAAAATGTTAACTGTTATGTTAACTTTTATAAAATGTTCTTTAGACTGTAAGGCTAAGGTCCGTAGTTAGGATACGATTAATGTATCAAAAAGTCACTGCCCGGAAATCCGACAGCAAAAACTTACTAATAACGCACTTGAGCATTCTTGCTCTCTCTGGCGCCCCCAATCTCCAAGACGTCATCAAGTTACGAGTATGGCGTGCGTGGGAGTCCCACGGGACCCCGTACGTCCGCCGGTTCTTGTAATGCGACCTCGAGCAGGCCTGTTTCACTACGCGTGTCGGTATCGAACGCGTGACTACATGCGGCGACCACTCCGGGGTGGGAAATAGGTAGGAATTCAGGCGCCAGAAGAGGTAAGAGTTACGCGGTAGAAAGAGAGGCAACATGTATGTGAATATAACGTAGCTTTTTTAGCGCCGTGCGATCTGAATTGCACCTAATTGTATCCCTGCTAGAGTCCCTTTTTCTTTAATTGATTTTGCGGAGTGAATCTTCTGTACCTGTACTATTATGTATTCTGTGCCTCGAGCCCAAGGAAACTCAATCTCTTAATAACAATCTATTTGTACAGAAGACCAACTTTTTGAACTACGAGTAAAACTTTCGTAAGCACTTATACATTATTAACTTTATTCCGGATACAATTACTTGACTTTAGAAGGCCAACTGCCTTGTAACCTTCCGACGATACACTTCTGATAATGAATGAAAAAAATGAAAAATGTTTATTTCTAAAACAAGATTTTTACAAACATAATCTACAAGGTTGAGACCTCCTTTTAAGTAACACTTGTGCCAGGAGATCCCGCTCTTCCACAACTATACCTCTACATATTTAGCTTTAGCTTTATAATACACTAGCTGTTTCCCGCGACTACGTCCGCGTGGGCTATAGTTGAGTAAAGTGTTTGCAAAGATAGGGATACTTTTAGCGCATGCGAAAGAGCTTTCACACTAACTTCGCAACCCTTTCTTACCCCCTTAAGGCATGATTTTCGAAAGACTACTTTACACATCTTTCGTGACTTTCAATAAATGACCTTCATACTGAATTTCATTCGAATAACTTCAAAAATGGCAAATTTTCCTACTAACTTTGCACCCCGCTTTTATCCCCTTGAGGGATAATTTTTGAAAAACTATCTTACATGTGTTTCATGACTTTTAATGAAAAATCTTTATTCTGAATTTCATTCAAATAACTTTAAAAACGGAAAAGTTTCATACTAACTTTGCACCCCCCCTTTTTACCCCCTTAAGGGATGATTTAAGATAACTTATTTTACATGTTTTTCATAACTTTTAATGAAGAATCTTTATACCGAATGTCATTCGAATAACTTCAAAAACGGCAAAGTTTCTTACTAACTTTGCACCCCCCCTTTTTACCCCCTTAAGGGATGATTTAAGAAAACTTATTTTACATGTTTTTCATAACTTTTAATGAAGGACATTCATATTGAATCTCATTTGAATAACTTCAAAAACGGCAAAGTTTCATACTAAGTTTGCACCACCCTTTTTTCCCCTTAAAGGATGATTTAAAAAAAAACTATTTTACGCGTGTTTTATCTTCGTACCAAATTTCATTAGAATAAATTCAAAAACGGCAAAGTTTCATACTAACTTTGAACCCCTATTTTACCCCCTTAGGGGATGAATTTTCAAAAATCCTTTCTTAGTGCTCCCCTACGTTACAAAAGAAACCTCTGTGCAAATTTTCAAGTTTCTAAGCCTTATAGTTTAGGCCCTGCGTTGATATGTCAGTCAGTCAGTCAGCTTCTCCTTTTATATATATAGACAAGCTGTTGCCCGCGACTACGTCCGCGTGGGCTTTAGTTGAGTAAAGTGTTTGCAAATAAGATAGAGATACTTTTAGCGCAGCTCATGCGAAAGAGCTTTCATACTAACTTCGCAACCCCCTCTTGCCCCCTTAAGGGATGAATTTCGAAAAACTACTTTACACGTCTTTCATGACTTTCAATCAAGGACCTTCATTCTGAATTTCATTCGAATAACTCCATAAACGGCAAAGTTTCATACTAACTTTGCAACCTCCTCTTACCCCTTAAGGGATGATTTTCGAAAAACTATTTTACATGTGTTTCATGACTTTCAATGAAGGACCTTCATAATTGAATCTCATTCGAATAACTTCATGAACGGCAAAGTTTCATACTAAGTTTGCACCCCCCTTTTTCCCCCTTAGGGAATGAATTTTCAAAAATCCTTTCTTAGTGCTCGCCTACGTTACAAAAGGAAGCCCTGTGCAAAATTTCAAGTTTCTAACCCTTATAGTTTAGGCCCTGCGTTGATATGTCAATCAGTCAGTCAGCTTTTCCTTTTAAATACAGGGTGGTCCAAATATCATGGATCAAATGAAATGGGGAGTTAGCCAAGGTCATCTTCTACCAATAAAGTCCTATACAGGGTGGTAAAATTCTCAACGGTTTTGAACTTATGATTGATTTTCGGTTTTTTTTTCAAGAAAAGAGTTCCTACTACTTATTAAGAGCAATAAAAAAAAAAGTACTTACTTTTGGTGGTTGTTTTTTTTTGAGAGTGACGGTCCATGATGAGAATGTAACAAAAAAAATTCATCGTCCCTGTCTTTATGGATCATGAGAAATTAATTAATTTTTTACTGATCTCGTATCATAATTGTTTGATCCAACATTTTCGTCATTGATTTAAAAAAAAAAGTGTACTGCGGAAACCTGCCCCAGTAGTAGAAAAACTGGACCATTTCACGAGGATTGTAAAAAGATACATCTCAAAGCCCTATCTCTCCTGAGTCTTTTATTATTGACCTTTATTCTCAGCAAAGTTGCATTTTTTTAAATCAACTTTTGGTTCTAACTAATTTGAGTTACAAAGCACTGTTCTAGGACATAAAAATAAGTCAAAAATGGATTTAAAAATTAAGTTCTAACAACGGGCAGGTCGTTACGATCTTTTTTCGTAGCTCTTGTCCCGTCGGTGTCACTTTTCTTGTGGTACCACCAGTTAATAAAATAACACTAAACAAAAGCTTTGTTTGTATTCTGAGAATTTACCGGTTGGACATGGGGTCCCAGGAACAAAGAGAGGTTTACTACCTGCGCTAGCTACCTGCTAGTGACCCTTTACACGCCTCCAGCAACTTTTACTTAGTGTTCTGCTTGCTGTTCGCTACTTAACACGGTTATTCGGTTGTCACTTTTTGCGCTGCTCTTTTTTTATCGCTTCGAACTTTGCATTCTCCCTGAACTCTGTTTTGGATTTTCACCTACAAACTTGGCATTTCTTACTGGACTCTGTTGTGGATTTTCACCTACGAACTTGGCATTTCTTACTGGACTCAGTTGTGTATTAGTGAATTTGGACTATTAAAAATGGCTTACTCAGCCCGTGACTATGCTAACATGCATTTTGTGTACGGTTTTTGTGACGGAACGTTTTCTGAATCGTGATCGCTATCCCGACTACAGAGTATTCCAGCGTGTACACAACGCTTACGTGGAGGGCCATATTCCTGGAAGTAGCGCGACGAGCACCGGGCGCCCTATGGTACATGATTTGGAAATGGAACATCTAATTCTTCAAGAAATATCGAATGACCCGTCGACGAGTCAACGGCGAATTTCAAGAACATTAGGTGTCCCGAAAACGACTGTGCAACGCGTTTTAAAACGGAACATGATGCATCCGTATCATGTCCAGCGCGTGCAAGCATTGCTGCCGGCTGATTACGAAAAAAGACAACTTTTTTGCACAGAGATGCTCCGGCGCAACAAAGAAGATCCCGAATTTCTAAATAAAATTATGTGGTCGGACGAAAGTATGTTTCAACGCACTGGTGTTTTTAATATTCACAACCTGCACCACTACGAGTATGTGAATCCTCACATTATTCGACGAGACCACTTCCAACACAAATTCGGAGTCAACATGTGGGCCGGGATCGTCGAAGGACAGTAAAGTTAATAGGACCACACGAGCTGCCTGCAAGAGTGAATGGTCAAATTTATTTGTCATTCTTACAAGAGGAACTCGACCCATTATTAGAAGACGTTTCTCTTGAAACAAGAAGCGCTATGTGGCTGCAACATGACAGCGCACCTCTGCACTTCGCTCGTTACGTGAGGAGTCACCTAAATGAAGTATTTCCAAATCGCTGGATCGGTCGCGGTGGAACTATTCAATGGCCACCGCGCTCACCCGATTTAAACCCCATAGATTTTTTTCTTTGGGGTTACTTCAAGGAAGTGGTATACGAAAAGGAGTGCAACACGTAGCAAGAGCTTCGACGACGAATATCAGCGGCCACCCACCAGGTGAAAAATAATCACCGGGCCTTTAGATTGTTAAAAAGAAATTTTATTAGAAGATGTCGACTCTGCCTCCGAGTGAGAGGTAGAAATTTTGAACATCTTCTATGAAAAAGTTTATTTTTTTATTTTTGATTAAACTGTCTATTCTAATTATCTGGTGTAATTTTTTTATCCTTTTGCGACTTATTTTTATGTCCTAGAACAGTACTTTGTAACTCAAATTAGTTAGGACCAAAAGTTGATTTAAAAAAATGCAACTTTGCTGAGAATAAAGGTCAATAATAAAAGACTCAGGAGAGATAGGGCTTTGAGTTGTATCTTTTTACAATCCTCATGAAATGGTCCAGTTTTTCTACTACTGGGGCAGGTTTCCGCAGTACACTTTTTTTTTTAAATCAATGACGAAAATGTTGGATCAAACAATTATGATACGAGATCCGTAAAAAAATAATTAATTTGTAAACTTTTAGTCCGGATTTACTTACGGGTGTTGTTATATCGGAAGTGTCCGACCAGGTTTCGCTCCGATTCGCAGAGCTTAATAATTAATTTCTCATGATCCATAAAGACAGGGACGATGAATTTTTTTTTGTTACATTCTCATCATGGACCGTCACTCTCAAAAAAAAACAACCACCAAAAGTAAGTACTTTTTTTTTATTGCTCTTAATAAGTAGTAGGAACTCTTTTCTTGAAAAAAACCGAAAATCAATCATAAGTTCAAAACCGTTGAGAATTTTACCACCCTGTATAGGACCCTATTGGTAGAAGATGACCTTGGCTAACTCCCCATTTCATTTGATCCATGATATTTGGACCACCCTGTATATATAGATAGATTTGTGCGTGCGTGCGCACGTGTACGTGCGTGCGTGTGTGTGTGTGTGTATGTGTGTGTGTGTGTGTGTGTGTGTGTGTGTGTGTGTGTGTGTGTGTGTGTATGGATGTGTTGTCTGGATTTCTTGTTGGGGTTGACGTTATCGTTATCGTGGATACGAACCAGAATAAGCTGTAGGATTGACTTTTTAGGGGTCCGTATCTCTAAGCGAAGAACAATTTAACACTTATAACATCGCTTTGTAAATATCGATAAAAATAATATGACTAACAAAGGCCATCAACGCAATCAAATCGTAAAATTGTAATCCTGAAAATATAGTGGCTAATGTCTATTTTGAATGCCTGATAAATAAATAGATAAATATGCTTTTGAAGAGAAAGTTAAGATTGCAATCGATTTTTCAGTTTCGTATCGGTGCCCTGAAGGTGTAAGGTCTAAACTCGCTTTTCCAATTTAAGTTTTTTTTATTTTGTTTTTTTACACTGCGCAAAAGTACCTCTGGCACCACGGTATTATTGTGTATGTTAGTAATAATTTAAGAATTGCCTTTATTTTGGAACTTTCAAAGGCTTCAAAGTTATCACAATTTTACGGAACATCCCACTATCACAATTTTATAGCGTAGACGTAGCATGGAGTCTTGCTCTATTTTTTAGGGACCCAATGTTTAATACAAATACATATCTGTTAATACTGATCACTGTCAGTAAGTACAAATTATGAATTGCGATAAAAAAATCCCACCCCATACCACCACAATCCCACACATTTTTCCAACTTCTAAAATACTCGAACGAGAGTTCTTCTCTAAATTCGACGCACGGTAGCTACTACGAGTTTTTGTATCGATTAGTTCGTACGGAGTATGGAGTCTTGCTCTATCATAAAAACGGAAACACACACCTGCAAGTATCAAACTTATTATGTTTACAGTAGTGAGTGTCTTAAATAAAATAACATTAATGAAACAACCCAGCCTAGTGGTGGAAGGGACTGAATAACAGTAAACAGTCAAGTATTTTGGAACCCTCGGAGCGTGAGACCACATCGCGCTTTGCCAATTTTTTTGCACTCAAACCCATTCTTCTAAGTTTCTTATCGGAGCCAGACGCTTTTAAGAAAATCTTATTGTTGCGCAAATTGTCTAGGCAGGTTGAAAAATGAAGTTAGATTTTAAAAGCCTACGCGTACTGAGATACAATAGAATTTATTTTACTTTTCGATCTCCTGAAGCATCCTACACAGGTCATTTTTAAATGTATTTGAACTAAGTTGCATAGAACTACAACACTTATTTTGTTATGACAATTTGGTGTACGGTCACGGAATAGGAGGTCTTTCTATTTTTTTTATTTTCTTATTTCTTATTTCCCTAAATTAAGCTCACCAAATCCAGTTGGAACCCTGACGTTGGGAGAGGAAGAAATACATTTTATAGAAAACATAACACGAAAAATATGAAGCAAAAAAAAAAACAACAAAACCCAACGACCAGCTGCAGGGACTATCAGCTATGTCCAATTATCCATGTGGCGGCAAAACGGTCAGACAGCAGTTTATGGCCCACAGCACTGATTTTCAGCGAGGGTCTGGTCTAGTGACTCACGGAACATCGCATAGAGGCGGACAAAGTATACAATAAAGTTTATTGTACACACAAAAGTGTTGTGATAGCAATTTGTACAGAATTTGACAGCTAAACACTAGAAGGATTTAAGGATTTGCTGCCAATAATTAGGTCTCTGATTCCCTCTGTAAGGTCGTGTCGAAAGCAGTGTTCAGGAAATTTCAGAAATGTATCAATTTTTAAATGTTTCTATTTAGTTAAAAAATTCAAAACGCATTTAAGGAGTATCAGGAGCGAGAAACCATATCTTCTTGTACGAGTAGTATTACATCTACTATTTTGCAAAAAAGCGCCTCCCAGTTTTTAGCGAGTTTTAGAACCTGAAATTTAGATTCTAGATCCTAGAACCTAGCACAAATAACAGCTAAGCTTTCAGTCATTCCCGGGGCATACCCAGTGGCTATAAGACCACGGTGTGCCGCGATAACTTTACGAAACACTGCCCTAAAGCATGTTACACACACGTGTGCTCTCTTTGCAGAACAGGTCGCTGCCGCCCGCCGCTGTCCCCTCGGCACTGCTGTACGCACCGCCGGAGCCTCTAGAGGTAAGCCTGTGTCATACATAACAATCAGATTACAGAAGTTCGAAAAGTAGGGCCATAAATCTCCATAGCAGGTAAGCCACTGTCACAACAATCGGCTTATAGTTTAAAGAGTAGAGCATAAATTGCAAACATAATGGGCAGGCAGGTTTGAAGTCAGTTACTTTTCCAACGTTGGCTCCAACAAATTTAGTATTCATTGTATTTTGGTGGGTGCTTACGTAATTAATCTCATGATAAATAGACTTCATAGATAAATAGATTTTGAACGGTACAAAATGTTCGAACTGAATACAAATTTAATTTCGTATAGTCGAGGCGTGGCACGGTATTCATGCTAAAAGGTGGATTTGAATCCGGTTTCAGCTGGTATTATTTATTTCTACGTGAAATTTATTTAACTTACTGTTATGTACTGGGCAGCGTGTCGATAATCTGTGGGTTAATCAACTTTGCAGTGTACAACGTTGTCATGGTAAACCATGAATGCGGTTCTATGAAATAGGACCCTGGCTGATGCCAGATGATCAGTACCATCACCACCAGTCCGCCATTGCCCACCCAGCTCGGGAATCATCATCATCGGCAGCCAACTGCTAATAGGTCTCTTGCCTCAAATTCCGTTACTCATGGGTCCTTGCCATCCGCATCCACCGACAGACCGTTTCAAATGTATCGTCCTATCATCACATTAATAAACCGTTGTCAGTTCAAACTTACTAAATATTTTTTTTCTCAAAGTGAGATTTTGCTGCCATTTGTAATTTTTAAACAAATGGTAGCAAAATGTCATTTTGAGAAAAAATGTCATTTCATGAGTTTTAACTTTGAAGCGACGAACATATTACGTAGGGAATATTACAGTACTAAACAAAATTGAGTTAACAAACACGAGCGTCTCCCCCGCAGCTGCTATGCGTGTTCCCGGCGCTTTGCGGCGCGTCGCGCGTCTGCACCGCCGCGTGCGCAGCCGCAAAGCGCGCCGGCGGCGACGCGCGCGCCGTGCGCTCGACGCGCGAGGCGTTGGAGGCACTGCGCCGCGACGGCGACTCGCGCGTGCCGCACGTCGTCGCGATCGACGCGCGGCAGCCGCAGGCACTCGACGCGTTGCAGCTGGCGAGGTAAGAAGATGTTCATATTAGGGCGAGGCCCCATTAGCGTCATCGCAGCGTCGACGCTGCGCCGTTTGCTATATATTTTTTATGACATGCCCCATTACACCGTCGCGTCGTCAAGTGCGACGTTTCAACGGGTCGACGGACAAGAGACGAAGCGGGGGAGGGTGATGCGCTGCATGGTGTGTCTCTTCTTCTAATCGGCGTAATAAAAGCAAAAGAACACGACTTTATCTATCTATCCATTACGAAAGCTGAACTGAGACGCAGGTGCGACGGCGTGCAAACCCTCTTGCATCGCGGCGTCGTTCGTCGACGCAACGCATTTGTGACATAAATGCGTCGATCCGTTGCGACGAGACGCGATACAACGCAGCGTAACGCACTAATGGGGCCGCACCATTACCTACTTGCGTTGTGATTCGCGACGCCCCATACGAACGACGAAGAATAATCTATGGTAGAGTTATTTCTAAAATGTTCAATTCCAGAGACACCTCAATTAGACCTTGGATAGAACAGGCGTATTCGCCCCATATCGCCGTACCACGGTTCTAGGTGCAATACATTGCGTCCGCGCAAATTAGAGACACGCACATTAAACTCTCGAGATAGAGTGCAGAATTTTAGGCACGTATTCGTTCTTTCTGAACAAGGCCATACCTGCAGTTATAACCTACATATAAAATGTGTCAATTTGAGAACCTCATTTTAAGACGAGCACTAACCTTAGCCATTGCAATGTAAGTGCATGGTTTCGCTACTTAGTCCACTGGATGAAACAGCACCACTGCAAACCAAAATACTGTAGCATTTGCTACTACATAATGAAAAATTGGACAAAAAGAAAAGTTTTTGCTAATGACAAACTATGTAGGATAACACATGAATTTGAGAGCCAAGCCATCTCCAAATCATAACACTTTTATTTGCAATAAAAGTTTTTATCTCCTAATACATTATGTACATATATCCCCGAAACAAAAACAGAGGATGTATTAGTAAAGGGAAAAAGGAAAAGTACCTACCAGAAACCGGCGTACGTGCATGCAAGGAAAAACGAAGTGATTTGTCAGGATCGTGGCAGGTGGCAATCCCTGGTCTTTGCGTACCCCTCTGGGATACAGGCGTGAGCTTATGTATGTACTCGTAAGTTAAAGTCCTTATTTTATCTATCAATTAACATGAGTCCGTTTGCGGCTAACAAGCTGTTGTATCAGACTGTTAGCTTTGCGAACCTATAAGGATCTCCTAAGCTCGAACGATTCGGGATAAAATTCGAGGCTTAACCTTTTTGTTTGACTCTCGCACTTACGCTAAGTAAGATAAAAGCTATCTGAGCGTGGGCTTTTCTCCGTCACTGACTGTAGCAAAACCTACGCAAAGGATTTCGGCTGTAATATTTGTCCAATTTCGTATTTGAACGTTTGGTGGGAAGCGTGCCTACAACAACCTGGCGGGGATTCGGGTCACTACGCGATCGGGACTTAGGGGCATGACGATGTAATAATTCCTGAAAAACTTTGTTATTTGGAGGCTTGTTAAAGCCGAGTTTTCACGGTCTTAGTGCGCTCGGACCGAGTGCCCCATCCGAGTAAACTCATGCTTCTGATTGGCCATTTTAGTGTTGTGACGAAAAACCGTCCAATCAGAAGCATTAGTTTACTCCGATGGCGCACTCGGTCCGACCGTACTAAGACCGTGAAAACTCGGCATAAGGTTTACTTTGATTTTACGTAGCTTTTATGATGCTCACCGAAATGTCTATAATAACCTCAGTCAGTCCCGACCTCAGAAGAAGGAGTACCATAGAAGGAGGAATAAAATAAAAAGTAACAGTTGTATAGCTGTCCATGTTACTCTTACGATAAATCTCTGCGCCAGAAAGAGACAGCTGTAGTGTACTCATGCACTAAAAATGTTACAATCGTACACGGTTGCCACAGATTACTGAACAAAGCCAAAATCGATAGAGCTGGGACAAACACCATAAAGATGTCGATATTATTTATTCCGATCTACATAATCTGTGTATTTTTTAAAATTAATGTTGGTAATTAAGTATTCATATTAAATGATTAAAAAATCATAGCTCTTTTACACAATTTGCAAAAAGTGTCTTTTCAATCCCATCACCATGTTTAATAGTGATTTTTCGGACCCATGGCTGTGTACCAAAAAACCTACGACTAAATTCCATTATTCCAATTCCAATTAATTTAAATTACAGTCATGGGCCCATGATAATCGCTACTATCACCATTATCTATCTATCTAATTATCAATGTATTTATCTCTAAAAAATATCATTTTTCCCTTGGTGGTGCTAGTGAACCAGCTGGAACCCCTTACGGTTATGTTATTATGTGCTAAGTGTGGTACATACCATATAAGTTACAATAAATATTCATAAGTAACAGTAAGTAATTCTACATCAGGTTTTCAATAATATAAATGGGACTAATAGGGCTATAGCGAATCGAAGAAAGATTTTACCGAGTTATGTGGTAACATGGCAAAATGTATATGTACGGCGAATATAGAACCTTTTTTTTTAATATGTTTGCAAATCATCAATAATCACCATATACAGCGCCACCAAGTTATCTGTTCAGGTGGGTAAAATTGTAACTAAGTAATTACTTGTAAATCCTGTTGCCCATTTTTTGTTTTATTTATTCATTTACTAAGATTTATAGACATATGTTCATTAAAATTGAAAGATGGGTTAAAATATTCTCATTTTCTAGGTAAATTTCTCAAATGTTACTACTAAATTATCCACTAGCGCCGCTATCAACTGAACAAATGAGATGGTGGCACTGTAAGAAAGTATAATGAATAAAACAAGACCAAAATAGGAAAAACTATTTAATAACATAACATAACATTTACACACAGGCACATAGATTGCTTCTGGCCCCACACTAGGATACCCTGTGTCGTGTTAATAGATTACGTATTTGTTTCCAATAAATACCTAACACCTAGCATAGTTACTCAAGGCACCCATTGTAATAACATCATCAGTCCAGGTTCGATGGAATAAAATAAAAATTAAAAACCAAACGATTTATTGGTGCAAGTTTATTTAGCATCAAATAAAGTACGTAGTTTCAAGCTTTTCACATAAAAAGTGGCAGGCTGCAGCTCAATAGAGAAGAAACCAACACGTATTACTATAATGTATATGTTTTTTATCCCTGACCTCTGTTTTACAAGTACCTATTAACGTTTTTTTTTTTCACAAAAATGTGTCAGCCATAATGTAAAAGATAATATAATATTTTATGAAATTCAAATGAAATCAGCTTGGTTGCAGCTCACGAACGTTGTCCATTTCCGCGGAGGGCGCAACCTGAAAATTGTTTTTATTTAAGTACTTCACGTTGATAACTTCCACATAAAAAATTATAAAAATCACTTGCACCAGAATCAGACTATGATAGTATTAAACTAGTTATGACCTTTAACTGCTAAACGTTGTCCAGGATAGAAAAAAAACACCCAGTCAGGCAATAATCAGGGAAAAATTCTACAAGTGATATACGGCGCCTTGCAGGTTGGAACTGAACCTGTTTTATTATCCAAGTGGAGTAACCACTAGACCAACGAGACAGTCGGGTCTCATGTGAAATTCCTGATGTACATACATACAGCAAAACGTGCACCTCAGTCGACATAATTGTGCAGTATGTAGACTTTATTTTGTTTTAAGTATCATTATAATGTAGAATTATAACCTTACCAATGATCTGCGGGCTAAGGAAAAGCGTAAAGTAGGTACGGCACTTGTTTCCAACCTACGCCACTTGCTATTATTTATGAAACAGTCGCTTGCTGCAAATGCGGTGTAAATTTTTCCAAGACTACTTTGTACGTGATACTGCGTCATCGACATTTGTTATTTTGTGCTGTCTTCGGGTAACCTGCAATAGATAATTAACAATTAAAACAACTATACGAACGCAAGAAATAACTAAATATGCTCTACGAACTATCGATACTTTTTTTTCACTTAGAAAGTGGGAAAGTCCCATCCCTATTCCCCTACAACAAACAACAAACTTGTATTATGATTTATATCGAAAATATCACAATAATCATGATGAAAACACCATTCTCTAATAGCTAATTTGCAATTCTAGTAGCCCATAGTTGAAATCTTAGAGAAAATACCCTTTTAGGTACACAAAATTGAGACTTACCGGTGGAAGCTGATGAATGTTGTTTCATTATCTTCTCGGGAAGAATGAGATATACATTCTAACACAACACACGCCATGCCGATGGTTACTTATACTATATACCATGAGAATCCACTATAATTCACTTCAAATGGTGCTTTAGTAAATATAAAATACACAAGCTTCTTGAAAACGGCGCACTCCCAAACCTCTTGTCAAACACACTGCCAAACACAGAACACCCTCTGCCAAATCAATGTCATTGGGCGGCACATTGCATGCCGACATTTTCTGAGCCGTTCTAATTTGGTCGCGTAATGATAACCAAAGGTAACCAACTGACGTTTAAGGGTTGTACGCTCGAAAAAAGCAACAAAGACACGACTATATTTTTCTCTTTCTAACACGTAGCTTGCGGCTATTTAGATTGACGAAACAGACTATGTGGCACGTTTTCATTTTTTAACGCTCCTTCTATGGTACTCCTTCTTCTCAGGTCCCGAAAATAAGGACCTTGAAAATAACAATAGTTTTCTATTATTATTTTGTCGACACGGGACTGAGGAGGATAAAGAATATTCTATCTATCTGTCTATCTCATATGAAGATTTTGTACCATAAACTATAAAGAATCAATAACATAACATTTACATAAACATTTACATACAGGCACATACATTGCTTCTGGTCCCACAATAGGATACCCTTGTAACGAGGTGCAATTCGCCTCGTTGCTTATTACCATTTTTGGCCATTAACTATTCTAAATTTAATTACTTTATTTCCTTTTTTATGTACAATAAAGTGTTCTCTATCTATCTATCTATCTACTTTTTGACATTTGCCAGATAACCCTCACCTTCCAAACTCAGTGGACGTAAACGTCATTATTATTTTACCACAATATATTACTGTAATAAAGTATCCCGGATTGTCGATTGACCAATTTCTCCAATATGATAATATTGGAGAAATTAATATTAATAATCATCAAAAAATATTTAAAAGGCACATTAATTTTATTAATGTAAGTGTTCCTGATTTCTTTTATATTAGAGTACTAACTATCCTACTAACTCTACCAATGTAAACAGCATTGGTATATAGGATTAGTAGGATAGTTAGTACTCTACCACTCTACTCTACCGCTCTACTCTACCATTTACTCTACCCGTGTACAGCAGCCTATAATATTACGACACTGGCGCCCCACGTTGGGCGCCAGTGACGGGGGTGTCCAGAGGCAGCAAAAGTTTATATTTAGTGAAGACTATAACTTACTAGTTCTATGGTAGTTTTTCAGTTTGTTGGTTTTTAAAATAAACTGCAAATATGAGTTTCTACTTTCCGTCACTGAGACCGACTGCTTGGATAATTTTCAAAATGCGAAGCTTTTAAATATCGCCTTAATTTTTCATCATGAACATGTCTAAAGCAGTTTCGGGACAACAGTTATTATAAGAATAAATAGAGATTATTGACGAGTTTTTCTATAATTAACTAATAATATACTCGGCAAAACGTGGGTCCAGTTCTAGAGACTGGTGCCTCTGCCTACCCCTTCGTTGATAACGGGCGTGAGTTTATTTTTTTTTTTATTTTTTTTTTTCTATAATGTGCATTTCCTGGGACACGTCTCAAATCTATTTGCTCTAACTTGGTTAATAGATAGAATAATTGATTTGCACTTATGCACATTACATAAATCAAGTACATATTAGTATGTATTGTATTACCGTATAACACTTTTAGATAATTTGAAGAATTTTGTCTTTCTTTTTTTGCAAGCCTATCTCAATTTTTACCTCTCCTAGATCTCCTGCGGGTTGACTGGTAGAAAATGCCTTTAGCATTAAGTCCACCTTTTGTAAATTATAGTTTGTGCTATAAAGAATTAGTAATTATTGATAATAATTACCAATCCGGACCTGGCCCCCGTGATGGAGTATGGCCTATACCTTCCTCAGGGAAGAGACCCGTGCCCCTCGGTGGAGACATAATACATTTACATACAGGTACATACATTGCTTCTGGCCCCACAATAGGTTACCCTGTGTCGTGGGAACCAGAAACAGCGACGTCACAAACATGTAAACAGCCAAGACCTGGGTTTTTTTTGTCCCCAGCCGGGATTCGAACCCGAGACCTCTCGCATGGTAAGCAGATGCGTTAACCACTGCGCCACAATGAGTTGATGATGATGATTATTGATATTATAATAACATAAAGCGTACCACAAAAAAATATAATAACACAAAGCAAGAACAGTACGTATGGTGTGCATTAGAGAATATAATATTGTAATCTAATCTAATCTATAATGCAGCTGACAGCTCTTCCAACCCTTACATGGATACACACTACACACTTACGCTACGGGCGTTAATAGCATTACCATGTCCAAGATTTTCCGTGTTACTACATATGTGAGGCGCGTGAAAGCTAAGTCGAGGGCTCGTGATCGAATCAGCTTTGATGGATGACGGCAAATTGCATCACTGTTCAATAAGTTACTGGACTTCCCTCTTGTTTCTACGCCTTAGGGCCTTTCTGCACTGCTCCGGTCCGGCGTCGGAACCGGAATCAGTCATGAGAAAAATATCGGATGCCGGATTATGCTTCTCCACTTCATCCGATTATAATCGGCAATGGACGAAAATTCCTGGGTTTTTCTATTCGAGGCAGGGGACGTTTTTCACACAATCTATTAATGTAATTAAATAGTATGGGAACATTTTTGGGTTGTATGCGCGGTGCAAAAACGTGTATTGTTTTTGTACGTCGATCACTTCGTCCCGGTAAAATACCGTTCCGATCTAGCATATTATCGGACAGTTAAAAACCAGCTGCCGGAGTAGTGGAGAAGCTTACTAGTATTCTTGTGTGTTTCTAAATCGGACCGGTAATTAACGTTTGCCGGACCGGAGAAGTTGAGAAAGGCCCGTACTCTTGTGTATACCTACTAAAGTACGGTCAGTGCATTTGGGACTCCTTCCGGTTCACTAGTGTTAAAATTAAAAAATTATACTTTTGATGATCGAATTTCCAAAATATGTCTGTATATTCTCTCAGACATCTCAATAGTTAAAGTGAAAAACTTTTATTTCAATGTAATATAAAATAAAACAAACGAACACTCAACAAATTGTACCTGAAACAAACGTACACAAAAGTGTTACAAAAAGGCTGCAGCTCAGGAAAATGAAGGCTACTTCTGCTGGACCTGATTGGCTGATGATAGACATAAAATATATAAATAATTGAAAAATACACCTTAAATGACTTTAAATATCGCCCAAAAACATAACTGGGTACAAATAAAAATCTTGATGTTATCAAAATGAGCACAAATTTTATCAAAATAATCTTCTCATGCCAAGCCGGGTAGAAAATATAAACAAATTCAATACACCTTTTTGTGTGTTTTGTGTGTGTGTGTGTGAGTGTGTGTGTGTGTGTGTGTGTGTGTGTGTGTGTGTGTGTGTGTGTGTGTGTGTGTGAGGGTGTGTCTGTGTGTGTGTATGTGTGTGTGTGGTGCCGGATGCCGTCAATAGATGGCAGTCGTTAAGCCAAGTCAGAGGCCTTAGTTCGGCGTGAAAAGTTCTGACAGAAAGACCAGCCACTAGTCTTATAAGCGTCCACCAATCCGGACTTGGCTCCCGTGGTGGAGTATGGCCTAAACCTTCCACAGGAAGAGACCCGTATCCCGAGGACATAATGGGTTGATGATGATGTCTATGATTACCACGAAAGCAGAACCGCTCTAGGCAGTCTTCTACGCGGCACTCAAATTAGATTAGAACTTTTTATTATAAACACAAGAAAAACTAATAACATTAGGAACTGAATCTTCAGTCTTTACGCATGAGGAACCACAAGGAGACTTGACTTTGGGCCTCAGTAGTCACTAATTTTACATTGGCAGATCGGCTCCATACTCAGGCGCGAACCTTATTGAATAAGTGATTCAATCACATTGTTGGCGCAGCGAACGCAAACTATGGAAACGCCAAATAAATATGTTTACAGTTCTTGAATTATGTATGAGCGCTGAATGAATATAGAGTGTGTGTAAGCACGTTTCAATGGACTAGCCCAATATTGAGATGTCGCGAGCTTGACAAGGGTCTTGTAGCGAAAGGTTTATTAAACCAGCACCAGCTTAGACTGACCCAGCTCTTAGCACTTATAGTACGGCACCAGGGTTTCAAGATGGTCTACGTCTGGTGATACATCTACAAGTGGAATTAGCATACGGTAACCGTTCCCCAGACATACGACATTCAAACTCGATATGTGAAGCTGTTTATGATAATCGCCTTTATTTGTTTTGGAACCGTTTTGCATAGGTTTTTAGATCAAGGTACACTATGTAGTTTTGGTTATAATGCAGTGATGAATTATCGTCCTAGAATGATCCTAGAAGAAAATTATAAGCTCACGCCTGTATCCCAGAGGGGTAGGCAGAGACCAGGGACGGCCACCTGCCACGATCCTGACAAATGACTTTCGGTTCATCGATATTCAAAATAAAATTATACTAGACGAAAACCCGGCTTCGCTCGGGTAAAATGTAGACGCAAAATAATATTCCACTATGTTTTTTTATATGGTGACGCCTCTGTATTTATCAACCACCAGTAGATATAAATCTCTTAATACATTCAGATACATAAGCTCACACCTGTATCCCAGAGGAGCAAATCACTTTCGTTTCATCGACATCCATTAGTCGTTGCATGTACCCACATCGGTTTCGGGTACTTTTAATCTTGCCCTTTGCTAATACATCCCCTATTTGGTCGAAGTATGTCCAACTGGGGCGTCCCTTACCGGCCCTTCCACTCACATTCGCCCGATATATTTGCTTTGTCAGTCTTTCTTCGTTCATCCTCTCCACATCTCCAAACCAACGCAACATTCCTTTTTTCAATTCTAGTCACTCACTACATCCTCTTTCTCTACATCCTCGGTCTCTGATCACACTATTACGTATTCTGTCATTCAAAGTAACACCACACATATTTCTTAAGGATCTCATTTGTACTGCACTAATCTTACTTTCATGATTCTTTTGCCATACCCAAATCTCGCTACCATGCTTACATCAGTATTGGAACCAGCACACTATTACGGATAGCCAATCTTGCTCTTTTGGACATGTTCTGGCTACTCACGAAGGAATGCAAGGTGAAAATCGGATACTTATCATAACTTTGTCATGGGTACCTCATCACAAATTACTAAATGAGCTTCCTTCATAAACTTAACAGCTAGTGAATCTAATGACGTATGAGACGTAGAATCCACTTGGCTAATCAACTAAAAACAGCTCCCTCTCTTTGGCTTTACAGCTTTTAGTTTTGTATTGACCACATGTTTTTCTTCATCATATTTTTGGTATTTTTCTTATCTAGTGGCTTTTTCATTTCAATAAGTTTATTGGTACCTAACTAAGCAAAACAATAAAGATCAATTTATGACTTTGATATCCTTTTTCAATTATTTTTCAGACCCTTCCAAAACTCAATGTCAATTATTGTCTTCCCTCCCGCCCTCAGAAGAAAGACCTTCTTCTGAGCTCCCGCCAATGAAAAACACCACAGATTAATTACTACACCTTCTCAGTTGGCACAGATTATAATAACCTTTTTGGATGCCACGGTATTCCACACACCATGGAGTTAACAAATTAGATCAAAGGGCCGGTTTAGATTATCTTAGTGTTTAGGAGAGTGCTTTACTTTACACTCTGTTGCAACATTATGCTGAATCGGGCCCATTTTGGGGGCTCAACCTTTAACGACCTCTGTGGCGTAGTGGTTAGCGCATCTGAATACCACGCGAGAAGTCCCGGGTTCGAATCCCGGCTGGGGACAAAAAAAATCCCAGGTCTTGGATGTTTACATGCTTGTGATGTCGCTGTTTCTGGTTCCCACGACACAGGGTATCCTAGTGTGGGGCCAGAAGCAATGTATGTGCCTGTATGTAAATGTAAATATGTAAATGTAAATTAATATTTTCATGTTGTACAGTTTATTTATTTTTACGCTTTTTATGCTTTCTGTGTTATTTTTTTATTATTGTACGCATTCTGTGTGTGTGTGTGGTTTTTTGTTTTGTTTTGAGTATCAAATAAATACATTTTCTTTCTTTCTTTCTGTCTTTCTTTCTATCTTTCTTTCTTTCTTTCTTTCTTTCTTTCTTTCTTTCTTTCTTTCTTTCTTTCTTTCCTTCTTTCTTAAGAAGAGTGCTTTTGTAGAAACGTGTAAGCGCCACTTGCTTTAGTACGTTTTACGGTATAGTACGGTTCTAGTTGCCTTTCAATTAGAATCAAAATAGAATTGGTTTCTATTGTTCTATCCAGTAACACCTGAGCGCGTTACTATCCTCGTTAGTTATCTGTGTATAAACTAAAAATATAGTGAGAACTTTAGGAGAGTGCGCAAGTGACTCGTGACGGGTGCATGTTGTTTTCATTAACTCGAATTATCAAACTTACTTATGTGTTCCATTAAAACTCATAGTATTTTTAGTAGGATAGCGCATATTTCGCGACGTCGACGAAGTGACACTCTACTGGAAGAAATATAAACGTTTACTCGAACGTCTAGTAATGTACTAATGCACTTCCCTCTCTAATTGTATTATAGCACTCTCCTAAACACTAAAATAATGTAAACCGGCCATAACAGTTCACAATGAAAACTTGTGACACCGACACAACAATGATGACATTGACATGTTTACTTAGCAACGCCAATGTTGAATTTAATAATTTTTATATTGATGCTGCTCGATAATACGAATTTTCCGCCCATATTTTGTCGACTCAGATCAACTATTTTTTTACGCTCTTTCATTTGGTATGCATATCGTTCGAGTCTACCGTAGACCCGAACGAAATTATTAATATAGAAACTATAAGCAGGTAAAAATATATATATTCATAGGTACTTACCATACCAGCCAGAATAACCATTGACTTTCAATAGGAAAAGCGATAGTAATAGACACAAAAATAGACCTGGAGGTCCATTCAGCAGAGAAAAAAATAATTAAGTAACCATGCAGTTAACTTATGAGTTATATGAGCCATTGCAGCTTAGTTGTACTCGAGCAGTAGGCTACCCGCCTCTTCTTTAAATTCGTTTAATGTACTCGTACATAACTATAAATATGAAATAAGAAGAAGAAGAGAAAACTTTGCAAAGAACAATAATTTAATGACAATTTGACGTGCGTGTTATGTATGGAGCAGCCCGGTTCCCCTCAGTAAAGTGAATCACAGTGGTATTGTGTAACTCAGTATTACAGTTTCCATAAAACCAAAGTGTAGCTCAGCGTCGTGGCCTTTTCTCATTCAACCATCGAACAGAAGGGGCAACCCCTATTTTAACTAGCATCTCAAACCATTGTAGAATTTAAATAAAGCTTTTACTAAAATAAAAAGTTTTTTAAAACGTCCTCCGCTGCCGCTCACACATAATTTGCGCTATGCGCTTGTCAAATTTGCTTGTCAGAGTTTCTGACAAGCATGCAGTCACCCGTAGCCAACATACGCCTAGTACGATAGGCTTCTCAATTTGGGACGGTGACAAATTGTGTTTCCACACATAATGGAATCGTCGACGCGCCACTGGTTCCACCATACCTACTCTCTGGCTATTTCAGGAGTAGATTCGCTTATGAGAGGATGCCTAGACCTCTCGTGGGTTCATCGCGAATCCGCATCGTGTTCCATTGCATTTTTTATAAGAAAAGTGACTTGTCGGAGGACACAAATCGGAAAAACGCATGTAGATATGTAAAAAAATGCTAACAACACTCTAAGGCTGACATTCAGAGACGAATCCTAAGTTCACGCTTAGATCAGTCTTAGCAAAGTACACTAAAGTCGTACTTAGTAAAGTGCCGTAATTTTCGTATTCACAGATGATTCACAGTACTTAAGAAAGTCATCTATATTGTCTATAATTTCTTAGTGATGTAGTTCTTACCGGTTTTTTAAATTTGACATTGCTACACGAGAGCAGGACAACATCATACAATTTTATATATCGTACCTCCTCTAGAAAACTGTCATATCACAAAAAACATAGTTTTGAGAAAAACGCAAATTAAGTGATTTCGGTCTTATATTTTTCGCCATTGTGGTAAATATTATATTTACCATAATGTAATATTAAAATATATTTACCACAATGGCAAAAAATGTAACACCGAAATCACTTAATTGCCTTTTTCTCAAAACTATGTTTTTGTGATATGACAGTTTTCTACAGGAGGTGTGATATGTCAGAGTGAATAAAAAAATCCCACAGATAATGCTCGTAGAACATCAGTGAAATGACGCTTGGAGTAGTCTGTGAACAAAAGGCTTAGAAGTGACAGTTCTAAGTTCACGTAAAGTCACCGATATTGACTACTTACACTTAGCTAAGCACCATTTCACACTAAACTTGCTAAGATTCGATTCTGAATACGAAATGTTTCTAAGTACGTGATTTTGACATTTCTGAAACCAGTCTTTGCTTAGTTTTCGTCTCTGAATGTCAGCCTAATACTCGTAGTAAAGTAAATTTTACGTTGTAAGAAAGATTCAACGCGTCGACTTCAGTGACTCTACATTTATTTTACTGGCAAAAAGTGATAGGCCACTGCATATAGAATGCATGGACCTTAATAAGCGCCAGAATAAGAATTCTTGGCTTATTAAGGTCTCGTACGCAAAATGCCACTCAGAATGTTACTTGCGCAGAATGTCATATTTCCCAAGATGCCACTTTTCCGTCTCGCTTAGACGTAGAGAAAAGTCTATGCTACGCTTGCGATATTTATAAAAAACAACACAGAAAAATAATAATAATAACTTCCACACAACACAATCACTTGACGGTCCCAAATACCCAGGATACCCTGTGCTTTGGTAACCAGGCAAGGACATTACAAACATCGAAAAACACCTAGACTGAGGCCATTTGTACAAACGCACGGCGGCCCCCTGCGGGAATTGAACCCACGAGCTACCAAGAAAGAGCTTGGTAGCTTAGCGCCTTAATGGTTTTTTTTTATACTTCTGTTTCCACAGACTCTAGGTCGGTGCCCTTTTTTTTGTTTTGTTTGTTTATTTTTCCTTTATTATCTTCTCCTTAATACAACCACTTAAACTTAGCTACAAGTTTTTTTTTTTGTACAGGTGGAGTTGTACTTTTCACACGCCCTACTATAATTCCTATTAAAAAAAAAAATTGTGGTTTTTTTTTTAACGCTATATTTGCGCCTTAATGGTTAGACCAACAAGGCAGTCATAAATAATCGTCATAGAAATAGAACTAGGTTTCTATACGACCATTTGAAAAGGTAACATTCTGGATCATAATTTCGGAGTAGGCCCTTCAATTATGAACTGGCTATCAACAGTGTTTATTGTCCTGTGATCAGAATATTGTGCTGGCAGTAATTCCGTCGGGGCATTCGATTTCAAACTCTCAGTTGAATATTGACCTAAATAAATCTGTCCGATTAATAGATTCTAAGGTCTTCATTTTTAAAGATTTAATAAAGCTTCAACATCATCATCAACCCATTATGTCCCCACCAAGGGGCACGGGTCTCTTTCCTGAGGAAGGTATAGGCCATACTCCACCACGGGGGCCAAGTCCGGATTGGTGGAGGCTTGTAAGACTAGTGGCTGGTCTTACTGTCAGAAGTTTTTAAGCCATCCTAAGCCCTCTGACTTGGCTTACCATAAAATTAGTTTATCACTTTTTTATTATCTTCGTTACGTAAAAGAAGAGTTGTCGTGATACAATGATACAAATATAAAGGTTTATTACAAATATTAACAGAGCAACGATTTCAATTGATTTTCGAGCATATATTTAGAACAAAATGAATGAGTGTCGATGAAGCGAAAGTGATTTGTCAGGATCGTGGCAGGTAGCAGTCCCTGGTCTCTGCCCACCCCTTTGGTACACAGGCGTGAGCTTATCATGGTATGTTTATTTGGAGCATTAATTTAAATCATTTGACTAGTGTGCGTGTCCGTCGACCCCAGTTTTAAAAGTTTAAAGAGAGACAACTTCAACAGAAAAAACTCTTCTGTAATGTTCATTTATAATAATATATAATATAAATAAATAAATAAATAATAAACTCACGCCCGTTATCCCCGAAGGGGTAGGCAGAGGCACCAGTCTCTAGAACTGGACCCACGTTTTGCCGAGTTTATTAGGTCCCAAACGTGACAAATGGCAAGCCTGTCGCCGTTATCCGGGCACAATTTATCAGCGAATGGTGTTGCTGCACAAACAAATGTACGTAACTAAAAGTCATTGGTACACGCGTGGTTCGAACCCAGACCCTCGTGATCGAGAAGCAAGGGTCAACCCCACTACGCCACCGCCGCTTTTACATCTCTCATATTCGTTAAGTAGGTCCTTATTACCCCCAAATGGGGCTTGTAGTTGACCAATTAGCGCTCTAGGGTAATAATGTAGCTAGAAAAGCCCTAGGGCAATAAGTAATTTAAAAAAAAATCACTCTTTCAAAAAGTTCGCGTAGGTACATCTAACCATCATACTGTCAATAGACATCATGCATTCAGCCCAATGACAAAAGAGGTCGCTTCGCTATTCAGCCTTGTCTTCGTATGAGTATATTAGTAATTAATTTTAAATATCGATCGGCGAAGCTCCATTACGGTCTTGAAAAAAATAATTTAAAAAAAAAGATGAAAAAAGTTTACTTTAAATATTGTTTGTTTTTGGGATTTTTTTTATAATTCGGTACATGCTAATTAGGAAAAAAACATGAGTTCTGCAAGTGATGAAGATATAAGCTGCACTCCCGATTCAATGAAAATGGAAGCTGAAGCAGCAATTAACAATATTTTGCCTGAAAGTTCTAAAGAGAGATATTTGAAAACTTACGACGAGTTCATGAAGTGGCGAAAAGAAAAACGAGTAATTTTTTTCTACTTACCTCGCAATCGAGATGTAAAGCAGAGTAGTTAGCTCGGGTGTAAGCATCAATTGCACCCTCGAACTATAGGCGCCCTCGCTGCGCTCGTGCGCCTAAATATCTCTGGCTGCAATTGATGCCTTACCGCCCTTGGCTACTAATCTACTATTAAACATAAACATTTTCATGCAGCCACATATTATACATCATTATTCAGCCACAAGAAGTCCACTGCTGGACATAGGCTTCCTCCATGGATTTCCAAAAAGACTGGATGGAAGCGGCTTGCATCCAGCGTCTTCCCGCCACTTGGATGTGATCGACTGTCAATCTTTTGGCTGGTCGTCTGCGCTGCGCTTGCCGATGTGTCTTGAACTTTTCGGCCTCATCGGCCATCAGTTCTGCGTGCTATGTGCCCCGCCCACTGCCACTTCAACTTACTCATCCTGTGGGCTATGTCGACGACTTTCGTTTGTCTACGGATCTCATCATTTCTGATTCGGTCACATACATTGCTCAATTTTCATTTCTTACTTTCAAGTGAAAACGTCAGTCAGTTAAGTGACTGATTGTTTGAAGGATAACTCACTTCAGTCAACATATACAATCCCGGACGATTGCGGACGAGCCCTTCCGACTTCCGGTCATGTTTCCACCCCAGTGGATCCCTTCCTCCCTTTGACTGAACTCGAGTTAAATTGATCGAGAACCGAGGTCAGCTTTCGTGTTGTATACGATATTTGATTCATTCAGCTGACACACCAACTTTTTTCCTATTCTATATTTTTAAGATTTACTTAATAGCTAGAGCACACAAGAAAATATTGCACTACATACATATTGTATTTATTTATTGAAAAAATAAATCAATTTTAATCTAAACTACTTTGTAGCTAGTTCTATCTGTATATTTTTCCGGATGGGGGCGCTGTTTGCTGAAATACAGGTTCACATCTAGTTTAGCAACAGATGCTACTATTTGGTTTTGATAAATGTAACCTAGCATAATTCCAATTTAAGAAACTTAATTCCAATCTAAGAAACTTAATTTAAGAAATTTTTTTTCCTGTTTTATTATAGTGCAATTTGAAATGAGTGAAATTTAACAAACTCTTGAAACTTATAGGTGTTCTTGAATGTTCATTGTTCATAAGCTTGTCCGTAACAATACATCGTTATAAGTTCGTCAAGCGCTTCTTACTTACCCATCTATGTAAATAAAAGGAGAAGCTGACTGACTGACTGACATATCAACGCAGCGCCTAAACTATAAGGGTTAGAAACTTGAAATTTTGCACAGGGGTTCCTTTTGTAACGCAGGGGAGCACTAAGAAATAATTTTTGAAAATTCATCCCCTAAGGGGGTAAAATGGGGGTGCAAATTTAGTATGAAACTTTGCCGTTTTTGAAGTTATTCGAATGAAATTCAGAATAAAATTTTTTCATTGAAAGTCATGAAACACACGTAAAATCATCCTTTAAGGGGGTGAGAGGGGGGTGCAAAGTTAGTATGAAAGTTCTTTCGCATTCGCTAAAAGTATCCCTATCTTATTTACAAACACTTTACTCAACTCAGCTAAAGCCCACGCGGACGTAGTCGCGGGCAACAGCTAGTTATCTTATAAAGGCTCTGTGTAACCTGTGCATCGACGAAACCCGCTGCTCTGAGACTTCTCAAGATTGTAAATATTTAATAAAATTCTTAGTACAGATGGAGAGTGGCAGGACTTATTAAATTTTCAATAGTTCACGTCACTGGTAGAAAGGTATTCGCCTCAGACCCAGTCCTACGCATTTCATCCTGTCAAAGGAATTAGGGATTCGCTTATATTTTTATGAAGATTGCGTTTTTACCCTCGGCATCATAATAATTTAGAGTACTTTATTATAAGTACTATGGTACGTATAATTGCTTTATTTTATGCATAATCGAAAATACAAAAGCGTATTTTGCTTAGCGTAGGTCGCCCACGAGCTCGCTGGACCGCGATCTAATTGCTGGTAGAGGCTAATTGAGGATAACCGAAGGAGAGGCTAAAAGCCGATTTCTGAATTAAGAATTTCGCTAAGTAACTACTTAACTGTAGTGCTGTTTCGTCAAATTTCTCAGAAAAGAGCGTGACAGAACGTTACTTAAGTATTTAATCACGTGAAATTCTCAATTCAGAAATCGGCCCTATGATTAACTGTACTAGATGAAAACCCGGCTTCGCTAGGCTAAGATGTAGTCTCATAATGATATTTCACTTTGTATCGACCACATATTTTTGTTTAGCATTAATTTTTTGGTATTTTTCATATTTTTCGTCTCAACAAATTAGACCTTATAGCTGCTACACACTATGCCGGCGGCACGGCCGTGCGGCTTTATGCCGCATGGCTTTGGTGAAGGCATGTTTAGGCCGCCGGCACTTGCTGCTGGCTGCTGCAGAGCATCATTGGCATGATTTTCTAGCACAACACTTTCAATCGAATACCGGGAGCGAACTGCCGCTGGCTTGCCGGCGGCTCGGCTTGTGCGGCATTGCCGGCGGCTTTCTACCCTCCGGCTAGTGTGTAGGAGCCATAAATGGGCATCTATGAGAATGACGTCACGCCAACACATAGGTGACATTGACATGTTTACTTCGCAACGACATTATATAGAAAGATCATTTTTACATTGAAAATACTCGATAATCCGATTTTTCCGCCTTTAAGTTGTCGACTGGGATTGCCTACTTTTTTACGCTCTTCAATTTGACATGCATTTCGTTCGAGTCTACCGTAGATTTCTACTCATATTGATTCCGTATACACTTACTTCACTCTTTGCCGGAAGAGTCCGACCCGGTCTCGCTCTGATTCTCAGAGCTCAATAAGATAAGATTAGAATATTCTTTATTGCACACAAGAAACAAGAGACAAATAAAATTTACAATTAAAAACATACAATAGGCGGTCTTATTGCTAACAGCATAAATTCAATGCTAACAGCAATTTCTTCCAGACAACCTTCAATGTCAGGTTAGCGAGGGGCCCATGGATGCGAGATTTGGCGTAATGGGGAAAAGGCCTATACCCAGCAGTGGGCAGAGGTGGGCTGATGATGACGATGATGATGAACCTTCAATCAATCATGGTGAGCAGAAAAAAAGTAAGACTGAAAACTGAAAATCAAGTAAGTGTATCCGGAATAAAGTTAATAGCAATGAAGTCTTTTTATTTTATTGAAAGACTTTCACGTAAAAACTAAATGTTGATGCTCTGTCGACTGTCATCATCATCAACCCATTATGTCCTTACCGAGGGGCACGGGTCTCTTCCCTGAGGAAGGTACAGGCCCGGATTGGTGGAGGCTTGTAAGACTAGTGGCTGGTCTTACTGTCAGAAGTTTTCAAGCCGCCCGGATTGGTGGAGGCTTGTAAGACTAGTGGCTGGTCTTACTGTCAGAAGTTTTCAAGCCGCCCCTAAAGCCTCTGACTTGGCTTAACGACTGCCATCTATCGACAGCAGCCGGCACCAACTGCTTAACGTGCCTTGCGAAGCACGGAATCGCTCGGAAAAAATGCCACTAGCGTTAGTCATAGACGGTGACCCATCCATGGACTGAACGCGCCGTATGTTGCTTAACATTAGTGATCGTTCAAGGTCACTCAGGCAGCCCAGGCTACGAGCGAGTCGACTCGACAGACTGTCGACTGTACTCACCTTCTTTTATTACTTCCCGAACAATATAGCGCTTCCGCTCCTCAAGTCCCCATTTACTTGACAGGAAGCCAGCAAATAACGTAATAACATTGTATTCCATAGCCGAGTCCGTGTTCCTTCGCAAATTGCTTTCTTAACAATAGAGGCAGGTATTATTTCAGAGGGTCAATCACAGGAGTAGTAATGGGTGATTCATTTGGAGTTACTTTTTCCAAAACTAAAAAAAATATGAATAAGACAAATTTATCGGGTAATCTTTATTATAATACAAAAGAACCGTTCCTTACATTTACTTTTTAATGATTATTTCTTTCAAATGTTGTCCGTAACTGCGATTAAGGTGGTCCATTCTGTAGTTCCAGTTTTCTATGACCCGACCGAGCATTTCCAGTGGTATTTGGCTAATAACGCGAGTAATGTTGGCTTCCAGTTGATCAATCGTACGCGGCTTATCCATATAAACTTTGGACTTTACATAACCCCACAGAAAAAAGTCTAAGGGTGTGATATCACAGGATCTAGGCGGCCAACTGACTGTTCCGAAACGCGAAATTAACTGTTCACCAAATTTTTCTCGCAACAAAGCCATGGTTTCACGTGCTGTGTGGCAAGTGGCGCCGTCTTGTTAGTACCAAAAGTTCTGAAGATCACGGGCTTCAATTTCAGGAAACAAATAGTCCGTTATCATGGTACGATAACGGTCACCACCACCAGAATGGACCACCTTAATCGCAGTTACGGACAACATTTGAAAGAAATAATCTTTAAAAAGTAAATGTAAGGAACGGTTCTTTTGTATTATAATAAAGATTACCCGTTAAATTTGTTTTATTCATATTTTTTTTAGTTTTGGAAAAAGTAACTCCAAATGAATCACCCATTACATATTGATTTATAGTACGGTTAGGGACATTTTACTTTAGTTTCGATTAGAGTTTCTATTCGTCAGATTAACGTTAATTTATAATGAACATAGTGCAGCAAATTTTTACTGCAGCACGCTTTTCATAACATAATCGTAACATAATCTTTGAATTCGATTTTAATTAATTAATACCTTTATTGCATATGAGTTCCGTGCTTCGCAAGGCACGTTAAGCAGTTGGTGCCGGCTGCCGCCGATAGATGGCAGTCGTTAAACCAAGTCAGAGGACTTAGGGCGGCTTGAAAACTTCTGACAGTCAGACCAGCCACTAGTCTTACAAGCCTCTACCAATCCGGACTTGGCCCTCGTGGTGGAGTATGGCCTATACCTTCTTCAGGGAAGAGACGCGAAATTAATTCATCAAAATCGTTTCGGAGGAGTATGTGAACTAATACTGTAATACGAGAATTTTATAAATTAGATTAAATTAAATCGATTGAACAAATACTCTTTTCATGATCAAGGAACTTTTAAAGTACATAAATATTCAATGTTTTTAAATCAAAAAATAAAACCGGAAAACGATCAACACAGAACTGAAACCTCTCAGTACCTTCCAGTTAGTTCGCGACCTTTTCAGGAAATCGTAAATGATAATCCAGTGAAACGCAAAGCTCGGAAAATTGTGAAAGAGATAAAGGAAACAAGGTTCTTGCGCCATTACGGAAACGTGGAAAGAAATCCAGTAACAGTTTGTTACGGGTTAATACCGCCATTATCTGTGAGCTCCTCTGACGCCTGGTTGGCAACTCCTTTCGATCTTAGAGTAATATTGTTGAGACTTGTGATGGCTTCCATTTGCTTTATACTGGTATAAGCTGAACTGCTAAAAACTATGTACAAAACAAACTCTATAATCCGTACGTCTTCTCTAATGCCTGGTCTCAATAATTTGTTTATTATAATTAGTTCAGATTAAGAATTTATTGCGTTCCATTAATTTATTACTCAGTTTATTCCTCGTCACACCTAATAAACAGAAAATCAGTATTTCTACATCTAGCACATCATGCTATACACACATGCAGTCTACTACGTTGCATTACGGGCGACTTTGCAACTAAAATGTGTAGGTTGACGTGCTGTCTACTGTACACAAGACGTAGGTACATAAACGTCAGCTTGCGTATTGTTGAGCACGTATTCTCATACATAAGAACCCTATGAATTCTCTTTAGCCGTCCGATGATATCTCGCACAATAGTTGGCTTGAAATATGTCAACTGGACGAATGTTCTTACACGTCCGAGTTGACGTTGGGCTTAAAATTGAAGTTATCAGCGGAAAAGCACCGTGTAAAGTAGTATTGAAAAGTTCTGACCTAGTTCAGTCAATATAGATTTTGACCCGTGAATAATCAGTTCTTGGAATTTTTTTTTTCGTAGGTCCCTCAAGGGGGTCACTGGGAGTGTAAATTCAAAAAGACGTTCATGCAGGTGTCATTATACTACAATGCATAAACAGAATCTAGGCCCTGGTTAAGGCAGCAGGGAGCTGAATGCGGTCGGCGCAAAACCGGGAAATTTGGGAAACCATGATTGAGGCCTCCCTTATGGTTTTCTAAATGTCCTGCAGTGGACGACAAATGCCTGATGATGATGATGATGACACTAGGTAATATTGCCCCCGGTTTCTTGTACACTAATAATCCGTTAATTAGATTAGAACTCTTTATTATACAGACCAGAAAAAAACCTTAGAAGGCTATTGTTAATCTACGGTTTATCTACTGTTAACGCCTGTCAGTTAACCTATCTGCAAGGGAAAAAAGCAGCTTACAAACTGTTAACAGTAGATTAATAGATTGACAGCGTACGAGGGTTATACCCATTAAGTTTTTAATATTGGAGGAGAGGATTAAAGAAGTATTGCTACTACAAATTGACAAAATATACATAACTTACAAAATAAAGTAATTAACGGATAACGGCGACATGCTTGCCACTTGTCACATTTGGGACCTAATAAACTCGGCAAAACGTGGGCCCAGTTCTCTTGTGATTGGTGCCTCTGCCTACCCCTTCGGGGATGACGGGCGTGAATTTATTATTATTATTACAAAGTAATTAGTAATTATATTAATGGTTAATGCTGGAACTCGATACCACGACCATTCGAAACAGAGGCAAGTGCCACCAACCGAGCTACCACCACTAAATCACAATTCAACTCGTTAATACTTGTAACTTGGACCATACTCAAAAGAGCGGCATGTTTAAAATTATGAAGGGGCTGGCAGTTTGCGGTGGAGGCCTTGCCGCTCCAGATGTAAGGGTCGGAAAGTCCTTCGTTGTGAACGCAAATACACAAACTGACGCCTAAACCCCGGAGGAGTAGGCAGGTTTTGTGAGGAAATGTACTCGGGAAACTGTCATTGATGAAAAGTACAAATCTGATAAGCTTTCAGTGAAGGTTCCAGTGCTGGAAATGAAATATGAGAATATGAGATTGAATAAACATTTATTCATCGTAGAGAATTTACATGTTGAATCTCAGTGTACAACGATAGCCGCTGCCTTCGGGTTAATTTGTAGCGGTGATAAATATTACGAAAAAAACTTCACTCTAACCGTCTTTTCGTAAAAATGTAAAGAAATATTACTCATGCGGTATTGTTCGCTAAGCGACGCTATAAAATAAAATAATAAACTTCCAAACAACACAATCGCTTATCCCTGGGTTACTCCTATGGTAAGTACAAATGTAATGCTGCCCACAGTGGGAATCGAACTCACGACCTCTGGTGTGATGATCACACGTAATACTGCTAGACCAACGAGGCAGTCAGAAATATGATAGAACATATCCTCACATCCTGTATATCGTGTCAAGGACACAGATGTGAGTTTTTTACGTTTATTTTTTACTTATCAGTGCTTTTTACGTTTCACACAGGCGAAAATATTCAAAATCTTGGACAAAACCTAAAACTGATGATATTGGCCATATTAGAGTCCTAATGTCTTATTTAATACTTAAAATTACTTAGCATATTTAAAATTTAATATGAGTAAATTATTTAGCAAAACTATTTATTATTCCTCGAATCAAATATCAGGTTCTCTCAACAAGCTTCAGGTAAAGGTCTTCCGTTTGTTTTTTTGGAAGTTTCTTGAGACCTGTAATGTAAGGATCAGAGGTCGCCAAAAGTCTTTGATACGTATAAGTCAAAGTTAAAATTTTAGAAAATTTTCGGGAGTAGCGTTCTTTATAAGCTCGTACATCTTTATTGCACGCTTCTTGTGCGTGTTCAGAACTTAAATTTGATTAAAAATCGGATGAAGTCGGAACCGATTCAGTTGTTTCTAGTAAGCTGACAGTATTACCTACATTTAGACATGCATTTTCACTTTGAATTCTGTTGAACCCGAAACTTTATGACTGTCTGAAATCAAGACGTGCGAAAATATTGTGCTAAAATTTCTTATTTATCTTATTTGCTAGCCCATGGTACTTTCGTGGGTATTTTCACAACGTAACCACATAAAATAGAGAGTACTTACCTGCAGCAATAATGTCCATTGGAAAAATATAACTCCAAACTCTCAACACTAAAAATATAAAATTGAGAATTAATGGCTTTTTTAAACGCTAACTAATAACAATACACATCCGTCTCCCAAACGTTGAGTTTAGGACTGATTATTTAAACAGGTCTGTTCAAGACAAAAACCTACATTTATTACTTAAGTGCACTAGTTCCTTCCCTTTGTAGGTAAGCCAAGTGTTCGATTTGATAACAAAAAAACTTTATTAATTTAGGTGTTAGCCAAGTTTTTTGGTATTTTCGCTTTAGTGCGTTTTTTAAAATATCAGCTGCGCCATTTATTGATGAGGAGAAAGATTAAATCTGAGCAATAGCAGCAGATTGGATGTCGTCTACAATCGTATTTGTACGTTCAGGCGAATTGACGTGACACCTCGCTTTCAGCTTGTCCCTTTCAGTTTCCATATAAACGTGACTCGAGAAGTCGAGTCACGTATCATGTTACCTAATTCGACTGTGGTACTTTACTTTTGGTTGTCTATTCTAACGTTTTTCTCTACTAGGTACACATATGTACGTCCCAAAGGCAGCGGCTATCAATAACATAGTACCTACTCGTACAATGACATTCAGCAATCAGAATGTAAATTCATTTCTTCTAAATAAATTTATCGATTTCTGATTATATGCAGACTATTTCATCATCATCAACCCATTATGCCCCCACCGAGGGGCACGCGTCTCTTCCCTGAGGAAGCTATAGGCCACACTCCACCACGGGAGCCAAGTCCGGATTGGTGCAAACCGATGCAGACTATTTAGCACTCCTAATGTAACGACTTTATTAAATAGAACAGTTTTGTGAAGAAGAATTATTTCATCATCATCAACCCATTATGCCCCCACCGAGGGGCACGCGTCTCTTCCCTGAGGAAGCTATAGGCCATACTCCACCACGGGAGCCAAGTCCGGATTGGTGCAAACCGATGCAGACTATTTAGCACTCCTAATGTAACGACTTTATTAAATAGAACAGTTTTGTGAAGAAGAATTATTTCATCATCATCAACCCATTATGCCCCCACCGAGGGGCACGCGTCTCTTCCCTGAGGAAGCTATAGGCCATACTCCACCACGGGAGCCAAGTCCGGATTGGTGCAAACCGATGCAGACTATTTAGCACTCCTAATGTAACGACTTTATTAAATAGAACAGTTTTGTGAAGAAGAATTATTTCATCATCATCAACCCATTATGCCCCCACCGAGGGGCACGCGTCTCTTCCCTGAGGAAGCTATGGGCATACTCCACCACGGGAGCCAAGTCCGGATTGGTGCAGACCGATGCAGACTATTTAGCACTCCTAATGTAACGACTTTATTAAATAGAACAGTTTTGTGAAGAAGAATTCGATGAAGAAACTTCTTCTTTATCAGTTTCTTCAAGAAATATGGGTTTAGCTTCTGTCGAGGTCTGGCCAAGGTCAACAGAGTAAAGTTACTCAGTGCGTGCAACATCTGTTGATCTTTGTACGCCAACAAACCACATTTTCATACTGAATAGAATATTCTACTCAATTAATTTACGGAAATTTTGCGAAGTAACAATTTTGCACATTAATTCTCTTGTCACCGTAGTTGGGGCCCCTTATTTCCGTCCTCGAGATCTTGTTCGCTTTGTCTTTGTATATTTTTGAGGTTGACGAGGTCTCATTAATTAAATCACCGTAGAAGGTTGTACTTAGTACCTAGTTACCCGGGCAATGTAAGTGGATGCCCAGAGGGGATGCCGTGGCAAAATGGAGGTCAGGTATAACACAATTACCTAAAGAAATTAATTAAAAAAACGTTATGACATAACATAGTACAGCCTATGGGCTACGTTCCACAGTAGGGCAGTGCCCACCACAAAAAAAATTGCTATATTTTTGAATTACGAAGTGTTTATGAAGTCGGCTTCCCACGGTCCGCGATATCGCGGACGGACGCGGACCAGCTCGCACGACAAACCGTGGGAAGGGTCTCGGTCCGCGGTAGCACAGACGTCTGTGGCGGTGCGCCGTACCGGTCGTGGGTACGTGGTCGTATCGATATCCGCAAAATCGCGCACCGTGGGAAGAGCCTCGTGCGTGGTGCATGGCTGTCCGTGGTCGTCATCTTTCCACTCTATCGGGTTAAGCACTTGGACAACTCGAAAGAGGCAAAATACTCGTAAGAATGTATTGTGAGTGGTTGACAAAAAAAGGACCTGGAGGGATTGGAAACCGTTATTTTTTTTATTTGAATTTTTTAATTTGTGGTATTTTAGCTTTGTTTTGGTCTAACCAGAATATTTTTAGGTGCCGTAGTTATTTTTTTATGATTTTTTTTGTGATACACGAAACTTCAAACGCGATTTTCTCGAAATCAATTATTTTCCCTTGAGGTCCCTTTTTGGTCAACCACTCACATATGACAGTTTACCTACTAGGAAAAAAGTCCCAGAATGTAACAGTGTGACATAAGATGGTGTGACATACCGGGAACAAAAGGGCTAAATCAGACAACTCCATACAGTGGAGTCTTACGTAATTGCACCCCAGGTCAGGTAGTATCAATATAACACAAAATACCTTTTGAATTTGCCTCAAGTTAGACGCTTAATTTTAATTTCAGCTGAAACTCAGAGGTTAAATTACTTGGTTATTAAACAACCTCTTTATTACATTACAAACTTCTCACCGTTAGCAGAATATGCGTTCAAAATTGGTCTTTATGTACTAAGCACTTAGCTCTACCAAAGGCTTTTAAAATGTGCAGAGTAATTTTGGTAATCCCGTTCAGCAACTAACATAATAAAACTCAGTGGATTCAAAAATGGACTCTAAAGCAATTGTGATAAGTTACATTGAACCGCAGGGTTTTGGTAACAATTTAGCCGGCCCTAGAGTGTTACCCGGAACTTAGTTAATTAAATTCGTGTTCTCTTTCCACTTCAATTTTGACAGCGAGATTAGGGGTGAATTTACATTGGACTATAACGGTAACGACACAGTAGTTTACGACTATAGCAAACAGTGTGTGACCAAAAAGACAAGACAAAAGACAAAGACAAAAGACAAAAGATATTTATTTGTGAAGCATGAGTTCATGAATAGGATGGTTAAAAAGATATTAGTTCTGTACATGCTCTGCCTAATGAGGCGTACAAATGATGAAAAAGGCACCACCAAGTAATAATTATAAAATATAAAATGTCACCATATTCAAATTAAAAATTTCCAGAATATTAAAATAGGATGTCAATTTAAAATACAATTAATGGATATAATAGAAATAGGAAAAAAAATATATATATAAGTATGAATTATTATAACATGTCACATTGTGTAAAAAGAACCGAATAAATGTCAATTTAAAATACAAATTATATTAGAATGTCAGTCAATATCTTAGCTGAAATTGTCATCTATCATGAATTCTGTAATATTATAGTATATTTTATGTTCTAACAGACACTTCAATTTGGTTTTAAAATTACTCGTACTTAATTCTCGCATTTCCTTCGGTATTTTATTATAAATTACTGGTCCCATACAAAATATGCTTTTGTGTAACAGCGCAGTATTAGCTTTTCTGACACAGACTCTACTTTTGTCTCGCTGTGTGCGATTGCTGACCACTGAGAGTGGCGGGAACAGATTAGGGTTCGTTTTGACGAAGACAGCCACTTCTTAAATGTAAATACAGGGCAATGTAAGTATTTTAAATTTTTCAAAATACGGTTTACAGCTGTCTGTGGTTTTCAGACCAAACATTGCTCTTATGCACCTTTTTTGTACCTTAAAGACACAGTCTCTGTCCGTCGAGTTGCCCCAAAAGATTACACCGTATCTTAATATTGAAGCAACCATTCCATGATAAGCAGTCCGAAGTGCTTCTGGCTTTATTTTGGTCGAAAGTTTGTGTAGCGCGAAAGACGAAGAGCTAACTCTTTTACATACTGTCTCAACATGTGCTTTCCAATTTAGTTTATTATCTATCGTTAGCCCTAAAAATTTTGTCACTACTACTTCTTCTATTTTTTGGTCATTATATTGAATTTTAAGGTCAGATGGTATAATTCTCTGACTGAAGTGCATTCGTTTTGTTTTGCTCGGATTAACTTTAAGATTATTATTATCTAGCCGTGTTATTATTAATTTTAGAGCTTCGTTAATATTACTTTCGTAATTATTTGGGTGAAATGCATCACTATTTATAGTAACTGTGCTATCGTCAGCAAAAAGGGACATTGGATAAGCTGTAGACCTGGGTAAATCGTTTATATATATTATGAAAAGGAGCGGACCGAGGACGCTTCCTTGAGGAACGCCGTAATTAATTGTGCGTCCATTAGAAATGTAGGACTCTTTTTTTTTTTTGTTCGAATGTGAATTTCTGATATTTCTGTGTATTGTACTCGGTCAGTGAGATAAGATTTTATAAGTTCGGTCACATTACCTCTAATGCCATATGCAATGAGTTTATTGAGCAGGGTAGAGTGATCAACGTAGTCAAATGCCTGCGTCATGTCCATTTAGATCGATGTAACAGGATTTTTTTTGTCAACATTTTCCATTACTACGTTTAAAAAATCATACATACATACATACATACATAAGCTCACGCCTGTATCCCAGAGGGGTAGGCAGAGACCAGGGACTGCCACCTGCCACGATCCTGACAAACCACTTTCGCTTCATCGACATTCATTAGTCGTTGCATGCACGCACGCCGGTTTCGGGTACTTTTTATCTTGCCCTTTGCTAATACATCCCCTATTTGGTCGAAGTATGTTCGCCTGGGGCGTCCCTTACCGGCCCTTCCACTCACATTCGCTCGATATATTTGCTTCGTCAGTCGTTCTTCCTTCATCCTCTCCACATGTCCGAACCAACGCAACATTCCTTTCTCAATTCTAGTCACTACATCCTCTTTCAGTCCACAACGTTCTCTGATCACACTATTGCGTATTCTGTCATTCAAAGTAACACCACACATATTTCTCAAGGCCCTCATTTCTACTGCATTAATCCTACTTTCATGATTCTTCTGCCACACCCAAGTCTCGCTACCATACATCAGTGTTGGGACCAGCACACCGTTATGGATAGCCAATCTTGCCCTTTTGGAGATATTCTGGCTACTCACGAAGGAGTGCAAGGCACCATTTACACAATTTCCCGCTTTTACTCTCCTTTCTATATCACCTTCACACTTACCATCCCTTGTAAACAGGCTCCCCAAATAGACAAATTCTTTCACCTGTTCCACCCTTTCATCTCTAATCATTATTTTGCACTCAGTCATGTCATCATCTTTTTCGAAGACCATTACCTTCGTCTTAATCATAGATTGCCATATTGATGGTTTTGTCTTTTCGGAAACCATTTTGTTCATTGGCCAGTGCAGCTTTTCTTTCCAAGTAAGAGTATATTTCTTTGTACAGATATTTTTCGAATATTTTTGAAAATATTGGTATAAGCGCAATAGGTCTGTAGTTTTCCATTAATTCCTTGTTATCTTTTTTTAATAGCGGTTTTACTACAACAATATTTAATCGGCTCGGGAACTTGCCAGCGCTTATACTCAAATTCATTATGTGACTCAGGTGATTACATATTTGAAATGCTACAAATTTTATTACTTTAGTAGACACAGTATCAAATCCAACGCTATTTGTAGGTTTTAGCGATCTAATAATTTGTAATATATCGCAAGGTAAACTGGGGGCTAAGAACATCGAGTTTTTACTCTTTGGGATCTTTAAATCCACTTGTTTTCCTGCACCAGGTATCGGTATAATTTTATCAATAAAAAAGTCATTAAAGGCATTTGCTATACATTTTGAGTCCGTTATATAAGAGTCATTAATATTAATCTTACATATAGAGTCTCTAGGTACAGTCTGTTTTGCATTGTTTATTATTTGCCATGTAGTTTTGGCTTTATTTGATGATGTTTGTATAGCATAATTATTATGGGCTCTTTGTGTTTGTTTTATTACCTTTTTGTATATGCGACTATAGTTTTGGTAGATTTTTTTTGTTGCGTTCATTAGGTTTTTGTCTATAGAGCCAAAGCAGTTCTCTCTTTTTTTTTGAGCATTGTTTTAAACCCCGTGATACCCACTTAGGTTTCTTATTTGTATTTATAGTCACATATTTATAGGGGAAGCAGAGATCGTAAAAAAGCATAAAATCGTCCATGAAACTATCATAAGCTTTATTTGGTTCGGTAGTCTCGTAAATATCCGAGAATGTTATACTACTAATACACTCTCTAAATTTTTTAAGGTTTTCAATACAAATAATCTCTGCGTTTTATACGCCAAAACTTTATTAAACTCATTCTTTTTACTGGACATTTTAAAAGTTGAGCAGTGTGGTCAGATAGTGATAGATCTATAACGTCAGCACTACACCTTTTTCCAAAGTTATGTGCAAAATTATCTATGCATGTCTTACTTACAAGTCTAGTCGGTTCATTTATATTTAGTTCGAGATTATAATTTAATAATGTGTATTCAAATTCAAATGTCATAGTATTACGATTCAAAATGTCAATATTAAAGTCTCCTGCTATTATAATACGCTTCTTACGTTTTTTTGTCAATAATTTTAAAAGTTTTTCTAGTTTTTCCATAAATAGTGACAAGTTGTTGGCTTTTGGTACTCTGTATATACAAGCAATTAATGTGTCACAACTTATCAAGTCTATGGCACAGCACTCAAAGACATTGCTTGTTAAGAGATTTTTTACGTCTGTTAGTTCGTTACATTTCGTGTAGTTTGCTTCTTTTTTTAACGGATATTCGTTGGTGGAATCTCATTTTGTATACTTTTAGTCCGGATCCACATAAGGGTGTTGTGCGTACGAAAGTTTTATAGTTCAAGAATGTCATTTTGTTCTATTATATTTTTGTAATATTAGCTAAAGTCTGTTGGCTATCATAGTGTCACTTTGATATTTACCGCCTCGGCGCGTGGCGGCTTTTCACAAAAGAAATTAAAGGAAGTCGACGCGGCGCAAACACGCCAGTGAATTTGGCTCGCAGCTCGTATCATTCTACTATTATTTAGATCACGCAATTAAAGAAGTAAATCAATCCGCATTTTAGAATGGGTTTATAACAAGATGATCCTGCATCACTTAGGTGATCACCTATTCTAAATACCGGTGGAGATAAATATTCTGATCGAGGACACTTCGAATGATGAAGAGTAGTTTTTTATTTTGTGCTTCATTAGGTATATTGTGTACCATGTTTTTTTCTATTTAAAGTATTTTTGCCGTCTAAGTTTTATTATTGAAATAAATGTTTTTTTACTAAAACCAAGATTGAGTTCGTGTGTACCGACACTTTCTAAGCGAACGGACTTTACATAGCAGGACCATGGAAGAGATTAGCATGGAACTGGCAAGATTCGGTGTGACTCTAAAGAGGTCTATACCTATCCCGACTGTATGCGCTTGCCAAAAAGTACGCAACCTCCTTGCTACATCAAACTTATTCTTTTTAGTACAGATCGTGTTTTGTTTTCTTCCTGTTTAAAAAAATATTTGCGCAAGCAGCCCGCTTCGTCATTTCAAACTACCTAAGTATGGATCTATTTTAAAAGTTGGCATATTTTTATTGCGAGGATTTACAGAAGGGATAAGTCTCTTCACCAACAGTTGACATTTTCATTTCATGGGCTATATATTGAGACTGTATATTGTAACCTACCTAAAGTCTATAATGTAGATAGCTAATGTGGAGGCTAATTAATAAAACGTTTCATATTTATTCACAAAATGGCCTTAGTAAGGGTTCGGCCTTAGTGACGATTCCGTATCGGTTATCGTCTTACTAATGTAAAACCGGCCTTCCGCTTAATGCAATAGAGAAGCGCTTTGACTGCCTCATTGGTCTAGCCGCTAAGACGCTTACTTACCAAGACAGAGATCGTGGGTTCGATTCCCACTGGGGGCCGCCGTACGGTTTACTAATGTATTGCCAAAAATCGTTTCCCAAAGTATTACTTCCCAAACTATTTTCCGCAAATTATCACTTGGCAAAAAAACATTTCTCAAAACAACTTAAAGCAAATAAACAGTTAGCAAAAGTTATTATGGCAAGTTATTGTTTACCAAATAAATACTTGGTCAAAATTCATTTTACCAAAGAGGCAACAAGAGGCAAGGTAAGAACGCATCAAAGTCGAGTCTGTTTTCGATCTTACATAGAGAACCTAACGCTCCGACGCGCTCCGCTTCGCTACGCGCGTCGTCGCACCTATATTTCTGTTGTCACGTATACTTTACATCGCCGACCCCCCGTTCCATTATTTGAAAATAACACTTGCCAAAATAAAACGTTAGCATAATAAACGTTTGTCTTAATAAAACTTGACGCAGTAAAATTATGGGAAATGATAATTTGACCAAATGAATAAAATGCGAAATGAAAACTTGCTAAAGTTTCATTTGGGAAATGAAACTGATGCCATAAGTTTATTGGGAAGTAAAATTTGGCGAAAAATACTTTGGCTAAACGGCGGTATCCCCCGCCGTACATTTATACAAATGGCCTCGGCCTCATGTTTTTAATGGCCTTGCCTAGTTACCAAAGCACAGGGTATCCTAGTTTGGGATCAGGGCCTAGATTCTGCTAATGCATTGTAGTACAATGGCAGTCACACGTCTGCGTCGAATGTGTCTCATTGCCACATCAATTCGATGCGCGCACGCGGATTCCTAATTCTAGGCGTCAATGGAACTAAAAAGCATGTCACGTACCCGACAATGTTACTATAATTGAACTATAATGCACTAACAGAATCGAGGCCCAGGTCAAGTGATTGTGTTGTTCGAAAGGTATTATTATTTATTGCAATCTACATTAAACCCTTATCTACTCTTGCAGGGTCAAATTTATTGACATGTCTGTCTACGAATCATAAAGTGCTCATTTTGCTAAATCCATTAGTATTCATTATTAATTACATTAAAATAAACGTAGCCTCGTATCACAAAAATATTACATGCAATCAAAAAAATTTACATAGAATTACCATAAAAACTACGTATTGTTCGGTCCTGGCGAGCGTCATACACTGCGTTTACCAGCTCGGTGATAGCACGTGAATTCGGCCCGGTTTCAACTTTCAACAATACAATTTATAGTATTGTTGAAAGCCTTTGTACTTAGTATAAAGCTTCCTACACTGCGTATGTCTGTAGTCTATCTATACACACAATACAAAGTACACCAGTCAGGGTATTAACGCAGCCGGTGGAGTGTATAATCCCAGGGGCCTACACGGTAACGTAATTCTTTTTGGATACGTATTGAATGGGTCTGGACCAATATTATGAAAGCTCAGTTTGTAATATTCTTTCCAATAACTCTTAGTCATTTGTAAATTCTGCATATGTATATGTATTGAATGTCATCATAAGTATATTATCTGCTCTCTTTGGCCGTGTGTGTATTCGTATGAGATTTTATTAGTGTTTGTCCTATTGTTATTTATTGTTGTCATCGTGTAAATATATTTTTTTAAGCGTGCTTTTGTGGTTATGTTAATAAATACTTTCTATAAGAGATAAGATGAAAAGATAAGAATATCCCTTATTTCAAAGAAGAAACAAGAGATACTTCTATTGCACTTACATTTAGTAATTAATATAGTACAATGGAGCGGACTTAATCCTATAAGCATTTTGTACGAGTCAACCGCAGGAGGCAAAGGAAAAAATTGGTAGGCGCGCAAAAGAAAATTAATTCAATTGGGAATATTCTACGTATATTTCTTCTTTAAATGTTCTCTGTACCTCCAAACCATTCCTTCCTTAATTCATGTTCCTCTTTCACTAAACAAGGCTCTCTAAATATGAAGGTACTGCAAAACTCTCCTAACTAGAAATCCCCTATTTCGTTACCCTCGTAGTTGAGCCTTGTGTAACAAACTAAACCAGCGACGCAGTGGAAGCAAATCGCACCATTCAGATGCGGAATTCAGTGGAGGTTCATACTCTCTATGAAATATGGTATTTCGAATAAATTCTCGGACACACGTATTACAACTGCAATTCAAGGGGATAAACGGTGTTTCAATTCATATTAAGCTGCTCAATGCTCATAGACTCGAGCATATAATTGTAGTGAGAATTCTCTCGTAGTTCCATTACAGGTGTACGTTACTGAAAGCACATTGACGCTAGTATTAACATAAAATAAGCGGAGGGTGCAATTCATCTTTACGGTGCATTAGGTTTTTAGGTTTAGTTATAATTTAGCCAGCGTAGTACACACATTAACAATAAACAGATAGATAGATAGTTAGAATATTCTTTATTGTATGTACACCAGGAATTACACATGAAAATTGACAATAGCATAGTACAGTACAATTGGCGGCCTTATTACTAAAAGTAATTTTTTCCAACAACCATTGATGGAAAAGGATAAAAAAGCTAAATTACGGGTACCTAGTCGGTGCAACTAGACAATATTAAACAGTTGTAACGGTACTAACATTTTTTTATTTGATATATATTTTTAAAGCTATATTAAAATTATAATACCTGTAATTAGCTTATAGTTGTTACTTTGAAGTTATTATGTAATCTAAGCTGTTGGTTTTCCGTGTACTAGAAAATAAATAAATAAAAAATATATTTTACCGGACGCCCCAGCGTATTAGTGTGTTAACCTTTTTACACCATTTTTTTCATTCCTGCTCATTCTGTCTATAATTTTTAAATTAAAATAAAAAATTACGTCACCCATTTCACCTTTTGACCAGATCACGACCCGTACACTTGCTAATTATATATAATTATTACTCGATTCGATTCGATTCGATGGACTTGTACAGCACATTATCATATTATTTAATCCCGCTCAGTGAGGTTATTTAAAACATCTTTGATTGGTACGAACATCGCTCAGTAGCAATAAAAAAAACCGGCCAAGTGTGAGTCGGACTAAAACAACCTAACAAACCTCATCGAAAAACACCTGAACCAAAGGTCCCCAGCACGCTGCACCGGCTAAAGATTCTTTGACCAAAAAATGTGTAACACCCCACCTACCTAGCTAAAGATCCCCCATACTTACTACTGCCTTAACACCGCTGTTTCCTGAAGCTGAAACACCACCGCTCCAGCCTGCCCTCCTTCAGTGCTACCATTGCTCGTCTTAGGTAAGATTCTTTCATAGCAGATTACTAAATAATAAATGAGTACCTATCTAAGCTTCCTACCTACTATTCCAGCTCTGTGTAAGTTAAGTGTGTACTATGTAAAAGAGCAATTCAGGAGTACCTAAAATCTCAGTTAATATAAATCTTTGGCCAAAATGTGATCGTCTAGCCTAACTAATAGGACCTAAAGTTGTGAAATAGTAACCAGGTACTTTTCAGGAACGTTAAGGTTGTCCATTAAGCAGTAAAACAACAGAACAGAGTTAAAAGAATAATCTATTTATTTATCTAAATTATTAGAAATATTTACATATGTGATTTAAAACAGTTTTAGTGATCATAATTTAACACAGATTATAAACCAGTATTTGTTAACACTTAGTTTAGGTAGATATTTATTTATATCTTTTATACATATTTGTTGGAATATAAGTTTTGTATAATTTGAACAAAACACATAATAATATTGAATGGAGGTTTTCCACACAATATCAGTTAGGCATATTGCCCGCTTATTGGTTTATTATGAACAAATGAATGTATGTCAATTTTTCACACACAATATTAGTTAGGCTTATTGCCTGCTTATTGGTTTATTTTGAACAACTTATTGTATGTCAATTTTTCACACACAATATTAGTTACCAGGCTTCTTGCCTGCTTATTGGTTTATTCAGTTAGGGTTTATTTAAGTATTTGGTATATTTTTGGTTGGTTTGAGTTGGTTGTTTTAGACTCTACCTAACAAGTTACTTTACATGTAAATGACTTCAGCGGCTTGCTAGATAAAACCTGTGCTAAACTGTCTGTTTGCTGGTTTTCTACCACGCCAAACACCAGTTCCTGACCACCGTGCGTGCCATGTTCAAGACCTGATCCATAGTGAGGAAAGAACATGGCAAAGAAACTCACCGTTCGATCAGATATGACCTACTTCTACAATGAGATTAAATGTTTGGATTTGATGCAAGCCAGTTCATTTACCTCTTGACAAAATGCAAAACAAATAATATTTAAATATTGCAATGTTAGTATGTAGGAGAAGCCTACTCAACATTCAGTACTGTAGAGCACAGCAATCCAGACATAAATCTGTCTTTACTAGATTTACTTCTGAGCCCTGAGCATGATCCAGAGAGCTACCTTGAACAAATCGATGTAGTCCAATCCATTGGCATGGACCTGCCCACGAGCCCGCATTGCTTCAGCCCTGATTTGCCAAGCCATCCCGCCAAAACGCTACCCAAGCTTTACCATTTTCAAAGCTGAAATTCTTAATATTTGTTGCTGTAACTACATTACCGACACACTAGGATACTTTTATTTGCTTTTATATTAGTTTGATCTAGATTTAGATGAAATTAACTCACCCTAATCTAGATAGTCTTTTGTTTCCGAGAGCGTCTCCCCCCCCCCTCCCTCGCCGCACACCCTGTTACCACCCCCGCTGACATCCTCCACTTCGGGTTTCTATGTATTTCTATCAAAACTCTTCTTAAGAGCATTTTATATAATTTTATTCTCTATTTATGTAATAGGTATTTTGAATACTTTACTGGATTTTTATTCAATAGTTTTGGTAATTTAAGCCTTTCTAAAATATGTATAATTAATATTCGTTATAGATTTATTAGTTTTTAGTAGATAACATTAAAAATCTCCTACGAGCCCCTCCTTGTTATATCTACAGATTCGTACTTGACTGAACTTTCTTTTTAGTTTATTTTTTTCTGCAGTTACGTAAGCATTGATATATTGCCATACAGCCAACGTCTGCCAAACGTTTTTATTTGATTTAGAAGCAATCGTTTAAAATGAGGAATTGTCGAAATCAGAATTAAATGTAGGAAAATGTTGAAACTCAATGTTTTAAATGGGGGGAAAATCTTTGTTTGATTCTTTTTGATGGAAACTCTAGTACTACAGCAAATCTTTGCTTTTATTGATTTTTGTATGAAACAAAGCATTATTATATTCCCCTACATTTGTGAATAAGTGGCGGCCGCATTGCAAAGGCAGTGTGGACCGTCACAGATGCCCCAGAACGGCAGTCAAGCGCACGGTCCCTCAACCGGCGCCCCAACTTCCTAACAGTTTTAGGTTGATGTTCTCTCGACTCTACTGTCAGCAACTTGTCCCAATTTCGTAGGACTATAATAATTCAGTTTACAATTAGCTTCCCTACCTGTTCATCTGTTGGTTAATCGGCTGTCATCATCAACTTATTATGTCCCCACCGAGGGCCACGGGTCTCTTCCCTGAGGAAGTATAGGCCATACTCCACCAGGCGGCTAAGTCCGGATTGGTGGAGGCTTGTAAGACTAGTGGCTGGTCTTACTGTCAGAAGTTTTCAAGTCGCCCTAAGGCCTCGGACTTGGCTTAACGACTGCCGACGGCAGCCGGCACCAACTGCTTAACGTGCCTTGCGAAGCACGGAATCGCTCGGAAAAAATGCCACTAGCGTGAGTCATAGACGGTGACCCATCCATGGACTGAACGCGCCGTAAGTTGCTTAACCTTAGTAATCGTTTAAGATCACTGAGGCAGCCTAGGCTACGAGTGATTCAATACCATAATAAAATCCATCGACAGTACAGCCTTTTCATGTAGCTCCCTCAACCTACAGAGTGAAATCGTGTAAGGCTGGCTACCAATAACGAGTCCATATAAAATCTTTATGTAAAAGCTAAATCACCGACTGCCAAAAACACGTAGATTTTTAGGATGTAGGTTTTAAGAAATCTAGCACATAAAAATCTCTTGTGACTGTGTTTGTTATTGAACTCTACCGAAACGGCTACACCGATTTTTATAAATTTTTCTTTTCTAGTGTGTCTGAGAATAGGTCGTTGACTCATTAATATGACTAAACAACGTTTGCAGAGTCAAATACGCTATAAGTTTTAGAAAATGCTATTACAGTGAGTTATAAAGAATTCACATACATACATAAGCTCGCGCCTGTATCCCAGAGAGGTAGGCAGAGGACCAGGGACTGCCACCTGCCACTATTCTGACAAATCAATTTCGCTTCATCGACATTCATTAGTCGTTGCATGCACACACCTCGATTTCGAGAATCTTTTATATTGCCCTTTACTAATCATCATCAACCCATTATGTCCCCACCAAGGGGCACGGGTCTCTTCCCTGAGGAAGGTATAGGCCATACTCCACCACGGGGGCCAAGTCCGGATTGCTGAAGGTTTGTAAGACTAGTGGCTGGTCTTACTGTCAGAAGTTTTCAAGCCGCCCTGAGGCCTCTGACATGGCTTAACGACTGCCATCTATTGACGGCAGCCGGCACCAACTGCTTAACGTGCCTTGCGAAGCACGGAACCGCTCGGAAAAATGCCACTAGCGTTAGTCATAGACGGTGACCCATCCATGGACTGAACGCGCCGTATGTTGCTTAACCTTAGCGATCGTTTAAGATCACTCAGGCAGCCCAGGCCGTAGCCTGCCCGTAAGCGAGCGCCTTTACTAATACATCCCAAGAATTCCCATCAAGAATTTAGTTTTAATATTAAGTTAAAAAAAATCTTAACAATCGTGGACCAAATGTTGAACGTCTTAAAATTTATTTTTATTCAATTTAATACTTTAATATTATCGAGTCTGGGTATTTAACCTGCTATAAAAAAAAGTTTTGATGTTCTATTAGATAGAAAAAAAATCCATGGTTTTACTTTTTTTTAATACGGCCGCTGCTTAGTGAACTTAGAAGCCTATTATATCTTTATTCCGAATACACTTACTTCTTTTTTTTATATTATAAGTTGATCGATTCGCGCTTAAAATTTGCACCCAATGAAACATTCAAAAACAAAAAGGATCAACATTCTCCTTGTATTGACAATACCATGTATCAATGTCAACACCACATAAACCTTTACCTACATGCATGGATTCTGTACATACATGGATTATGTTATGGCCAACATTGCAACAGAAATGTATAGATTATCTGCTGTCGACTGTTACATTTGCGAGAAACAGCTCCCTTTGCTTTAGCCGTAGTCGGACAAAAAACAATGGAAACTCCTTAATCCTGTCCATGTCATGTACAAAATGAAACATGTACTTTAAATTTTTGTCAGACGAAACAACGGTAAACGGGTTTGATTGAAAGCAAGCTTTCAGCTTATTTTCATTTTTTTACAAACGGCCACTCGGCATTTTTGATATACAGTGAAAAACCTTGTGATTTCGAAAGTTTGGTGTGTTCTGTTTTTCTATATTTTTAATGTCTTTGCCTTGTTTTTAATGTTTATCTTAGCACAGGGTATCCTAGTTTGGTATAACAGGCGTGATTGCGTTGAGTGGAAGATATTATTATATTTTACTAATAATAATAATAAACTCACCCCCGTTATCCCCGAGGACCCCCTCAGAGGTCCTCGGGGACACCAATCACTAGAACTGGGCCACGTTTTGCCGAGTTTATTAGGTCATATTAGGTATTTTACTATTTAGAATAGAAGGAAGTTTTACAATACTTTCCAATATTAAATATTGGAAAGTTTATTTGTGCGAGTCAATATTTTACCCGGTAGACATATTTGTGGTTCACAGGAGAGAGAGGGTTGGGGTGATCGTGTTGTCTAATTAATCCGATTAAAGTTTGCATTCCGTTTTGACGCGTAACGGTACATTTTTATTTTTGTTGCAAAGTCTCAAAGTATGTGAGTAAAATTTATGCTTTAAAAATCGATCTACGGTCCACCGTACGCTTAATTCTATAGATACTTGTAGGACTAATGCAGGCCGGGTTTTAAGAAGAAGAAGAAAATCATTTATTATACCAACAAGACACACCACAGAAATAAAATAAAAAGACAATAAAATAACCACTTAGAATAACATTAAACTAAGCGTTACTTAACGCAACAGACAAAAAAAATAAACGAAAACCTGACATGTAGGTAGTCTTCGGTGTGTCTGGGTTGCCACAAAAGGCAACTGACTTACCCCCAGTTTCTCGTACGCTAACAAGCTGTTAATCTACTGTTGACAGCTGTAAATATTTTTTTCTGTATGCACTTTAGCAAAATTACAGCTGTTAACAGTAGATTAACAGCTTGTTAGTATACGAAAAACTGGGCGTCAGCATTGTTCTGAGAGTATGAATCCTAATTTAAGGCTTTATTGCGATTGGGTTATGTATTATTTATTTAATAAATAAAAAGAGACTTTAGAGTTATCTAATCGATTCGATTCGATCTACATCGATCGAGGTTAATGTGCTGTGGACTATAATAGATCTATGAAAAGTTTACATTATATCCCTGATGGCTGGTGGTAAAACAATAAAGTTCGAAGTTCAACTTTTACAGAAGGAAGTTTGGATATCAAATTCAAATATTTTTATGTATAATCCAAATAGAACATTTACTTTATGAACGTCAATGTTGTCAATGTTGTTATTGTCTTAACAATATCTAGATGATTTATTTAAGAAATTATATTTTTTGTCGACTACGTTACCCTTTGCTGTGTGGTGTCGGCCTAGAGAATAGCACCAACCCAACTCGTCCCGCGGGTGTCGTAAAAGGCGACTAAGGGACACAAAACCGGGGGGTGGGCAGCAGCGCCTCCTGCAGTACAACTCTACCGCACTGCGATCCCCAACCCGCATGCCCAGCGTGGGGATTATGGGCATTACCCCCAATGATGGCACAACCTAGGAAACGGCCCCTAGTTCCCGGCCGCCTCGCTATTCCTGGCCATCGTGGCAGCGGCCATGGTAACGGCGGGGTAGGGGGTGCTAAGAATCACCGGGCTACCTTAGGCTGCCACAAACAACTGACCCTGGCAACGTTCAACGGACGCACTCTGAGGCTTGACCATCATCTAGCGCAGTTGGAAGTGGAGTTAGAGAACATTAAATGGCATGTTCTGGGGTTATGTGAAGTCCGTAGAGAGGGGGAGGACACCGTAACCCTAGACTCGGGCCATCTTCTCCATTTTCGCGAGGGTGATAAAACATCCCAGGGTGGCGTAGGTTTCCTCGTCAATAAGGCCCTCTCTAACAACGTTGAAGAAATCTCTAGTGTGTCGACCAGGGTAGCGTACCTGATCCTTCGGCTGTCCAAGCGTTACAGCATGAAGGTCATTCAGGTTTACGCACCGACCTCGGCACACTCGCATGATGAAGTTGAGGATATGTACGAAGACATATCCAAAGCCTTACATAACACCACGAAGGCTCACTTCAACGTTGTTATGGGGGACTTTAACGGCAAGGTGGGAACCCAGAGTGGCAACGAGTCCCGAATAGGCCCGCATGGTTATGGAGTCAGGAATCACAGGGGGCAAATGCTTGTCAACTTCCTTGAGAAAGAGGAACTATTCTTGATGAACTCTTTCTTCAAGAAACAGCCTCAAAGGAAGTGGACATGGCAAAGCCCCGATGCTGTGACCAAAAATGAGATCGACTTCATCATGACGGATAGCAAGCATATATTCACAGATGTCTCAGTGATCAACAGGTTTAATACCGGATCTGATCACCGACTTCTCCGAGGCTCTCTGAATATCAACTTGAAGCTTGAGAGAAACCGTCTGATGAAGTCCACGCTCCGACCAAACCCAATCCAAATCATGGCGGGCACCGAGAAGTTCCAGCAGCTTCTCCGGAATAGATTTGTTGCCTTGGAGCCCACCGACGACGCTGACGAGACCCTACACAATCTGGTCGTAACTCTTAGGGACGAGGGCATCAAGTTCTGCAAAACGCAGCGGACAGGCAAGAAATCCAAACTCTCGGCTGAGACTCTCCGGTTACTGACAAAAAGACGGGAAACCACCCAAGCGACTTCGTCAGAGAGGTCAAACCTGAACAAGCAAATTGCGAAGATGGTACGGCGCGACCTTCGGAGCTCCAACACACGCCTCATTGAAGAGGCAATAGAGCAAAACCGAGGGTCCAAAGTATTCACTCAGCAGCTTGGCAGGAGCCACCTGACGAAGCTTACAACGCACGACGGGAGGACCGTATTGTCGAAGCCGGAGATCTCCGCCGAGATAGAGGATTTCTATGGCCGATTATACGCTGCACATGCTTCTTATTCCCAACGAGACGACCAAGATTCCAGAGCCACCCTGACGCGCCACTACACCGACGAACTGCCTGACATCAGTCAAGACGAGATCGTGCTAGCTCTGAGGCAGCTTAAAAATGGAAAAGCCCCCGGTGAGGACGGAATAACATCAGAGCTTTTGAAAGCTGGAGGAGCCCCTGTTATACAGGAATTACAAAGGCTCTTTAACGCCGTCCTTCACAGTGGGAGAACTCCAAAGGCATGGAGCGAGAGTTTGGTGGTGCTCTTTTTTAAGAAGGGTGACAAAACTCTTCTTAAAAATTACAGACCCATCTCGCTCCTGAGCCATGTCTATAAGCTGTTTTCACGAGTGATCACGAATCGTCTCGCCAGGAGACTCGACGAGTTCCAGCCGCCGGAACAGGCCGGGTTTCGCGGAGGATATGGCACCATAGACCACATTCACACAGTGAGGCAGATTATACAGAAGACCGAAGAGTATAATCAGCCCCTGTGTCTTGCTTTTGTGGACTATGAGAAGGCCTTTGACTCTGTCGAAACCTGGGCTGTTCTGGAATCCTTACAGCGATGCCAAGTAGACTGTCGTTATATCGAGGTGTTGAGATGTCTGTACGAAGCCGCCTTCATGAGTGTCCAAGTACAGGGCCAGCAGTCTAAACCTATCCAACTGCGTAGAGGAGTACGACAGGGGGATGTTATATCCCCGAAACTGTTTACAAGCGCGTTGGAAGACATGTTTAAGACGCTGGACTGGAAAGGAAAGGGCATTAACATAAACGGCGACTACATCTCGCACCTGCGATTCGCAGACGACATTGTCTTAATGGCGGAGTCGCTAGAGGAGCTGAACCAGATGCCGGCCGGCCTAGCTTCAGCCTCGCGACGTATCGGTCTTGGCATGAATTTGGATAAAACCAAAGTCATGATCAATGGCCACATTGATCCAATACCGGTCGTCGTAGAAGGTCACCTTCTCGAAATCGTTTCCGAATACACTTACCTCGGGCAGATTCTGCAGTTAGGTAAAAACAATTTCGAGAAGGAGGCCAAGAGGAGGATCCAGCTGGGCTGGGCAGCGTTTGGGAAACTACGTCGAGTCTTCTCGTCATCCATACCGCAATGCTTGAAAACGAAAGTTTTCAATCAGTGTGTCCTACCTGTTATGACCTACGGAGCCGAGACATGGACACTCACGAAAGGGTTGGTCCACCAGTTTAAAGTCGCTCAGCGAGCTATGGAGAGAGCTATGCTCGGAGTTTCTTTGAAGGATAAGATTCGTAACGAATACATCCGACAGAGAACCAAAGTTATCGACATAGCTCAGAGAATTAGCAAGCTGAAGTGGCAGTGGGCTGGCCATATTTCGCGAAGAACCGACAACCGCTGGGGTAAACGTGTTCTTGAGTGGAGACCGCGACTCGGCAAACGTAGTGTAGGACGCCCTCTAACCAGGTGGGATGACGATCTGCGAAGGACTGCAGGCAGATGCTGGATGCGGCAAGCTGAAGACAGGGCGCTATGGCGCTCATTAGGGGAGGGCTATGTCCAGCAGTGGACTAATATAGCCTGATGATGATGATGATGATGATGATGACGTTACCCTAAAAATTTAAGCATCGAAATGAGAACCCCCTCCTTTCTTTAAGTCGGTTGATGTTTGTTTACGCGGTAAAATATGAATGAAATTTCTTTCATCTATGCCCGTTGTATAACCTCTGAACATTGTCTTCCATTTAGTTTAATTCAGTGCCCCCTCATTTCAGCATTCCTTACAGGTGGCATCTTTGCTGTCTACCAGCGTAACATATTTTTGCGGTCGCAATGTTCGCTTCACCTCAATTTTGTGTAATAAACGTGGCTGCGATATAAATTAATTAACGTCTGCTCCTCTCCTTTGTTTCAGAGTTATTCGGGGCACAAAGAACACACAACACATATATCTCATAGCTGTTGTGAAGAAGAGGTAAGTCCATTTTAATTTACTAAAGAAAGGTCGGCTTGTACCAACGCTATTTGACAACATCATTTGAAGCTATGTTTATCCAGGGTAAGTAAGTTAGGCAAAATAAAAAACATACTTGTGTTTTTCTAAAGTTTATTTTGAGAACGGGGGCTGCGGGTCTGATTTTTTATTTTATTATTAAGTACCGCTGTACCCGTTGAGGAGCTCACGCCCAACGGGGACAACGGGCCTGATTTTTATTTATTTTCTTATGGTACCGCTGTCCCCGCTTAACGGGGACAACGGGACTACAGGATCTTAAACGATCATGAAGGTATATCACTAACGCTAGTGGCATTTTTCCGAGCGGTTCCGTGCTTCGCAAGGCACGATAAGCAGTGCCAGCTGCCGTCAATAGATGGCAGTCGTTAAGAGGGAACATCACGGGCTAGAGAATTGAAAAATAGGTATTTGTAAAATCTATATATAATAGTCGCGCGATGCCCGAAGAAGCGAGCTATCAATGTGTGAATGGGACTGTCAATGTGTGCTTGGCACGCCCGCCGCGCCGCACACGCCGCCACCGCCGCCCGCCACGCTCGCGAGCGGGCCGGGCGTAGTCTGCAAGTTGATTTCGTTCGGCGGCGTGTGCGGAGTGTTGTTTCGTCTTATTGTTTTACCTACCTGCGTTTGACTATAGCTATTACTTACTGGACATTTTATTTTGTGGAGCTCAGTCTTACTTTACGAAAAAATTAAAAGAGACGATGTATTTTGGCAGAAAATTGATCCGATATTAGAAACTTTTTATATCGATTGTCTGTTACCAGATCGAAAAATAATCCGCTCGTTTTTTATAGATCCAAGTTCATTATTGATCCGATTCCCATTTCATTCAATATCCGTTTCAACCAATCCCCATTTTTCCATTCCCGCGACGGTCGTATACGGGTCAATCTCAAAAGTGCGCTACAATTAAAAAAGAAAATCTCACATTAATTTATGCCACTTTTCTTCGGCAAATCTTTAAGATAGACCTATATACAATAATTCAAAAATATTAATAATAGTAATATTATATAAAATATTATAATATATTATTTAATTGACGAAAACTCATAATATTTCTAGTACGAGTTAAATCTATTTGTACTGATTGCTTAGAATAACCGCAGTAAGTACCCCAGTTACTGCTTTAATACTAAGTATTCCATACATTCGATATCTATATTTTGTATGAAATTACGTGTCACTTTGGGGTAAAAAAAACTAAGATGTTAACTAATAAGCATAATTTAAAAGATAATATAGTGAGACATCTATACTTACAAACCTTGAAATGTAGTAAATTACTTAAAGTTTTCTTCTAGAAGGCTCTGAAAGTACGTAGTTAAAGTGAATACCGTTTAATTTCCCGAAGCCTACAAATATGCTACAATTCAATCTTCAGGAGCCATTACAATATTTGTTACTTTTTATTGAGTTAATATGAAAAAAAAAGTGCCAAAGAAATTATGCAATTTGAACCATTTTCTGAGAATAACCCTGAGTTTGCTTGCCGTACTGAATCGACAAAATCAGAGGCCTTAGGGCGGCTTGAAAACTTCTGACAGTAAGACCAGCCACTAGTCTTACAAGCCTCCACCAATCCGGACTTGGCCCCCGTGGTGGAGTATGGCCTATGCCTTCCTCAGGGAAGAGACCCATGCCCCTCGGTGGGGACATAATGGGGTTTGATGATGATGATGATATCTATATCTACACACTAAAGGTAATAAAGGTTAGTAGTTTAGAAGTTAACAAACAATAATCGCTACTACAAAGTAATTGTAGCATTAAGTTTATTAATTAGATCCGGGTCGAGGAAGCAAATGTCTGGAATCCCAAGTCACATTTTAATTAAAACTTTATTATCTCTAACACCGTCCCTTTTCATTAGGTACCTTAAGCAATTTACTGTGAATTAGCCCACAATAACTCATGTTGCGACTACGGGGAAATTAAGAAAGTTATCTCTGCGGGAACCTCTTGAAATCGCCAAAAAACGTCCCCTGAATTAATATTAAGAGAAGAGAAAAGCGTCGTAATTTTCACGGAGCAACTTTTTATTAGGGGGAGGAAATAAAATCAACAATATATGAAGTCCCATTTAGGTTACTAATAAGTTACTGATGTTCATTTTCCCTTTGTTCCGTCGCCGGTAACTTCGGAAGAAAGTTAGGCGGCCGCGGGGTTCGCGTCGCCAATACTAATTCGTTGATGGTTTACCAAACGGGTAAAGCCATTGATGTAGTAGGTAGGTCGATTCTAGTCGGTATAGAAACCCTTTAGAATGAACAACATGCCACGTCTAAGTGTGATGTATGCACTACACCAGGGCCTAGATTCTACTAATGCATTGTAGTACAATGACAACTGCTTGAACATGGCGATTTAGTTTCATTGCCGCTTCAAGTCTACGCGCGCACATTATATCAAACATTCTAGAAGTCAGCGGTGGTGGCGTAGTGGGGTTCACCCTTGCTTCTCGATCATGAGAGTCTGGGTTCGAACCACGCATGTACCAATGACTTTTAGTTACGTACATTTGTTTGTACAGCAACACCATTCGCTGATAAATTGTGCCCGGATAACGGCGACAGGCTTGCCACTTGTCACGTTTGGGACCTAATAAACTCGGCAAAACGTGGGTCCAGTTCTAGAGACTGGTGCCCCTGCCTACCCCTTCGGGGATAACGGGCGTGAGTTTATTATTATTATTATTTTTATTATTTTTAGAAGTCAATGGTATGAAAAAACACGTCACATGACCCGACCGTCTAACTGTCATCGTACTATAATGCACTAACAGAATCGAGGCCTTGGGCCTCCATTTTCCAATATAAGAAAAGTATTTTCAGCGAAATAATGTATGTAAAGGTTTTCAGGTCTTATGTTTTTTCAATAATCCCTTATGGTTATTGGTGTATCATGAGTAGTTAATCATGTCCGTTGATTCCAGAGGTCGTTGCTTTGAATCCCGGCATGTACCAACCACTTTGTTTTCTAGATTGCGTACGTTTCTTAATTAGTTTAGCAGTACCACTGGCTAAGTTAATAGGAAAATTTCGTGAGGAGCCTGAGGTTCCTACTAAGGCCGGTTTTAGAGTCACGCTGACACTCAGCGCTGACAGGCTAATGTACTACATCCTAAGGAGCGTTTTAGAAAAACGCCGACCGTTCAGCGCTGACCAGCCATTATTTTGTCGATCAGCGCTGACGTTCAGCGCGTGGTCGAATCAGCGTGACTCTAAAACCAGCGTTATGCACCTCAGAGCTTCCTGCTTGACTTCTACTTAACAATAGGGGTTTGGGATGTTCACATACCTCATCGCTTAAAATTGCCAATCTGTGGTGGGCACTGTCTGTCTGACAGAAGGACTATGCCATAAGTGGGACGTGTAATTGCTTTTAGCAATGAAATCGCCATCGCCAATTGTACTGTGTATCTTTGCAATTTTTTACGTCATAATGAACATTATACGCGGTGAACTACAAAGAATATTCTTATCTTCTAATATTGCAGTCTTTACACGTCCCACTGTAGAGCAGAGGCCTTCTCTCGGAGATATAGTGTGGGTTTAATCAATTCGCGTGCCCCCCGCGATTTGGCGATTTCAAGCGATGAGATAATGTGAACACTATACGACTTATAAGAGCTGCACTGTTAGGTACAATAGCACATCGACTATGTAGTTATATGTATTGCTCGGCTTAAAGTTTACATCGAGTTCATTTGCGTGCTTTGAGATTGTTAATAGAGCCTCCAATTCCTCTCCCGAAAACAATAAAACAGCGCCGCGCCAGTGTCGTATTTTTTCAGGCTGACCATCAAAATTAACTGGCCCTCAGTTTGTCGCGCAAACTTGCGCTAAAAGCATTCCCTTCACGGCTTGTTTGCTAAAAGCCACCACTGCTTGGGCAGACGCAGAAGGTCAATATGGTGCAATCCACAGCACATCATTTATGCATACACTTTACTGTCGCAGTAAATTTACGGGCGACTAAACCACTGACCACTAGTTTAATCGAACTAAAATTCTTGATTTACAGTGAGTTAAACTCACTAATAGACATTCCCGTAGCCTATACCGTCCATAGATGGCAGCCGTAAAGCCAAGTCAGGGGCCTTAGGGCCGCTTAAAAACTTCTGACAGTACAGTAAGACCAGCCACTAGTCTTACAAGCCTCCACCAATCCAGACTTGGCCCCCGTGGTGGAGTATGGCCTATATCTTCCTCAGGGAAGAGACCCATCCCCTCGGTGGGGACATAATGGGTTGATGATGATGATGATGATTGGATGCGAAATTCGCATACGAGTGAAATTTCGGCGGAAGTCCAATCTAAAAGTCATATGTCCACGAAAGTTACGCGCGTGTCTTACTCTACTGTCAGCAACTTATCCCTATATCATAGGACCAATAATTCAGTTTAACATTAGTTTCCCTAACTGTTCATCTGTTTGTTAATCGGCTATGTCATCATCAACGCATTATGTCCCCACCGAGGGGCACGGGTCTCTTCCCTGAGGAAAGTATAGGCCATACTCCACCAAGGGGGCCAAGTCCGGATTGGTGGAGGCTTGAGAGTGGCTGGTCTTACTGTCAGAAGTTTTCAAGCCGCCCTAAGCCCCTGACGTAGCTGAAACCTACATCCATTCTTATCATCTGCCTACTTATTCTCACCAGCATTTTAGTTGTTAGCATTTTGTCAGCCTAATTTTGTAAGCTAGAGAGTCCGAGCTTTCTGTGGGGTGTTTGAATTCGGTTCCCGCAAATTACACTGGCAAAGTAAAGTTTATGCTCAATGAGCAGGGTAGCTTTTTGAGTGCGGCGACCCGCTGGAGTAAATTGCGCTGTAAACCGCGATCACTTAGAATATGAAAAAAGAAGTAAACCTACTACTACGATCTTAAGAAATAATTTTTAAAATGGCAAGTTTTTTTTAGATCGTAGGTACATAAAGAGTATAGTCTACGCTGCTCCATTCTGAAGTTTTGACTGTGAATTCGTTCAACATTTTGAGGGATTTTGAGGGAGCGTTCTTTCATTGTCTAAAACAGTATTATAAGATTTTCATGTAGATTTATAATGTATGGTGTAAAAAAAACGTAAGGTAAAGGTCCCAAGGAAGCGGCTAGCATTAACATTTAACATAATATAACAGTCATTTACATACAAGCACATACATTGCTTCTGGCCCCACACTAGGATACCCTGTGTCGTGGGAACCAGAAACAGCGACGTCACAAACATTACATTACAAGTACAGTGACATTCAACAAACAGAATGTAAATTCTTTACGTTGAAACATTTTTCAAATTTCTGAATATTAATCTAATCTATTTTTATCTACTACCTCCTGATATACATGTACTCTACTACCCGATATAAGAAGTTATTTAACGATTCCACTAAAACAAGCCTCAGAAGCAGTTTATTTAATCTGTGTTTACGGGTTTCTTTGTAAAAGCTCCACCACAGACTAATTAATACGGCGTCTCTTATCGAGTGTTTTAAGGAATCGCGTTTTTTATAAATAAGACCGAATCTGCGAGAAATCCGAAAGAAAGGCGAAATCTATCACACAGCCACAGATTATTACCGGCACCCCGACATTTTATCTGTGGCGAAAAATATCACCTTACTAATGAGCAGAACTGTGGGGTAGAAATACGACCGCTTCTACTGAGTGAGACCGACTGACTTTTGCTTGGTCCTCATTTGTCCGAAGTATTTGACCGGAGTTATTTATCTAAAAATACGTAAGCGTCAGGACCCCTGGACCAAATGCGATATTTGATGTTTGAAAAACATTACATTTTAGTACCTCTTTGGTATTATTTAGTACCTCAATTGAAATATTTAGTACCTCGATAAACAGCGAAAAAACGTGTAAAGAAAGTGGCCAGACATTCTGACGTCAGGATGTCTGGACCACATTTGTTTAACGTAGTTCCAAACAATATAGCTAATTTATCTCTTTGGATATATTTAGTACCTATTTAGTACCTCAATATAATTTTTTTTTTCGGATTTTTTTGGTGTAGCACAAAAAAGTTACGCGTGAAAGAAATTTTGCGAGGTACAGTAGTAGGTAGGTAGGTGGTGGTAGGGCAGTCTCCTTAATGAATGTTATTAATTCTATGTCATCTACTACTAAGAACTACACTAATACTAAGTAGATACATAGATTGATACTTATAGGAACTGTGCATCTATCGATATCGGGTTGAGTCGATAAAATGGCAAATAGTGAAAATCGTGTCGTTTGCCTTACATTATTTAACTACTAGACGCAAACTCGAATTTGCTCGGGTAAAATGTAGAAGCATAATATTCCACTTTTTTTTTGTAAAGTCTAGTTTTTGTTTATAAACTCTCTCATATGAAATTATTTACAGTTTTCAGTAATGTATCGACCATAAATTTTTATTTAACAATTTTATTACTTTTTCATGTTCATGGATGTCCGAAGTAATTAAGAACCTCAAAAAAGCTGTACGAGAAGATGTAGGACCTAGAGTCCCATAAGTCCCGTTGGAAGCCTTTACTTGGAGAAGCGTAGAAGTGATTAAAATCTCCAACGCGTTGAAAGATTCATGATTTGTAGTTAAACTCCAGCCAAGGATTTGCTACACTTTTTTATGTCCTTGTCTAGCAACGTATGATGTTGTTGGTCGTACTCTCTGCAAGTTTTTTGTGATGGACATTCTGCATTCATGAGGTATTTAGGGGGAGGAGGAGGGGGTTGAGCCGAATCTTACTAAATCTCAAATGGGGGAGGGGGGGCGTCTTGGCAAATATCATGTAATTTTTTTTTAGCAGAAAATTATGTAAAACTGCGTGAAAATTAAGGATTTTTTTTTTATTTAAGATTACAGCAATATTCACAAATTAATACTAGTCCTTGCTAGTCTTAAATAAAAGTAATTAAACAAACTGTGTTATCTTTTTTAATAAATCCAATAGAGTCTGGCAAATGAAAGCGGAACTTGAAAAAGGCGGCAAATTAAAAAAAATATTCATGTGGTATCACGTAATACAGTTGAAAAAAAAAAACATTTCGGTACCTACTTGAATTTTTTTCTTAATTCTTTACGCTAAGCGCTCGGGGGGTTAAATGCCATTTCCCTGGGTGACAGGATTTAATGTAAGTAGCTAGTTATTTTATTATTAGGTACTTGTAAAAAAATCTTCAAAAAAATTATGTTTAAAAATAAAGTTAAGTGTTATATTTTCGCAAAAATCTTTTTTGCGAAAATGAAATTGAAATGCTCAATAAAACAACATGATTGTGATCTTATTACTACCTTTATTTTTATAAAACTTTATCATTTCTTTGTAGGAAATAGTAGTCTAGTATCAGTTATTTTCGAGATACATGATTTTTTAGTTTGACAGCTGTCATCCGAAATGAAGATCTTGACGAGCTTTATCATTTCTTTCTAGGACCTAGTAGTCTAGTATCAGTTGTTTTCGAGATACATGATTTTTTTAGTTTGAAAGCTGTCATCCAATATGAAGATCTTGACGAGCTTTATCATTTCTTTCTAGGAACTAGGATTGTGATGACGCCTGATGAAGCAAAAAGGTCAACCACATGTTGAATCATCATGAATATCGTACCATTTATTGTATTATGTATTTCGGCAAAAACGATCAAGATTACAAAGCCATGCTTTCACGTTCCTTTGACACATTAGTAATGTTGCCTTATTAAAACTACTGCTGTTTTACTGCTGATATTATTGTCGATTACCTAGACTAGTAAGGATTTTCAATTGTTTAAAAAAAAAAATTAAAAAAATTGATAAATTGTACCGTTGAGTTTTAGGTTGTATCCAAATGAAATAGAGATTTTTTGTAAAACGCAAGAAAAATGTTTGCTGCGTGCCTATTGTATACCTCTACTTTTATATACATGTAATTTGTAGAAAACGCTGTTAGTTGTACATATAATTACCATTAATACTATTTTATTGTATAAATGTTTGTTTTCTCGAATAAAATAAAATAATAAAAAATAAATAAAAAAAAAACTTTTAAGAAAATTCCAGGACACGCTTTCGGTAGCCACACTCTACTTTTGTACCCAAAGTACAAGTTTTGAAAAATCTCACGTGAGATTGGGGAAGGGGGTAAAAAAAAATCCTCAAAAATGCCTCCCGTAATTAATGGACGCCCCAACTAAGGCCAACGAGACGGGATAATAAATGTAAACAAATGGACATCTATGATGGAATGTCAACATTTGCCATTTATTGACTGAACCCGATATCGATAGGAAGGCAAAGGATAGGAAAGTTATAGTGGGGTGTCGAACAGTGGAGGAGAGGGAGAAGGTAAAAGAGAGGTTGAAGAGGGTGGAGTCACAGCTTCATGTCCAGGAAGTCCTCAACAAAAACCCCATGGTAGCGCTGAGAGACGTCCTCTCTTATAACACGGATGAGGACGTTCTCAAGGCGCTACGAAACCAGAATAGGGACATATTCGAGGGCATCCCGAGCGACGACGAGCTGCTGGTGAGATTCCGCCGGAAAGCCCGCAGCCCTCTGCAGTGCCATATCATCTTGCAGGTGTCCCCGGGCATATGGCAGCGGCTGACCGATGCAGGCACGGTCCTGGTCGACCTTCAGCGAGTCCGCGTCGTCGACCAGTCACCGCTAGTACAGTGCTCCATGTGCCTGGGCTATGGACACAGCAGGCGCTTCTGCAAGAGCACTGCAGAGAAATGCAGCCACTGTGGGGGCGAACACCTGAAGTCTGACTGCGAGGACTGGGCCGCAAGAGCAGCACCAAGGTGTTGCAATTGCGCCCAGGCCAAGCTCGACGACATCGCGCATAACGCATTTAGCGAAGAGTGCGCGGTCAGGCGCAGGTGGGACGCGCTCGCTCGAGCAACAGTGGCGTATTGCTGAGGGCACCACCGGCGGAAACTTCATTCAAGCAGCAACCTCCTCGTATCTCGTCGCCCAAGCAAATCTCCGCAGAAAGAGGCTGGCCACGGACGAGCTCATGCTTGAGGCGTCAAAACGCAAAATCGCCATCGCGCTGATCCAGGAGCCGTACGTTGGCGGAATAGGCAAAATGAAAGACTACCAAGGCGCGAGAATCTTCCAATGCGCCCAACCTGGAGATAATCCAGTCAAAGCTGCAATCGCAGTCTTCGACTCAGAGCTGGATGTCATCCAGTGTCCCGAATTCGCCACTCCAAACATCATGGTAGTGCGAATCAGAACCAGCGCGTGGGAGATTCTCGCCGTCTCTTTCTACTTCGAGCCGAAACCCGCCGACTTACAGCCTTACCTGGAACAGATCAGCAGGATTCGCAAGCACCGTGGCCACTACTTGCTCATGGGCGGCGACGCAAACGCAAAGAGCTTCTGGTGGGGGAGTAGAAGGGAGGACCATCGCGGGAAGGATCTTGCGGGTACTTTGGAGGAGATGGGGATGTACGTTTTAAATAGCGGTAACACCCCCACCTTCTTCGAAGTAAGGGGCGACAAAGTGTACTCCAGCACCGTAGACTTGACGTGCTGCACACCGGACCTTCTTCCCTTCGTGGAGGATTGGGTCGTCGACGAAACACTGACGAGCTCGGACCACAATGGCATCCTTTTCAAAATTCGTTTGGCAAAATCCTCAGGAATCAAAATTAATAGAACCACTAGATTATACAACAGCAAAAAGGCCAACTGGGTCCACTTTCATGCGAAAGTGGACCAATTGAGCAAAGAAAACAACATTAATAGTGAAGAAATAGATAAATTAAAAAATAAGGAAGAATTAGAAGAAAAAGTAAATATATACATAAAATCAATAACAGAAGCATGTAATAGTAGTATTCCCAAAATTAAAATTAAGGATAAATTACACTTGCCATGGTGGTCCGAGGAACTCGCGCAGTTGAAGAGAGACGCTACCACGAAGAAGAATAGGGTCCGCTGTGCGGCACCGGTCCGGAGAGAAAGGGTGGTCGTAGAGTACCTGCAAGCAAAAGAAAAATATGAGGAGGAAGCGAACAAAGCAGTGATAGGAAGCTGGAAGGAGTTCTGCGGGAAACAGACAAAGGAAGGAATGTGGGAAGGAATCTATCGCGTTATTGGAAGAACTACGAAGAGGCATGAAGACCAGCCACTGGTGGTTAATGGCAGAACACTATCGCCAAGAGAGTCTGCGGAGACGATAGCGACCACATTCTACCCGCCAGATTTGAGCGACGATGACAATGCGGTACACCGGAGCATTAGAGCGAAAGCGGACCGGGTGAACGTCGACGATCGCAACGAAAGTTGCGACCCGCCGTTCACCATGGAAGAGCTCCGGGCCGCTGTCACGTCGTTCAATCCGAAGAAAGCGCCAGGTGTCGACGGCCTGACCTCCGACATATGCCAGAGAGCCATAAACCGCGATCCGGGGGCTTTCCTATCACTGGCCAATAGGTGTTTGCATCTGGGTTACTTTCCAAACCAGTGGAAAGCTGCGACAGTAGTCATACTGCGTAAGCCCGGAAAGGAAAGTTACTCGGATGCAAAATCCTATAGACCGATAGGTCTACTGCCGGTGATGGGAAAGATCCTGGAAAAAATGCTGGTAGCTCGCATAAAGTGGCACCTCGTCCCCAAAATCAGTCCTCGCCAATATGGGTTTATGCCACAACGGAGCACCGAGGACTCTCTCTATGATCTAATGCAACATCTTAAAGGAAAACTGAATGAACGAAAGCTCATCACGCTCATTTCCTTAGACATAGAGGGAGCCTTCGATAGCGCCTGGTGGCCTGCCATACGGCTGAGACTGGCGGAAGAGAGGTGCCCCATAAACATCAGGCGGGTCGTCGACAGCTATCTGCAAGACAGGCGGGTGAGCGTCCGATACGCAGGAGAAGAGGTTACCAGGGGGACCACCAAAGGATGCGTTCAAGGCTCCATTGGTGGTCCCATTTTCTGGAACCTCCTCCTAGACCCCCTGCTGAAGGGGCTTGACAGCGCGGGGGTGTATGTTCAAGCCTTCGCGGACGATGTGGTGCTGGTCCTGAGTGGCGACACCGCGCTGGAGGTCCAATCCCGGGCAACTGCCGCTCTTGCCTATGTTCGGGAGTGGGGTGTCAGAAACAAGTTAAAATTCGCCCCGCATAAAACTAAAGCGCTACTAATAACGCGAAAACTAAAATTTGACACCCCTCTCCTGACCATAGGCGGCATCGGCATACCAATGTCTAAAGAGCTGAAACTTTTGGGGCTCTGGATAGACGACAAGTTGACGTTCAACACCCACGTGACCCACGCCTGTAAAAAGGCATTGAACGTCCACCGTCAGCTGTCCAGAGCCGCAAAAATCAGCTGGGGCCTCCAGCCCGAGGTCATTCGGACCATATACACGGCGGTAGTGGAGCCGATTATAATGTACGCAGCGAGCGCTTGGGCTCCAGCGACGAAAAAATGGTGTGTAAGGAAGCAGCTGAACGCGGTCCAACGGGGATTCGCACAAAAACTGTGCCGATCCTACCGCACGGTCTCCCTGAACGCAGCTCTGGTGCTCTCGGGACTGCTGCCACTGGATCTTAGAATCCAGGAGGCGGCAGCTCTCTACGAGGCCAAGCGTGGAATCCCACGACCGGAGCTAGCGGACAGGGAGGTAGAGCAAATGACCGCGTTCGGCGACACTCCTCATCCAGCTCTGCATATGAGCCTTCAATTCGTGTGCCTGGCAGACGACGAAGAAGTGACTGCCAACAACACCCAGGCAGTCCGAATCTTCACTGACGGCAGCAAGATGGACGGGAAAGTGGGGGCCGCGCTGTCCATCTGGCGAGGGGAAGCCGAATCCCGATCCATAAAACTGAAGCTGCCGTCCTGCTCCACCGTCTACCAGGCTGAACTGCTGGCCATATGCAGGGCCACGGAGGAGATCCGTAAGCTGGATGCCACAACATTTGGCATTTACAGCGACTCACGCTCGTCGCTGGAGACACTAGTGAAAAACGGCTCTCGACATCCCCTCGCCGTCCGCGCGCGCAGCAATCTTAAAGATTGCATCAGCCAGAACAAGCAGATCAGCTTGTTCTGGTTGAAAGCGCATGCGGGCATCGAGGGGAATGAGAGAGCCGATCAGCTGGCAAAGGCCTCGCTGCGGCTGAAAACACGGCCGCATTACGACATGTGCCCGGTCTCATTCGTCAAGCGACAAATTCGAGAGAACTCGCTTGACGAGTGGAACCGCAGGTACATGTCAGAAGACAAGGGCGCTACTACCAAGATCTTCCTCCCAGATGCCAGAGCCGCGCATCGGATAGTCAGGAGGATAGTGCTCGATAAAGTGACATCACAAATCCTGACGGGGCACGGTGGGTTCGCCGAATATCTGCATCGATTCAAATGTAGGGCGGACCCATCGTGCATCTGTGACCCAGACAAACAGGAAACGCTGGAGCACATCCTCTTCGACTGTCCGGTGCACGGCCGGGCACGGTATGACACCGAGATACTGCTGGGTATGGGAATCACCATGGAAAACGCCCACGCGATAGTAAGCGATAACGGAAAGAGGGAGGTGTTTCTGGAGTTCTGCGGAAGGATTGTAAGAAAAGTAAACAAAAAGAATAAGTAGGTTTCTGGCTACTGCTTTGTAACAAAGCAGAGAGCAGAAAATAGGAAAAATAACTGAAGGATCCGCAGACCTCCAGAAACACACAAGTGAAGAGTAGGTACTTTGTCTGTAGGTAACAATTTTCTGTGTTTAGTGTTTGTGTTTAGTAATTTTGTATTGTCCCGGATTTACAACTTCTACAATGTTATTTTTAAATTTTGACACTACTTTTTAGGTAAAGAATATCTGACAAATCATGTCGTGAATTTATAATGTTTCCTGAAATTAATCATTTATTTCTGCAAAAACGGACTCTATCTTTGATAGAGGTAAAACGTGATTATTAAAAAAAAAAAAAAAAAAAGATATCGATAGTTTCACGGTTCCTATAAGTATCAATCTATCTGTCTACTTAGTATTTAGTGTTGTTAGTAGTACTATGGCATAGAATTGATAACATTCATTAAGGAGACTGCCCTACCACCACTAGCTACCTACTACTGTACCTCGCAAAATTTCTTTCACGCGTAACTTTTTTGTGTTACACCAAAAAAATTGGATAAAATATATGTTGAGGTACTAAATAGGTACTAAATATATCCAAAGAGATAAATTTGCTATATTGTTTGGAACTACGTTAAACAAATGTGGTCCAGACATCCTGACGTCAGAATGTCTGGCCACTTTCTTTACACGATTTTTCGCTGTTTATCGAGGTACTAAATATTTCAATTGAGGTACTAAATAGTACCAAATAGGTACTAAAATGTAATGTTTTTCAAACATCAAATATCGCATTTGGTCCAGGGGTCTTGACGCTTACAAAAATAAGCTGCACCAGACGTATTTTTCTTAGAAATAAACAATATTTTCTATAATGTCATAATGTTCTTATAATGTTATGTAATGTTCTTGGCCCCCGTAATGGAGTAGGTATAGCCTATACCTTCCTCAGGGGCGAGACCCGTGCCCCTCGGTGGGGACATAAACTGGTTGATGATAAATGTCAGGAATTATAAAGCAGGGATAAGTCGTTTTTTAATCAATTAAACGAGGAATTGCCTTACGAAAAGTATCTAGGTAAATAGGAATTAGAGGTGTTTCATATTTCAATTAGTTTTATTGATATTTTATTTACATCCAGAATAAACTGTCAAAATCTATATGTGGGTGTTTGTGACACAATCATGCAAAAACGACCAAACGCATTTGGCTGTAATTTGGCTTACAGATGGACCCAATTATGATAGTCGATGCCTATAAAATCGTAGTCAGAAGTTAGTCTAATATATAAAAATTGTATATTTAGTAGGTCTGAGGCTATTTTATCTGCGATCTGTATATTTTATCTGCGGGCGTAATGGCACCAAATGTAAAGTTGTCCTTTTGGGAAATAGGAGTACTGAAACTGTTGTTTTGTTGACACTGTGGATGAAATGGCACAGTTGTCCAGATGGTCCGGAAGGGCCTGGGACTGGAGGCCACCGTACAGCTTGAATTACAATTTACATCTCTAGTGATCTTGTAACTAAAATTTCAGGATTTTCTACAGAGAACTTGGCAGCACCCATATAGATCTCAATTCTTTCGTCGGCGAAGTCGATAACGACGTCTGTTCTTAATATTGAACTTGGCTCTCATTCACATTTATTTCTTTGATGGGATCAGCTCTTTCGGGAACCAGTAGGTCTTTTAGGCGATTAATTCACTTGCTCTATTCAAATAATGTGGCCCAAATGAAAGGAATTATAAAAATAATTTTCAATGCCAATTTTCTCGGTGGAACGAGAGCTACATCAATTGGAAACGTATACGTATAAAAATACGGCTTAAGATATGAACATAAATCAGTGAATGAATCTTGGGGTGGAACGGGAGGCCCTGGGGCAGGACATCAAAAAGTTATTATTATTTATCATAAAACTCCTGACGCAAAACAAGTAACGCATTTGGGCTCTTTGACGAGCTCGTAAAAATGCTTTTTATGTGGTAAGCGGATATAGCGGCTTATTCGAATTTGCCTGTTGACCCGAATGTAAAACAGATGAGCCTGAAGTGCTGCGAAACCCACGCATACGTAGTGCAGGTAGATACAGACGATCTACCTTGGGCGAACTAAGTCCCAGTTTCTCATAAAATGATGATGACTTTACTAGTCATCATCATCAACCCATTATGTCCCCACCGAGGGGCACGGGTCTCTTCTCTGAGGAAGGGATAGGCCATACTCCACCACGGGGGCCAAGTCCGGATTGGTGGAGGCTTACAAGACTAGTGGCTGGTCTTACTGTCGGCTTTCAAGCCGCCCTAAGGCCGGAAGGGCCGGAGCCCTTCTGGACCAGATGGACATCTGGACAACTACTGTGCGATTTCATCCACTGTGTCAATAGATCAACAGTTTCAATAATCCTATTTCCCAAAAGGACAACTTTCCATTTGGTGTCATTACATACGTAGATAAAGTTACAGACCGCAGACAGAATAGTCTCAGACGTACTAAATATACACAAAAAAACATGAAAATCGGTGAAGCCTTTTCGGATGAATTCGATAATAAACACACGAGATTTTTATATATTAGACTTACTTCTGACCGCTATTTCATTGGCGTGGACTTCAGAATTGGGTCCACCTAAACGCCGAGTTGCACCCAAATCCGTTCGGTCGTATTTTCGTGATTGCGTCTCAAACAACCATACTTACAAACTTTCAGTGTCCAGGTATCACCTTCTGCTGGGCCCGCTGTGTGTCGCTCATGTGATATGTTATTTCTTCGGATAAATATGTTTACTTATGGATCCCAAACTGAGTCAATACAGTTTGAGAATCCTAAGCTTTTTTTGTATGTTTGCTAACAGTCTCTCTGTTTTGTATTTATTTTGTGCTCTAGAGTGCTACCCCAACGTCGTGTTTCACATTGCCTCGGTATAAAAACAAGCCATAAATCCGATCGTTTGCATGCTACCCTCAAGCGCATTACATGCATGATGGACTTTATAGCGGAAGCTTTTAATACAGAGTACATAATATAAGGATATTCTGGCGCCTGAACATATGTTTGCATAGTCACAGCTACACACTTGTATTTAATTTCGTTTCGGTTTGGTATACATGTACAGTATGTTAGCTTTTAGAATATACCTCGGGCTCTAGAGTAGGTTTCTACTTTCGCCGAAAGCACACGAGGATAATACTACTGCCTGCTCTGTATAAAACTCTTCTTTACTATTTTGAAGTTATAGTTATAAATCATCAACCCATTATGTCCCCACCGAGGAGCACGGGTCTCTTCCCTAAGGAAGGTATAGGCCATACTCCACCACGGGGGCCAAATCCGGATTGGTAGAGGCTTGTAAGACTAGTGGCTGGCCTTACTGTCAGAAGTTTTCAAGCCGCCCGCTATAAATAACAATACAAAATAAACCTTATCTTATTGCAATATAATCGGTTTAATCGATAGTAGCCGAGGTATATTCTAAAAGCTAACAGACTATAAATTAATAGTAGATATTGTTTTAGAACTAAAAATTTCGTAAGCACTAGACATTAATATCTTTATTCCGGATACACTTACTTGACGTTTCGTCGGAATAGTCCGGAAGGTTTCGCTCTGATTCGCAGAGCTTAATCACTATAATTGTATCCGGAATAAAGTTAATAACATAGACCTTGTCTACAAAGGAGTATGCCGTGAATTTTTGTGCAATTTCTCAAGAACAACTAAAAATATTTATTTATGGAATCATATGCTCTGCATTACGTCAACAAATATTTATAAGTTAGGAATACGTTATTGAAATACTCTTCTAAGAAACCCTACTAAGCTAGCGTAACTACCAGGCAATTTGTCAATAATAAGTAAAAATGTGTCTTTATAGAATCATAGGTTCTGAATTACAGCAACAAATATTTATAAATTAGGAATACGTTATTAAAAAACTCTTCTAAGTAAACTCTACTAACTTAGCATAAAAACCAGACAATTTGTCAATAATAATTAAAAATATGTCTTTTTTCTGTTATATATTTTGAATTACAGCAACAAATATTTATAAGTTTCCTAGGAATAGGTTATTAAAAAACTCTTCTAAGTAAACCCTACCAAGCTAGCGTAAACTCCCAGACAATTTCTCAATAATAGGTAAACATTATTTGTTTAAAGAATATATTCTGCATTACATCAACAAACATTTATAAGTTAGGAATACGTTATTGAAAAACTCTTCTAAGTAAACTAGCGTAACTCCCAGGCAGGGAATACGAATACAGGCAATTCAATTTTCAGCCGAGATAAATAATTCAATCTGTGGCCCGAGCCTCGGCATCTAATGAATTCTTTGCAGGCAATTATCGCCCAAGTGCGGTGTGCATTGGGGAAAACAAGATAATTATAGTTAGACGGGCCATAATTGGTTCGCCTGTCCCTAGGAACTGCCGGAAGACTGTGGGAGATGCATCTTCTTTTTAAATAGCTTCCAAAAAGAAAGGAAGTTCTCGATTCGTCTATATTTTTTATTTATCACTAGAAGATCCGACCTCGAAGCAAGCATTTTTTTTTTGTGATATTAGTAGCCTGCGACCAATTTATTTGTTTATTCAGTTCGGAGTATCATCAGATTTTTTTTACTATTATTTTCAAACCTACCAAATATACAGAAAAAAAATCGTAAAATTCGGTAAAGCCGTTTCGGAAAACTTCGTAAACAGTGTTGACACGAGATTTTTAAATATTAGTATTATCGTTAGCAAATTCAAATATTTTATTCATTACTATATGATTCAGCAAACGTTGTTTAGTCAATTAGTTGTTAGCCTATGAACTATTAGATTCGGAGGATAACACTGTGACACTAAACGGCTTCACCTATTATTTTTTTCAGAATGTGGTCTGTCTAAGTCTAGGTGGTAAAGTAATACGTCGAAAATAACGTTTACCCAGTCAGCTGGTAATTTATAGTACAACCATTTCCGATAAGCAATAAATAAAACAAATCTTAATTTCTTTTTTAGGTTTCATACTCAGTCTTCAAACTTGTTGCGATCAGGGATGTAATTTTTACAAAGACTCCACTGTACGGAGTTGTCTGATTTAACCCCTTTGTTCCCGGTATGTCACACCACCTTATGTTACACTTATCCCAGTTGGTATCTTATACTCCGAACTGTCATATAAATTCTTATTTGGCTCTTTCGAGTTGTCTAAATGCTTAAACCGATAGAATGGAAAGTTAGTAGGTTTCTTCTATTTTCCTTTCATTTGAAAAGCATATTTTTAAATCCGTAATTCTCTTCACAATTGGTACCTATAGTTTCGTTTATTACGTGCAAGTCGGTGTTTTTTAAATATCTAATCACTTGTGTGTGCCTCTGACTGTACTTACAGAGTTGGAACTCCTCTTTGATTTACCTTCTAGTAATTTTGTTTTAGTTCAATTTGAAGCTACGGACTGTTTGAACCAGTTAAAGTAGACACTTTTGGTCAAACAAACAAAGTGGCACCGGTGAAATTGCTACGGTCTCGGTGTTTGTCTAACAATGATGAATGTTTGAAAAGCAACTTTTGACTCTAACTCAATCTCATTTGACTGTTGTCGAGTCGGAGTTGACTGGAACTAAATTGTTTTATTATTGAAGTCAGCATAGCTTCTCTGTGTTCTTCTGTGTAGGTTTATTTAATGTTATAAAAAAATATAAATAAACTCACGCCCGTTATCCCCGAAGTGGTAGGCAGAGACACCAATCACTAGAACCAGGCCCACGTTTTGCCGAGTCCCAACGTAATGTAATAACTGTATTTTAAAAAACCTGTTGATTAGGAAGCTCATGGTTTGAGAATGACTGGACAGATTAGCATTATTTTCAATAATCTTACCCCAATTTTCTCGTATGCTGACAGTCTGTTAATCTACTGTTATCAGCTGTCAAGTGTTTTTTTCCTAATCACTTTAGCGAACTGACAGTTGCTTAAAGTAGATTAACAGCTTTTAAAGGTACGAGAAACCGGGGGTTAGTATAATTTTAGGTAAGGACTAACTGAATAAGGGCCGGTTTCTGAGTTGAGAATTTTCACAATGTAAATACTTGAATCGCTCGTAGCCTGGGCTGCCTGAGTGATCTTAAACGATTACTAAGGCTAAGCAACATACGGCGCGCTCAGTCCATGGATGGGTCACCCTCTATGACTAACGCTAGTGGCATATTTCCGAGCGATTCCGTGCTTCGCATGGCACGTTAAGCAGTTGGTGCCGGCTGCCGTCGGTAGATGGCAGTCGTTAAGCCAAGTCAGAGACCTTAGGGCGGCTTGAAAACTTCTGACAGTAAGACCAGCCACTAGTCTTACAAGCCTCCACCAATCCGGACTTGGCTCCCGTGGTGGAGTATGGCCTATATCTTCCTCAGGGAAGAGACCCGTGCCCCTCGGTGGGGACATAATGGGTTGATGATGAAATACTTAAGTAACGTGCTCTCACGCTCTTTTCTGAGAAATTCGACGAGACAGCACTACGTTAAGTATTCACTTAGTGAACATTCTCAACTCGGAAACCGTCTCTAAGTGGACCGCAAAAATAGAAAATTGTGAAAAAACTTGACTGTCATTTCTATGGAATTTCACAAAACGACCAAAACAGTATTTTTTTTTTATTTGCACCGGGTACCTAACGTATCCGTAAGTTATAGGTTATGTTTAACAAAAAAAAATACCATTCCCCTATAAAATAAAATGGGGGAGGTAACCGGCTGGCTAACGGAAAAAAAAATAAAACTGAGCCGTAAACAATTTAAAACCATTTGTTATGAACGCGTGTTGGAAACATGGTATGCAGCATGGCCTAAGTTATTAGAGCGAGCCAGCTGTATTTTGGTTCATTTCTATTTTGAAGCGGGGAGTCACATTCCGATTAACAATAATGGTAAAGGTTGAGTGCCAATTATACTGATGTTACGCTGGGAATAATTCCAACTCGCAGAAATTTAATCGCGGTAATCTATCCATAGGTATCAATGTATGTGCCTGTATGTAAATGTTATGTTATGTTAATCTAATCTAAAAACTGTCTTAATACAGTATTTGCTTAAAATCTAAGCTATGATTGTCATTTAGATATTTTAACAGTGTTTAATATACGGCAAAAAATGCAAACGCCTATTCTTATTTTGGAAAAAGTGAAATCAGTACATTTGTTTCAGGGTTCAATCATATGGAATTAATCCTATTCATTCCTAGATGGAAAAAAAAATTAAGGAGTTATCTCTTCTTACATTATTTTATTATTATTGTGTATGAGTTATTATTATTATTATACTTTATTGCACACGAGACATTAAACATAACATTACATTGAAACAATATGTACAAAGGCGAGCTTATCTCTTCGTAAGAGATTTCTTCCAGCAAGCCTTAGCGAGTCGGAGCAGCAGTAAAAAACGGGTCTATATACGTGTACAAAATAGACTACATAAACTACAAAAAAACCTAAACAGTTTCCTACGCTATGCAAAAAATAAATACACTACATAGACTAAATACATGTAAAAATAATAGAATACCTAATAAAAAATATATAAATAAATATACAGGGTGACATTTTCACCGGTACAATAAACAAACATTTTTTGTTACTACCCCGTTGGTACAAAAAAACAAAAATACCAATGTCTGAACTTATCCGCAAATCTTAGAGAAATATGGACTCATTACGCATGAGCACAACTAAACGCACGAACTGGCAACTGCGCGCGGCTTGCGGGAAGGAAAAGAAGCGGCGGCGGCGGCGCAGCCAGCAGGTATGACATAGCAAAAAAAATCTTACTTGATTTCAATTCTTCCTTCATACTTGCACGGGCTTAGAACCGTCACTGGCGTGGAATGCTTGCACTGGTTGGTAGTGGTATGAATTTCCACACCACGTACTGGCTAACGCCGAAGTGCGCCGTGCGTGCCGCGTCGTTGGTGCTCCTTCTGGGGTCTTCCTCGAACAACGCGAATATCTGTTCCTCGATCTCCACGGCCAAGGGAGGTCTCCCTCCTCGGCCTTGAGCGTGCGCTGGTGCAGTGAACTGTCCGTAGTCTAGCAAATGCTGCGTCACTCTCATGAATGTCCTGGTGTTGAGTATTTGAGGTTAAATAAAACCGGCCTTAATTAGGCGGGGCAAACTTTCTTCAGCGTATACCCGCCGAGCTGCACTGTATTTTCCCCACTGAGAAAGTAACTACGAACCATTTCGTAATACTCGCGGTTTGTAAACATCGTGTTGCGCGCGTAATTTTCGACTGCAGGAAGTGCGGAAACGGCGCACGTGCACTCACCTAGGTCAATGCGCGCGGACCGTGACCGGCCAAATCGTGCGCCGGCCAGCCCGCCGCCCGCTCACTCACCCCACCGCGCCGCCCTCTGCCTCGCACCGCGATGACACCTTGTAATGGGTGCCCATGAGTTACAAATTGGATGAAGAATAAATTAATGAAAATGAAAAAAATATATGGTAATTTTATTCGATAAATGTAATCTATTATCGATACCAATGATATGGTAAAATTTATTGTACCGGTGAAAATGTCACCCAGTATAGCTCGAAATTATGATAGAGATAGATAATGATAATGATAGTTAAGTGAGGTTCGTGGCAAAATGATGGAGGCTCAATATTACAACAACCGAAAAGCTCGCGTCCTCAGTAGCTGACTCGATATAACGTCATAAACATTATTTTATGGCTAAATAAAATGTTACGTCTAGTTGACATTTGTATGTGATAAACGGAGAATGGCTTAAGCCGAGTTTTTCTTTTTCGCCTTGGCAGTGGCTTTACTGACGAGAAAGTTGTAGAAACATCCTTCTTATAGCATAGGTCACCCTTTATGCAATGTGCTTGGACGATCATAAACTGACTATGTGAGTTAAAAAAAAAGAAACCCAAGTCTTGGATGTTTACATGTTTGTGACGTCGCTGTTTATGGTTCCTACGATACAGGGTATCATAAGGTGGGGCCGGAACCAATGTATGTGCCTGTATGTAAATATGATGTTATGGTTATCTACCAGTGATTTTTTTGAAACTTTTGTAAGGACTCTTCCGACGAAAAATGAAGTAAGTGTATCAATAATAAAGATCTACCTATTTACGGAAATACGAAACAAAAACTACATTATTTATATTTTATACTATTACCTTTATGAATTTATATTACGTCTAAGATTACTTGTAAGCCCCTAAGTTGTTTTACAACACAAAGTGTGTTCGAGCTTCATTACTTCATTACTTCGACTTCATTAGAAACGGCCACAATAATGATAGGTAGGTACTAAAGAACAAAACGAAAAATCCTTTTGGAAATTTCCAATCTTCGTTCATTGTCGTCCGGCCCTAAAATCATGGCGTCTCTTTTACTGCCTATAAAGTTAAGCCTTAGATGAGTGACTCTTTCGCCGCGGGCACACTCTCCGAAGCAAAGGGGTGGGAGTGCGATGTGCCTCTGAAATAAATTCTGACAACATGGTACACACGATATGTTATTGTAACCACACAAAAAACACTTGATAACGAAGAAAAATAGAAAATTCCAACGGTTCTGAAAACGATCAGAAACAGATTAAACAAGTGTCCACAAAGAAAATTAAATGCAAAGCTCCTTAAATTCAGCAAAGCCTTACATGAGTGGCTTTCGCGTTTTTAGAACTTTTTCAATTTTGTTTTTTTTTTCATTATACCAAAATGCACAGAAAAAGATTAAATAAGTGTTCACAAAGAAAATTAAACGCAAAGCTCCTTCAGCAAAGCCTTAGATGACGGACTTTCGCGCCGCGGTCACTCTTCGCAGCAAACCGACCGGCTGTGGTGCAATACGCAATGAGCCGTTTTCAGAAGAATTAAAAAAAATCTAATGGCTGTCAAAGGAATGCAATTTTGGACCTTAGTCCAATAGCCATGTGTGATACATTATCGAATAGGTCTCAGCGAGCTGAACAAAAGTTACCGTGACGCCAACAGCCAAATGTTTGTCCTGTCGGAGTTATATTGTATTGAAAATATTAGTTTCTTTTTTTTCAATACAATATACGATTAACTCCAAAAGGCTTTGACAGCCGTTAGATTTTCTTTTTAGTTCTTCTGAAAACGGCTCATTGAATGAAATGACAGCATTTTGTAACCACACAAAGCACCAGAAGAAATAACATAGACTATCCTAAAACAGCGTAGAAAAGAGTTAATGTAAGAGGAAACTGGTGTTTTCACAGAAAATTTATCGTAAAGTTTAAATTGAATTTTTAATTTTAATTCTGCTACGGATTTGCGGCTACATGTCTTCTTGTTTTAAAATGTCTCCAATACGCTGAGCCAAGTGTAATAGATAAAGTTATTGTCAAAATTTTAAAACAAACAAAAATAATAAAATGTTGTCATAACTCATGTTATATCCACATTTTCTTGTGTTTCTTGCAGAATTTGAAAGGTTTATTTACTCTGCTTTTAATGATACCATAATCATCAAGTCGCTTTAGGTATTTAATAGCATTCCTTCAATATGAACAATAGTCACAATTTTTGGTATAAAAGTGAATACAGTTATTTTATTGTAGTAATAATCGTTGATTTTCTTTAATTGTAAAAAAATATCTCAAATCTTTTCCCGGGCTTTTTGGTACTTTTTACTGCCCACTGTACTTTTTAAATTTTAACTTTTATTTGTCTCTTATTTCTTGTATGCAATAAAAATATTCTTATGTTATGTTATCTTATCTATTACTAAATAATCGAGTTTAACAATAATATTGTAACGGCCGTCTTCGTTCGTTTAGTCAAAATCTGTCAATGCTATGAGCCGGTCTATACGGCTTTCCAGTACCTACATAAAGTATCTATATTAATAATTTCGTTCGGGTCTACGGTAGACTCGAACGATATGCACACCAAATGAAAGAGCGTAAAAAAATAGTGGATCTGAGTCGACAACATATGGGCGGAAAATTCGTATTATCGAGCAGCATCAATATAAAAATTATTAAATTCAACAATGGCGTTGCTAAGTAAACATGTCAATGTCATCATTGTTGTGTTAGTGTCACAAGTTTTCATTGTAAACTGTTATGGCCGGTTTACATTATTTTAGTGTTTAGGAGAGTGCTATAATACAATTAGAGAGGCAAGTTCATTAGTACATTACTAGACGTTCGAGTGAACGTTTATATTTCTTCCAGTAGAGTGTCACTTCGTCGACGTCGCGAAATATGCGCTATCCTACTCAAAATACTATGAGTTTTAATGGAACACATAAGTAGGTAAGTTTGATAATTCGAGTTATTGAAAACAACACGAAACCGTCACGGGTCACTTGCACTTGGTCCTAAAGTTCTCACTAAATTTTTAGTTTATACACAGATAAGTAACGAGGCGCTCAGGTGTCACTGGATAGAACAATAGAAACCAATTTTATTTTGATTCTAATTGAAAGGCAACTAGAACCGTACTATACCGTAACACGTACTAAAGCAAGTGGCGCTTACACGTTTCTACAAAAGCACTCTCCTTAAGAAAGAAAGAAAGAAAAAAAGAAAATTTATTTATTTGATACTCAAAACAAAACAAAAAACACACACACACACAGAGTGCGTACAATAATAAAAAAAATAACACAGAAAGCATAAAAAACGTAAAAATAAATAAACTGTACAACATGAAAATAATAATAAAATACATTAAAGGTTGAGCCCCCAAAATGGGCCCGATTCAGCATAATGTTGCAACAGAGTGTAAAGTAAAGCACTCTCCTAAACACTAAGATAATCTAAACCGGCCCTTTGATCTAATTTGTTAACTCCATGGTGTGTGGAATACCGTGGCATCCAAGAAGGTTATTATAATCTGTGCCAACTGAGAAGGTGTAGTAAGTAATCTGTGGTGTTTTTCATTGGCGGGAAGACAATAATTGACATTGAGTTTTGGAAGGGTCTGAAAAATAATTGAAAAAGGAAATCAAAGTCATAAATTGATCTTTATTGTTTTGCTTAGTTATAGGTACCAATAAACTTATTGAAATGAAAAGGCCACTGGATAAGAAAAATACCAAAAATTAAAATGATAAAGAAAAACATGTGGTCAATACAAAACTAAAAGCTGTAAAGCCAAAGAGGGGGAGCTGTTTTTAGTTGATTAGCCAAGTGGATTCTACGTCTCATCGAATACGTCATTAGATTCACTAGCTGTTAAGTTTATGAAGGAAGCTCATTTAGTTAGTAATTTGTGATGAGGTACCCATGACAAAGTTATGATAAGTATCCGATTTTCGCCTTGCATTCCTTCGTGAGTAGCCAGAACATGTCCAAAAGAGCAAGATTGGCTATCCGTAATAGTGTGCTGGTTCCAATACTGATGTAAGCATGGTAGCGAGATTTGGGTATGGCAGAAGAATCATGGAGGTAGGATTAGTGCAGTACAAATGAGATCCTTAAGAAATATGTGTGGTGTTACTTTGAATGACAGAATACGCAATAGTGATCAGAGACCGAGGATGAAGAGAAAGAGTGTGTAGTGAGTGACTAGAATTGAAAAAAGGAATGTTGCGCTGGTTTGGAGATGTGGAGAGGATGAACGAAGAAAGACTGACAAAGCAAATATATCGGGCGAATGTGAGTGGAAGGGCCGGTAAGGGACGCCCCAGTTGGACATACTTCGACCAAATAGGGGATGTATTAGCAAAGGGCAAGATTAAAAGTACCCGAAACCGATGTGGGTACATGCAACGACTAATGGATGTCGATGAAGCGAAAGTGATTTGTCAGGATAGTGGCAGGTGACAGTCCGTGGTCTCTGCCTACCCCTCTGGGATACAGGTGTGAGCTTATGTATCTGAATGTATTAAGAGATTTATATCTACTGGTGGTTGATAAATACAGAGGAGTCACCATATAAAAAAAACATAGTGGAATATTATTTTGCGTCTACATTTTACCCGAGCGAAGCCGGGTTTTCGTCTAGTAAAAGAATAATCTTATTAGTTTCTATTTAGCTCATACCGATAATCTATATAAATAAAATTCAAAGTCCTGACTGACTGATTCATTCACTCATCAACGCCCAGCCCAAGCCGTTGGACCTAGGAAGCTGAAATTTTGCACAGAGGGTCTATAGGTATATAATGTAAGAAAGGAATAAGACCGGATTTTTTTAAATTCATACCCGAAAAGGGTTGCCAAAATTTGTATGGGAGGTATAAAGAATTTTGTCTAATTTTCTTGAAACTTAAAATAAATACTCTTCAACACAATTGATTGAACACGTGTTTCGCCGTTTTTCTAAATTTAACCCTTAAGGGAATGAACGGGGTTGCAAAATTTTGAACTAAAGTCCACGCAGACGGAGTCGCGGGCGAAAGCTAGTTTCTTATAATAACATAACATAACATAACATTTACATACAGGCACATACATTGCTTTTGGCCCCACACTAGGATACCCTGTGTCGTGGGAACCAGAAACAGCGACGTCACAAACATGTAAACATCCAAGACCTGGAGTTTTTTTTTTTTCTTTCTCCAGCCGGGGATCGACCCCGGGACCTCTCGCATAGTAAGCGCGCTAAGATGCGCTAACCACTACGCCACAGAGGTCGTCGTCGTCTAATAACCATTGTTTTATTAGAAGGGAAGTCACTTTTATGTCAGAAGGCATCGGGAATATTTTTGGTCACATTTATTTACTCGCCATACCTTCTTAGTAATGTCTCTACAATGCTTATAAATACTTCTGACGATATTAGATACTTACATATACAAACACTAATGATATGATGTACATAGATGAGGTTACGTCGTTTATTGACCCTTCAAATACTTGTATTTGTGAATGCGAGCTACAAGCGTAAATGGAATTTAAACGTACCAAATACTGAGCCTATATTTTCAGTGCACTCACTTACAAAGTTGTTTTTTATTTCACGTAACTCTGAAACTGTTATTTTCTATATTTGTGTTGAAAAAATTCTGAAAATAATATAGACAGAGAGAGTAACAAACGACATGGTTTTGCAAACAATGAACAAAAAATATTAAAGCTCTGAAACACCATAAAACGTAAACCTACAATGATCATATTGTCCGCAGTCTTAAGAAAAATCTACTGCAACTCATTCTACAAGGCAAAATCCAGGAATAGAAAAACCTGGCCGCAGAAAAACATCTTGGCTCCAAAATCTTGTAGAGTGGTTCCACACGAGAAATATAGAAGTTTTCCGCACCGCAACATCACGGGACAAGGTAGCCACAATGATAGCCGATATTAGATGCCACCAAAATTCCAGGTCATATCGAAAAGTTCCCGATTACTCTAAGATGGGTGGATTGATTTGGAAAATTTTTGCTTATAAGGAAAGAATAAGTGAAGAATGCACAGTTGATCCCATAGTCACTAAATTAGGATCTAATGACGAGATCCTGGAGGAATCGAGGGATATCTTAAAACTTCAAAGGGTCACTGAAAGCGATTTGTCTTTTTTTATGGTGACTCGTGTATTTGCTTTCGAAAATAACAATTTGGCGCAGTCATAGTGATATTTACAAAAAAGATCTGATTTTTTTGTTAAATAAAAAAGGTTTCTAAACAGACTTCAATACATTACGACGCTATTTATTGGATTTTTTTTTTATTAATAACCCACTTCAAAAGACTGCAGCACTAAAAACAGAGAATAAATTTTATTGAATATGGCCTTTAACTTTAATGTAAGTATTGTAGAAATAGAATCGCGAATCGCTCGTAGCATGGGCTGCCTGAGTGATCTTAAACGATCACTAAGGTTAAGCAACATACGGCGCGTTCAGTCCATGGATGGATGACCGTCTATGACTAACGCTAGTGGCATTTTTCCGAACGGTTCCGTGCTTCGCAAGGCACGTTAAGCAGTTGGTGCCGGCTGCCGTCGATTGCAGTCGTTAAGCCAAGTCAGAGGCCTTAGGGGGCGGCTTGAAAACTTCACCAGCCACTAGTCTTACAAGCCTCCACCAATCCGGATTTGGCCCCCGTGGTGGAGTGTGGCCTATACCTTCCTCAGGGAAGAGATCCGTTTCCCTCGGTGGGGACATAATGGGTTGATGATGATGATGATGATGATTGCAGAAATATACTTTGGAGTCGGTGCCCGAAATTTATTGCTAGTCCTGTAACTCGGCACCAGCCCTACCAACAATACCTACCTAGAATTCGAAGGTCAATTTCCTTCAAATGTCTCTGTTCTGAGTGCTGAAGTGTTTTCGAGTGGGTTTTTTATAATAAACAAAAGGTTTCAGTTTTCTCACTGTTATAAATGTAGAGCCATATTCCTTTAAATTATTTCAATTGCGTTGTTTTTATAATAAACGCAGTGTTATTTAAGTTATTTTTGTGCAATAAAGTTCAACAACAACAATGCTTTCAGTGCTTCGATGCTTCGTGTTTTGAAGTGCGTTTTTAAGATAAGACATAATAAGATAAGAATATTCTTTATTGTACACGAGGAAAAAAAACACATAAATTATTACAAGTTAAAGGTACAAAGTAAAGTAATATTTTTTTTTTATAATAAACACATGCTTTCAGTGTTTCAGCTTTCCCACTCTTATAAATCTAGAGTCGGCGGGCTAAAGCAGAAGTTCTTTGTAAATTAAATTACTAAAATTGTAATTTGTTTAATTTTTGTAAAAAAAATAAGTAAGTATGGTCAATTCATTGTTTCATGACAAAAATAAAAAAATAAAAATAAATAAACTCACGCCCGTTATCCCCGAAGGGGTAGGCAGAGGCACCAGTCTCTAGAACTGGACCCACGTTTTGCCGAGTTTATTAGGTCCCAAACGTGACAAGTGGCAAGCCTGTCGCCGTTATCCGGGCACAATTTATCAGCGAATGGTGTTGCTGTTTCATGACAGCTCTCCGTTAATATAATAAAACGTTACAGATTATTTTTACAATAGGTTTTTTTAATGCTTCAAAAATGTGTGTTTTGGACTTGTGTGCTTTAGTTGGCGGACCCAAAAAATTGCACGCTGCGTTTAATTCAGCGTCAGCTGCATTCACGCCAATAATTACGATACAATTCTGTCCTTAGCTGGATTAATTAAGTTCGTTCCGACCCAGGCTACCCGCACCAAGTTATTACGTTGTTATTTAGCGACACCGAATAATAAGCTTTGCACTGGAATTAATATTTCCTTTTTTGAATCACTAAGCTAGAAGTTCGATGTCTCCTTGCTCCTTCGCACACGCACATACACACACGTATACACCCTCACACACACACACACACACACACACACACACACACACACACACACACACACACACACACACACACACACACGGAACTCTTTTTTTTTTTAAGATGATATTTGTTACCACCATCTATTAAGGAACACCGTACTTGCGCTAAAATCTGGGTAGTTTGTGAGCCGCGGCTATGTAAATAAAATAAAAATAAATAAACTCACGCCCGTTATCCCCGAGGGGGTAGGCAGTCGAGTAGTAGCACCAATCACTAAAACTGGGCCCACGTTTTGCCGAGTTTATTAGGTCCCAAACGTGACAAGTGGCAAGCCTGTCGCGGTTATGTAACATTACAAAAATTTAGTTTAGACCGATTATTTCAGAGCATCAGCCTCTCCATCTATCCGACTAATAACCCGCGGGCCCGCTTTGCACATGGCTACACCGCTCTGCGCGGACTAAAATGGTTCTCGTAGATACGAGTCTTTGTCTACATATTTTTGGGAATGCTTTTGGAAAACCAACTACTTATTAAGCGTATCCGATAGCTAGTGTGGAAGCACCTTTATTTTGCTATGGTTTTCAGACCACCCAAAATTCAAGGTGTAGAAGCAGTTTCCGAAATACACAGGCTGTGCTTCTGACAGAGTTCAATTTGTATCACTATTCAGAGGACGAATTAATCAAACTCTCGCAGAATACGCAAACAAATTACAAAGCGGCGTGCAACGAAGGCAGGGCATAAATTTACATCGCACTAAATCACGATCGGATTAAACTTACGCTCCTCTCGGCCGCAAACTCGCGAATACTTTGTGAAACAGAACGACCGCTCTCATCATCATCAACCCATCATGTCCCCACCAAGGGGCACGGGTCTCTTCCTTGAGGAAGGTATAGGCCATACTCCACCACGGGGTCAAGTCCGGATTGGTGGAGGCTTGAAGACTAGAACGACCGCTCTATTGGCTATTAAATGGCACTATTGACGTAGTATTAAAAAGTACATTTTGCGTCGTCAGTCGGGCTCGAGTAATAGCTTATTAACTTACTGCCTTTAAAATCGCATTTATAATATAATAGTTAAGCCTAAGGTTACCTCCAACCAGGTGGGATGACGATCTGCGAAAAACTGCAGGCAGATGCTGGATGTGGCAAGCTGAAGACAGGACTAAAGATTAGGGGAGGGCTATGTCCAGCAGTGGACTAATACTTATAGCCTGATGATGATGATGATGATGATGATAATAGTTAAGAAGATACAATGGGATGGGAGATATCAAAAGGACTTGAAGACTGAGACAAAGGAAAGGGAATAATAAAACTTCCATACAACACAATCACTTGTCAGACCCGGCAAAGGTCACCAACGTGAAAATAAGATAAGACAACATTATTCTATTATCGCACACCGGAAAAAACAAAAAGCGCAAAATATTTATAAAGGTTCCTAGTACAGTTGACAGCACATCATGGTCAGTGGCGGATTAACACATTTGCCGCCAGTAGGCTATTCAAATTTTGCCGCCCTTTCTGACCTCTGCATTTCGACAAAAGAAGATGAAAGAAAATATTTTAGAATTAAAAGACTAATTATTCATTGTTTATAAAATAATCTGTATCTTATGAAAAATTAAGAAAAGATTAGGTATATTCATGAAATTATTAAATTTTCTAAACTAATAATATTTATTGTAAACCAGTTTAGTAGGTAAATTTCCTGAACTTCGAAATAATATAATCCATGAAATCGATAAATACGCACGTACAGCAGCATACACATTTTTAGTACCTGAGCAAGATACTGATATATTATAACACCACTGGATACCAAAAATAACTGCACGGTTTCTAAATAATTGGTATAATTCTCATCACAAATATTGCCAAAAAAAGATAAAAGAAGTTATTTTATCTCTGAGCTAAGAAAAGCTCAATCATGTATTGCATACGAGTAGGTATACGGGGCGTCCCAAAATTATGGGACATGAAGGGAAAGTACCTTATATATCGTAGATAGGGTATTTTGCTGAAAGAAGACTTTATGTTATTTTTAAAAGTTAGTACCTAATTCTGCATTCAAAGATTTTCTAAAAATTTCTTGCCTCGTCTGGGAATCGAACCGACTTAAATGTAAAAAAACCACCCCTACTTTTATGATGCCAATCGAAAGAATGGCCAAAAATTAATAACTCTTCTTAAGTAACATAGTATTTTAAAAGAAAGTAACAGCGTAACATTAATTATTTTAATCAAATTAAAAATTGAAACTGCCGTAGTCAATAAGTTAAGTTAAGTGAGTTTTTTTTGTAAATTAATTAATTTAGTGCTCAAAATTTGATCCCTCTTGCCTTACGCAAATTTCGAATATTTTAACGAGTCCACTGTCGGTTGATTTTCATTTTTCATTTTCATGGCAGTGTGTTTTTAATTTGATTAAAATGATTAATTTCATGCTGTTCCTTTGTTTTAAAATACTATGTTACTTAAGAAGAGTTATTATTTTGTGGCCATTCTTTTGATTGGCATCATAAAAGTAGGGGTGTTTTTTTTACATTTAATCGGTTCGATTCCCAGACGAGGCAAGTAATTTTTACAAAATCTTTGAATGCAGAATTACTAACTTTTAAAAATAACATAAAGTCTTCTTTCAGCAAAATACCCTATCTAGGATATTTAACGTACTTTCCCTTCATGCCCCATAATTTTGGGATACTGCATTATATTATTAAGATACTTTCGTCAGTTAGGTATATTTCTAGTGGACGTGGATGTGTACACCCAATTTTTTTTTCGTATGATGCTTTATTGCTGAGTTATGAGCTTTTAAAAATTTACTAAGAATAATAAGATTATAATACCTATAATATAAAAGAAATATAAGATTCTTATAGTAAAAAAGCAGAAGTTTTTAATTATTTTAACTTTAATTAAGGCTTTAAATGTAATTCTTCACATTTCTTTGCATTTCTTGGCATGCTTTTCTTCCCATCAACGAGGGCTTATGTGTAAAGAGCTAGTGCAAATAGTGAAATTGTAAAAATTACAAAATAAATCTCTCTATTTTCATAAATACTGTTTCAATCTCAATTAATAAAACCGCTTTAAGTCAAACTATTGGCGATTACGTTTTAATTTGTTTTGGTAAGAATAAAGAAATCTTTTAGTTTTATATTTTGTTATGTACAAACGATTCATGTTAGAATGAAGGAATAAAATATTAATAGCGTAGTATTTCAGCATGTTAGTGCAAAAACCCGATTGCTTAGAAAGTGCTCGTAGCTATGTGTATGTACGTACACATTGTGCTCTAAGTCCTAAGCTATTGGTGATAACGTTTTAAATTTTTTTGTGAATATTTAGTACTTACATAAAAAGCTTTAATTCAAGTTAAGAAAAAAATTATCCAAACTTAACCAAGTTTGGATAAACTGATGTCGCAGCTTTCATTCCGGCCAGATACTCTTAGCGAATGACCATGCCACGCGCCGCCATCAAAATAACTACCTACGCAAATATGTAATATAAAAAAGTATATGAAGTATGTATTAGCAGATTGGCAAACGTCAAATTTCCCACTTTTCAGGTTAAGTTAAATGGTGAAACCTAATAACACGCAGGTATTTCGTTTTTGTATTTCTGTTAGAACTGTCTGTCTGTCTGTCTGTTAAAACTGTTTAATTTTAATTAAGTATTAATGTTTATAAGAGGGCCGTTGGCTTACCTATTAAATAAAATATAAAAAAAAATAAACAAAAAAAACTATTTTTGGGGCAAATTTGCCGCCCCCTAAAACTACCTACGCAAATATGTAATATAAAATGTATCTATTAGCAAATTGGCAAACGTCAAATTTCCCACTTTTCAGGTTAAGTTAAATGGCGAAATCTATTATCATTTAGGTATTATATTTTTTCTATTTCGATAAGACAAAAAAAAAATTGGGGCAAATTTGCCGCCCCCTAAATCCACCTGCGCAAATATGGGGTCGGGGTCTAAAAATGTTTACCAGTTTTTAAACTTGATTCTTTGTCACAATGATGTGCAGTATAGTCTATAATGCTTTAACAATATACTTATTACCTTTCTAAGTTCAGAAGCCTAGATTCAAACAAGTATCTAAACTCATTTCTTAATTTAAAATTACAGTGCCACCATCTTATCTGTTCAGTTGATAGCGGCGCTAGTAGTGGGGAATTTAGTAGTAACATTTCAGAAATTTACCTAGAAAAATGAGATTATTTTAACCCGTCTTTCAATTTTAATGAAAATATATCTATAAATGTCAGTAAGTTAATAAATAGAACAAAAAATTGGGAACATAATTGATAATTTATTATTTAGTTAGTTACAATTTTGCTCACCTGAACAGATAACTTGGTGGCGCTGTATTGCATTTGTTTAAATGACACATATAAAAAATCTGTCAAAATAGAAGGTTTTTTTTCTATACGTTATTATAAAACCTCCTTGAGTGAGCGAAGAAGTTTTGCTCTAAAATTTGACAGGTTGGTACTCTACTGTTTATTCTGTAAGTATCGACCTTGTGTCGTATAATCGTCAGTACAATTATGAACCTTAAGGTGGTAAACATTTTCAGAACCCGACTGTAATATAAAAAAGTATGTATTAGCAGATTGGCAAACGTCTAATTTCCCACTTCTCAGTTTAAGTTAAATGGTGAAATCTAATAACATTCTTGTATTTTTTTAATTTTTATATCGGTAAAACAAAAAAAAATTTTTGGGGCAAATTTGCCGCCCCCTAAAATCTGCCGCCCTAGGCTCCAGCCTACTCAGCCTATTGGTAAATCCACCACTGATCATGGTATACACCCATGCACTCTACTCTGTTGCATTACGAGCGCGTTGCATTACAACTAAAATGTGAAGATTGACGTGCTGTCGACTGTACAACTGCCGGCATTTTTGCTAAAAGCCTCTTCTGCGTATCGATGGCAAAGCAATTTTTACCAGTCTTTACAAGACAGTTGCGGCCCAGAACTTTGCGACACTGACTGCTTTATCACTTGCATTCATTAGGTCCTCCTGAGTGCAGGTGTTAGGACACGCAGGGCACGATGAGAGATGGTCCATCGTCTGGGTAGTACCGCACAGACAACTCAAATTCTCGTTGGGGCGGGAGCCGCGAACCCCCTTCTAGACATGTTATCCTTACTTCGGCCAGTACGGGTCCGGAGCCGGTTCAGAGATTTGGATGTTTACATATTTGTGACGTCGCTGTTTCTGGTTCCCACGACACAGGGTATCCTAGTGTGGGGCCTGTATGTAAATGTTTAAGTTTATGTTTATTTCCATATTGCCAAGGGTTAAAATCTATTTAATCCAGATAACCCTACGATGGAAAATTGCTGAAAGAGATTTGAAAGACCGAGGCTGTATGTACCAATGTCTTTCGCCCCCCAGGCGGGGGCCAAAAAAAAGAAAAAACAGTAGACCCGACCTTCTGCGCATTCCAATATTCTTATCCACGGCCCCACCGCCCGCAGCTGCAATTTTATTTCAGAAGCATATTGTTATCTTTTTCACGAATGCACACGGTTCTCTGTAGCTACTCTCTTTGTTCAGTTTGCAGTACCTGAAAGCGGAGCATATTTTCAGATACAGATACTTAGCTCACACAGTCTTGATTCGAAAATATTTGTTGAAGATGAATATGGAGTATCTTACGTCCGATTTCTCGCTCACTAACAACTAATTGTGCGAGCGAAAACGGCATTCACAAGGATGAGTTTGATATTATCCTGAAAAATACGAAAACTAAAAATTAGCCGAGGACCGTGCTCAGTGGCGTGCAATGGAAGAGGCCTATGTCCAGCAGTGGACAAGTATAGGCCGATGATGATGATCATACGAAAACTACTTCGTGAATGCTACCTAATAAAATTTTATCTTGATATTTCTGTTAAAACAGATTTTGTTTTTAGGAAAATCTGACACACATCCTTTCTTTAAAGACGAATGAAAGACGAAAATAAACATCTCTGACGGGCTTAATAACAGATAATAGTTACATGGAACCTATCTAGTAACTCGTGGGAGTTAAGAGACTATTTCTGTTGGATGTTCTAATATTAATAAAGGGATATAGGCTTTCATCTTTTCTCTGAGGTATCCAATAACGGGATTAACCTACTTATTTAATATCATGCTCAGCTTAGTTTCGTATATTTCCTCCGATCTACGAGTCAAACTCTTAAGGACCAAATACTCGCATCTCGTTGGACAATACCTAAGCGTAACAAGAAACGAAGACGATCCGCTTCTTAAAGCCTGCAATACAATATTGGCCGAGCGTTTCCAAGTGAAGACCAACACCAACGTATAGACAGCATGTTTGCATTGTCTTGCCATCGCTCGTTGTCGCTCGCCTAGTTGGCTGAGTAAAGGCAAGCGCCAACGTGTATACAGATCATTTGGCGTCGTTTGTCACAACTTGCAGTCGCTCTCGACCTCTTGCTGCACTTCGGAGCGGTGTCGTTTTTTTTAAGCCTGCAATACATGTTGGTCGAGCTTAGGCCAACGCGAGCATAGCCAAACTAATACAAGGCAAGCACTACTGCCTTGACGTTCGGTAAGTTTATCGAACGCCAGTGAAATGGCCAATATAGACGAGTTTTAAAGAGATGCCCACACGTTGGGCGCTGTCAATTTGTATTGTGCGAGCGCCTTTGATTTGTGACGAAAAACCGACACCGCGCCGAAGTGCGGCAAGTGGTCACGAGCGACTGCAAGCTGTGATAAGCGACGCCAAATTATCTCTACACACGTTGGCGCTTGCCTTTACTCGGCCACTTTAATGGCCTTTCCATGCTTGCCAAGACGGCACCTTTAAGGTGCCTTTCCATAATACGCTACTTGCCTCGTACCAAATTTGACGCGATAAAAGGATATTTCCTGTAGTATCTAACGTAAGAAACCGAAATATATTGACTTTGCTAAGTAAATATGCAGGATGGCTGCAAAATTTGCAAATTAAAAAAATATTTTTCGCCTTTAAATCGAAACGGTGAAAACACTATCCGCCATCTTGAAAGCACCTTTGGTTGTAAACAAACATCTGTCAGTCGTGCGTGCGTAGGTTCAATTGTGATTTGGATTGGATTTAGTGTTTTTGCAAAAACTCTTCTTGTGCAGTTAGTGTATTATCATTTTATTGATAAGCGCAATCATGGACGCTGGATTCGTGGAAGCAGATAGTACCGATTTGCCAAAACCAAACCAAATCAAACCAAGCATTATTACAGCTAAAAACAGTTTGTGTACATTGATATTACAGGACTTACATTGAAGTGATCTTCACATAAATACACCCAAGTTTCAGTCGATAAAGAATCGGGGTCTCTCTTGGCAAGTTTGAGCCAAGTTTTTCGTATGTTTATTTCACTGGGTAGGTACCTACACGAATCCGCGACTTTCCGGCGGTCTTTATTGACGTGTTTTTGCATTCTCGAATAATGATAATTGATATATTTTGCATGTAAACTCGATGAAATCATGGTTGCGTTGTTGTTATTTCACTATGCTCGCAGATCACTAAGATTCTAGGACTAGGTAAAGATCGTCAGAATCAGATCGCTGATTCGAATCAGTTTGTTGATTCGAATCAGATTGTGGATTCGAATCAGTTTTTTTACCCGAATCATTCATTGCGCGGCAATCTTACCTGACCGATGAGACAAGTAGGATTTGTTGAAGTTTTTTTTTAAACAGTTATTGTTTTAGTTTTGTCTTGCTTCTATGTTACTGATAAGGTATTAACTTTTTCTTATGTTAAACTATGAAGTTTTAGAAAGTGGTTAAAGTGAATTGGTATTTAAAGGGCTTAGTCCACTCTGACCAACCGAACTTGTCAACTGTTTCTTTCCATTCCACATTCCACTGCATTATTGTTACCTACTTTCGATTATAACTTTTTGTTTTGATCGCTTTGAAATGTGTTTGGGATGTATTATTTGCTTTTTTAGGATGTGTTTAGATGGTTTTGAAATGAATTTAGGATGGTTTTGGGATGTGTTTAAGATGGTTTTTGCATGTGTTTGGGACAGTTGGGTATAATTGGGATAGTTTTAGGATGTTTGTGTTTAACCTCTAGTATGCAGTATTAGAAAAACAATAGAAAATCTATTGTTTTGTGCAAATATGGACATAGCCGCAGACGACCGCTTAAGGCGTTTTAGTATGTATTTGGAATGGTTTTGAAATATGTTAGCAATGATTTAGGGATATGTTTAGGATGGTTTTGGTATGTTTTAGGATGGTTTTGGGATGCGTTTGGGAGGTTTTTTTATCGATGATTTCTAGATAATACCAAATACAGTCCAAAACCTTGCTAAACATTATCTCAAATCAAATAATGATAAATTATGGTTTAAGAATATTCCAATACCATCTTAAACACATTTCAAAACCATTCAACACAAATACTTCCCAAAACTACCTCATATCTCTGTTAGAAATAAAAACAGTAGTAGAGTTTTAGTTCATAGTTCAGTTGGTCAGAGTGGAATAAGTGAAAGAGTTGTGCTGGATAAGTTTTTTCAGAAGACATTTTAACACGGTGATAACGAAAAAGCGTTGACAAAAAAAATTACATTACATGCTTCAAGTATCAAAAATTTTTGACCTTAAGTACTGTAGGTGTGTGAGTGTATGCGTGTAAGTGAAAATCAGTGTTGATTAAATAAATATATAAATAAATTTCATATAACGGACATATACCTTTACTTATTAAAATAATAACTAAATTTTGATGAAAACATGGAAAATAATTGGGTGTATTGAAACATTTACATTGAAAATTATTATTTTTATATGTACATTTTATCAGTATTTTCAATGCATATGATGTCTCCGTATTGATTCGAATCATCGTATCGATTCGAATCATAATAATGATTTGAATCAACATATTGATTCAAATCTACATCTTGATTCGAATCAGCATATTGATTTAAATCAACAAATTGATTCGAATCAGCATATTGATTCGAATCGAGGGTCGATTCGAATCATGATTCGAATCATCTTCCGGGTGATATGAGTCGATTCGAATCGTCATTTTTGATTCGAGTTCCATCACTAACTTTGTTTACAACAGTTTGGACTTCAAACCATAGACAAAAAAGGCGGACCGCGTTTTTGGCTGTTTAGCAACGCAACGTTTTAAAATAATGTTTTTGTTGCTTTTAGGTCCTCAAAAAATATACTAAAATATTTTTTGGTCTAATGGAAGAGACATTTAGCATTTAAGGCTTACTTGAAAAAAGAGTCAAGTAGCGGATTGCCAAGGCACGTTGGCAAATCTTTACGTTGGTATTGACCTACACTTGGCAACGCTCGGCCAACATGATTAAAGCAGGCATTAGGGTAGGGCAGTAGCCATTGAAGGTCACGCGCATTAACCAATGGGCGCTTATGTACGATTTTCTTTGGGAGGTCGTTTCGTGGAGAATCAAATTCTGAACAATTTTGGTTCCCACCTTTTTTACGCTCTGTCTCCAGGGTTGGAACCAAAATTTTTCAGATTTGATTCTCCACGAAACGACCTCCCAAAGAAAATCGTCCATAAGCGCCCATTGGTGCATAAGAGCCCCGAAAGGAGAATGTGATTCTCAACAACTTTGTTTCTCTTCATGCATGCCGTAAAACGTGGAACACAGGAGATAATGATAATATTTTGAATTTGTCGCGTTTTTCAGGTTTGATTTCCAAAATATCGATCCTAGAAGAAAAATTATGAGGGTCAAACTTGCATAGAATCAAATTTCCTACAATTTTTGTTCTTACGGTTTTACTGTAAAATCAAACATGGCCGAGTTATTCAAGAAAAACCTTTTTTTCTCTACCTAATTTTCCAAACATACACAGGAGCCTGATTCAGTCTACTTTTTAAATTTACACTCCTATTTACTTCCCGAGGAACCTACGAAAAAAAAATCCAGGAACGGATTATTCACTGGTCAAAATGACTGAACTAGAAACCTGGTCGGACAAAAAGTCAAGTAAGTGTATCCGGAATAAAGGTGATAATGTCTAGTGCTTACGAACTTTGCACTTCAAACAAGCTCCAATGGCAGTTAAATTCGTCCTTCCCCATACGCAAGACTATTAAAAATGTACACACAACACCGTACATTTTATTGTATTGTTGATTAGGATTTCTATGAAGCACAAAAGATGTAGTAACTACATCAGCTAATTATACCAGCCTAGGTATAATGGAAAGGGAAATCTCCAAGTTGACTTTTGCTCCGAAGCGGTCATCGCGTAGCCCCGAGCCACTGGGCTGGAATTGGTCTTTGTGCTCCTCTATCGCCTCACTGCCTCCTGTGTGTCGGCGAGATTAGCTTTTTTATTACTGGGTGCCAAGCACTGAATAAAAATAAGTTCGCGATAAAAATTGGTTTATTAACCTGTGAAGCAAATCCACAGTCACATTTTCTTTTTATTCTATTGTTTCTCCGCTTTTGTGCTTATTCTCAGTGCGCTTTTGAATAAATAAATAAAATAGATGGAATTACGGACTCGCTTACTTACTTTGATGTGTAGTGCTTACGAAAGTTATAGTTCAAAAATAAAAATATGTCGTTATTGGGTCCAAACAAATTTTTTTTTTTCTATTTATGGCGACATGTTTGTTGTTGCAGGAATCGGAACTAAAACTACACTATTGTTTGACAGAAAGTTCATTTTCTTTTTTTTCACAATTAGTCAGGGGCATTGCTATTCGCTTACTATGCAGTAATTAAGTTAATTACGCAGTAAATTGCTACCCAGATTGGGAATCGCTTGTAGCCTGGCTGCCTGAGTGATGTTGAACGATCACGATGGTTAAGCAACATATGGCGTGTTCAATAGGTACATGGATGGGTGACCATCTAAGGCTAACGCAAGTGGCATTTTTCCGAGCGGTTCCGTTCTTCGCAAGGAACGTGCCTTGCAGTTGCAGCACTTGCAGCCGAAGCAGTTGGTGCCGGCTGCCGTCGATAGATGGCAGTCGTTAAGCCAAGTCAGAGGCCTTAAGGCGGCTTGAAAACTTCCGACAGTAAGACCAGCCACTAGTCTCAAAAGCCTCCACCAATCTGGACTTGGCCTCCGTAGTGGAATATGGCCTATACCTTCCTCAGGGAAGAGACCCGTGCGCCTCGGTGAGGACATAATGGGTTGATGTTGGTGGAGGTCATAACGCAACTGTTTAAGGAGTGTGACCTAGTAACTGACTGTTCACAGATGAAACTTCACTTTGTTTTTGTTCCATCACTGATTGGCTTAATCGCTTCACCTATGGGGATATTTTAGTAGGAGAGGTTTCATTCAACAGTTTATGATGGCCCTCTCCTAAAGACGTCTAGAACCAACTTTAGAATTTATAGCTCTGCATTCGGAACTGGAAAAAAAACTGCCTTAGAAAGTAGCTCCTTTCTAAGTAAGTTTTTCTCCGAAATCGCTTTTGAAATCGTCGAAGACGTACTCGTTTCCGAAAGCCATCCTGTATTTGACCTCGTCTCATTTCACTTGTACATTTCCCGAACAAAGTAATCAATAGCATCGTCTACAAAAACACCTACAAAGGAGAAAATATAAAGGCTCCACAAAATATTTGTGAGTAGGGAATAAAGATCCTATTATGCTATTTCATAAAAAGGTTGTTAAGGAAAATGAGGCATGATTTTTGTAGCGTTACCTACCTACTTACTTGCTCGTAAAAGGTATTGCTTTCGGTAGGTATTCCACCATATTCCGTTCTGGGTGAAGTGACAATTCCGGTGAATAGAAGATTGGTCTATTCAACGATGTAAACAATTAGGTATTACTAGCTGACCCAGCAGACGTGGTTTTGCCAAATAGGGGTATGAAAAAAAGATAACAACCTATTGTCAGACCTACCGAATATACACGTAAAGTTTCATCAAAATCGGTCAAGCCGTTTCGGTGGAGTACGCGCACTAACACTGCGGCACGAGAATTATGTATATTAGAGAGAAGGTTTAGGTATTATTATAAAATTATTTAAATAATTGCAAAAGTTGGAATGCTGCACTGTTTTTGTGGAGAGCAAAAAGAATAGAATTAACACCCGTTTTTTTTCTTACACTACCAAGCTTTTAATCTAGGTACTTTTAACAGCATTAAGGTTATTTTAACGATGCACTTTATCACTGTTATATGTATTATACTGAGTTGGCCAGAAATTAAAGTAATGTGTTTTTGTATTTATCTGTTTAAAAATCCTAAAACAGCAACTAACAGCAGTTATTAATAAATTAACAGATCGTTGATGTAGAAAAAACGGGAATTACTCTCTTACGTTTCACCGAACCATTCTACGCCATGACCGCTTCGGAGCCAAAATCGTAAATGAATGAGCCAATCAAACCAACCAATGAATGAGTTTCATCTACGAAAACAACGTGATCAACCTCATCCAGAAATATAATATAAAATATCTTCCACACAACACAATCGTTTGTCCTGTGTCCAAACTGTACCCTGTGGTATGGAAACCAGGCAACGGACCGAGCCGTTCTACAACATCTTGTATACAAAAGTTCCACAAGCGCGATTGAACGGATTATTTTGCGCGTCCTCAGTATCCGCAGCAATCGGATTGTCGACGCGATGGCCATTTGCGGTCGGATTTTATTCGGATTTTCGAAGCGAGCGGTAGAGGTCTTTTTTTGTTTATATGTAGTGTATATATTTATTTCTTGAATCCAAAACGAAGAGGAAATGCTGCCAGTATCTTGGGAAGTCTCCCCAATGGCACCGATTTAGAGACCATTTCTTATATTTAGGCTATATTAGTAACTAGCTGTTGCCCACGACTTCGACCGCGTGGCCTTTAGTTGAGAAAAGTGTTTGCAACTAGGTTACGGATACTTTTAGCGCATGTAATACTCGTATAATTAAAACAAAAAAAATGTGGGTTCAAACCTTTCCAAAACCGAATTGGAGAAACGAATTTCCAGTAATCATTGCAGGTTATCCCTATTGCATTGCTACTTCCGCGTGTTAGCAACGCGTATTAGCAGATCACAAACGCAAGGATCGTGTGCAAAGGTAACAAAGCGCCGGCAACTTTGCGTTTGCTGACTGATCTGATTGAGTTCCACGCGCGGCAGGAGCGCGTTCAAAAGACGTCGTGTGGAAAGCCCCTAAAGTCTGTAGTCTAGTGTAGCATGGACCTTAAATCAAGGACGCGTAACGTGTTTACCGAAATTAAATGACGGGAGAAAGAGCCCAAGGCTCCATCCCATTCCCTCTGAAGGGATTTCCGTGGAACAAGATTGCGAGTTCCGGATTTTCCATCTCCCTTAGCCGGGTTGATTGTGGAAATAGTTGGGCACAAAATAAATTCTGCAAAAGGTCTAAATGTCTGGCCACGGCTGCTCTCTCGGTAGGTGACCAGCGGTGTTAGCTAGGGTTTCGTATGAATAATTTAGCTAGGCGTAAGTTTATATTTCCAAAAAATATCAAATACATAGTATTTTTTACACAGGTTCATTTGTGCCCCAGTGATGGGCAAAGGCCTCCCCTCCTTCTTTCCAACTGCATAACACTCCTTAGTATTTATGCTAAATTTTTGCTTTGATACTAAATACTTCGTTGGTGAACACTTGCCCCTCAAATTGATGATATTATGATATGTTTGCATCAAGAAAAGTCACTAAAACATCAGTGTTTTTTTATGAAATTGCTTTTTGACCTTAGTTTTTAAGTAAGGTAGGTACAAGAAATGGACAAAGTAAACAAAAAGTCTTAGCGAAAGACTTGAAGAAGAAAGTTCTATACTTAGTCTTTTTTGTCCGAGCTATTAGGACTATATTGTTAAAAGATCATTTTTTTAGCCCTAAAATATACCAAAGTCAAAATTCTAACTTTTCCTTGAATGAAGGAAAGGAAAATGTAACGAAGATATTTCAAAAGTTGAAGCGCAAAAGTTGTTGTTAAAAATCTTCTCTAATTGGTTATTTCAGAAATTACGCATTTTTATGTAACCCTTTAAATGTCGCTTACTTACCTACAGTCGACAGCAGATCAACCTTCACAGCTGCAAAGTCGCTCGAAACGTAACTGAAAGAGTGGACGCATTGTAAAGCTTGATGTTCTGTCGAGTTTACCTTTTACATCCTCCTCGCATACTCGTAGTAATCGTAGGTTGTTGAAGTAATCGTAGGTTGTTGAAATAGTAACAGCCCGATATCTCAACTCCCGACTGTAATGAGAAACCCGTGTTGATTCGATCCGGTCGTTCGACTTTTGGCCTTCTAATCGGATCATCAATTAGCAAATTAGTGTAAGCAGTCGGCTAAGCTGAGCGGACGAGGCAATCGGCTTTTAAAGCTGTGTATCGACTTTCGGAATCGGCTCAGACCACTTAAATGGGTCCTTAGCTCATAGACTTGGAAGTTAATTTTATGAAACAGGTAGATACTATACTACACGCAAAAAATCATGAACGATTTCAACGGTCGAACTGCTAAATTATATATAACTTCTAATTTGACCTTGAGCACATAATAAGGCCTCTGATCTCTAACCGGATAATATTATCGCCTTAATTCAAATTATCTTATGTTAACACTAGCTGTTGCCCGCGACTACGTCCGCGTGTTCTTTAGTTGAGTAAAGTGTTTGCAAATAAGATAGGGATACTTTTAGCGCATGCGAAAGAGCTTTCATACTAACCTCGTAACCCCCTCTTACCCCCTTAAGGGATGATTTTCAAAAAACTACTTTACACGTCTTTCATGACTTTCAATGAAGGACCTTCAGGCTGAATTTCATTCGAATAACTTCAAAATGGCTAAGTTTCATACTAACTTTGCACCCCCCTTTTACCCCCTTAAAGGATGATTTTCAAAAAACTATTTTATACGTGTTTCATAATTTTAAATGACGTACCTTCGTACCAAATTTCATTCGAATAACTTCAAAAACGGCAACTTTGAACCCCCATTTTACCCCCTTAGGGTATGAATTTTCAAAAATCCTTTCTTAGTGCTCCCCTACGTTAAAAAAAGAACCCCTGTGCAAAATTTAAAATTTCTAACCCTTATAGTTTAGGCCCTGCGTTGATATGTCAGTCAGTCAGCCAGTCAGATTCTCCTTTTATATACAGGGTGTGTCGTAAATAATGGATAACCCTGTAGCTGCTGACTGGCCACATAATCATCTATTACATATCCCACTTTTTTCGTCATTTGGCCATGCATATTTGAAATATGATTGTTTTTTTTAATTTTCAAAAGAAATATTACTATATTTACAAAATTTTCATTTCCATTTCCACAAATAAAGAGGTTTTTTGGTTCTGTTTTCTGTTTCTAATTCCTGAATATCTGTACTATTAATTGAATTAGAATAAAATAAGACAGTATTAACAATTATTTAAGAATAAATTGTTTTTCCTAATTTTAAGGTAATTTCTGCCGGATTATGTAACTTTGACTAAATTTTCTTAAAAAAAAATGTATGGCCAAATGACGATAAAAGTGGGATATGTAATAGATGATTATGTGGCCAGTCAGCAGCTACAGGGTTATCCATTATTTACGACACACCCTGTATATTATGCGACAGTAGCCGTTTAAAGTTAAATTTTGTATAAATGATTTCGGTTCAATGCTAGGGTTAAACCATATGCCTGATTCGTTGGTCTAGCCTTTAAAGCGGTTGCCTAGAGGAGGGTGACGATAGAGGTCGTGGGCTCGATTTTTACCGGAGGCCGCCGTAAATTTGTACAAAAGGCCTCAGTCTGTGTGTTTATCCACGTCTGTAATGTCCTTGCCTGGTTACGATAGCACAGGGTATCCTAGTTTGGTACGAGGGCAAGTGATTTTATTGTATGGTAGTTATTGTAATATATAAGAATAGTTCTTTTTTTCTTTATTTATTAGGGACTTTTGTACACTACAAGTGACGATGTCAGCCCCGTCGTTCCTTATACTAAGTTCTGCTTATCTATATTACTTAAGTCTACGAATTACAAAAACGTGTACAACATTCTAGCTACCCTTGACAAAGGTTCAGCTAGGATGCTCTGGAATAAGCCTACATCTAATATGTTGAGTTGCATTGATTTTATAATAAGGACAAGTGATTGTATTGTACGGTAGGTATTGTTATATTTAAGAATAGTTATGTATTATGATCGAAGTCGGCTTGCCCAAAAACTGAAAGGTATTTTAGTTTACGTTATTAGAGAAATATTTCTCCAATAACGTAAACTAAAATACGTTTCAGTTTTTAGAGAAATATCCTTTGATACAGCAGTATTGCCTAAGGCGCATTTCTCAAGAAGTTACAGCTGTCCTGTAACTAACGACAGATATTATAACAATAATATTACTATAAATTTACGCGGTAGTCAAACAGAGTGAGCCTCGGGGGCTCTCCTTTAGCATAAGTCTAGACTTAAACTAGACTTGACCTATTTAAGGGTCATGCGTACTTACAAACTTCTGCACGTGAAGGTTTTTTTTTTGTATACAGTGTGTTGATTTGTACAGTTTCGTCCGATTTGGGGTGGTTATTTACATGATACTGAAGCAAAAAATTATTTAAAAAAAAAATATTTTTTTTAGTGAAAATCACCTAAAAATCATAAAGTTATGTGCGTCGGCGGCGGGCGCGCGGGCCCCGCCCCGCCAAACCACCCCGGACCCGTCAAGTGCAAGCGATAGAAGCTAAGCCATATAAATGTATGATTTGTCGGTGATTTTCACTTAAAAAAATATATTTTTTTATTATTTTTTGCTTCAGTATCATGTAAATAACCACCCCTGAGTCGGACGAAACTGTACAAATCAACACCCTGTATATTTGTTAGATCTGAAAATAGATCAAAGGCTAATTAATATGACAAAACAGCGCTTGCCAGGTCACTAGTAGTCAGTAAAATTTGTGAGATTCCTCCGGGCTTATTGAGAAGTTGGTAAAGAAAATGGGTCAATCGACGCTTCAATTTTAATTATAAACTCGGTCTCGATGCACCCGAAACCGGTGGTTTCGAGAAAAGACTGAACAATTCCGAGGGCGCTTTGAGCAATTTAATTTCCCTTTCATAATTGGGAAGATAAGCCTCGAGGCTTCTCAATGGGGTTCTCAGATGGGATGAGTTAAATTGTGCAGGGTTTTCGCGATGTCGTTTTTGTTTTCAATCCGCTGCTATGCTGAAGCTGACTTGTGGTTGAACGCGCTTGTGGGGAAAGAACAGGGGAGTTGGCACAAGAAGCTAGGATATTTTTTGACAATTTTGTTTGTTTGTTACGCTTTATTGCACAAAAGAAATAATACAGAAAAAATTACTTAAATAACAAATGATGATGTACAAAGGCGGACTTATTTCAAAAGAAATTATTAGAATTTTTATTAGTCTTCGTCCAAATTTTTGCTCGCAAATGGAATAACATAACAACATTTATATACAGGCCCATACATTGCTTCAGGCCCCACACTAGGATACCCTGTGTCGTGGAAACCAGAAACAGCGACGTCACAAACATGTAAACATCCAATATTAATTAATTGTTAATTATTACTTCTACACAACACAATCACTTGACCTAGTCCCAAACTAGGGTAGTCTGTGTTATGGTAACCAGGAAAAGACATTACAAACATTGAAAAAACACCCGGACTGAGAGCATTTGTACAGCGGCCCCCAGTGGGAATCGAACCCACGACCTCTGCCTTGGTAAGCGCCTTAACGGCTAGACCAACGAGGCAGTCGGAAACGATAATAATAATTATAGTTTAGGCACACTTTTTTTTTTCAAAACTACCGCCATGTTTCTAAGTCACGGGAAGAATGTCCCCTTGAACAACGGTCAAAGACTTCGAAGTCATCCTGTAGTTTAGAGGTCAAAAGATCGAGTTAGAATGGTACTATAATTAGAACTTCTGCAGTGAAATCTGCAATAAATTCCACGGGCATTAAAATCTACCTTATAGGGTAGGCGGGCGGTAAGTTCAACTGTCCGCTGGTTAAAAATTAGCATACATGGACGAAAAGCCATTAGGCGCACGTTGTTTTCAATTAATCCAATCCCGAGCGTTTCGCATCCATTAAAAAAAATATTACAGGAACAAAAACCCTACTGCGGAAAAGCAAATCAATTCAGTTTTTAACGTTTCGTGCCTCAAAAGAGAAAACTGAACCTTTATAGGATCACTTTGTTGTCCGACCGTCTTTCGTCTGTCTGTCTGTAAAGTACTGTTCCGTTGACCTATAACTATGGAAATTTGCCATTTATATCGTCTTATATTATAAGTACGCACATGTCCGGTATTTTATTCATGTGAATTCAGCTGTGAATAAGAAAATGGTCAAGAACGAGCCCGTAGAGGACGCCCGCGATTTTGAGTTTGACCTGCATCATGTAGGCAACTACTCTCGCGTCGTTGATACCTTTCATTTGGCACCTCATTTAAGGGCCTTCCAGACGATCGGAAAGACTCTCCGACAAAGATGACATTGGTCGAGTTGGTGTAAAAATTTCACGTGTGGAAGCCGGATTGTCCAACCAAATATTTGGTCGGAATCCAACGGCCTTGGTCGGAAGCGCAGCCATCACGACAAGCTGTGTCGGCGGTCGGAATGGATCGTGTGGAAGGCCTTTTATTCAAATCTGTGATCGTAAATAAACAAACACAGACATACATACATGCAGGTATACATATGTACGCGAGAATAACCCTCTTGCTTTCGCAGATGGGTTGAAAAACATTACGCAGCGTCCCTAAGGGACTAACAGGGTGTTGGTTTGCACAGGGAATTAAGACCCAAAATAGATATTCCATTATCTACTTAGGTGGTGTGTTTAATTGTGCATACCTTTTCAATGTTTAACCGTTTTTAAGGTACCTACCGTCAATCCGATGCAAAACCGGCCCTTAAAAGTTTCATTCACAGCTTACATTCCTTTAATCTACTGGACAAACGATTTATAAATTGGTTACGCAATATAAAGAATTAACTTAGCGCATCTGCCTAGCAAGCGAGAGGTCCCGGGTTCGATTCCCGGCTGGGGACAAAAAAAGAAACCCAGGTCTTGGATGTTTACATGTTTGTGAGGTCGCTGTTTCTGGTTCCCACGACACAGGGTATCCTAGTGTGTGGCCAGAAGCAATAGTGGGGGCAGAATAATATAGCTGACAAACAATTTGTTTTAAACCTTGCTTGTTCTCCCTTGCTTCTTTAGTCTAACCATTCTTTCTTTCTCAACACACGTCAATAAATAACGATGACGCGAAGTATGTTTCGACATAATGCATCCAGAGCACTCTCAGCTATCAAGCTAACAAGATAATGGGGAAAGCTTCTTTCTACTCCACTCCTGTTAGTCAATGCCGCGTAGTCACTTAGTAGACAACCTTTACATTTTAACACCTTTATATTTTCGACCCTTTTATTTTGATACATATTGTATGTCATCAACCCATTATGTCCCCAACGAGGGGTACGGGTGTCTTCCCTGTGGAAGGTATAGGCCATACTCCACCACAGTGGCCAAGTCCGCATTGGTGGAAGACTTGTGGCTGGTCTTCCTGTCAGAAGTTTTCAAGCCGCCCTAAGGTCTTAGACTTGGCTCGACGACTGACATCTATCGATGGCAGCCGGCACCAACTGCTTAACGTGCCTTGCGAAGCACGGAACCGCTCGGGAAAATGCCACTAGCGTTAGTCATAGAACGGAAATCCATGCACCATCCATGCACTGATCGTTTAAGATCACTCAGGCGGCCTGGGCTACGAGCGATTGATACCAACTTACAATTTCATTTTATTCAGCTTTTCATTGATCTTTACAAGCATTATCCTCACTGCAATATTTGACTATACTCGCCACTTCAGTCAATATGCAATATGCATTGTCTTAAATATTAACAATGGTTACAGATGATACTTCATTGTGTCATATATCAAACGTCTAATGTTCGTGTCATACATCAATGAAAATACCTTTTATATTTTTAAGAAAAATCCCAAGATATTGTAATTTCTGTATTCTGTAAAAAATCGATACAATTTATCTCTTAGGTCTTTTTAGATTTGGTAATTTAAAGATGTCGTATCAAGCCATGGTATCAATAGAAAATGACAGTTATTATTATTTCAGAATAATACTTTTTTTGCTTTTCTTGCTGACAGAGCCGTTTTTCGAATACAGTTCGAATCATGATTATCCAAATACATACATTAATTTTCTATTGAAATTATTATTTCAATTTATAACTTTTAAATGGTCTGCACTTTAATTTATCTATTATTTGTTTCGCTTCACCACACATCCCATGACTCTATACTCTATTCACTCTACAATGTCTGCACAGCCAAAAAATTAGAGTGTGTACAAACCGGACACCTATATTTTATTCTGCACCAATGTTTGTTTTACTGAAATTAAAATGGGGAAGGGTTATTTTTCCCAACATTTCCAGACAAAACTTCAATGAATCCGGAGCGTTTGGTTTTCCGGGTTTTAGCTTTTAATAACCCTCTCGGCCGCTAATGAACCCTCTCGTTTGTGTGAGGTCAGGTGAGTTGAGATGTCAGTCGGGGACTAGCTAGGCTAGGCGATTCTCGATAAAAATATAAAATAAAAGTTATTATTGCTAAACAAGCATATTTCAATAAAAGTAATCACAATACACAAACGGTACATAAATATGAACTAAATATAGAAATAACATACATAAATAAAAAGGCGACGCATGATCTTAGCACAGTCGAAAGCACATCAGCCTTTCCATACGTGCACTCTAATCAGTCATGTTAAAGACTATTTTGCAACAAAAATGTAAAAGTTGATTTGCTGTTGAACACATCACTGACATTCGAAATTGAGACGCGAAATCGCTGTAGTTTAAGTTGTGATGACAACTTTAATGGCGACTTTCGAACAAACGACTTCATTCTTGAATAGTAAAGTGACTCGTAATTTGATTGTATGTGTTCTATAGAGATATACAGGGTGGCCGGGGGATTGACGTCAAAAAAAAAAAAATTTGGTCCCTCTTGTCATGGGGTATCCGAATCACCCCCATGTGTGTTCCGCGATTATTCGTAGTTTCGGAGTTATGATTTTTTTTCTGAATTTTCATGAATTTTCGCCTTATCAATTTTGAAAATTTCTAAAAAAAAAACTAGAAACTTTTTTCAATTACTTTTTTTTGTAACTGAATCTTCACAAGTTGTTCTTCTATGCATAAAATAATCAGCTTCGTAACTTTGATAAAAGTTATTAAAGTGTTGGTCTAAAGTCAAAAATTTACGTTCGGTAAATTATGACTTGAATTTTCAAAAATAAATTAAAAATCCAAACAGATGTTTTAATGGTTTCTTAGTTAGCCTCAGAAATGCGCAAGACTCTCAGATTTCATAATCATTAAAAAAAAGTACTGCTTAACGAGCTACTTTGTGTACATTCGGCCTTCGAAGACAGCGAGGTGAAGAATTATTAAAATTAACAAATTTTTTTTCTGCCATTTCGTCTTTTCTTAGTTTATTAATGAACGAGTCGTCATCATCATGATGAATAAAAGTGGTTTTGTCAATAAAACACAGATTAAAATGTAAAATTTTTTTTTTATTATAATAGGTTTTCAAAGTTGCCACCTCCAGCAGCAATACACATTCTACACCTACGTAGGAAATTATCTTTTAATCGTCTAAAAGCTGCTCTGTTTTCCTTTACAACACGTTCGGCTTCTGTTAATTTCTGCCTCAGCTCTTGTTCACTCCCACTTTCTCTGGCGTATGCTATTTCCTAAAAATAGCCCCATATAAAAAAATCCATGGGGTTGAGGTCAGGTGAGCGTGGAGGCCATGATATTGGTCCGCCGCGTCCGATCCATCTATTGGGGTACGCCTCATTTAAATAATTTCGGACTTGCGTTGCGTAGTGACATGGAGCGCCGTCATTTTGAAGAACCATGGTTCGTCTTAGTTCAATATTCACGTCTTCTAGCAACAATGGAAGTTCATGTTCCAGAAAGTGTCGGTATCTTACTCCATTTAATCTGGACGGCAATTCAAATGGACCAATCAGTTCGCCATTGAGAATACCAGACCACAAGTTAACGCTGAAACGATGTTGAAACGTCGACGCTCTCATTTCGTGTGGATTTTCAACCGCCCACGTGTGGTAATTATGAATATTGAAAATTCCAGTGCGCTCAAAACGTGACTCATCTGACCATAAAACTTTGTTGAAAAATCCAGGATCTTGTTGTTCTTTTTGTAGCATTGTTTGGCAGAAATCAATGCGCAATTGGTAGTCTGTAGGCAGTAAAGCTTGGACTCGTCGGATATGGAACGCATGATATCCTTCATCGTGAAGTATGAAGTATGTCTTGGATAGAAGTTCTTGGGATGTTCAGAGTACGAGCCATAGCTCTGGTACTCGTGGAAGGATTTCGTTGAACTTCTTCAAGCACAACTTCTCTGCGATCCGGGTCAACTCTAGGGATTCCTTCCCTATCGCCTCGTTGGCCAGGAATGCGGCCTGCCATTAAGGTATTGTGCGTGTTAATAAAAACGCGATGGTCGGGATAATGCTCAGGTTGCGGCCCACCACGACGTTGAAGTGGTTCGCGATACAGTCGCGCTGCTTCAAGGCCGTTTCCTTGTGCAACTCCATAAAAATAGTGCATTTCTGCGTATTCACTTAACGTGTAACTCATCTTTTACACTTCCAAGTAAACAAAGTCCAAATCAGTATGCAAGACACAGTCCAATTAACGAGCAAAGTAGTCAAATAAGTAGGCAGCGGAATCCGCGGACAAAGCGAGACAGTGAGGTAAAACAAAATGAAGACACGTGTAGCAGTAAACACAAAGTGAGAACGACTGAGGTACAAACTTGTTTTGTGTTCGCTTCTGCTGCGCTGCCCTCTCACTCTTACCGCTGAGAGTGAGAGAGATAGCAATAGTTCGGCGGCCTCCTATCCTCAAAGACTATTGTTATTACAGGTAAAAAGTTGCGTCTGCATTTACAACCCATGACCCACGAGAACGGACCGCGCAAAATTAATTACTGTAAAACGGAAAATGCCTCCAAATTTTTTAATCTGTGTTTTATTGACAAAACCACTTTTATTCATCATGATGATGACGACTCGTTCATTAATAACCTAAGAAAAGACGAAATGGCAGAAAAAAAATATGTTAATTTTAATAATTCTTCACCTCGCTGTCTTCGAAGGCCGAATGTACACAAAGTAGCTCGTTAAGCAGTACTTTTTTTTAATGATTATGAAATCTGAGAGTCTTGCGCATTTCTGAGGCTTACTAAGAAACCATTAAAACATCTGTTTGGATTTTTAATTTATTTTTGAAAATTCAAGTCATAATTTACCGAACGTAAATTTTTGACTTTAGACCAACACTTTAATAACTTTTATCAAAGTTACGAAGCTGATTATTTTATGCATAGAAGAACAACTTGTGAAGATTCAGTTACAAAAAAAAGTAATTGAAAAAAGTTTCTAGTTTTTTTTTTAGAAATTTTCAAAATTGATAAGGCAAAAATTCATAAAAATTCAGAAAAAAAATCATAACTCCGAAACTATGAAAAATCGCGGAACATACATGGGGGTGATTCGGATACCCCATGACACGAGGGACCTAATTTTTTTTTTGTTTTGACGTTATTCCCCCGGCCACCCTGTAGAGACGTGCTCGCTCAAAGCTTTGACAATCTTCTGTAACATATTGCTAAGAGTGACCACACACTCCGGCGGCCCTATTCGAGGACAAAGGGCTTACGTTACAATGGCGCGTGATAGCATTGTTTTAAGTAAATATTCAAGGTACTGCTATTGTTTGTGACGGCTTCAATAGTGCTAGCCAACGCGAGTACCTACTTTGTCCACAAAAAGTACTGGCAGTGACGCACATGCCAATACATACCATACCAGCTCCTTGCACGTACCAGCTACGTGTCATGTGTATACGCTAGCTGGCATGCCTGTAACTGGCATAGAAGTAGCTAGCACAACATTTTTTTACTTTCATGCCCGTTGAGAAAAGGGACGAGGGGTGATGCCAAACTGACACGTGTGAACAGACGCGACAGCCACGGGCATGCTAGTACTTGTGTGACTGTGTACGTGACTTGTTGTGGCCGTAGGAGCACGTTTTTTTTGTTTGATTTTTCGAAGGCCAAGTTTTTCTTTTGTTGGTTGTTTTGTATTCAACAAGCACAACAAGTGACTCCCACGACTGTCCTGTGTATCCGCGATGGTAATACTGGCATGTAAGGGCACAACTTGCATGGCAGTATGACTTGCAAATGTATCCGCTGTGTGCCAGTTAGTCGTACATGCCAGTAAATTTCATGCCCGCTACTTTGCCGATTTACTGGCATGTGTATCCCCGGCTTTACGTTTTAGACTAGCACTCCTGTCCAATGTCAACTCTAGCGTTAAATTTCGAGGGATTGGTAGAGGGTGTTTATCCGCAAACATGGCGGGAAATCGTACTACTGACATTTGAAATTCACAGAGTAGGTACATAGCTACTGAGCCACAGATTAGCATTGGTTAAGCTCGTTTTCACACAAAGGATTACTAACTCATGATTGTTCCCTGACTTAAACTATTTTTCAGGCCCACTTTGCACCTATTTATTTCTGATAATAAGAAGCAAATTAGTTCAACTTAGCTACCTGTTATTAAGTACTGAATGTAAACTTGGAACAAAATATTTTCTTTCAGTTTCATTAACTGCCATATTTCTTTCTGTTGCAGTGCATATCTCAAGGATGACTTCGCAGTGCTTCCTTACCTAGAAGCTGGAATAAACAGGGTGAGTGGGTAGTTATATAAACATAAACTAGGGGGCGAGCCCCCTGCGCGCTTACGCGCGCCGACCCCCAGCCGCTGCGAGCTTCGCTCTCCGCGGCGCTCGGCCTAGGGCCTCGCTAGACATTATTGGTTGGAATTTGACGCGTGGGAACATGTGTGGTCTCGGCCTTCGGCCTCGGCCTGAACGGAGCTCGGCCTTCGGCCTCGCCGTGGCGGGGTCCCTCGTGCCCGCTTCGCGGAGCTCGGCCTTCGGCCTCGCAAGTTTGTCCACTTTGGCTTTTGGGTTGTTAGTTTCCCGCCGGAGCACGGAATGTATCGGCCTTCGGCCTCGGCCTGGACGGAGCTCGGCCTTCGGCCTCACAGCGGCGGGTCTCTCGTGACCGCTTCGCGGAGCTCGGCCTTCGGCCTCGCCGCGACAGGGTCTCTCGTGCCCGCTTCGCGGAGCTCGGCCTTCGGCCTCGCAAGTTTGTCCCATTTTTTGTACTGAATTCAGTACTAAGAGTGGATTTTCAGTGAAAAATCTCCATAGAAAATTGGTCAACTTTGATCATCGATATCTCGGCCGCCATCTTGAAATCTCGAAATGTCGGATTTTTCTGGTATACCTGGGCTCTTCGACAACCCGATGCCATGAGAGCATGTCTCCAGCATGCGCCCAGTTGGCTGCCGACTTTTTTGCGCAGAGGTCGAAAAATGGCCGATTTTCGGGAGGCTATAGCTCAGCCGCAATTTTGAATTTCGAACAAGCAAAATTTTTTTTCTTAATCCGATCACCCAAAAAAAATTCTGTCAAAATTTGATCCAAATCGGTCGGTAAACAACAGAGATAGCATATTTGTATGAGAGAACGCGTTCGAAATTAAAAAATCAGTTTCATAGGATGGCGGTAATTCGTACCTTCTCTACACTTTTCTTATACAAAATTTTTCTCTAGAACCCACCCTTTCCGAGAAAACATATAGATGATTAATCATTCAGTCAGTCAGTCAGTCAGTCAGTGAGTATACCGTGTTGTAGCTTTATATATTAGTAAAATCTTTAATGGCTACCAGTCGACACAACCTTTAGGTGCATGAAGACTACTATAATACTTTTCTAATGAGGCATGAGAAACGTGGTACAAAAAAATATAAAGTAATAGTTGTCCCGGCAAAGATTGTCTCGCGGTTGGACCACCCTTATCATTTAGGAGTATGATAAATAGATAACAACCTATTCTCAGACCTACCAAATATACATATAAAATTTCATTAAAATCTGAGGAGTATGCGCACTAACACAGTGACACGAGAATTGTATACAGGAATATTTTTTCACCAGTACAATAAATCAACATACGTAATAATAAGTCCAAAATACAAATACCAACATTTTTTGTTACTACCCCGTTGGTACAAAAAAAAAAACCAATGTCTGAACTTATCCGCAAATCTTAAAGAAATATGGACTCATTACGCATGAGCACAACTAAACGCACGAACTGGCAATTGCGCGCGGCTTGCGGGAAAGAAAAGAAGCGGCGGCGGCGGCGCGATGACGCCTTGTAATGGGTGCCCATAAGTTACAAATTGGATGAAGGATAAAGTAATGAAAATGAAAAAATATATATGGTAATTTTATTCGATAAATGTAATCTAGTATCGATACCAATGATATGGTAAAATTTATTGTACCGGTGAAAATTTCACCCGGTATATAGAAAAATAGAAAAATCTTTAATGGCTACAGTCGACAGCACACAACCTTTACGTGCATGAACACTACTATAATACTTTTCTAATGAGGCATGAGAAACGTGGTACAAAAAATTATAAAGTACTAGTTGTCCCGGCAAACATTGTCTCGCCCGCTGGACCACTCTCGTGTCTGTGACAAATCTGAGACTTCTCACTATGGCATGAAATTTGTAGATATAGCTAAGAAACTTGATGTTACAGAATCTTAAGTCTCTAGCAACAACAAATTAAATTAACCACGCAAAACAAAAACAGTTTTTATGTCACTACTAGACGACTTGGCAAAAGTTGTTTAGGTTGTTTGTAAAAATCTCGGACTTCCCCAACATACAGAAGAAATATCCTGAAAATCGGTGAAGCCGTTTCGGAGGACATCGATACCCAACACTGTGACACGTATGTAGGTTTTCACACAAAAAAAAAGAACTTGAAAAAATAAATACTATCAAGTCTCGAACCAGGGTCTTCTGTTTACGGTATCGTCCTATTTCCCACTTGAGCTATGACAATCTTACAGATGGTTGCGAAAATTTCCTTCTTGTAGTGTAGCAGTTATTTCTTTGCCTTAAAACACGGTTAAAACGACGTTTTATAAAAATTCAACCTAGTTGGATCAATTAACCGTCCCCAAAACCCCCTGTATACAAAATTTCATGAAAATCGTTGGAGCCGTTTCCGAGATTCTGATTATATATAAATATATATACAAGAATTGCTCGTTTAAAGACAAAAAAAAGTAAGATAGCCACCCGAACGCCATATTTACTCACGATTGACGTTGTAGTTGATGGGAGTGCAACTTCTCTTTAGTCTGGTAAAGTTTTTTGGTCCATAGTCCAGTTGTTGTTATACTTTTGTGTTTGTTATTACGAAACGGAAAATATGGGCGAGCGAGCCGGACCCAACGCTGATTCTGCCAAACCGATGTATACGATGCAAGCAAAGCTGCGTGCATGAGCTATTTTGAGTGAGATGTAAGTTTGAGAGATGCTGTGTCTTTGTTTACCTTTAGTCGTTCGCTTCAGTAAATAGAATATAGATAGATTGGTGTGCTTCCTCCAATTTTTAACGCTTTATGAAGCGAGGCCCACGTTCGCTGAACTTTTTAATTTAAAAAGTTCCGGGCTTGTCAAAATTGCCACCTATTGTCCATTCCGGGCACATTCCTATTTTTTTTTTTAAATAAATACCAAGCAAGCAATGGAATTGGCTTTTTTATGGTTCTGTAGTCAACAAGGGAACCTTATAGTTTCATCATGGCTTTCCGTTCGACTGCCTGTCCGCGGCTTAACACAGAGACTATAAGTACTAAAGTCCGTTTTTTAATTCGATGCAAAAAAAATGACTCGGTGTTCATCATCATCATTCAGCCACAAGAAGTCCACTGCTGGACATAGGCCTCCTCCATGGATTTCCAAAAAGACCGGTCGGAAGCGACTTGCATCCAGCGTCTTCCCGCCACTTGGATGAGATCGTCTGTCCATCTTGTGGCTGGTCGTCCTACGCTGCGCTTGCCGACATGTGGTCTCCATACGAGAACTTTTCGGCCCCATCGGCCATCAGTTCTGCGTGCTATGTGCCCCGCCCACTACCACTTCAACTTACTAATCCGCCGGGCTATGTCGACGTTTCGTTCGTCTACGGACCTCATCATTTCTGACTCGGTCCCGTAGAGAAATTCCGAGCATAGCCCTCTTCATAGCTCGTTGCATGACCTTGAGCTTTCTTATGAGGCCCATGGTAAGAGACCACGTTTCAGTGCCATAAGTCATCACTGGTAACACACACTGGTTGTACAGTTTTGTTTTGAGGGATTGAGGTATATCGGAGGAAAAGACTTTTCTGAGTTTCCCGAATGCTGCCGAACGCTGCCCAGCCGAGTTGGATTCGACGATTGACCTCTTTCACGAAGTTGGACCGGCCTAATTGGACTGTATGTCCTAAGTAGACGTATTCGTCTACAACTTCGAGAGTCGAGTTCCCCACTGTTATTGGGGTGGGCACAACACGGGCGTTCGACATGACCTTCGTTTTGTCCATGTTCATTTTAAGGCCCACCCGTTGGGAGACTCGACTGAGGTCTTCGAGCATTATGCCGAGGTCCTCCAGCGTCTCTGCCATGACTACAATATCGTCGGCAAATCGAAGGTGACTGATGTACTCGCCATTGATATTGATGCCGCGTTCCTGCCATTCTAGAAGCTTGAAGGCATCTTCCAGTCCGTTCGTGAACAGTTTCGGAGATATGATATCTCCCTGTCTCACGCCTCTTTTCAGTGGAATTGCCTCCGAATTCTGCTCCTGTACTCGGACCGACATGGTGGCGTTGTGGTATAAGCACTTCAGCACCTCGATGTACCGATAGTCAATATGGCAACGCTGGAGAGACTCGAGCACCGCCCATGTCTCGATCGAATCGAAGGCTTTCTCATAGTCCACAAACGCTAAGCATAATGGCAAATTATACTCCTCAGTCTTCTGTATAATTTGCCGCAGCGTGTGGATGTGATCTATGGTACTATAGCCCTTTCGGAAACCGGCTTGTTCGGGAGGCTGGATCCAGTCATCAAACCTCCGTTCGAGGCGATTCGTCAGGACCCTCGAGAAAAGCTTATAAACATGGCTCAGAAGCGAGATGGGTCGGTAGTTCTTCAATAGAGTGTTATCCCCTTTCTTGAAGAACAGCATCACCACGCTTCTGTTCCATGCTTCTGGCGTTATTCCTTCGAGCACGACGGAATTGAAGAGCCTCTGAAGGACTTTAAGTACCGGTGTTCCACCCGCTTTCAGAAGCTCTGAAGTAATTCCGTCCTCTCCTGGTGCCTTGTTATTCTTAAGTTGTTTCAGGGCCATCCTAATCTCGTACAGGCTGATGTCCGGGATATCTTCGGTATAATGTCGGGTCAGTTTGGCTCTTGGGTCTTTGTGCAAAACTGCTAACAGGTTTTGCGACTGAGGTGTATAGCTGTCCGTAGAAGCCCTCAATCTCCCTCAGTACCTCTGACTTGGTCGACGCTATACTGCCGTCCTCTCTTTTCAGCTTCGTCAGCTGGCTTTGCCCAATAGACATGTCTCTTGCGAACACTTTAGAGCCTTTGTTCCGCTCTATAGTCTCTTTAATACGTTCGGTTTTAAGGACCGAATATCGTGCCGCATAGACTTTGATATGTGTCTATTGAGCTGCCTATATGACTCAGCATCTCTGGAGGACTGCAGTTGCAACAAGCGACGTTTAGCCATGAGGTCGAGAGTATAGTTTGAGAGCTTTTGTGGTCTGCTCGCTCGGTTGGGTTTATAGGACCTCGAGCCCACTGTACGAACAGTTTCTACAAACCTGTTATTGATCTCGTCCACCGATGCGGCGCTTTCCAGGCATTCGAAGCGATTTGACAATTCGAGTTGAAAGTTCTCGGGGTTTTGGATATGGGCACGAGTAGGTCGGAGCGTGGACTTCATGAGACGGGACCTCTCAAGTTTGACATTGATATTCAATGTGCCTCTTACCATTCGGTGATCGCTTCCGGTTTTCACCATGTTGATCACAGAGACATCATTGAATATCTGTCTCTTGGAGGTCAGGATGAAGTCTATCTCGTTTCTCGTGGAACCATCGGGACTCAACCAGGTCCACTTCCTGTGAGGTGGCTTCTGAAAGAAAGAGTTCATCATAAAGAGTCCCTCTTTCTCCAGGAAGTCGGCCAACCTCTGTCCCCTAGGATTCCGTTGCCCATGACCAAATTGCCCCACTCTCATCTCGCCTTCGCTTCTTTTGCCCAGCTTCGCATTGAAGTCCCCCATGACCACATTAAAATAGGTCTCCGAGGTATGTATGGCCCTACTAATGTCCTCATACATCGCCTCTACCTCCTCATCGGAGTGTGACGAGGTCGGCGCGTATACCTGAATGACCTTCAGCGAATACCTCTTAGATATTCTGAGTATTAGGTATACCACCCTGCTCGACACACTATCGATGGCCAAAATGTTGTTCACGAGGGACTTGTGGACGAGAAACCCGACACCACCCTGGGACTGTCGCTCGCCCTCCCGGTAGTAGGGCAGGTTACCGGATTTCAGGGTTATCGTGTCCTCGCCCTCTCGACGGACTTCAGATAACCCTAGGATATCCCAGTGTAACATACCCATTTCCTCTTCCAGCTCAATTAGCTTTTCCTCCGTCCTCATTGTACGAATGTTGTGTGTTACCAGGGCCAGTCGTTTTCGCTGTTCGGGGTGGTAGCCGGATCTCTGCCGGAAATTCTTAGCACCCCTTGCTCCGCCGTTACCGTGGCCGCTACCGTAGCCAGGAATAGCGGAGCTGCCGGGGACTGGGGGCCTGGTTTTTTTATGTACTGCCATGAGGGTATTTGCCATACTCGCCACGCTTGGCATGCGGGTTGGCGAGCGCAGTGAGAAGCATTTCCGCAGAAGGCGCTGCTGCCCACCTCCTGGTAATGTGTCCCTTTGCCGGTTTTTACGGCACCCACGGGCTGAGATGGGGGGGCACTATTCTAAAGCCGGCACCCCACGGCACGACTCGGTGTTACCGCTATAAAATATATAGGTTTACTCGGTAGATGTTTTTTACAGTGAGTAGAAGACTCGTGTGAACAAAATCCTTATCACATCAAAGACATTAAAATTTAATGAGCCGTTTTCAGAGAACTAAAAATAAATAAATAATACGGCTGTCAAAGGAATGCATTTTTGGACCTCAGCCCAATAGCCATTTGTGATACATCATAAAATAGGTCTCAGCGAGCTGAACAAAAGTTACTATTACGCCAACAGCCAAATGTTTGTCGTTTCGGAGTTATATTATGTTGAAAATGTTAGTTTTTTTTTCAATACTATATAACTCCGAAAAACAGCCTTTGGATTGTATTGAGATGTCAACGTGACAGTTTTATTTTTTTGCATTGAATTAAAAAACAGACTTTAGAGAGCTCAAATTTTGCATTATTATAATGAACTTTAAAGGAACTACTTCACATTTTAACGAGTAATAGGCGTTAACCAACTTATAAAAGGCAAAAGTCGAACAAAATCAACTTGTGACGCATATAAAACCCCTCTTTCTACGGAACCCTACACTGCGCGGCGGCTGACACACGCTTGGCCAGTTTTTTAATAAGTACCATGGTAATAATGGAATTGACGTTGACGGCCAGAAAATATCATCAAGGTAGCATCTTTTGCCCTGACATTTTAATTTGTGATCCTTTTCGAACCAAAAATGGAAATTTCAAAAAAGGTTTACCGTCACCACATTATCATTTATTTTGGAAATTTTATTATCGTGCCCTTAGAATATTTCAAATTCACACTGCAATAATGCTGTCAACTGTTTACTTACATGCAGCGAGAGTTTTTTGGCACGCTGTTAGCGGTAGACCACATTTTGCAATTTTCGTAAATTAGATTTTGTTGTTGTTGTTACACTTTATTGCAAAATAAAAATACCCCTCTGTCCCCTAAGCAATCTTAACTTAAGTAGGTACCTATCAATTTTGATTACTCGGTTCTTAAGATCCATTAATAACGTTGCCAAAGTTTCTTTTTAAGTTCGACCCGCCACCAGATTACTTAAAACTTTCATTGAGCCTCTGAAATCTGAAAACTCTAAGGCGCCTTTATAACTTTCATCATCGACCCATTATGTCCCCACGAGGGGCTCGGGTCTCTTCCTTGAGGAAGGTACAGGCCACACTCCACCACGGGGGCAAGTCCGGACTGGTGGAGGCTTGTAAGACTAGTGGCTGGTCTTACTGTCAGAAATTTTCAAGCCGCCCTAAGGCCTATGACTTGGCTTAACGACTGCAATCTATAGACGGCAGCCGGCACCAACTTTGCAACTTTATAACTTTGACAGTCAAGTTTTTGCTTCCACGTATGATTTTTAGGTCAAAAGTAAGCCTATATACTTAGGGCCTTTCTCCACTTCTCCGGTCCGGCAAACGTTAATTACCGGTCCGATTTAGAAACACACAAGAATACTAGTAAGCTTCTCCACTACTCCGGCATTTTACCGGGCCGAAGTGATCGACGTACAAAAACAATACACGTTTTCGCACCGCGCGTAAAACGCAAAAACGTCCCCTGCCTCGAATAGAAAAACCCAGGTATTTTAATAAAGCACTGCGTCACGTCCATTGCCGATTATAATCGGATGAAGTGGAGAAGCGTAATCCGGCAACCGATATTTTTCTCATGACTGATTCCGGTTCCGACGCCGGACCGGAGCAGTGCAGAAAGAGCCTTACGTACCACTGTAGGGCTCAGAGAGAGAGAGTAAGGGCTTTAATCATCACGCGTTCCTACCGTGGATTGTCGATTTCAAGCGCTGAGGTATTGAATAGCTCAGATACTCAAGTTTCCTCACTTAGGAAATAGGTCAATAAGATCAATAGGTCAATTCCGTCCGTTGAATAAAGACCTTCCTGTGTTTATGGAAGAAATGAAATAACGAATCAGTTTTTCCTCTACGAAATCCCAATGGGGAACTTTTTTTTTTAACATAACATTAACATATACATACAGGCACATACATTGCTTCTGGCCCCACACTAGGATACCCTGTGTCGTGGGAACCAGAAACAGCGACGTCACATACATGTAAACATCCAAGACCTGGATTTTTTTGTCCCCAGCCGGGATTTGAACCCGGGACCTCTCGCATGGTAGGCAGATGCACTAACCACTCCGCCACAGAGGTCGCCTTAGATTGAAGCGGATTTGCTTTTACACCACAGATTTTTGGGGTTCCGTGCCCAAAGTGTGAAAGACCCTATTTAGTATTAAGACCCCACTGTCCGTCTATTTGTCTGTCATCGGGCTATATATCATAAGTACCTGGTACCTATTATAGCAAATTTCAATTGCCTTAAAACACGGATAAAACAACGTTTTCTAAAAATGTAACCTAGTTAGATCAATTAAACGCCCCCAAAAGCATCTGCCTACAAAATTTCGTGAAAATCGTTGGAGCCGTTTCCGAGATTCTGATTACATATAAATATACAGCCTGTTTTTTTCACCGGTACACTAAATTTTACCATATCGATAATAGATTACATTTATCGAATAAAATTACCATATTTTTTTTCATTTTCATTTATTTATCATTCATCCAATTTGTAACTCATGGACACCCATTACAAGGTGTCATGGCAGTGCGAGGCAGAGGGCGGCGGGGTGGGGTGCGTGAGCGGGCGGCGGGCTGGCCGGCGCACGATTTGGCCGGCCGGTCATTCAGTCCGCGCGCATTGACCTAGGTGAGTGCACGTGCGCCGTTTCCGCACTTCCTGTAGTCGAAAATTACGCGCGCACGATGTTTACAAACCGCGAGTATTACGAAATGGTTCGTAGTTACTTTCTCAGTGGGGAAAATACAGTGCAGCTCGGCGGGTATACGCTGAAGAAAGTTTGCCCCGCCTAATTAAGGCCGGTTTTATTTAACCTCAAATACTCAACACCAGGACATTCATGAGAGTGACGCAACATTTGCTAGACTACGGACAGTTCACTGCACCAGCGCACGCTCAAGGCCGAGGAGGGAGACCTCCCTTGGCCGTGGAGATCGAGGAACAGATATTCGCGTTCTTCGAGGAAGACCCCAGAAGGAGCACCAACGACGCGGTACGCACGGCGCACTTCGGCGTTAGCCAGTACGTGGTGTGGAAATTCATACCACTACCAACCAGTGCAAGCATTCCACGCTGGTGACGGTCCTAAGCCCGTGCAAGTATGAAGCAAGAATTGAAATCAAGTAAGATTTTTTTTGCTACGTCATACTAAGTCATACCTACTGGCTGCGCCGCCGCCGCCGCTTCTTTTCCTTCCCGCAAGCCGCGCGCAGTTGCCAGTTCGTGCGTTTAGTTGTGCTCATGCGTAATGAGTCCATATTTCTTTAAGATTTGCGGATAAGTTCAGACATTGGTATTTTTGTTTTTTTTGTACCAACGGGGTAGTAACAAAAAATGTTGGTATTTGTATTTTGGACTTAGTATGTTGTTTATTGTACCGGTGAAAATGCCACCCTGTATATACAAGAATTGCTCGTTTAAAGAGATTAGATACGGGGTGTCCCAAAAATGACACGTCACAGTGACACCGGAATCTCGAAAACCGTGCAATTTTTACTGAGGTCATGCTAGGTTCAATCCTAAACAACAAATACTAAAAACTCAATAATACAAATATTCAAGGGGGCTCCCATGAAACAAACAAGAGTTTTTGCCGTGTTTTGCTCGATAGTAATGTAACTGCAACAGGTAGACGCCTGAAATATTCTCAGAATATTCCATAGTATATATCTATTCTCATTAAAAAGAAATAATTGAAATAAAATAAATATTTAAGGGGATAACGGGCGTGAGTTTATTATTTATTTATTTATTTAAGGGGAGTTCACATACAATAAACGTGATTTTTTGCTGTTTTTAGCTCTATATTACTAACGGCAACAGGTAGACGCTTGATATATTCAAATATTGAATAGATATGGTCAGTACCCTATATCCGTGAATCTAACTCGCACTTGGCCGGTTTTTTTTTATTCAACCATAAAAATATTTTTTTCTAGTGCCCACACTAGGGCTTTATTTTTTTTTGTATGAAATGTTTTTTTAAGCAAATAAATAGTTTTTATTTTCTTTTCATTTACTCATGTGGTATTGACTTAATTCTCAATGTTTCTCGTGACCACGGCTGCTGCAACGATACAAAGTATTCGCGATTAGATCTGTTTAATTATACAACTTTGTATAAGATCCGCGAGTTACTGAAAAATGCAATTATGTGCTTCACTCAACCTTAGAATTTGTTATCCTGTATAGTTTTCATTGCTCAGTAGTCCATCAGAAAAGTTTACGAAGTAGGCACTGATAGGGTACTCCAACGCTCTCTGAACAAAGTTAGATTAAATCCGTCTGCTCCACGGCACGGCACTAGAACTTGTAAACTCCACTCTGAGAGGTGTTTAATGTCTATTCCACTGTCTTTGAGTGGTTATAGAAGTAGTCATAAACCTAAAAATTATTACTTATTTACGACGACCTCTGTGGCGTAGTGGTTAGCGCATCTGCTTACCATGCGAGAGGTCCCGGGTTCGATCCCCGGCTGGGGAGAAAAAAAAACTCCAGGTCTTGGATGTTTGCATGTTTGTGACGTCGCTGTTTCTGGTTCCCACGACACAGGGTATCCTAGTGTGGGGCCGGTTATGTTATACTTTCGTATTAGTTTTAGCATTTGTTACATAAATAAACTCAAGCCTATTTGTCGGAGAGGTAGACAGAGGTTTGGTCACGAGACCAAATAACTGTCCTCTGTTTGAAACCGAATACATCATGTTATCGTTTCTATAGGTAATAAGATTCGTGAAGATAAAAAAATAATTATAAAAGGCGCGGTTCAAATAATGTGTTAAGGACACTTTGTGCCAAAAGGGTATTTAGATGACAGAGATGTCTGGAATGAAAGCCATTTCAATGCATTAATTTAATACACCTTTTTAAAATAGTTTATAAAGTCTGTTAATAAAGGAACGTATCGAAATATACTAAATTTGGAAATATTTTCTTCCAAAATTATGTGAATTTTGCAATAGATAACTGATACTTGTAACAATAAATAAGTCATAGTTCAGTAAGTCACAGTTACGGTGTTACTTTGAATAAAAACATTTTTTTCATTTGATTTCAATTTCGATCTCCTTTTCAAAAGGAACATTTATAAAGGCATGTTCTAGACCAGATTATCCTGGGTCCCTTGTTATTACATACAAGGACTCACTGCTGAGTTTAGGCATTATAACAAAAAGATTGCCAGTATGGGCACATCTCTAGACACTGTAAACCCACACAACGTTGAGGTCTCACAAAATTAGACCAATCCGCTTAATCTTTTACAGTATAAAACTATTTTTTTGGAAGCATAACCTCCACACTACACAATCACTTGACCTGTTTCCAAACCAGTGGCGTAGCTACCTAGGCTAGGCGGGGCAGTGCCCCAGGGCCCTCAAGCTCAGGGGGCCCTCGCCAGAAAATCGCCATAGAACGGAACTTTTGAAAATTTATCTCACCTTACCTACCTTACCTACACCAAGTATTTATTGTTATTTATGTTGTTACTGTTTAATATTTTTATTAACAACCCTGCAGTGCACAAAAAAGACCTAGAGATGATAAAGTATCTTAGGGACCATGCATAAATTACGTCACACGTTAAGGGGAAGGGAGGCGGTTGACGAAGTGTGATTATTGTGTGACAAGGGCTGGGAGGGGTCCTAAATTTCGTGACGTCACATTTCAAAATCTCTTATCATATAAGTGTTAAAATACGAACTATTAACGAAAAACTCAGAAACATTGCAACTCTGTCTGTTCCTAAGGAACTGATGTCTAAATGTCTATTTCTAAATGTCAAATTGCAAAATATGTGACGTCACGGTCAGAAATGTGACCAGCTGTGACAAGGACGGGGAGAAGGAAAAATCATTAAATTCGTGTGACGTAATTTATGGATGACCCCTTAACATTTTTAAAGTTTTTGTATATTTGTATAATACTTGATAAAACCTAACAAGTTTATATAGAAGTGGGGCCCCGTTTTTTTTATTTGCCCCAGGGCCCTTGGTTAACTAGCTACGCCACTGTTCCAAACTAGAATACTCTGTGCCATGGTAACCGGGCAAGGACATTACAACATCGAACAACACGCAGACTGAGGCCATTTGTACAAATGTACGCCGGCCCCAGCAAGAATCGAACTCACGACGTCTTTCTTGGTTTTTTACTCGGCGAAGGTGATATAAAAAATTAAACCCAGCGGGAGGAAGTTTTACGTGAAGCTAAAGTTGCGTCGATAAGTCAATTAGACTTTATCGACGCAACATAACCACACCTGAGCAATATCTATAATGTTAATATAATTATCTCTTCCAGACTTGTAGTTCAGACTTTCTTTTAAGTAGTGAGTAGATGAGTACTTACCTATTGAGTTTGGTGCTGATGATTAAGAAGTTTCGAAATTATCTAAACACATGAACAAGAGCTGTTATTACGCAGACCAAATTCTATCGGAATTGGCTATTTGACAGGATGTCAAATGAGTTACTTTTAAAACGGAATTTTGTATGAAAATACTTGCTTGTGACGTCACATTTCAAAGCACTCTTTTTATGTTTCATCTATTTAAAAATTGTAATAACTAGTAAATGATTAAAAGTAATACATTTTCCGAATCACTTTGTAATTTTTGTTTTAATCGAGCATCTGAAATAATTTATTGTTGATAGTGTCAAATACCGTATTCTGTTAGCAATCCGTATGCAATATGGAAAAGAACCAAACATTAGGAATCCTTCAAGATGCAGGACAGAAAGAAGATTAATTTCAGACTTTATAATCTCTTCCTCGTAGTGGGGCTTTCGAAAATTATTCCCGGTCTCAAGCGAGACTAAAATTTCCAGTCTCTTTCGGACCTTTGTGGTTACTTGCAGTAGCATTGGCTGCTTACCACCAGTAACGCTAATCGAGAGAGCATCCTGACCTAAGTGCTTATACTGAGTTGTTTCATTTCACTTTCGATAGCGAGAGTGTTTGAAATTTGTATAGGAGTGACAAAGAGACAACTAGGTGGCGCGCTTTGTCACTCCTATACAAATTGCAAACGCTCTCGCTATCGAAAGTGAATGAAAAAAATCAGTATAAGCACTCTGGTATGCGGAGTCTCAAACACTCTACAGTTCTCTTTTTAGTCATGCACTATGCCTGCACCACGAACCAAGCAAAACAGCTTGCGAAGCGTCATGATATGGTGTGTACAGACTAACCGAACGGAGTCAAATAGAAATTATTATTGGATAAAAAATATTGTTTACAATGAGACACTTATCTAATTCTAATCTTATTTAGCAATAAGGCCGCCAATTGTACTGTATCTTTGTAAATGTTTTGTATGTGTTTTTCTTGGTACAATCAAGAATATACTTATCTTATCTTATCCTAAAGTAAAGATGTTTCTCTTTGGCAACTATCACCTGCACTGACCGTGACAGTCGTACAAGAAAAGATGGCCCAGAGAATTTAGGATAGGTACACGTTTCTTACGAAGGACCATAATAATAATATGGTGATAAAGTTAATAACCGTAAATATAATAAAAATAAACGGCCCTAAAACTATAAAACCATGGTTATAGTGACCACCTCTGGTCTAAACCCCACCCCTCCAGAAAAAGAACTTAATAGTGTTTTTAATCTTCCTCCCCAATCCGGACTTAGCCCCCGTGGTGGAGTATGGCCTATACCTTCCTCAGGGAAGAGTCCGGTGCCCCTCGGTGGGGACATAATGGGTTGATGATGATGAATCTTCCTGCAAGTCATTTTCATGTTTACAAGTCTGTGCATGTATGTGTATATACATGCACATACCTACATAATGAATAACTGTGGAGTTTCTTTGTCATTTTTTTCTCCATTATAATCTATTAATTGTGAAACTAACAACTTTGACGTTCATAAAGTAAACAGTGTCGTCTTTCAAGCACCCCTCAGGCACCACTTTACGAAATCACGGCCTAAACAGTACTAATACTATGGAGATCAATGACGCTCGCTTGCTTTCCCCGAAAGATCTACATCCATTCGTTTACTTTCGTTCGTCCGCATAAGTTCGTTTGGTCTGCATCCATCGTCAGCGTCATCCGAACAAAGGTGTTGGACTCCAACCGGGACTTCCATTCGCTTTGACGTCGCATTGAATGGAGTGGAAAGGACAGGGACAACTTTACACGCGGCCCATAGCGGAGTTCATTCCGTGTTCATATACCTGCTAAACTTTTTTTCACTCCATCTGCTCGAAATGATGAATTTTGATGCCCAAATTTAGGACCCAAAATACGCTATTGTTGTTCAAGCTAAGATGCATCAAAGTAAATAGACTCAAAAATGGGTTTTGAATCTATTTACCTTTAGGTACCTTTAAGTAAATAGACTCAAAATCCAATTTTTAATTTATATACTAATGCACTCATTTACTAAGAAGTCGGACTTCTCTTTCACTCTTGAGGATTCGTCCTATATCTATTTTGCTTCAACCCAAGCAATAAGTTTTAAAACCGAGTTTGGAACTACTTACTGAACTTCCAAACTCTTTGCTGCAAAACTTTTAAGTACCTAATTGTCAAATATATTTTTTTTCAAATATTTTTTTTATGCACAAAATCAATAACATTGGCGCGCCTTTTTTGTCTATTTTCACTTAAAATATTATTATTTTTTCGAAAAAATTTCGTCAAGCGATGATGATACTGTCTTCTTAACACCAGAGTATATAAAACAACAGTTATATTTGAGTGGTATGTAAGTGTTATCTTTATTTCATTCCTCTCAGATGGTAGTGAAAAGCAGAGTGTTGTACACGGGCGCAAATCATTTTTAGTCTCGGTAGTGTTGAATCCCTCGCTCCTTCAGCGATTCTTAGTTAAAGCCCTCGCTTCGCTCACAGCCTCGACGCAAAAATTTTGTTTGCGCCCTTGGTAAACAATCTACTATTCTTTTACTTTCCCTTGAGAAACAGCTGCATCCTTACTTGTGTATTGTCCCAGTTCAACTCTTTGCTTCCTATCTGTTAGTTGTTTGCTTCAATGTAGGGGCTCTTATTAGACTCGATCCTTTTTAGGGTTTTGTACGCAAAGGGTAAGGGACCCTGTTACTAAGACTCCACTGTCCATCTGTCTGTCACCAGGCTGTGTCTCATGTATAACTTAATAAAGGGATCTATTAAACGGCTCTTTAAAATAATGGAAATCACTATAAAACCTATGCCCTCCGCTACTACAAATATAAAAACAGCTCTAAAATAGGTGGTTTACCGTGTTTTCTACTATAAAATAAAACTTTAATGTATAAGCGCGCTCTTTTGGTCTTAATATGTCTCGATAAAATCAATTGATCGTAATGGTCGAGATCCTGTTACGAAAATTTATTCTCAGTTTGCTCCTCAACTATAAATTTTAATGGTTCTAGAAAATTGTTACAGTTATAAGTTTTCTATAAATGACTTGTTTATAGTTACGAATTTACTATCCGTAAAATTGTAGAGCAAATCATTTTTTTTTAAACAAAAATAAGAACCCACTTCCAAATACTACAACACTACGAACAGAAATAATTTAAACGAATATAACCATTACATTCAATGCAAATGTTGTAGATTTAGTTTCCATGTGTCATATTCGTTCTAACTTATTTCTCAATTTTTAATAGTGTTTTAAAATCGATTTTTATGAAAAAAAATTATATTATTAAATAACTTTTATTTAATCCACCGCATCGTACAGTCGACAGCACATCATACTATACACCCATGCACTCTATAATTCCCTTGCGTTACGGGCGACTTTGCAACTAAAATGTGAAGGTTGCCGTGCTGTCGACTGTACTATATTTTTATTTTAAATGTGAGTGCAATAAAAGTAATAATAATATTTTTCTCGGTTTATAAAAAAAAACGAAATTGCTTTAACCTGTAGAATCTTTGGTAGGCCGATCGGCTCAATTGGGTATTGACAAAATGTCAAATAAGTTACTTTTAAAACGGAATTTTGTATGAAATTACCGGTTTATTTCGTTATATTTCAGAGCACTCTTTGTATGTTTCATCTATTTAAAAGTTGTAATAACTAGTAATTGACTAAAAGATATACATTTTCCGATGTATTTTGTAATTTTTGTTTTAATCGAGCATATCAAATAATTTATTGTTGTTCGTGTCACCTACCGTAATCAGCTCACATGCAGCGCCACCAAGTTATTTGTTCAGGTGGGCAAAATTGTAACTAACTAATGAATTGTAAATCCTGTTTTCCATATTTTATTTTATTTATTCACTTACCAAGATTGATAGATATATTTTCATTGAAATTGAGAGACGGGTTAAAATATTCTCATTTTTCTAGGTAAATTTCTTAAATGTTACTACCAAATTCTCCACTAGCGCCGCTATCACCTGAACAGATAAGATAGTGGCACTGTAACAATGGTTTTATTTAATTGTTATTTTCAAGGTCAATTGTCAAAGAATGTCAATTTTACATTCAAATAAGCTGCCGTTCAACAATTTGTTGGACTGTGATCAGCTGATATCGTATAACTAAACTTGTGTATGTAAATCATGAATAGAGAAATCAAATTTATTCACAACGCAACGCAAAGTGAAACAAAAGTCACTTTGCGTAGAAAAAAATTGTTCATTTTTTTATGAATAAAAATCAGTATATCTGTTCAGCTTATACCATAAGTATATATGGCTCAGACACAACCATACCGCGATATAGAACACGATAGCGCCATCTAGAGTTAATCGCCATGCACGATTATGGGTGCCTTAATTTGAAGAGTTCTCTCAATTTCATCATAATCCCATCATGAGATCCTGACTTGGTTACTATGGGTATACTGTGAAGTGTATCCTTTCAAACAAAAATAGAATTTTCCAAATCGGTTCACGCGTCTTCGAGTAATCGGGAACATAATTCATGAACTGTGATAGCTAGACAGTTAAAATTTTTACGGATGATTTATTTCTCAACAGAAATTAATTAAATAATTATTTCATAGTGGGTCCCATGCATCTAACGTGTTTTTTGTTGTGTTTTGCTCGATATTAAAATTTGATCTTTTTTTTTCATATTCCTGATTGGTCATATTCCTCATTAGACACTTTCCTAACTATTCATATATCTATCTTGACTGAACAAAATTTGTGGGACAGCAGATTTTTTTTCACATTTTATAGTTGGTGCCAAAGTAAAAGTTGTTCGTATTTATGATTTAAAGGTACCTTGCAACGCGGTTTCTTTACAAATCAACACGTTGTAAGTATAAAATAAGTAAACGGTGTCTAAGGGCCGATTTCTGAATTGAGAATTTCGCTAAGTAACTGCTTAACTCTAGTGCTCTCTCGCCAAATATCTTAGAAAAGAGCGTGACAGCATGTTACTTAAGTATTTACTTAGTGAAAATTCTCAACTCAGAAACCGGCTCTAAGCGTGTAAAAGCGCATAAAACAGGGGCTGAACGTAGTGCATCCGCATCTTTGATGTCGTATGTAACACAGTCTCCAGCATTTTCATACGAATCTATGTCAAGTAGGCAAGTAGGCACTTTGAGAGCAGAGTGACAAGGCGAACGTGCTAAGTGCGAAAAAAAGAGTGTACTATACTTAAGTCTTGTCTTTAACATCATTATAATATTATCTATGAAAAGCAACTTCTTTATTTTGTTCTTTGGGTGAAGGCACAGAAGAAATGTAAAACGCGCTTTGTTAATAAATATTTGAGAAATGTTTCCTGTAGTCTTGTTATTTAAATATTTAGTAGGTACAATACGATTTTAACAATTCGGCTTTTCTCGGATATCATCGCCTAAATCCGGAGACGGAAATGACACGAAATATATTACCGCCATTTCTTTTAGGTAGCATTCAATTTGAAGTATCATAAACGCAATGTATAGCACCTGCCAAGATGACATTACTAACCGGTAGACCTAAGAAATGTATTATGCAGAAGCGACATGAATTTCAACATTCATTATTTATTGAAGATATTTACTTACTTCTTTTCTAAAATACCTAGTTATAAACATTATTTGCAATTTCACGAGATTGAGCAACAAATTTTTACCACGCTCTAAATTTGTTGAAGCCAATGATACATAACTATTATAAGTTAATTGTGATTAAATTTGATAGAATCGAATATTTTCACGAATGAAATTAGCGTTCATAAACTTAAATGTATATATACATCGAACTGTTTTTATTGACACTATTATGGCAATTAATAAGACTGTCAAAATAGTAAATTATTTTTCTTATATCAATATAAAGGTTGTGTTAGTTTTGAGCTACAAGGGAGGTTTTGTTGCTCATAACGGTCTTGTATTGTATTCAAAAAGACAACGAGTAATATAATTAAAAGGTCATATCTGTAAATTTATAACTCTTATGTGAGAGATGAGGGATTCACGACAATTACCGAGGTTGGCCGAATCGTTAACTGATTTTAATCGTATTGTACATATCTATAATAGTATACAATTGTATTGTTCAACGCATTAGTTTAATCTCATAAAAATATTATAAATAAAGATAACATCAAAATATTCTTTATTGCACATAAGAAACAAGAGATATTTAATAAAAGCTACAATTAAAAAAAAATACGATGGGCGCCCTCATTGCTAACAGCAATTTCTTCCAGACAACTTTATGACGGAAAGGTTGCCGAAGGAAAAAGAGAGGTGGGTGCAAATATGAATAATTAATACTTATACTTAATAATAAAGTTACATAAAACTTACTTAGAAAGTTTTTATGAGCTACTACATTATGTGTAAGAGGAGGATAAAATAAAAAAAAATAAAAAATATGGTATAAATCTGAGATGGTGGGTGAGAATGGTGACACCGCGAAATTCTCTATAGAGAAATACTTAAGTAACGTTCTGTCACGTTCTTTTCTAAGAAATTTGACGAGATAGCACAACAGTTAAGTATTTACTTAGTGAAAATTCTCAACTCAGAAACCGGCTTTTTATCAGTTAATAAGTGGTGAACCTGAGCTAACAATACCAATAGTAAATAGATCATACGTTGTTAATAATACGGTTTTGCAAAAAGTCAACATCATAAATCGTACAATGGTGTTAGCTATTTTTAGAACCTATACCTAAAACCTAATCTAAGACTTTTTGCGACTTCTACGTTAAGTATTGACAATAACTGCCGTGTTTGACGGAACTCGTTAAAAGTTCTAGGGTTACATTCCTGAGATTCTAACATGTTTGTACGATCTAAAAATATCTAACACCGGTATTTATGCGTAATAAGTGAATACAAAATAAATTCATATTTATCTAAATCCAAATACTTGTAACTATCATTCCTAATGCTTATCTATTGCTTTATTATTTAAAGATATCATTCATAGATAAAAGATAGAAATAAGGAAATATTATTATACTGTCTATCAGGAAATAATAATCACATTCCTACTTCATCGGTCTTGGCTTTTCGTATTTTAAAGTAATTGTTTTTAACAAATTATTTGATGGAACTTTCATCTCGTGCAGGATACAATCTAATAACACACTTATGACTTTAAACTAACTTTATTTCTATTGGTTTGACGATAATAGTAGATTGTTCACCAAGGGCGCAAACAAAATTTTTGCGTCGAGGTTGTGAAATTGAATCCAGAGCGAACTGAGGCGATTCTTGCATTAAAGCCCGAGCAAAGCTATCAATCAATATTTGACAGTTAGGTACTAAAAAGTTTTGCAGCAAAGAGTTTGGAAGTTCAAGTTCCAAACTCGGTTTTAAAACCTTATTGCTTGGGTTGAAGCGAAATAGACATAGGACGAATCCTCAAGAGTGAAAGAGAAGTCCGACTTCTTAGTAAATGAGTGCATTAGTATATAAATTCAAAATTGGATTTTGAGTCTATTCACTTAAAAGTACCTAAAGGTAAATAGATTCAAAACCCAATTTTGAGTCTATTTACTTTGATGCATCTTAGCTTGAACAACAATAGCGTGTTTTGGGTCCTAAATTTGGGCATCAAAATGCATCATTTCGAGCAGATGGAGTGAAAAACATTTGACAAGCTCATCGATTCAGACTATTGCTCTAAAAACTTGTTTCTTAGTTTTTAGCGGCCACCGAAGTGACCGATTTGTCCAAAGAAGATAAACAGAATGAGATTCTAAAATGAAATTTACTTATTAACACGATTAAAATAGCTTTTATATGCGTAACTTTTATGAGAAATAACTTGAACAAATCAACTGTACCTTAACATCAACTCAACAACAATGAATAAGACAAGATATATTCGTCCAATGAAAAGATTTTTCATTGTCTACAGAAAAGAAGTGAAATTATGTTATATTCGTAATCAAAAATGTTTTCATCACTATTAATGAAGTTTGTCAGTCGTGATTTGCATTTTTTGTGTGCTGAAAAGGAGGTGGAGCTATGCGAATTAATAGATATATTGTCAACATTCAATCTCTTTTTTAAAGCAAGTGGTTTTATGATAGGATCCGGTGTTGGTGGTGTCCTTGGCCAGTGATAGTCGATGCATTTGGTGTTGCGGTGCCTCGAAACTCGCATCCTGTATTTGGGCAGTTTGTTCTCCAAGATTGGCTTCTAGATAAATGTTTATTTATCTAAAGCCAATCTTCTAGATAAATAAACATTTCTCATCTTCAATTGGAGTCTGTTTCTAGCACTAACTGCTCTTCGTGCAGAAATTCTTAAATGTGATGTACTTATTGGACTAGACGGTGGAGTATTATTTTCCAATAGTTCTTGTGTTCGTCGGTAAATTTTTTCTCTATCTAGTTTTATTTGAGCTTTCTGACGCCAAATTTTCCTTATTTGACGCTGTTCCCTAGGTGTAAAGTCTCCGATTGTTTTTCTTGTTCTTGTATCTTATTCTGCCTTTTCTCCGTTTTTCTTCAAGAGCAGCAGCATCCATCTTCGCACGAGCTCGGCGCATACTCAACTTCTTTTGCTCACGTCGTCTTTTTTTTCTTTTCTTCGTTGCTTTGTTGTAGTCTAGACCTACTTGAACGAGGCATTGTTGCTGAAACAATATAGGTAAGCTTCATGCACATTTTCTCCACCAAAAAAAGCGATACACGCAGCAAGGGGAAAGGAGTAAGTTAAATTATATAATATGTTTGAGTAATTAAGAAATAATCAGTAACTAGCGATACACCAACTTTTAACATACGAAAAACCGCCCCAACTAATTTCTAACTATGCAAACCCATTCCAGTGATAAGCAGTTAGAAAAGTAATACAACCACATATAAGCGTTATACTGCATAATAAAGTTCTTTTCGGTGGACATAGGTCTTTCCATTGGACTTATGTGTCAACCGTAAAGATGTCGACCGGAGAGAAATTCCAGAAAAAACTAAGCAGGAATAATTTTATACTTCAAAATTACAAAGTTTGGAGGTTAGTTTTAGAAATTGCTCCTTAAAATACAATGCGGCCGTAAATCAGTAAAATATAAATTCTACTTACCAAAATATATCAGGAACCGAAAAGAATCACCGATGTCTGACAAATTCACGAGGAACTCGATTATTTTGTATTATCAAATCTTTAAGCACTTGTTGCTCATCTAACCTGCAGCGGCAAGACAGATGCTCAGTGTTGTCAGTATGAAGTACGTTCGAGCTATGGTAATTTTAGTAAATTATTTTTTAGTTTGTATTTTTATGTCCACCGAAGAGATTCGTTTTCATATAACCAGTTGTTTATAAGCTCTGGTTTATAAATACAAAGGGGATGGATCTAAATAATGTCACAATACAATTCTCTACCTATTGACAAAGTATAATCAACAGCGATATCTCATAATAATACGTTGCAACTTAAAGTTAAACTCTTTCAAACGTAGTAGACACCGAGGATCTGAACAGTCCACCGAAGGGACTTTTTGATACGAAAAAAATAGTTAACCTGAAAAAGATATAAGAATATATGTAAGCTGAAAGCTGTGTCATTAAAATAGTCAGTGTATAGTGGAATAAAAATTATCAGCGCCAAAATTTGTAAATGTTATCAAAGATATTTGACCTGAACATGTCTATGTGTATGACCCAGATAGCTCATCGATGTACAGTCACCAGCATAAATATATGACGGTGGGCAGTAGTGCCAAAATATATGATTCACCATTGAGATCATAAGAATATGATGACACTTTGCCGGTAAAAATATGTGATGCTTTGTGGGCGGTATAAATATCGTATCTCACTAATTGCATAAATATCGGACCATGTCGCTTAAAAATATGTGATCACTGCTAAAATCAAAATGATGTGACTGCTCTGGCTGGAATATTTATCTATTCATTAGGAAGGAATAAATATCGAATAATGGCAGGCGTCATAAATATGTGTAACTCAAACACAAGCAAAAATATTTTATCGATTTGTCATTTCGTATTAGTGCGTGTCGGTGCGTGTAGTTCAGTGTCCGTGTAGGTACCGATATCTTTTTTTTTAATCGGGGTTAATTACTGAGATGATATTTATGTTAACCTCCTTGCACGCAAAACTTTACTGACATCGTAAAAAAACTTTTTATCCGTCAAGTTTGTCACAATAAAATGAACATAATATTTTATACCTACACCATCACTCATAATTCGAGTCAGTAAAATGATAATTAGAACTGTCATGTTTTGAACCCATGTCTTGGTCTCATACCGACCAAGTACGAGTCGGACTCGCGCACGGAGGGTTCCGTACCATTATACAATAGGAAAAAAATCACGTTTGTTGTATGGTAGCCCCCATTCAATATTTTGTATTTTTTTGTGTAATATTTTATAAAAAATATAATTACTCAGTATCTGCAGAGTTTAATTACAATACAATTGTAATATATTGCAGCATGTAGGACCACTCAGTACAGGAGAGAAACTGACCAACTTTTTAGTTAGTCATATTTTCTTATCCAGAAGAAAAATAGGTATTATTGGGAGTCAAGGTTTTAAATAGAGACGTGATTTGGGATGAGCAAGAATTCTGATAGGTATATTTTCCAAGACAAGACAGAAACCAAGACAGAATTTATTATGCCTGCCATCATTCGATATTTATTCCTTCACAGTGAATAGATATATATTCCACCAAGAGCAGTCACATTATTTTGATTTTAGCAGTGATCAAATATTTTTAAGCGACCTGGTCCGATATTTATGCAAATTAGTGAAATATGATATTTATACCGCCCACAAAGCATCACATATTTTTACCGGCAAAGTGTCATCATATTCTTACGATCTCAATGGCGAATCAGATATTTTTGCACTACTGCCCACCGTCATATATTTATGCTGGTGACTGTACATTATTTTCTAAAGTTCGATTCTCACATGAATGAGAGAAGGTACCTTTAATATTTTCGAATGAATAACGCCAAGATATTGAAATCACAAAGATGTAAACATGTAAATTCCGTAAAAGAAAACAAATATAATCTTTCTTTTACGTTTGCACAAATTAGGATTCTTTTAGTTTTGTTTATATAAAGCGTTCTTGTATCCATCTGGATACAAAATCTAATCTTCGAGCAGTGCATAGAAACTGACAGCTCGTAGGGTTTCAGTTGATGACGTTGCATTTCGTTTCCGTAAATGACGTACAGTCGACAGCACATCATGGTATACACCCATGCACTCTACTCCGTTGCATTACGGGCGACTTTGCAACTAAAATGGGAAGATCAATCGTGCTGTCGACTGTACTTTCGGTAACGTAAACTCAAACTCCCTTTTTTTCCTTTAAAAATTAATTTATTAGTTACGTTATGACCTTGTAAATAACAATTAAAAACTATTTTTATGGTGATCCTATGGGCCTACTAGAAATCTACAGGTACTAGGAAACGAAATATTTGGCCCAGGCTCGCAAAAATACCAATTTTTGAAGGAAAAATATAAAAACAACAATTTTTTAGGACAATGACAAATAACTTCCACACAACACAATCACTCGTCCGTCCTAAACTAGGATACCATAACCAGGCAAGAACATTACAAACATTTCAAGCGCTTACATTATTTCTACGATCCAAGACGCCCTGTTGTACTGCAGTCCATGTTTAGGTACTTTATTGGAACAGTAGCATACAAATGTAAACCTGATTATTAGTTGCGTTTCCTTTGGCCAGTCGCCAGTTGATTCCAATCACCTTGCTTTCTAATGTCCATGCAGGTCGCATTGATCCATTTGGCGAGACATCGATCAATCCGATGTTTATCTAGGTACTTAACGTAGGTAATTTGCCAAGAATTCACCTCTAATAGGTGTTACGTCCTGTTCGAGACTTATTCTGTATGATATACAGTGGTCAAAACAACATTATGGATAGAAGGATGACCATTATTCTAAGTAGAACAAGGGTAGAACGCGACGCTGGTATATCTACGTAGGTATAGTATATTTAGAACTTCATTTCACAAAAATTTTGTTATCCTTTTTTAATATTAAAAGTTGTACGGCTATCTAGAAGTCTATAATTCCATAATACTATATAAAGCCATGTCTTGTGATAATAATGCCATTTGTATACTTTTGAGAGTGCTAATTTCTGTTTACCTAAACCCTAATACATATTTTGAAAAGCATACTTATATAAAATCACGCCAACATCCTAAGGGGTTAAGCGGTTCCGTTCTTCGCAAGGCACGTTAAGCAGTTTGTGCGGGCTGGTGTCGATAGATGGCAGTCGTTAAGCTAAGTCAGAGGCCTTAGGGCGGCTTGAAAACTTCTGACAGTAAGACCAGCCACTAGTCTTACAAGCCTCCACCAATCCGGACTAGCCCCCCGTGGTTGAAAATAGCCTAAACCTTCCTCAGGGAAGAGACCCGTGCCCCTCGGTGGGGACATAATGGGTTGATGATGACGATGACACATTTATCTCCAAAGATCTCACATCTGTCAGAAGAAGACTGATTATTCTAATCTATCTAACAAGTTAGAATCTACGAACGGGTCGGAAGACCTAGGAAATAAAGGCTACCTGAATGACACCAAGATGCTCCTCAACAGGTGATGGTCGAGACGGTGGACTCGGCGGCGTGGTGCGCCGAGGTGTTACAGGCGCGCGCGGCGGCGGCGGCGGCGCGGGCTCACATCGGCGCGGTGGCGTCGCTGGCCGCCGCCGTCGACCGCTGCCGGGACCTCGTGGCCGTCACTGACGACAAGCAGCGGATACTGGTTAGTATCACGGATATTTTGATGTAAGCAAAAAGGTGAGCGAACTGTGAACTATATTGCTTAGCCTATTTTACGCAATGAAATCCGCTGAGAACACACTAAAAATGGAATGAAGTAAATCAGCGAAAATCAAACAAAGATTCAACGATGTTGTGACTACAGTACACATAATATGCTGTGCAGCAAGCGACCCCTGGTGTTGTGAAGATAATAAATGGGCAATTTCTTGTGTATAGGTACCTAAATATAATATACATAAACATATTTATATATATATATATATGAGTATGAGTATTATATGAGTGTTTTTTAAAAACCATGCTTAATGTCAAAGTTTTTTATTTTTATGTGATTTTTAGCGTTCATAAGAATAATTTAATAAATAATTAAAACAAGTTTCATGCCTTTTTCTTTACAACCTTACTTTCCTTAAGTTTATTTATTTTTAAATAAAGGTGGGCCTTAATTACCTAATATACCTTATACTTTATTGCACACGAAACATTAAACAGAACATTAATTGCATTTAACACATATCCACGCTGATATATTTAAGTTAACCCTGAACTGCGCCTAAAGATAGAATTTAGTTTAGTTTGGGGCTCAGGGTAACTGTATATTCAGTTTTGTTCTGCTCAATAAACATTTTCTTTGTTTTTTATTTGTGATGACAGCACGAGCACGCGCAGTCTGGTAACTTTTGTCGACCTTCTGTAGTTTTTTTATTTATTTTTTAAATAGCCCACATTTCCCACTTTAGGGCAAGGCTTTCTCTCAGAGAAAGAAAGAGTATTTTTATATACCACGCTAGTCCACCGCGAATAGGCAATTTAAGGCGTTGAGGTATGTGAACACTTCAGACACTCCACACGAACGTCGACTGACGGTTGTCATTGATAAAATCTTTAGAAGTCTTCGTCACTCTTCGCAGTTGACGAACAAATCGTGGTGCCGAGTGCTGGGCTGGCGCACCGAAGAAGGGCAGCGGCCGATCGGCGAGGCGGCCGGCGGCGAGGCGCTCCGCATAGCCGTGAGCGGCGCGCGCGACTGGGAGGCGCCGATTACGCTACGGCGCCGCGCCGCGCCCGACCCGCTGCTGCTGCCGTGCCGCGGGACCTCCGTCGCTTTGACGAGGTACAGCTTGGTCAACCCATTATGTCCCCACCGAGGGGCACGAGGCGCTCCGCATAGCCGTGAGCGGCGCGGGACTGGGAGGCGCCGATAACGCGGCGGCGCCGCGCCGCGCCCGACCCGCTGCTGCTGCCGTGCCGCGGGACCTCCGTCGCTTTGGCGAGGTACAGCTTGATCAACCCATTATGTCCCCACCGAGGGGCACGGGTCTCTTCCCTGAGGAAGGTATACGCCGTGGAGTATGGCCGGTTGCTTTTCTTCCAGTTCCGAATGTAGAGCTATAAATTCTAAAGTTGGTTCTAGACGTCTTTAGGAGAGGGCTACTAGAAACTGTTGTATGAAACCTCTCCTACTAAAATGTCCCCACAGGTGAAACGATTAAGCTAATCAGTGATGGAACAAAAATAAAGTGAAGTTTCATCTGTGAACAGTTGGTTACTAAACACTCCTTAATCAGTTGCGTTATGACCTTCATCAACATCAACCCATTATGCCCTCACCGAAGGGCACGGGTCTCTTCCCTGAGGAAGGTATAAGCCATACTCCACCACGGGGGCCTAGTCCGGATTGGTGGAGGCTTGTAAGACTAGTGGCTGGTCTTACTGTCAGAGGTTTTCAAGCCGCCCTAAGGCCTCTAACTTGGCTTAAGGACTGCCATCTATCGACGGCAGCCGGTACCAACTGCTTAACGGGCCTCGCAAAGCACGAAACCGCTCGGAAAAAAGACGATCATCCATCCACGCACTGAACGCGCCCACTGTTGCTTAACGTTCGTGATCGTTTAAGATCACTCAGGCGGCCGGGACTACGAGCGATTCCGAGCGAGGTGACACAGTTTGGTCAAATTGAACTGAAAAAATATTGATCCAATAATAATAACTTTGGTTCTTTCTCGCACTTTATTGCACTAAAAGACACGTCCACGCAACATAATTATGACAAATGTATTGAATTTAATTTATAAGTTCGAAACAACATAAACCCACTGCTGCTGCCGTGCTGCGGATCCTCCATGTCTTTGGCGATTCCCTAAACACCTAATACACCACACTGCGACATCAACGTTACCTTTGTGGTTCTCGTTCCCGACATTACCGCTATCTTGTTATTGTTTTCTTGCAGGTGTACCTCCCACATAGTGTTCGTCTGCGAGCCTGGAACAGCCGGGGAGGTGGGCGGCGCCCGGGGCTCTCTCCACTCCATCCGGCGAGGCTCCTTGGACGTACGGTCCGTGGCCTCCGACGGACTCAGGCGCACCTCGCTGGCTAAGCTACAAGGACTGCCATTGGAGGCGCCGATTACCAAGGTATGCTCAGTCGACAGCACCAATACTTACACATTATTGCACACGAAAGACGGTACAGGAAAATGACACACGGAACTTAGATGCACAAGGCGAGCCTTCCTCTGTAAGACATTTCTTCCAGCAATCCCTGGGGAGTCGGAGTGAAGGTCTAAAATGTCTATGCACGTGCACAACATACACTACATATACACTTACACAGATAATAAATATAGTAAATATCTACCTAAAAATATAGTTATTAGCTATAAATGCTAATAACCATCAAAGAAATATACATATATATATATACGATTAAAACATCTAAGAAACTACTTATTTAAAATATGAAGTAGTTAACGATGTTTACAGATAATGCTTTCGCATCAACTTATACATACAGACCAATACACCAATCTATACAGTAATGCCTAGAACGACTTTGCAACAAAAGTGTAATCGGTTTCGTCCGTGCCGGCACGATTGGACTAAATGGTAGGGTCTTAGCATAGCAGTGTTCAATTCCAACAGCAAGCTGCCGACAACCTTAAACAGATTGAGGATGATGGCTGGATAAGATAGGCGAGAAAGCATAATGTCCTGCGCCCCATCATTTCGAATCTATTTTACATATCATAATTATTGTGTACATACATATTATTACCTGAGATTTCATACCGTTTACATTGAAGGTTCCTCAAGGCACTAGTCTTGGTCCATTACTTTTCAACATATCGATTAATTCGATGAGAACGAATCTGTGAAAACAAAACGAAACTTATTTCGTTTCTTTCAGGTCATATCCTTGCTGTCTGCTGCCACTGAGGGTGCTCCACCATCTACAGTGGCTTGTATTGATCGAGCAGTTGATATGTTGAGGACCTCCGAGCTCTACTTACCGCAGATGAGAGATGATCCAAAAATGAGAGTTGAAGATCCTATTGCTACTGACCTTATCGGTGCACTGCTTTCGGTAAGTTTTGAAACGTTCTAAAAATGTGCTTACTTATTTCATTGATTGTATTTCTACCTAAATAAAGTAATATATGGAAAATATTTTTAATATAATTTAACTTTAAAACTATCATAAATAAGTAACATCATTACACAGTTTTGTTTGACTTGAGTAGTTAGATATTTTATACCTTGTCTTACTTACGTATATACCTAATATTTTTAGAATACTAACATGTATATTTATTTGTTCATGAACCTGCTTGTATCGGCGCTGTAGAAGGATCAAGTGACCGCAAACCTTTTTTATATGGTAGGAGGTTTGGATTTACCACAATCTGATTATCCTTCTCTTGTGATTGTTTGTTGATTTCAAATCTTTACACCTATTAGACATCAGCTACTATCGGATTACTTATTTATGTACCTAATTACCAGAGTTTATTCAAGGCTCTCTGTTTCTGGCTTTCTTTGAATACTTGGTATTCTTAACGAGAATAAGCTTTGGTGAACTTATCTCTCTACTATTATCTTTAAGTTTTTTTTCTAGACTACAAAGTATCTTCTATTCTTTTTTCTACTGTTGTGTTTTATTTTTTCTACGTTCCTCAACTATGTGAAATTTATATGCTATCTAGTCACTTTCTACTTACATACGACCATTACATAAAAACCTATTTTCAGTCATTAATCGGGGTACTTAAATTACTATATCTATCGAAAGCCTCTGAATTAGTCCTCGCAGAATGAAGGTATGTTCCACAATATTTTAATTGTCTGTGGTATTTTCCGAATTAAGCTACAGTCTGTTAGCTTTTAGAATATACCTCGGCTGAGCAATCAAAAACCGATTATATTGCAATAAGGTAAGGTTTATTTTGTAATGTTATATATAACTTTACATAACTTTTCAAAATAGTGAAGAAAAGTTATATACAGAGCAGGAAGTAGTATTACACTCCTGTACTTTCGGCGAAAACAGAAGCTTACTCTAGAGTCCGAGGTATATTAATCCTAGAAGCCGAATCTTCCTAAAACATACGTAAAGCCTTAATATACGCCTCAGAGGCGTGCATACTTAGTCTGGCCATAAATACTGTTACAATTAAAAATAAACAAAATATTACATTTGAATTTGGAATCTGTCATTTTTATATGATTGTTCATTGTGTTTTCTCATTTTGGCGCCAATATATTGTACAATATTTTACGATATTAAAATGGAGTGGGGTGATAAAGAGAACCGAATCGCTGTGATTGCCTTACACAAAGTAGGTATGGAGCCAAATGCAATTTTTAAAACTCTCCATACGCTTGGTATTAGTAAAATGTTTGTATACCGGGCTATTAATAGGTACAATGAGACCTCCTCTGTCTGTGACAGAAAAAGATCTGGCCGTCCACGTAGTGTTCGTACGAAAAAGGTGGTCAAAGCAGTAAGGGAAAGAATTCGAAGAAATCCTGTCCGAAAGCAAAAGATTTTATCTCGGGAGATGAAGATAGCACCTAGAACCATGTCGCGTATTTTAAAAGATGACTTAGGACTTGCAGCCTATAAGAGACGTACTGTTCATTTCTTAACTGATCATTTAAAAAAGAATAGGGTGGTAAAGTCGAAACAACTACTGAAGCGGTACGCAAAGGGAGGTCATAGAAAAATTTTGTTTACGGATGAGAAAATTTTTACAATTGAGCAACATTTTAACAAACAAAATGACCGTATTTATGCTCACAGCTCTAAGGAAGCTTCCCAATTAGTCGACAGAGTGCATCGTGGGCATTATGCGACTTCTGTTATGGTTTGGTGGGGTGTTAGCTATGAAGGAGTGACTGAGCCATACTTTTGTGAAAAAGGTATCAAAACATCGGCGCAAATGTATCAAGATACCATTCTTGAGAAGGTAGTGAAGCCCCTTAACAACACCATGTTCAATAACCAAGAATGGTACTTGCAGCAAGACTCGGCGCCGGGTCATAAAGCTCGGTCTACGCAATCCTGGTTGGAAACGAACGTTTCGGACTTCATCAGAGCTGAAGACTGGCCGTCGTCTAGTCCCGATCTTAATCCGCTGGATTATGATTTATGGTCCGTTTTAGAGAGTACGGCTTGCTCTAATCGCCATGATAATTTGGAGTCCCTAAAACAATCCATACGATTGGCAGTGAAGAATTTTCCCATGGAAAGAGTGCGTGCTTCTATTGATATCTGGCCTCAACGTTTAAAGGACTGTATTGCAGCCAATGGCAACCACTTCGAATAAGCTTTTTATATTTTAAATTGTTTTATATTTATGTATTAAGCTAACAGACTGTAAAAGTAATAAATGTTATTTGCAAAAGAAAAAAAAACATTTTTGTTTGTTACAGTATTTCTGGCAAGACTAGGTATATAAATAACCAATTGTAGGATAAAATACAATTATTGGTAAATGAATATTTTTTTATTTTTAAGTTTGGGTTTCAACAGGTAATAAATAATAAATTAATCAATGAAATCTTTAATCACACATATTTTTTTGAAGCAGAACAAAAAACTCTCCTTATATTGGAACAAAAACGTCAGTTATATTTAATTAACCGCAATATTTATTATTACTTATTTTTTATTTATTTTTTTACTATTGATGAATTATTGTAGAATCAGTTATTAAATTTTATCAAACTTTTAGTAACTATCTCATAGCTTTGAGCAGTCTACACATACATCAACTTTGTGTTCGCAACATACTGACTTTTTGCACCTATGACACACTAATTTAGACGTTTTCTTCTTTTTCTAAGAACAAAAGGAGCAACAATTTCGATTTTTAGGTTCTGGTTCTTCTGCCAGAACTTCTCTACTAAAATCAATAGGTTTCATGAGAATTTAGGTATATTTTCGCGTAAAGATGTCTTCAACGTCGCACTTCAAGTCTCTTCTCCATCCAAGGCTTTACAAATCTGTACTGAGCTGCCAACACGTCGCTACTGTTTATCCCTTTAAACCGTGACATATTATTATCTGAAACATCGCCAATAAATACAGGAAAACTAAAAAAAAATACAACATCAGAATGTCACACTCTTGGTTAAAAGTTACGCAAAGCCTAAACATACGCCTCACAGGCGTACAAATCGTCTATAAATCAAAAATCGCGGAACTCACCTTAGCGATATGGGCACCATTCGCAAGCTCCCGGCGGCCACTGAGTTGGCAAAAGTGCACGAGCCCGTAAACTCACCCGTTAGGAAGACATAGACAATTTTCAAATGCGTGTACGCCTCTGAGGCGTAGATTAGGCTTCTAGGGTTAAGCTAAGTGACTGTAAGCTTTTAGCTTGCGGCTAATAAGAAAGCATATTCTGAAATTGCAAAACACTAATTTTATTGTACCACCTGCACGTTTGTAATGCCGGCTGTGCACACTAGCTCAAGAGCCAACGAGTTTATTCTACATTGCGGGTTCCACTAGACGTAAAAGCCGCAATATACGATAAACTCTCGGGCTCTTGGGCGCGTGTGTAGAGTCGCTTGAATAAAGTTGAATACTCGTCTTTGACGGTGTTTTTAATTGGAATTTAATTGAACCGCTATTTGTTTACATATTCTGTTAAATAGGATAAATTTACAGCCTGTACCTACGCAGATTTTGAGACATACCTTCATTTACGAAATTGTAATAAGCAATAGAAATGTAGATTCCCTTCAATAGATCCTTATATTTTTTTCCATTAACCCACTTCAACATCAAGACATCATGAATTTTTTCAATTCTATTTAACTAAATTTCCAGTCCATTGGGGCAAATCTTACCGAATCGTCGTACTTTTTCAGCAAGGACCGACCAACACGATTTCCTCGCGACGAAGCAGCAACGACTCCACCGTCGTACGGTCCCAAAACAACCGGCAGAACATCAAACACAAGGTAAAATCATGGATGTAGTACTATAGTAGATAACTTTCAAAAATGTTATCTACTATAGATTCTTGGTACAAAATTTACCATCCTTTATCACCCCCCAGAGATTTCAAAACATTCCTCCTTTATTGTGCACTAAAGGAGGAATGTTCTCTACAGAACATGATGCAATAACACATCGTGAAATAACACATCAGCAATGAAATGAAAAAGTGAAAATACCATTTTCGATAAAATTCGATGATAACTTCATCGAAAACGGTATTTTCAGTTTTTCATTTCATTGCCTGATGTAAAAATAGGATGGTTTTATTAGTTTCCTGAAAATTTGTACTTTTGGAGTTAGCAGCTTAACACTTTTAGACAACGACATGACAATACCTATCCACAACACAGGTAAGTTGACGGGTTCCCTTTGCAACCGAGCTGTCACAACCGTGCATATAATTTAAAAAAAAAAACTGACTCCATACAAATTAACTTTTCGGAACGCAACCGGCATCGATCAATTGCGCATTTACCTATTTTGCCTACAAAAAATACCGCGAGGCGCCTCACTTGTCATGGTCGTGCAGTTAGTTTTTAGCCGGACTAGCAGTAAAGGGATTTTTTTGGTTATTTTTCTTGGAATCTATGGCATACCAAAATAAGGTATTTTAGCCAAGATGGTTAAAATTAAAAAAAAAAATCGGTTGCAAAGGGATAACCAAATTTCATAAGTCCCAGGTCCGTCTATAGTCCTCTGGTACCTACTCTAGGAAGATTTTCTCCAAATTGGAAACGTTTAGGCTCAGTTTGACAAGCAAAAATAATTACTTACAATACTAAACAGGTCGACTTTGAATTCCTTCGCCGGTTTTTTTAAAAATTTATACTGGTTCCGAAAAACTAATATCATCGCAATTGCGTTTGTTACTTTAAATTACTTAAAATTACTTACTTAAATTACTGCACTTAAGCATAAACAAAGTAATAAAAATTGAAAAAGAAACTATGGAGCGTTCGAGAGTCTTATTGTCGGCACGGGCCAATGGTTCTTTTAATAATTTACGCATATCGGACGACGGACTCTTATCTAAGCATTGAACAAAAATTCAACGTTACGGTACTTCCTACCACTTCGAATTTGGATTCACAGTAAGGGTTCCCAAATAACACGTTGTTCTTGCAAGTGTGCGATATTGAATTTATCTTCTTCTGAAAATATCTTCACAGACCCCAGGCCAACTCCGCGAGCTCCTTGACACGGCCCCGAGCTGGGACTTCGAGATCTTCCGACTGGAGGACCTCACCCGGGGCCGTCCGCTGGCCCACCTCGGCCTAGCACTGATGGGGGGCAGGTTCGATGTCTGCTCGGCGCTCGAGTGCGATGAGCGGACGCTGCTCAACTGGCTGACGATAATTGAGATGAACTACCACGCCGTCAACACCTATCACAATTCGACGCACGCCGCTGATGTGCTTCAGGTACACAGTTATTGCTACCATTCATATTGACTGCAAATGTTTATCAAATGATTTTAGCTGCGATGCCTTACGACCTAAAGTACAGGTCACTGATCTAGAACTTTATTAAGATCTAAAAACCTATCACAATTCGACGCACGCCGCTGATGTGCTTCAGGTACACAGTTATTGCTACCATTCATATTGACTGCAAATGTTTATCAAATTATTTGAACCGGGCTGCCTTACGACCTTAAAATAGAGTTCACTGATCTAGTACTTTTGTAAGAAAATTAACTAATGTTTTGACTTTTACAGTTATTGGTACCTTAGGCTCTGATGTATTCAATTTAAATCGTTAGAGTGGAGTTTTTTTTTTCGCTCCTTTTTTCTCCACTACAAATACGGCCCAAAGGCAAAGACCGCAAACAGAATGTATCTTTACGTTGAAATCAACGATTATTTAGAAGACAAGGACGTATGGCTTTAAATAGTAGTTTAATATTAAATTTAATCAGAGGATAAATGTGTCTAGTGTTCAACACATCCAAGATATTGTTTTGTAAGTTTTATTTGTATTAGCTTTAAGTTGATTTGAGAAAAGATGGTCAGAGTGGAGTTTTTTTTTTCGCTGCCTTTTTCTCCACTACAGACGGCCCCAAGGCAGCGGCTAACATTATACATAACTGTATGTACATTGACATTCAACAAGCAGAATGTAAATTCTTTACGTTGAAATAAATTTCTGATTCTGATTCTGAAATCCAGTCTTTCTACGAATTCTAGTTTATACCATTGTGATACTTAACTGCACTTGATTTGTGGATTGAGAATATAAACATTTTTGTATTATATTATTTGTATATATGTTAGGTCAACATCGGAATTTAAAATACTTAGGTAGTAGATAGTAGTAGTAATAAATATAAATATAGAATTAGTTTACCTACTATTGAGTTGATGAGGGGCGAAGATGGCACAATGTATACGAGGCAGTAAAGGAGTGGTGGCCGAAAACCGATTCTCACAATTGATTCGTACTGACAGCCGCCGTACATTAATTTGTACAAATGGCCTCAGTCTGGGTGTTTTTCAACGTTTTTAATGTGCTTGGCTGGTTACTATAGAACAGGGTATCCTAGTTTGGAACCTGGTGAAGTGATTGTGTTATGTGGAAGTTATTATTATATAAACTAGCTGTGCCCCGCGGTGTTACCCGCGGTTCATCAATTTTCCTATGGGAATAAGATATTTTCCCGTGGTAAAAGGTAGCCTATGTGTTAATCCAGGGTATCAGCTAACTCCATACCAAATTTTATTAAAATCGTGAAGAAGTAACTAACATACACACTCACACACTCACAAACTTTCGCCTTTATAATTTTAGTGTGATAGTATAAAAATCCATTGATTTTCATTTTCCAAATCTGGCCCATCCTCGCACGCAGTGACCAACAATTTCTACCCACAGGCCGTGGCATACTTCCTGGAAAAGGACCGCCTGAAAAATTTCCTGGAGCCTCTGGAAGCGGTGGCGGCGCTCATTTCCGCCGCCGCCCATGACATAGACCACCCCGGCTTCTCCTCCGCGTTCCTATGCAATTCACGGCATTCTCTCGCGCTGCTCTACAACGACGTTTGCGTTCTGGAAAGCCATCACGCCGCGCTGACTTTCAAGCTTACTCTGAGTAAGTTTATTGTTGGAAGGTTTGCTCAGCTATTCATCAATTCGTTAATCACCATAATCATCATCATTATCACTATCATTATGTTAAGCTCATTCCCGCCGCCGCCCATGCAACAGACCATCTCGGTTCGGCATCCGCTCGCACTGCTCTATTGGGTTCTGGAAAGCCATCACGTTGCCTTGATGTCTTAACCTTCAAGCTAACTTTTAGTAAGTGAGTACTAAAGATATAATATATTTCCTCCAATCCTTTCTGATGCCCCTTTCATGCGAATAACAAGGTTCTCTACAAGGAACTACTGATTCCCCAATTCACAGTGTACACCGTGTGGCAATTACAGAACAACATAGTGTGGTCTCTTTACAGACACAAAGTGATTCTCTAAAATTGATTCTTTATCGTTCACCATTTGCATTTATTATGAGCCCTGTCGGGTGTCCTACGCTGCATCTGCCGATTTTCTAAATCTTTTTCTTCTTTATTGCGTGCGTTTCTGACCAACTATCTAAATCAAATTGCTGGCACCGGCTGGTTTGTTCAGGGAGGTTCATGTCCAGCATTGAGCGAGAACGAGTTGAATTGTTGATAGCGTTCTTGGTGTACAAGAAAGAATATTCCCCTACACTTTAAACTCCCTTCTTCCGACGATTTCTGTGGCGCAGTGGTTAGAGCCTACCATGCGAGAGATCCTGCGTTCGATCCCCGGCTGGGGATAAAAAAAAACAGGTCTTGCGTGCTTACTTGGGTGTTTGTGATGTCGCTGTTTCTGGTTCCCACGACACAGGGTACCCTAGTGTGGGGCCAGAAGCAATGTATGCGCCTGTATGTAAATGTTTATGTTCTACAAACATAACCGACTGACCGACCCGCCCCCTTCGCCAGACGACGACCGCGTGAACATATTCAAGAATCTCGACCGCGACACGTACAAGTCGGTTCGTCACAACGTCATCGACATGATCCTCGCCACCGAGATGACGAAGCACTTTGAGCACCTCGCCAAGTTCGTCAACGTATTCTATGCCAAGACAAGCGGGAGTAAGGAGGACGGCATGCAGACGGATGTGAGTATACGAAGGGACCAGATGCAGAAGTCCCTAGATAAGTCCCGCAACTTGACTAGGGATTTAGGGACTTCTGCATCTGGCCCAGAAGTCCCTAAGTCCCATAACTCGACTAGGGACTTAGGGACTTCTGCATCTGGTCCCTTCGGTGATCGATAGATACATGGGTGGGTATTTGTTGGTAGGTGTTTGTATTGTCCTTACCTGGTTACCATAGCACGGAGTATCCTAGTTTGATGCCAGCCCTTGTATTACGTAACTTTCCCCTTTAAGATAACCCCTAAGTGTCAAAACATGTATGTGTTTGACAGTTCGGAGTAGGCTAAATCCGACAAATCCATACAGTGGAGGGTTTAAGTAATTGCACCCCAGGTCAAATGATTGCGTGTTGTGGGAGTAAGAGGACTAAAGGTGTTACAACTACCGGGGCCAAGTCCGGATTGGTGGAGGCTTGTAAGACTAGTGTCTCGTCTTACGTCAGAAGTTTTCAAGCCGCCCTAAGGCCTCTGACTTGGCTGCACGACTGCCATCTGTCGACGGCAGCCGACACAAAATGTTTAACGTAGCCTCGCGAAGCACGGAACCGCTCGCAAAAATGCCACTAGCGTAATTAGCACCTCGTATGGTAATCATTAAGATCATGTTGCGGCTTCCAGGAACCCCTATCCCTGGACACCACCGCCTTATGCCTGCCAGAAAATGTGGTGCTGGTGAAGAGAATGATGATCAAATGCGCGGACGTCTCTAACGCTTCGAGGCCTCAGAAGTTCGCCTTCGAATGGGCGAGGAGGTAAGGTGGACCAGGGAGTAATAAAAATACCGAAACTTTCTTAAAATGGTCAAGATTTTCAAAGTAAAATTTAAAAAAACACACAAAAAAGTAGCATAACCAATTCCCCTAACTCTGGAAGGTTCCACAGTATTACCCATATGAACAGAACCTAGATTTTGCTAATGCAAGAACTTTTTAGTTATTAATTATTTTTGTAATATGTAATATGCCTATCAGGTAGAGCGCATAGCAACTCTATTTTTTAATGTAACATCTCTAAGTACAGTCGACAGCACGTTAATCTTTACATTTTAGTTGCAAAGTCGCCGGTAATGCAACGGAGTAGAGTGCATGGGTGTATACCATGATGTGCTGTCGACTGTACTTGTGTCTCACCAATCAATAAATGAATTATGAATTGTAGTACAATGACAACTGCATCATCATCAACCCATTATATCCCCACCAAGGGGCACGGGTCTCTTCCCTGAGGAAGGTATAGGCCATACTCCACCACGGGGGCCAAGTCCGGATTGGTGGAGGCTTGTAAGACTAGTGGCTGGTCTTACTGTCAGAAGTTTTCAAGCCGACCCTAAAGGCCTCTGACTTGGCTTAACGACTGCCATCTATCGACGGCAGCCGGCACCAACTGCTTAACGTACCTTGCGAAGCACGGAATCGCTCGGAAAAAATGCCACTAGCGTTAGTCAGAGACGGTGACCCATCCATGGACTGAACGCGCCGTATGTTGCTTAACCTTAGTGATCGTTCAAGATCACTCAGGCAGCCCAGGCTACGAGCGACAACTGCATAAACGTGGCGATTTAGTTTCATTGCCGCTTCAAGTCTACGCGCGCACACAATATCAAACCTTCTAGGAGTAAACGGTATGAAAAAACACGTCACGTGACCCGACTGTTTATCTGTCATCGTACTATAATGCACTAACAGAATCGTGTCTCTGAACAAACACTGCCTTCCCCCAGGATCGCGGAGGAATACTTCCTGCAAACTGACGAGGAGAAAGCCAAGGATCTGCCGGTGGTGATGCCGATGTTCGATCGGGCCAGCTGCTCCATCCCGCGGTCGCAGATCGGATTCATTGACTACATCATCATCGACATGATGGAGGCTTGGGCTGGTCAGTTCATCATCATCACCTTCTATTTTTAGGGTTCCGTAACAAAGTTGTCAATTAATTTTTTCTGCAGTATTTTCAAAATGTCTTTTAAGTCAGAACATTTGGCCGTAAGTACCACAGTTGCCTTGTTCAGACGATGATTCTTCGTCGTCTGCCTTTAGAATTAATTCGTTAACATCGACATCTATTTTTAATTTATTCACAAGATGGAGACTAAAACAACAAGACTAATGAACGTCGACGAAGGGAAAGTGATTTGTCAGGATCGTGGCAGGTTGCAGTCCCTGGTCTCTGCCTACCCCTCTGGGATACAGGCGTGGGCTTATGTAAGTATGTATGTATAAATAATTTTTCGATTTTTGAACTAAAACTTTTGTAAGCACAACACATTGTAAACATTTAATCCGGATTAAATGTTTACAATTTTTTTAATTTTTTTCCGCGAGCAAGAAAGTGATCCATATATGGGTGCTCGAAAAACCGGGGGTAAATGTTGGTTATCACTTGTGAACCGTCTGCGTTCTGTCTAATTTAAGTACATCTAACTGTGAAGACTTTTAATTGGCTTAGTATGTCCTAATGTTTCTATTTGTCGCAACCTTGTGACAACAGCTTTTACAAGGTTACAATACATACTTACACTTCTGCTGTTAGTTTTCCTAGAATCTAAAATAAAATAAAATCCTGGTGTGAAAGTCTCGATTTTCCGAATACCATTATTATTACTGATATTCACTAATACTATAATTTAATATCATAATTTAGGGTAAACCTGCCTGGCCTTGTAAATAAATTTAAATAATATTAAAAAAAAATACGTTAAACATTTTAGAGTCTGTTTGTTTACTTTTTCTTCTTTGTCCACCCTTTTCCCATCTCAGCTGGGAGTCAGTTTACATGGGTAAACAGGATAATTGAAAAGTAGGATACAGCAACCCTCTGAAGAATCAAAAATGGATCAACCAAATACGAAAATAATCTTGAACTTCTGAAATCTCTGATTAAATCTTGAAATCTGCCTGATTTTTTTTTAGAAGGTTTTGGCCTGGTACAACTGCTTGACAGATAATAATGGTGTTGCCAGACTGCGATTTTTAATTTCTACTCAAATTATACATGTTAACTGACTTATTGAACAGACTCTACAAGGAGATGGGAAGAGGGTGGACAAAGAAGAAGAAGTAAACAAACAGACTTAAAATGTTTAACGTAATTTTTTTTATTTTATTTAAATTTATTTACAAGAATAATTTATTTCCAGAAGCCTTACAGTGTTGATACAATCTAAAATTACAACTAGTTTATGAATCAACATTATTATATATTAGCTTCTGTTGCTGTGCTAGGCTTGACGCCTGTATTACAGCAAGCAGTGCCTATTCCCCAGTGTGATGGGTCAGTTTCTAGTTATAGAAGTAGGTAATCACAGCTGTACTTTATTGCTTAGAGAATAGGTTTACCAAATGAAAAACAAAATCAAAACAAGACTTAAAAGTAAAATTATTTGCGTCGGGCTCCAACGCACACTGGAGGTCGGTCACGCTCGTAATTACGCAATTTTGCAAGCGTGCAATAGATAGTGGCCCGCGAGGCCCCAGTTCTTTGCCATAAAGCTGTTAGGTGTAAGTGCAAGCATAGGTTACTTTAACTAGTATAAGTGTGGAATATCTCTGGTCCCTATAATAAACGGAGGTCCAGTCTGTTGCAACTAACCCCGGACTAACTAATTTCCCACCCCCTCAGGGACCCTTAACACGCACCCCCATAAGGAATAGGGTCTTAGGGGTAGTGAAGTAGCTGGCGCCGCAGGCGCCACGTTACAATTGGCCAGGCAGGTTTACCTTACATTATGATATCAAATAATAGTATTGAACAGACTCTACGTCTCTGTTCTAAGTTGTCTTGTCTGTACAGTTGTCCTGTTTTATCTCTTTTTGCACTTCATAAATCAAAATCAAAATATCACCAACACCCACAATTCCTTTCCAGCCTTCATCGACATGCCCGAGCTGGTAACGCACGCGCGAAGCAACCACCAGCGCTGGAAAGAACTGGACGAGGCCGGAGTCACCACCATCGCCGACGTGAAGAGAGCGCAGCGGCAGGCCATCCAAGCCGCGCCCGCCACCACCGCCCACCCCACCGCCGAGGAGTAACCCGGCAGTGGACGGCGCACAAACGGAAACATACGGGTGTTCATGTGATTTAGGTAGCGAGGTTGCGGTGAGTCTACGTTGTTGCGACGGTTTCTTAGAGAGTGGTTAGGGAGAACTATAGCGAAGGAAAAGGAGAGGAGATCATCAACGCGGAGGTTCGTGTGGGGAAAGCTTGCAATTCGGTATTTGACACTATCAACAATAAATTATTTGATATGCTCGTTAAAACCAAAATTGCAAAATTTTTCGGAAAATGTATCTCTTTTAATCATTTACTAGTTATTACAATTTTTAAATAGATTAAACATAAAAAGAGTGCTCTGAAATTTGACGTTACAAGCAAGTATTTTCATACAAAAATCCGTTTTAAAAGTAACTCATTTGATATTTTGTCAAATACCCAATTGTACCGGTCTTCCTTAAGGTTATCGCACATTTGTCAGCACCGTAAGCGACGCACGCGCCGCACGCGCCGCACGCACCGTATTTTAAAATTGGGTCGCATATTTGTCAGCAACGTACGCGCCGAACGCGCCGCATTTCTGTGTGTTGCCAACAATTTTTGCAGTTTTTTCTTGCCTCTGGTGTGAAACGGTGCGGTGACATTGTGCTATGGAAGAAATTGTTGTAATAGCCTGCTTATTGGCAGAAGAAGAAAAAAATGAAATTCCAAGAAAAAAAAGACTCTGGATTCACAACATTAATTCAAAAAGGAACTTATATGGAGCATATTCAGCTCTTCGGATCCGAATGAGGCAACACTGAGTGGCAGCACGCGCCGCACGCGCCGTACGCGCCGCATTATATGACGTCATCAGAATGCTTCCTTCGGAGTTCGGATGCCTACCGTATTTTACGAAATGCGGCGCGTACGGTGCGGATAAATATGCGAGATTTCATATCATTGCATACAACGAATTCTAAAATGCGGCGCGTTCGGCGCGTGCGGCGCGTACGGTGCGGATAAATGTGCGACCAACTTTATGAGATGTGGCATTTGAAAGGCGACCATCAGGAGCGCAGGTTATACTTGGTTATTTATAGGTTAGATGCGGGCGACACTACTTAGTTCACGATCAGTGATGATTTACGGCGCACCAAACCCTGAGCGATTCAAATCGTGTAACTGTCAGCTTCCATACTAATTTGATAATTAGATAAGGCCGATTTCTGTAATGAAAATCTCCCTAAGTACCTAATTAGGTACTTAACTGTAGTGCTCTCTCGTCAAATTTCTCTAGGAAAGAGCGTGACAGCACGTTTCTTAAGTACATACATATTTACTTAGTGTACGTAAATTCTCAATTCACAAATCAGGAGCCTGTAGTAGGTCTAAAGGCCTACGCAGACGAGGGACTTTTGACACCATAAAAATCCCTGGATCGTTTAAAAAACATCCACCGAGTACTTAACAACAAGATGGACAGACGATCTCATCCAAGTGGCGGGAAGACGCTGGATGCAAGCCGCTTCCGACCGGTCTTTTTGGAAATCCATGGAGGAGGCCTATGTCCAGCAGTGGACTTCTTGTGGCTGAATGATGATGATGATGATGAGTACTTAACATGGACTCAACGCATACGGTCTACCGTCATTTGTTGTCCGGAAATTGAGTCTTCTTTCTTTCTTCTTCTCGTATCATACATTGGACCCTCCTTACTTTTGTCCAGTCCAGTCACTCGGTGTCCTCGGTAATTCGGGTCGACTTTTTGCACGGGGTACTTTGAGTCCTTTGTGTGCGTTATTCGATACAATTTGTAAGAGATCTATATCGATGGACAAGAAAGTACCCGGGGGACAGTACCTGCGCCTGCGCAGGCCTTTATGAAAGACGATTAGGGAAAGAACCTAGTGTGTGTGAGAAGAGGTTCGACGTATGATGTGACAAGATGTATATCTAATGATACAAAATTAATGTTATTTTCAGACGCTCAGCTTAGGCGCTTGTTGTTTTTTGGATAGCATTTTTGCCTCAACGGTGACGTGCGTCGATAACAATAAAAGCACAAAGACACCGGAAAAATATAAGAAAAGCATTGTTTAATACTGAACCCAGTTTCCAGAATTTTAAGGAATTTTAATGGTCATGAGATTTGTCAGTGTGACGTGGATAGTCCTGCCTGAAGTTTGCATTTGAAGTAAAGTCTGAATTGGATCATTGGCTATGGAAGCCAAACGGAAATGTCCGAAAATACGCTTATTTTATACTAAAAATATATCCGTGTTAGTCTAGATATCACTGAAAATTTGTACTTGTTGGTATCTACTTTTATATGTAGCCGTAGCGTTAAGATATTGAATCCTAAGTATGTATTATTACATTTGAATATGTATATCTCCAGATTTATTAAAATATATCTGTTACAAACGGGATGGTTTCACTAAGGATAAATTTACTATGAAATAAAACGTGTTATTGTACATATTTTAACCCCCAAACCGTGATAATTGTATGTGCCATATTGTAGTCTCTTGGCAATCACTTCTTTCGATCGTTCACATCAGTGCGAGCCCATGACAGACATTACGTTCTACTTTGCTCATAACTGTCGTGATGCATATTTTAAATACATATTTATGATTTTAGACACGTGCAATGTGACAAACACTGATACAAAAATCGGTAAAACATTTGGTCCACTATTTACACCACATTATATACATACATTTCGGAGAAATTCCTATTTTTCTAACGAGATTTTTGTAGTTCTCTTCGTAGCTTATTTTCACTTAAGTGTCATATCAAATGCACATTTTACTTTATATAAATACATATAAACCTTTGAAGACTGTTTATAAATTCAACAAAAATATATATTTCTCTCATCAGTACCAATTTTCCACCATTTATATACCTACATATTATGTAGAACAGAATAAATAATAAAATAAATAAAAAAAAATGTTAACTTTATTATTATAATATTAATGAAAAGATATTGAATTTGTGTGGACAATTTATTAACAAAATCATACCTACGACATGTAAACAAAAAAGTTTTGTAATGTTATAAGTAATATACCTAATATTGAATAGAACCGCTGAATGTTTACATGCTTACATTGTAATAATATTTAAAAACCTTGGTCTTTGTGACTGTGGTAACGTTTAACACTGTAGAAGTTGAATTGAAATAATATAATTGGTAAGAATACGCTTCTTTGTGCTCAATGTCGATACATTACGGTCTAAAAAAATATATTATATACACTTACTTCAACACTTTTTACATAATATATTGTTGTATAGTTATACCCTAGATCCAGGTTATATATGTATATACAATACATAAATAAAATATGTATTATATATATAAAAGATACCATATAAGACACATTTTAAATCTCATGTTGTTTTACTAATGAAGCAGCCATCAATGATAGGTGAATAATGTTCGTATCCAAATTAAAACAATGTACCTTTTAACTATATTTTTTGTTTGTAGTTAGCTCAATTTAATTAGATTTAATAAGTGACAAGTGTTAATTTATTATACTGACTTTACAAAACGATCAAAATCTTTTCTGGACGTGATAGAATGAAAACTACTTAAATATAACTAAAGTCAGTATAATATGAGTTTAGTTTGAATAACATAATATGAAATGTAGGTTAATAAAAAAAACTTAAGAAACTAATTATATCTAAGAGGGGGCTGGTCCCACGAAAGTTTACTTACACCTTATTTGTAAGTCAAACTAAAATGTTGTTGTGTATTTTATATAAACGGCGCTTATGCATTGTCGTCTAAGTACCGATTAATATTTATTATTGACGTTGGGTAAGGCTAGAGGGGCGCTTGAGTCACAGTAACAATTGGCTATAGATAACTATATTATTCCCCTTTACTCCCACGATATATTGAGCTCTATTTCTGTATGTTGATCATTAGAGATAAAAGTGTGTAATCATGCTGCAAGGGAATATATCATGTACATTTTTTTCCTATAAGCCTGTTCACCTTACCCTTCTAAAACACTTCACATGTGAAGTAAATTTTATGTAACGTGCTAAGAAACAAAATAGTTAGGTATAACTTAGTTAAAGGAAGGAATTATATATGCAGACAAGAACGTTGTCCTGCTTTAGAAGTTCTCTGTCCTGTCCCCCACTTCTGGACGTTATGGTGTCCCAAAGTGGGCCAAAGTTAAATGCATATATCAGAAGAAATTACTTAGAAAAAAGCATTAAACTATAGAGCCCATCGGAATCAAGAGCCATATTTTGACTTAATTATTAAGCAAACGGACTCAACTGTAACGCAATTTCTCTAAATTAGTGTCGACAGTACGAGGACAGTTTGCGTCGATAGTATTGCCCCAATTAGATAATTTCCTCTAATATACCAAGTTATTAAACCATTGTTACTTAAGTTTTAATTTATTGTAGTGTATTTTGATCTGATTTGTAAATGATTTTCACTTTGTTCCGCTCTGCTACTTACCTGAAACCTTGCTTTCATACTCTATCTACGCCCAAACACGTTTTGGGCTAACCGTTCAATTTATTACCGTTAAATCATGATAATGATGTATCAATGCCTAAATATGTATTGTATTGTTTGTAGAAAATCAATATAATTGTGTCAAAAATAGTATATAAAATGTTTAAATACAATGTCATTAATTCACAATAAACATAATTTAATTTTGTTGTAATACTTTGTTTTTATTTAATCCTGAAAAATGTAAGGCGTTTGAAAAAAAGATATCTTCATCATAAATCATTTTATTATAAACAATAATTAAAAAACATATATTTCATCATTATTACAATTCCAACATTGTGTTATATTTTATAAATGCAGTTTATATATTATATTGTTTACATAAATTATCTATCCAAGTGTATATTTTGGGTTCGTGCATTAACAACCTGTACATTACATATGTACACGTACATATTAAGTATATTATGTACATCAAATAATAGTTTTCATAATATAATGGAATATAACAAGAGGTGGAATGGAAATAACATACACATTCAAAATAATGTTTTGAAATTACTTAGGACATCTAATAATAAACAGTTACAAACTAAACAAGGATATTTTTGTGAAACCATATTAACCAGTTCCAAAAACTCGAAGTGGTTTTACTTGTTAACATTTTTTGGAACACGACAAAGGTCTTATGAGCTAAACACGTTTCAAACCGCGTTTTCACAATCTTGGTAGACTCTGATAGAGTGACTCTAAGGTCGTGCAAACACGGCTTTAACAATTCAATGAAGATCATTACAAGGTTCATTTTTGAACCCGAGCGAAAGTACAAATCGATAATTAGTTTCTGAAAACGATCCAACTGAACACAATCTTTTAGGGTTGCGGTGTAAATCACCGCAGCCTCTTTTCTTCCATATCTTACAGGCCATAAGCTTCATTTTTCAGTACGAATAATAACAGATACAACTAATAAGTCCTGTATATTGCCGAGAACATACAGGGTGCATCAACACCCACTTGTTTACGCTAAAAGAGAAGGTCTACACCGATGATGATGATGTCAAAGTTATCGCAAAACTCTGACTGTGGCGATAACTTCGAAATAGTGTCAAAAAGTCATCACCATCTTACTTCATAATTTGAAACGTATTGTAGTTTCTATCATTTAGTAGAAGTAGCTCTTTTAAAAAACCTGTATAGTCATGTTAATTAAGTTAATTCGAGAGAGCCAACTATAGAGCCTATTTTATTATACAGGGGAGTGTGTAATGGTTGGCATTCGCTGCCACATGTGAAGAATTAATATATGTACTTTTGTCAAATTTGTCAAAAGTATAGTCATAGTCCTACATTTTTAAAGGAACCATGTGCACTAGAAAATAAAATCACTGACGTTTTAGAAGTATTTGAGTTTTCATAGGAACGGTCTTATTTACAAAGAAAAGTCTTTTTCTTGTAAAAATCTTCAACTCTGTTTTAATTGGCAATTAATGAAAGTTTTAAGCAATCATGTTTTTTACCTTTAAAGTAGTTTTTTTTACTATTACAAAAGCTTATAGCCCGACCGTTTTTCAAATTATTAACCTCTTAACACATATTTTAAACCCATTAAACTCAACAAAGAACATACATTTCTTTATTATAAGCCCTTTCAAATATTTGGGACCTTTTTTCCAGTGGGAAAATTCTACTGGGAAAAAGGTCTCAATTTTTTTCAATTACAAAAGAAAATGTATGAAAGAGAAAAAAATATTCCCGTTTGGTCCAAAATGGGCCTAGACTAGACAATGGCTCCAACGGGAATGTAGAAAAAAGAAACTGCAAAACCTAGTTTTGGTTCCACTTGACTAAAAAATTGATTATTCCGAATGCAGATTCATTCCATTTTTTCAAACATTGTTGGTTGTTACCAAACTCTTTGACAACTTATCATTACAGCAAGCAGCAAATACACGACACGATGGATAAGCTCATGTCAATAATTGACAATGTCACTGAGCCTACAATAATCATCGAACCTACACAGAAAGTTGATCAGACAGACAAATAAACATAATATTATTATTAATATTATTAAAGTATTGACATGCAATGAATCATTGTATTTTTATTATTTTATTAGCGGCGCCCTTGCAGGGTCCTTGTTTAGTTCTAGTTTTTTTTTAAGTAACATCTTTTATACAACAAGGAAGCTCCATAAATAAATCTAAATCTAAAGTAAACATTCACACTCGTGGTGGATATTGTTTTCTAGATTCATATATATTCCCACCCCCACGTGGTTCTTTGATGCAGTCAGTTACACGTGTTCCTCCTTGCGCATGCAGGCATGCTGTTGATTTTTATAGTTGTACAAATTTAGCAATGTTTACCTTTACATCGCCTGCATTCCATTGATGCAGACAGTCCATGGTTTCGGAGAAGAAATAAGTATAGCTTCTAATGTCCAAAGGAAAGAAATTACCTGCTCACAAATGAAGAGAAAAAAATGAAAACAACACTGACTTTAGTAAGTCATCGATTATAAGATTACTTCGAGCTGGTACTAGGTACCAATTTCGCATCTCCAAAAAAGTACCCGACTTAATGGTTCAAGAACTAAAAAAGATGGTCACCGAATTTTTAAAACCGTCTATAAATTTATTAGAGTATGAAAAAAAAAAATTTAAAAATGCGAACACTCCAAAAGGCTTTGAAGGAGATGTACGATATTAAAATTTACCATGGTGTCGACAAGAAAAAATCGACAAAGCGAAAAGAACCGAAAAAAACAATATTTAACAGTTTAGACCAGGCGAACGCGAGTTCAGACAATGCGAACGTGTCACCATGTTTTTAGGTTTGGATAGATTGACAATCAAAAATTGTTAGTAGAGACGCCGTATGGGTATTTAAAGGCAACGCTACGGTTTGGTGTCATATTTTGGGGCAATTGCAATGAAGTAATAATTTAAAGCCCAAAAAGATCTCTAGATCCATGTGTCGGTTAAAATCAACTGAGAGAAAGAGATAAGATGAAAGATAGTTGTAAAGAAGAAGAGAAAAAAATTAAATCTATGCAAATGAAAGGTGGAATAAAGAAGCCTAAGCCTAAGCGGCGCGTCCAGAAGGCAAAAAAAAGGCAAACGTTTTCCTTTCAAAGCTAAAAAAATGGGAAGTATCAGACCTTTTAGCTTTGTCGCCGTTCAAACGCTTAGTCAAACAAACCAGCTTAGAACTACTTCCTCCCGAACAAATAATTGGGTTTTCACCAGAGGTACTTAAAACGTTGAAAACTATCGTAGAAAACCAGCTAATGGCTCAAGCAAGTCGGTCCTCGAGGTTTGCCGACCATTGTCGCCGCAAGACCATCTTAACGAACGATATTTTATTGTTACAATCAGATACCGACGCACACTGTGCTATGAAACATAGCTTTAAATGAAATACGATATTTAATAGGTCGAAAGATATCCGTCTACATACCGAAGAAAAGGGTAGGTGGGAAATAAAAAAATATAAGTAAGTAAATTTAATATTTTTTTTATTTTATTACAAATTCCATCGTCTTCTTTTGTGACCTTCAATAGTGGCCTCGATAAGCTTGCGTTTACATGTAGATGTTTTAAAATAACTATTCAAAATTTTTTGTGACGAAACACGGGTCCGCTGGGATAATATCCAAAATATTTGCCAAAAAATCATTTCCATAATAAACGTTACCGAATCTTCCTAATTGTACATTTCTCCACTCCAAGTCCATTTTGTACCAATTGTAGCCGTTCTTGGGGACAAGTCGGGCTGATAAGGCCATGTCGTTAATGATGCGTTGATAGTGTTCCTCTTTCGTCGTGGTCATGTTTAGACAGGCCGTAATTTCACAAGTTCCATCAATTTTGAACAGTTTATCCAAAAAGTCTCGTAAGCCTCGAGAGATGATTTGGCTCCGCTGCCGGCTATCGCTAGTAAAGTAACCGAGACTAAATTGGTCCCGACATGGTGAGCGGGTTGGCGCGCCAAATGAAGGACTAGGTCGTTGACTTTGATAAAAAATTGATAGCAACGTAAACTTCCCTCTTCGAGATAGATAGTGCGAGCCATTTCACGAAGAATTTGAGCCGTAGGTAGGCATAGTCGTTGAAATTCGTCGGGTGGCAAATGAGAAAAAAAACGGTTAAACAAATTTCGGTGAAACGCACTAGTTTCGATTTTTTTCAAATGTTTAGATTCAATCTGATAGGCCAGGGAGGCAGTGGGATCGTCTAATAAATGCAAGTGAGTGTGCGCGTAAAGAATATGCATTTGAGAAAACGCGAGTCGGGCCACTTCATTCATATACATGTTATTGCGGGGATGAATTAGTTGGTCGATTTCAATGCGCGCCGTTCGCGAAAAAATAGGATAGACGCAATACGTGTCGCCGTCAATATCGGCATTTTTGTGCACCATGGTTAACGGGGAAACTGTAAACATGTCCTGATTGGTAATCTCGATCCGCGAAATCACTGAAAGAGACGCTTGGTGTATGGCTGGATCACGCTTGTCCAAAAGAGCAACGTCGGGTGGAAGCAATCTCGTTCGGGGACCAAGCTGCGCTGAAAACATTGTTCCCGGATCGACGTGCAGACCAGTTGCAAATTTTCGAGGAATAATCATTTCATCCGGTTTCAGGCGAAAGTCACATTTAATTTGCGCCCTAAACGCTTGCACTTTGGGGATGATGATTTTTTGTCGCATGACCGATTTACCGCCTTGTAAATATTGTTTCAATTTTCCCTTTTTCATCGTCAGAGTATTAATGTCGAACCAATCGACGCCTTGGGGACCGATCGCGCCGTCCAATCCACCAATTCGAAAGTCTTATAGACAAATTCGACTTATTCTTCTGACTTCTTTTCGCGCCCATGGGATTTGATTAAACGGGGGCAAAATTATCAATTGCATGTCATAGTAGGTTTGTCTTGTTAAATTTTCAATCATCTGTTTAGGGTCTTGGTGGCCCTTTTTGAGTTTTTTAAAACTCTTTGTAAAGTAAGCCTTTTCCGTGGCGACAAAAAGCGGTGTTTCCAGCTTGAATAAGTGTTGAGCAAGAACGGGATTCGTCCAGACGACTCGCAGCAATTCAAACAGTTGGCGCGTCGAAATAAATTGTATTCCAATTTCTTCCAAATAAGATCGCGTTAAATTCACCACTTTATATTTCATTTTTTAAGAGGTCCGATTGCCTTGTAGGGATAAGACTGACGTTAAAAATGATTGATGAAATACAATCACTCCTGGCCCAATTCGAATCACAAACGGCTCGATGGTCTAACCTTGTCCGTTTTTTTAACGGGAAAGTCGCAGAAAAATCACAAATACAAATGTTTGGTGCTCGGTATTTGGGCAATGCCGCTATTAAAAATGAATGTCGGGACCTCCTCCTTTATATAGCAAATGCCCTGTACGGACAATCAGAGTCCCAGATACAGCGCGACATTTCGCCAGTAACCCTTCGAAATTTGTTTAAAATGTATGTCCTATTGACCGAACAAGAACTGGCCAAAGAACCGACCATAAATTCGGCAGCTTCGTCAATTTCGCCCACTTTGTCATCTGCCGTCTATGGAGACTCTACTATTGTGGGAACGGTCCCTCTGTCGCGCCGTTACGATTTTTCAATACCCTATTTTACTATAATTAATAAAGAAAATAATTGAATGACAGAATGGGTTTAGCTGGTCAATGACGGGTCGGGACGCAGTTACGCAATTCTGCAAGGGTAGAAAACGCAACAAAAAGTTTAATTTTGTGGTTAATACTTAGTTACCCAGCATTATTAGTAAAGACTCCATTAGTCGAAATGTTTGATAAAATGCTTATCGAATCCCGTGGAGCTCTGCGGTAATTAGTTGTGATATCGAATCCTTTGGAGCTCTGCGGTAATTAGTTGTGACGCATATAAATACGAGGGGCTTTAAACAATCTATCGCAGTTTAAGCTGTGCGCTGAAAGGGCAATAACGGTGCTAGGTCCTAAAATTATTATTTTTTAAAAAAAAATATTTTTTTGGAAATTAAAAATTAAATAATAAAACATGGTGAGGCCCAAAGTGCAATCCCAATTTTCCAAATGTATGAAAAAATTATTATCAATTTATCCTAAAAGTTGGGAAGAATCGTTAGGAGCAATAATGCGAAGAGCGATTAAATCCGGGAGAGCTAGAAAGGACCAAATGTATTCAATGTTGGAAACAGTTGGCAAACATTTAAAAAAAGATTTGTCTAAAATGTCATATGACTTTTTTCATCAGTTACTACGCTATCCCAAATATGCTCCCCCAAAGTCTTTCGATACAACAGGGAAGATTATATTATACAAATCAACCCCACTCTTTGAAAGCGTGGCAGAATACCACGTGTCGGCTTATACTGCTAGAAAGTCTCCAAAATGCATCCACTGTTGTGTCCAAGTGTCAAAGGCGGAGATAACGTGTGCCAAGTGTACGATTCTGTCAGTAAATCGGCGGGAAGACGACACCGACTTTAATAATGTCTTGTGGAAGTTCTACCACGCCATGGCAGAGCTTGCAAAAAGTAGTAATGATGACGAGACTGATGCCGACGACGCTGGAGACTGGCAAATTCCTTTCCAATATACGCCACAAGAACCAGGTAGAAACCCACCAGCCTCATACCTACACGCTTTACAGCCGGAGATACAATCGTATGACTACGGGCCCAATCTACAGCCGGAGGTACAATCGGACGACTACGCGCCCAAACAGAAACCTTGTTGGAAATCGCGCATCAACGATAGCGCCAAATGGAGAACCTCTTAGCAACTTCAAAACCGAAGACCCCGTCGAAAATGATTCAAGAGCGCAAGATGGCACTACTTTCCATAGGTCGTCATCAATGGTATATATCCATCAGACAAAAGAGCTCTTTCAATAAAGATCTTAAACTTGTGATGTCGAAATACGCAGGTAGTTCTGTAATCAAGACCTGGAGTGGGAGTCAATTTCTTCCCGATATGGGGAAGCGATTACTTGGGTCCCTATAAATATAAAAAATACCATTTCCTCGATTTGGTAAAATGCAACCACATTCCGTATACCGAATATTTCGATGTTACCAAGACAAAAAAACGCTATATTGTATTACAACCCGCAGATTTTGAATTATTACTCTTACAAATGCGCAGCTACAAGGCTCAAGAAATTCGAGATTTATATTTTAATCTAAAGCACATTGCCTTCAAATATAGCGAATATGAAAAATATTATGACGCGACCCAACAAGAGATTTTAACGCCCCAAACCGGACCCCTGCATCAAAAATTGAACGATATAAAGGGCTTGGTCACGAGCGTGCCCAATTTAATTCAAGATCTAAAAACAAATGTTCCGAAAATGGCGACTCAACTGGACGAGGTAAAAGATTTACTTTTGGAGATAAAATCCCATAATAACCAGGAAAGGGTGCATGATGCCGAAGAGAGGGCGCTAACTGCGGAAGAGAGAGCGCGGGCCGCGGAGGAAAGAGCTCTTGCCGTCGAAGCGAGGGCTCGCGCAGCTGAAGAACGGGTTTGTGCCGAGGATGAAAGATGGGCGATGGACCAGGAGCGTCGTCGTGCTAACCAAAGACATCGTTTGCTCATGGAAAGTCACAATTGTCTCCTCCAGAAAACAGAAACCTTGTTGGAAATCGCGCATCAACGAGAGCGCCAATTGGAGAACCTCTTAGCAACTTCAAAACCGAAGACCCCGTCGAAAATGGTTCAAGAGCGCAAGATGGCACTACTTTCCATAGGTCGTCATCAATGGTATATATCCATCAGACAAAAGAGCTCTTTCAATAAAGGTCTTAAACTTGTGATGTCGAAATACGCAGGTAGTTCTGTAATCAAGACCTGGAGTGGGAGTCAATTTCTTCCCGATATGGGGAAGCAAGTAAAAGAGAGATTGACTAATATCAATTGGCTTCCTAATAGGAATACACTAGTTCTCATCAATCCAAATTCTCTCATACATACTACAAATGATATAGTCTTAGCAATTGAATCTTTATTAAACGAATAAACATACCTATTATACATTCACTTTGTATTATTGACTACCTACCTCAAAATACCCTACATAGACCCACCGCCCGGGGTGCTTTAAACGCCAGCCTAAACTTTACTTTACTTTACTATAAAAAAAAAAACAAAAAAAAAAAAAAAAAGTATAATAAAGAACTATTTTAAATACCCATGTTCATGAATAAACGATACTTTACTTTACTTTACTTTACTTTACTTTACTTTGTTGCGAGCCCGCCGCCCCGGGTGCTTCCAACGCCAAGTCCAAGGCGCCAAATAGCCGGGCGATTTAAACGCCAGTCTAAGATGGCCCCATTTTGTTGGCCGTTTGCTTTATCTCAGAGACCAAGCGAGTGATTTCAACGGGCTTAATAGCCGTGCGATTTAACTGCCAGTCTAAGATGACCCCTATTTTGTTGGCCGCGTGCTTCTAGACCGCGAACCGCTGGTGACTTAACGCCAGTCTAAGATGGCCCCCATTTTGTTTACCGTTTGCTTTCTCTCAGAGACCAAGTCCAAGGCGCCAAATAGCCGGGCGATTTAAACGCCAGTCTAAGATGGCCCCATTTTGTTGGCCGTTTGCTTTATCTCAGAGACCAAGCGAGTGATTTCAACGGGCTTAATAGCCGTGCGATTTAACTGCCAGTCTAAGATGACCCCTATTTTGTTAACCGCGTGCTTCTAGACCGCGAACCGCTGGTGACTTAACGCCAGTCTAAGATGGCCCCCATTTTGTTTACCGTTTGCTTTCTCTCAGAGACCAAGAGCCACTCCGCCGGGTGATTTCAACGGGCTTATTTGGCTCGGAGGCAGAGGGTGAGAACCAAAACAACGACTCGAGTCAAATAAAAGAGTACAATTTAAATATTAATTTAATACCAAAAAAAAAGAATATTTAAAATAATATTTAAATTGTATACTTAATTCGGTCCGCCCGCATTGAGTCGTCCGTTGGTAAGCAATATAATATAGGTGAGTAGATCGACCTAGAAAACTAATCAAATGAAACACTTGATTTATAGATTAGGCCGAGTTGAAAAGGTTATCGGCTGCAAATTAATGTCGATTGATTAATGTAGCCCATTCTAATATATTATTTCGAGAGCATCACGGTCAGATAAACTGTAGCGCCACCAAGTTATCGTTTTGTCACATTAACTACTTTATCAATTGGGGCAACGATAATGTGGTAATATCAGCTCGTTTGTCATAATTCATAATTCATTTATTGATTTGTGAGACACAAGTACATCAGGTGTAATGGTTGAAAAAATATAGCTTCTTTTGTGCTCTACCTAAATAGGCATACAAATCTTATGTCACAAGTAAAACTTTTTAAATCTAAATATATAAAAGAAGAAACTGACTGACTGACTTAGAATCAACGCAGAGCCCAAACTACTGAACCTAGGGGGTTGAAATTTGGCATGGGAGTTCCTTAGGGAGCCTAGGGGAGCACTAAGAAAGGATTTTTTGAAACTCACCCTCTAAAGGGGTAAACGGCGGTGTTAAAGTTTGTATGGAGGTATAAAAAAATGTTGTCAGATTTTCTTGAAACTTGAAATAAATACTCTTCAACACAATTGATTGAACACGTGTTTCACGGTTTTTTCTAAATTTAACTCTTAACGGGAGTGAACGGGGTTGCAACATTTTGAACTAAAGTCCACGCGGACGGAGTCGCGGGCGAAAGCTAGTAATTTTATAAAAATACAATTAAATACAGAATGTCAAAAATTAAAAAATTAAGTTAATATTAAAAAACAATTTAAATAAATACAAAATAAATATCTGATCTAAATTACAATTTATCTTCAAAGAACTCTTTCATATCATAATAGCATTTATTAGTCAGCATGTCATATAATTTTCTTTTAAATTGAATAGTATTTAGCGATTTTAGATTACCTGGCAACTTGTTATATATTTTTGGTCCCATGACCACAATGCTTTTTTGTTTGAAGGCTGTTTTACAGGATTCAATTTTTAGTAGTTTATGTGGATGCCGTATTGTTCTAGAGCTATTTTCATGCGCCTTTGGAAATAGCGACTCGTTTGTTTTGACAAAGACAGCAACTTCATATACATATAGACAGGCAAGTGTAAGAATTTTCAGTGCCTTAAAATATGGCTTACAGGTTTCAGTAGATTTTAACTGACACATCGATCTCAGACATCTTTTTTGGGCTTTAAATATTGTAGTTACTTCAGTGCAATTGCCCCAAAATACAATACCAAACCGCAATGTTGACATTACATACCCTATATACATGTCAAATTGAAGGTGCCGCCACCCAAGCGTTTCGACGGTTTGATAGCACGATGCCCACTATAGCACATTGTCAGTTTTATTATTTTTAATGCAATCAGAGCACAATGCCAACTACATAATACAATCTTCATAAGTGAGTGAGATCGCACAAAGCCTATTGTTATAAAAGATTTGTTCTGTCGCACGATACTCACTTTTATAGTCTGCAATACTTTAAATGCGTGGATTGCCACCGATTTGTACAGTCAAGAACAAAAAAACGAAAACTTTTATAATTTTATTATTAAAGTGGGCATGGTGCGATCTAATGTATGATGTGATGATTTACAAAAGTTGTCATTGTGCTACCGATTGAATTGAAATGATATAAAAGTAACAAAGTACGATAGTGGGCATCGTGCTATCAAACCGTTTCGACTCGTTCCGAGGAAGACCCGAGTACTGAGTCTCACCATCTATTCAAGGTCAATTAAACTTTGCCACCTTGCGGCGATTTGCGGCCTGTTCCATCTGTTCCGAGAGAAAGCTAATCAACCTTACGCACAAGGGCATCAGTGAAGTTGCCACCGCCCGGGCGTTTCGACCTGTTCCGAGGAAGACCCGAGTACTGAGTCACCCTCTCTTCAAGGTGAATTTTGTGGCGATTTGCGGGCAGTTCCATCTGTTCCGAGCGTACGTTCCTAACGACTCAACAAGGGCTTGGTAAGTTGCCACCGCCCGGCGTTTCAACTTGTTCAAGGTCAATTAAATACTTTGATTTCACGTCTAGTTTGGTTAAAAATTACCAAGATACACGGCGAACTAAAAATCATGTACAAAATGCCTACATTCATATCCAAAACCAGATGTATCTATAACAATTCATGATATTTTTTATAATATTGCTCGCCGTTCTGCCATTTGGTTCTTTTCAGTTCTAAATCAAAATTTAAATTACAGCATTTAAATTCCCATTTTTGTTGATCAGACCTGCGGAATTAAATAGTCAAGCCTAAGCACATAGCACATCTCATGGTAATGCCAAGAAGCTTCTGCTCAGTGATCGAGACTATAAACATCACCAACCATAGACAACTGATTTTACCTCTCTCTTCATAACTATAAATTCTTTGACAATAGACAAAAAGCCAGTTTAACATCTTAACATCTGTCTGAAGCGTCAGAGTGGTCCCTACATCTATTTTGTGCAGGTACGAATTACCTCTTGACGCTGAATAAATCATCTAGCAGATGTAAAAGTATTTCAGAACATACCCTCTAACTGGCCAGCAGTTTACTACATAGCAAGGGGTTTTCCCTGACACTGATCGACCACGTATTGGGTGAATCGCTTTAGGAACTTTGGATACTCGCGTTTGTAGACCGCTCGGAGCACGCCAGCTGGCGCCCAGCCGCCCGGATTTACTGGAAAGAAAAAAAAAATATTTTTTTTTAGAATAAGTCGCCCTCGTGATTTGAAAATAGAGTCTGGCAAGCTTAACTTTCCAATGGAATTAAGTGGCAACCCCACAGAAAGACTACTGTAGCAACACTTGTTTCTGTCACTTTTATTAAGTTTGTAGCAATCTTGATACTTTGCCTCAGTTTCTGAAAGAGGGTTCAAATGTAACAAAGAGATTAATCTAAGATTAATTCAAAATAACGGCACGTGATTGGCTGAAATTAGCTTGACGTGAGATTAACATTTGATCGCTCTTCTAGAAACCGAGCGTTAGAATGTTGAATGTAAATTCTTATCGAACCCCGATCAAATACCGAGACTATAATTGGGGTTATAAACATAGGGATGCCAAGGTCGTGGAAAGCGACCTGAAAAAAACCGGCATTGACCCAAGGATGACCGCGAAATGATGAAAGCGGTTAGGAGAGCCGACCCCAACTAAACTGGGAAGAAGGCCGGTAGATGCCATACCCTTTTTTTTTAAATCTACCGTAATTATGCCATTGCAAAGTTAACTTTGCCAGACTCTAGGTCACGTCACTGTCATTCTCATGTCGTCCCTCCGCTAATTGCTGGCGAAACTGCAACATTGAGCGAATGAAGATGGCCGACTGAATTATATGCGAATGGTGAATGAATGTTTGTTTCACTCTGTCTCTCTGCTAGTGTACGCGGTGTTTGAAAGTCCATATTTGATTTGGGAATAAACGGCGAAGTCATCTACTTGAATCGACGGCGTTTTCATCAGCACCAACCCTTCACTAAGACGCTTTGAATTACTAACGGGAAATGCTTTAGGACCATACAATACGTTTCAACTAGCTGTGCCCCGCGGTGTTACCCGCGGTTCATCGATTTTCCCATAGGAATAAGATATTTCCCCGCGGTAAAACGTAGCCTATGTTTTAATCCAGGGTATCGGCTAACTCCATACCAAATTTTATTAAAATCCGTCCAGCCGTTTCAGCGCTAAAGACTGACAAACATATAAACACACACACAAACTTTCACGTTTATAATATTATAGTGTGATTCAAAACATCAAACTATTATGAGTGCCTAAGCGTCAGTCCATTACAAGCGACTTATCGCACGGCCCGTACTAGTGTACTATCGCGCAGTCTATTACAATTGACATATCGCGCAGTCTGTTAAGTGACCTATCGCGCAGTATATTACAAGTGACCTATCGCACAATCAATTACAGGCGACCTCTCGCGCAGTCTATTACAAGTGTCGTATCGCTCAGTCTATTACAAGCTACCTATCGCGCAGTCTATTACAAGCGAACTATCACGCAGTCTATTACAAGCGACCTATCGCGCAGTCTATTACAAGTGTCCTATCGCGCAGTCTATAATTTTTTATTTTATTTTATTTTATTTACTAGGAAACCGACAGACACGGTACAAAACAAAACAGTACATGAAAAAGGTGCTACATAAGGCCCAATAATAGGTTAACATTAAAATACTTATAAAAATCAATACACGTTACACGAGAAATTGCTACTGCATACAGCTAATAAAGACTGCGGAACATTACATAATTAAGATTTTTCCCTTATACTTATACAAGTGAACTATCGCGCAGTCTATTACAAATGACATATCGCGCAGTCTATTAGTATCAACCTATCGCGCAGTCAGAGTGCTTAGTGCGAGTTTTTTTAACTACTCGATCGCGTTAACGTAAACTCATATTCCATAGGAGTGACAGAGCGCGCCATCTAGTTGTCTCTTTGTCGTTCCTATACAAATTGCAAACGCTCTCGCTATCGAAAGTGAATGAAAAAACTCGCACTAAGCACTCTGGTGCCTTTTACTAACAAGTCTACGCACCTGTGCTGCAGTAGGCTATACTGGTGGTGATGTTGTCTCGCGTGGGCCTCTCGCCGGCGGGGTAAGTGCTGCGACAGGCCAGACACACTGTCACGAACAGACGGATGCACGCGCCCGTGTTCGACTGTACAGAGAGAGAGAAAGTGATCAAAACCGGGCAAGTACGAGTAGGTGTCGGGCACGAATGGTTCCACATGCATAATCCTTTTATCTATACTTGACATTTTTTTCAGACTTTAAACGACACCAAATCAAAAACCTTCAGCGGTAGAAAACTCGAAACCGTTTACAAATTTAGTGCTAGCTAGTACTTGCCCGGTTATTGTAGATAAATGGATTGTACATTTGAATATTTCAGCCGACTACCTGTTGCCGTTATGAATATCGATCAAAGAACGGCGAAAAAAAATCACGTTTCTTGTCTGGTTGCCATAATGGAATATTTATGGAAATATTTATTTTTTGTGTATATTATTCTGTGTGTTTTATCTCCTGTATAATTCCTGGTGTACATACAATAAAGAATATTCTATTTATCTATTTTATTGTTCTTAGTATTTGTTGTTAGAGCGGCAACAGAAATACATTTTCTGTGAAAATTTTAACTGTCTAGCTAGATGTCCCGGTTCATGAGATACAGCCTGGTGACAGA